>JAKSZU010000010.1:61875018-62530018 GCA_026018925.1 Tupaia tana
AGGCTTTCCCTGCCTGAATATGGAATTCTATGTGTTGAAATAACCACCTTAGAAGGTTAGTGACTGTTTTTCCGAGTTAATGAACTTTTGCCTTCTCAACAACGGAGAAAGAAAACCACTAGCAACAGCTACCCCTTTCACACTCAAGTTACCATCGCCACAGACAGGACCCCCACCCAGGGAGAAAGCCACAGCACAGCTGGTCTCTTCAGGAAGTGAATGTTTCTGCGTGATGGTCATCACTTTCTCACTTCTCAGTCAAGGCTTTTTTCACACAGCTCCCTGTCTGTGGTTTTATTTGTTTTTGTTTGAATGGGAGAAATGAGTAATTGGCATTGAGTGAGGAATACATAGTCTGGGTGACACAAATCCCAGTCCCAAGCCTAGTTTATGGTCTCCACCTAGACTTGGCTGTATTTCCAGAGAAAACAGAGTTTAGGGGCTGTTATCACAAAGCCAAACAATATGGAGATGAGTAAACTCCTTGTTATTCCTCGTCAGTGAATTCACCACTTTGGGCCAGCAATAGACAGTCATTTATAAGTCAAAGAGAGTAGAGTGTGTATTTCACTGTCTCTACAATACTACAGTCTAGAGGGAGTGTGGCATAGAGAAAAGGATTATTGTGTCCTAGGAACTAGGAGACCTGGCATCTACTTCTAGACATGTCTTCTAACCACACTCCCTTCCTCTGTTTTCATTGCTGTAATAACAGACCTGGACTTAATGAATTCCAAAGCTTCTTTCAGCCTCCATTCTGTGTCCCCACAGACGCCATCTTGAAAGGATGCCTATCACATCACATCACAACCCAGATATTCCGAAATAATGCTCATGGCTTTCTCCCCTGTGGTTGTATGATTGTGAAGAAGATGTCCTGAAGATAGTTATATAAATTAGCCCCAAGTATCTCTGAGCATCAAGGAGTTTTGGGATCCTTGCTAGGTGCCAGGTACCAGACTAGGGCCATCATTAGAAACAAAGAAAATGGTCAAAATGGATGAGGTCAGTTCAGAGAACTGACATATTGAATGGGAACAAGAATCAAGCCAGAACTGACTGGCTTCTCAGCTAAGTGGTCTTTGAAGGATGAAATTTGAAGCAGGGAGCCAGACAAAGGGATCATAGTTATTAGATTAGAAATGTGTCACGGCATAGAATAATTGGTGTCCTAAAAAACTCTTCGGGGAAGAGATTTCTCTGTTGGAGTCCAGGAGAGTTTTATTTTACAATTGCAGGCTGGTTCAGTGAACTCAGCCCTCCTGAAAAATGTTCTGACTGACTAGGAGTCTCACACTTTTGTGCATGTGTGTACATACATCTCTCTCTCTCTCTCTCTCTCTCTCTCTCTCATCCATATATATAGAAAAGAAAAGCATCCAATATTAAAGATTTTTCATCTTAAATTTACTATATATTGTCACAAAATAACCAGCAAACCTCTCTGTGGTACAAAAGATTTTCAGTCATTTCATATCTCATTAAAGGTATTGCTTTTATACTATTAAACTTGTTGGTGAGACATAGCACTATGCACAAGAAAATGCAATGAGATACAATACTCTGGAAGCAAGAGGAAGTGAGGATACTCTATCCAACATCTCTGTGTTGGGAAATTCCCTCAGCTGTTAGAATTGTTCTCTGTTGTACAAGTTATCATCAATATATCAAACTTACTTCTTATACTTTATATATTTTCTTCTCAGATTCTAAAGCTCTCTTTAGAGACCAAGACACTAGACTGTGATTAGCTTAAGAGAAAACAATCAAGTGTTTGTTTTATTTTCTCTGTACTACTCCTGCCACCAACCCCTAGGGTAAAGTTTTGAGAGAAAGTAAACATCTTAGGAAAGCTTAGGTTGTTCACCAGAGGTCCTTACACCTTTACTTAAAAGGCTTTGACTTTTTTTTTTGAGTATTTGCTTTGGGTAGTATGACTGTTAATGTTTGGGCTACAACAATTAAAATATTCCATGTGTTTCCAATAAAGAAAGATGAATTAATAAAGAAGGAAAGAGTTTAGGAAACAAGGGATGGTGAGGCACCCACAGAGTAGCAACAGTGAGAAACTATTACTACCCATAGGACCCAGGAGAACTGAACCAGCTATGGAGAAGGCACCCAGCAGAAGTTGTAAGTGTAGAAGGATCCAGTTGCTGCCAGGGATACAGTGTGAAAACAGGGAAAGAATATTCCAGCCTCTTTTTTTTTTTAAGAGAGTTTTTTTTGTGTGTTTGTTTGTTTGTTTGTTTGTTTGCTATAGGGTGCTTACACTCAACAGAGACATAGCAAGAGACAGAGAGACAGAAAGTGAGAAATCATCTCCCAGGTGGCATGGCCACACTGCAATACCTTCTCTTTCATTCTCCTCCCAAGATCTTAGACTGAACACATGCAACCAGTGTGAGTTTCAAGCCACCAGATCTGGGACTTGAACCACGGTTGGCCATGTGAAAGTCCAGTGATGTAACAGCTACACCATCTGCTGGCCCCTAATTTCACCTATTCTAAGGAGAACAACTTTTTTTATAGAGAGAGATTTTTGCTATATTTTTATTTCAGTGTGCTCCCCAGAGAGAGACAGATTAGCAAGTGAGAAATCGACCCCCGGAGGATGGCCACACTGCAATCCCATCTCCCCCATTCTCCTTTCGGGATTTTGGCCACACGCACATATGCGCCCAGTGTGAGTTTCAAGCCTCTGGGTCCAGGACTTAAACTGTGGTCAGCCGTGTGGGAGTCTAGGGATATAACCATTACACCATCTGCTGGTCCCAGGAGAACTCTTAAAGACTGGTTTGCAAGGGAACCAGCAGTTAGCGTAATGGCTGTGTCACTGGACTCCCACGTAGTCGACCGTGGTTCGCGTCTCGGACCCGGTGGCTTACAACTCACGCCGGGCACGTGTGCGTGCATGCCCAAGATCCCGAGAGGAGAATGGAGGAAAAGGGATTGCGGCGTGACCATCCCCCCTCGGGGGTGATTTCTCGCTTTCTGTCTCTATGTCTCTCTCTGTCTGCCTGGCGAGCGCACACGCCCTATAGCGAGAAACCTCTCCAAAAAAAAAAGACTGGTTTGCCAGGGTGAGTATTTGTTAAAGCATGGTTGTTTGTAGTGATGTTGAGGACTTATCAAGTGCTTGGATGCCTATAGGTCAATACCACAAACATTTACTTAGCCATGTACCAACTGCAAAGCATCATATGGAACTCAAAAATGAAATAGAGATTCCCAGTGAGAGTACACCAGCCTCTAAAGACAGAGATGATAAATGTTCTCATAAATCTTGATTATGGGGGGCCTTCGGGTGACATAGTGGTTAAGGCACTGGATTCCCACATGGCTGACCATGGTTTGAGTCCTAGACTGGTAGCTTGCTTGCTTTCTCATTCTCTCTCTCTCTGGTAAGTGCATGTGTCCTATAACAAATTAAATAATAATAATAATAAATTAAATAATTCTTTAAAAAAAAATTAATTCTGCCAGTGTTCTGAGATGGCCTCAGGGGAGTGGAACATATTAGAATTTGGAAAGGTAAAGTAGAACTTTGACCAGTATAGTTTTATAGGAGTGGAGGGTTGGAGGAATACTGCATGATACTGCATGTTATGATTTTAATATTTGACTCTTCCAAACCTCATGTTGAAATTTGATTACTGGGGCCAGCAGGTGGCATAGTGGTTAAGGGCACTGAACTCCCTCATGGCTGACCATGGTTTGAGTCCCGGACTTGAAGGCCTGCTTTCTCATTCTCTCTCTCTCTCTCTCTCTTCTCTCTCTCTCTCTCTCTCTCTCTCTCTCTCTCTCTCTCTCTCTGTTTGTCTCAGGTCAAATTAAAATAAATAAAGTTAAAAAAATTCTTTAAAAAGAAAGAAATTTGGGGAACCAGCAGTTAGCGTAATGGCTATGTCGCTGGACTCCCACGTAGTCGACCGTGGTTCGCGTCTCGGACCCGGTGGCTTACAACTCACGCCGGGCACGTGTGCGTGCGTGCCCAAGATCCCGAGAGGAGAATGGAGGAGAAGGGATTGCGGCGTGACCATCCCCCCTGGGGGGTGATTTCTCGCTTTCTGTCTCTATGTCTCTCTCTGTCTGTCTGGCGAGTGCACGCGCCCTATAGCAAAAAACCTCTCCAAAAAAAAAAAGAAAAAAAAGGCAGGAAAAAAAATAAAAAAAAGAAAGAAAGAAATTTGATTACCAGTATGACAATATCAGGAGGTGGGGCCTTTGAAAGGTTATTGGGTCATGAGGGCTTGGCCCTTGTGAGTGGATTAATTTGTTATCACTAGAGTGTGCTAACTATACATCTTTTGCTCTCTTTCTTGCCCTCTCACTTTCTGCCATATAATAATGCAGCAAGAATCCTTCTGCCAGATTCCAACACCCTTGATATTAAACTTCCCAGCCTCCAGAACTGAGTCAATGAATTTCCGTTCATTATAAATTACCCAGTCTGCAGTATTCTGTTATAGAAACACAAAATGGACTAATATGCTTCAAGTGAAGTAGAAATTATTTTAGTTGAGCTTTTTTTCAGACTAAGGACTTGTAAAGTCAGTGATTTTAACTAGTAAAGACTGATGAGGGAAAATGGTGGCAAATACTAACCTCTGACAAGTTCAAAGAACAATATCTGGATTTAATTTAAAAATAAACATTTCCTCTATCAGGCCTACAATTACAGCTCAGATTCAGAGTCTCTCATCTAAAACATTCTTAGTGCCAAAAGGTTATATTTGAGAAGTAGTTCCAAACTGGTTTGAAACTTCTAAAAACTCTTCAGACAAGTCGTTTGCAACTTGTGCAAAAGGAGGGAACTGGGCAATTTTATTTCAGTTTCAACTCCAGCTAAGCATTGCTCCAGAGGGCAAAATTGCAAAAATAGAGATGGAGAATTGAATTTTCCTTGATGGTTGTCATAAGAATTTATAGGAAAGTAAAAATCATTAAAAGCAAAGGGAGCTATTTTAAGGATAGAGTCACTTTTTATTACAGTTTGAGGTGGCATTTTTAAAGACAATACCAAATGAAATGCTAAATGCAATAGCAGTGAAAACAATCTTCTTTTTTTAATTTCTCTTGAATGTTTATTATGATTCCAGGTCTTATCACCATCAACCTGGCATTAACCAAGCACATCCCCATTTGAATGGTCACAGTTATTATAATACATAAAGCACTTACTATGAGCCAGTCACTATTCTAAATACTTATAATAACTCATTTAATCCCCCATTTAACAGATATGAAAAATGAGACAGAGAAATTAAGTACATAAATTCACATAGTTATTAGACTTTTAGGGTTGCCAGACAAAATACAGAACATCCAACTGAACTTTTAATTTCAGGTAAGCAAAAAAAATATTTCAGTGTATGTATGCCCCTTGCAATATTTTATTCTAAAAGGTATTCATCCCTTATCTGAACTTCAAAATTCACAGAATGTCCTGTATTTCTGTTTGCTCAATGTGGTGATGCTAACAGCTAGTCATGGAAGAACTTACAGAAAAATATAATAATGGTGCTTCAATGAGTTTCTGAGCCCAAGAACTGACAGTGTATTTGTGGCATTGATTCCTTCTCGACTATAATGACACCAAATTTGTTGAGCACTTTCTTAAATCTCTGTAATAACCGCTTAAACAGGTAATCTCATTCAACCCCAAAACAATGATGTTATTAATAGGTCCATTTTACAGATGAGGAGGCTTTATAATAGATTAAACAATGTACCTATTTTTATGAAACTAGTAAGCAATTGAGCGTGATTGAAACTGGAGCACGTGAAGGTCCAGAGCCCAGGTCATAATGGCATACCTGTGCCACCCCAGGAACAAACTCATCTGCTTTGCACTACAACATTGGAACCACAGTGTTAGTTAGTTTTGAGTGTCAATTTGACCTGACTAAGGAATATCTTTTTAAAAAAAGCATTATTGTGGGTGTGTCTATGGCCATATTTACAGAAAGGATTGACATGGGAGTCTGAGTAGAATAGATATGGAAGGTCCCCCTCAATGTGGGTGGGCACAAGCCATTCAACAAGGGGCCCAGAGAGAATAAATACAGAAGATGAATGGGTCTCTTCTGAGATAGAGAACAATAGATGTCTGTTGCCTCAGACATCTGAACATCAAAACTTGACAGCTTTTGGACTCTAGAATTTATACCAGCAGCCCCTTGAGTCCTCAGGCTTTCAGCCTCAGACTGTGAGTTACATCATTGCCGTCCCTGCCCTGAGCCTTAGAACAAGGACAGACCCACACTACAAGAATCCCAGGATCTCCAGCTTGCAGGTGGCCAATTGTGAGATTTCTCTGCTGCCATAATCATGTAAGCTGATTCCCCAAATAAATCCTCTCTTTTATATATCTATGCATATCCTATTCATCTGTCTCCCTAGAGAACCCTGACCAATATATCAATATACACAGTAGGACCAAAGATCTTCTGGAGATTTCAAAAGATAACTAAATATTTCATCTTAGCACTCTTTGATTCTAACCCAGAAACTTCTACCAAAAGAATTCTTTGAAACCAGAGATGTCATGTTCATTCTCTGTACTCCCTATAGGGCCTAGCATTGTTCTTAAATTACAATAGGAATGCAATACATGTTGTAGAGCATAACTAAATATTACCTTTCTCAGCATGCATAACGCACCAGACTGTCTGGGTTTTATTTCTGATTAATGATTATTGAGCTCTTAACTTTCAAAGTAAAAATGACCCTCTTTGTGAGGACCTTGGGTACAGAGAATTGAAGATAGCATCCAAAAATGGTCTGGGACAAGCCCCACAGCCTACTAGTTAAAAGAGCTGGATCTCATATGGCCAACCACAGTTCAAGTCCCAGCTCCAACATCATGAAAACACACCAGGCACATGTATATATGTTCCCCAAATCCCAACAGGATGGCGAAATGGGGAAAAGGAATTGTAATATGACCGTTCCTCACTGGGGGAGTGATTTATCCCTCTCCTGCTCCTTCTCTGTCCCTATCTCTTTATCTCTCTCTGGTGAATGCATGCACCCTCTGACAATAAAAAGAAGGGATCTGGAAAATCCTTTAAACAGTCCTCATTTAACTTTCACATAGCAATTTTACTAAATGTGAATAGTGATTAGGTCTTCTAAGGGTGAATCCTTTAGATTCTGTGCAACTTCGAAACTCTTAAACTACTTCCATTACTGGAGCTTATGTCCAATTAGTAAATGTGCCTCCTTACAAGAAACTCATCATCATCCATTACACATTCACTCTAACTTAAAGAAAGATGCATAACTCATCCTACGCTATTGTTGACACTCAGAAAAACTTAGTTTTGCTATAACCGTGCTGCCATTATTTGGCTTTTCAAAGAGGAGCAGGAGAAGCAAGAGTTAAGGAGAAGACAGGACATGAGAAGAACTGATGCAGAAGTGAGGGTAGGGATTGTGGAAAGTGGGAGGAAAGGAGAAAGAACTGAGATTCGGTTGTGCTGCACCACCCACCCCAGGCTAGAGCAATACCTGCTGATAGTCAGGTAGCACTGAGTCAGGCTCCCATGTGATCCCAGTTCCAGCCATAAGATTTCACAAACAAGAGGCAAAGAGTAGACCCACTTGTCATATGGAAAAGTAGAGCTTGGGTGTAGCCCTCAGAATCAGGCTTCCTGGGTTCCAGTCCAGGCATAGATGTTACTCTAGGTAACAGAGGCCAGTCACTCAAACTTTCTGTGCCTCATGAGTAAATAGAGCTAATAACAGGATGTATTTCAGGGAGTTTTTAAACATATTAAATGATCTAATTTATGGGTCTGGCAGTTAGCGTAATGGCTATGTCACTGAACTCCCATGTAGTCAACTGAAGTTCGAGTCCTGGACCCGGTAGCTTAAACTCACTCCAGGCGCATGTGCATGCATGCCCAAGATCTTGAGAGGAGAATGGAGGAGAAGGGATTGTGGCGTAGCCATCCCCCCTGGGGGGTGATTTCTCACTTTCTATCTCTCTGTCTCTCTCTGTCTTTCTGGTGAGCGCATGCGCCCTATGGCAAAACCTCTCAAAAAAAAAAAAAAAAAAAAAAAAGAGCTAATTTATGTAAAGTGCTTACAACAACATCTGGCACTGAAACTTCAGTACATTTTAGTGCTTACTAGTATCCAAACTCTATAGTCTGTTCTCTACTCAGGACTCTCGTGGACTCTATTAAAGCTCCTAGGCTTATTCCAGACAGACATTCCCCCAGAGCACCCTCTTCTTTCTTTCCCACACATTAGCACTTAGAAAATGGTATCACATCCTGTCAGAAAAAACTGTAATAGTTTCCTGTTGTGCTCTAACAAACTGCTGCAAACATAAGAACTTCTAAAAAATTATTATTGTGCAGTTATGAGGGCCAGAATTCCTAAAATCAAGGTGGAAACAGGGCTGTGTTCCTTCTGTTCCTTCTGGAGGCTCTATGGGAATATTTGTTTCCTTGTTTTTTCCAGCTTCTGGAGACCACCCACGTTTCTTGGATCATGGCACCATCCTGCTTCTTCCAAGCCAGCAGCATAATATCTTCGCTGCCTCCATCTCTTACTCACTTTGCCTCTCATCTGTTTGTGTCATCTTACCTTCTCCTTTAACTCTGATACTACTGCCTCCTTCTTATAAGCCATTAGACCATACGTGGGCACCTGAACCAAGATGAGCCAATCAGATTCTCTTCCCATGAATTTGGATAGTTGGTATTGAGTCTGGACTCTACAAATAAACTAAAAATATGCACGTCCAAAAGCTCGGAAGTGGTTAGCTCTGACTGCACATCAGAGCAGTTAAATTGTTCTGTGGAGAAAACTAAGAATGAAGCAGGACTATGGCTGTCCAGGTCCTATCCAAGAACCCCATTGAACCTGGCTGTACAATGTAACCCCCAAGTTCCATGAGATATCCCTTCATATTTTCAATACATTCCCCCCCCCTTTTTTTTTAATTTATCAGAGGGTCCTTACACTTGCCAGAGAATGACAGAGGGAGAAGGGGGAAATGAGAAAGCATTTCTCATGGGAAATAGTCATGCCGTAATCCCTTCTCCTCCATTTCTCTCTCCTTTTTGGATTTTGAGCATACACACACATGGCCCTAGTGTTTTGGTTTTTTTGTTTTTTGTTTTTTCTAGCCACTGGATCCAGGATTTGAATAGTACAGTCAGCCATGTGAGATCCAGCCATCTTAACCACTATGCCACAGGCTCACCTCATACATTCCCTTTTCATACCTGCACTGATTTGAATGGGTTTTTGCCATATGTATCTGCTACTAGCTGAGACCATGGTTTAAATCAATTTCCTCTAGTTTCTATCCACCATCTTCTCACAGGTTATTTTCCAGAATACTAAAGAACCCCCTACCCACAGCAGATTTTCTCCATCTTATCCCAGGCCCTGTTTTGTTTTCACTGTCTGATACTCTTCACTCTTCACAAGTACTAATTGAGTCTGACTACCCAGTCTTCTTCAGACTCTGTCCTCTGTTAATTTACATGACTAAGTGGTGTCTAAATTCAGCCTCTCCCTAAGTCTTTCCCTAGCCTTATCTCTCCTCAGTGGCTAGTCCTTGAATTGATTATTGGTTCACTCCAAGGATTTCTACTATTCTTTTGTGTAGTCTTTCTATTGAGTCTTTATTTTAATGGCCTTATCCATATGACTCTTAACTCTGTATCTTCAGCTTCCACTTGCCCATGGTCCTTTCAAATCCAACATATACAAAGAAAAATTATGTCTGCATCCACATTTTCCTCAATTATCTACTGGGTTGTCAAAAAAGTCATGATGTATTATACCTCATGACTTTTCCAACGACCCAATACTTTAAATTTCCTTTAAGCAAGAGACCATTGAACTTATTTCTGGCTACTCTGTCATCCCTCGGACCAAATCTGCTGCAACCTGCTGTTGCTCCCTTCCAGACAGATCTCAGATTCGTTCTATTCTCATAATCACGATCTTTGTCCTGGCACAAATTACTTCAACAGACTCTCAGCTGATTTTCTTGCTTTCCACTTCTTCTTAATTCTATCCATTCTGTACATCACTCCAAAATCTCCCCTGCATCTTTGCATTGGATATGTAATTCCCCAAACTAGAACTGGAAGAGGCCCCATCATCACTACTATCACAAATATTTACTACTTACTATGGGTGCAAAACTCCCCCCCCCCCCCAGGAACTTCTGATAAAATTGTGGAAATTATGGGGCCAGTAGGTGGCGTGGCCACACAAGATCACAGTAGGTCCCACATGACCACAGTTAGAGTTCCAGACCTGGCTGCTTGCTTTCTCACTTTCTCTCTCTCTCTCTATCTCTCTGGTGAGTGCAGATTTCCTATAGAAAATTTTTAAATAATAGTAATAATAAATAAAATTAAATAAATTATTTTTTAAATTGTGGAAATTACATAGGACATAAGTTTTTGAAAAATCTAAAACTCTACACAAGGTTGTATGCCACATTAACAGTGTAGATTACTAGAGCCAGAAAAATCTGTGGAAGAGGTCATCATAAGGTTAAGGATAATTAGGGGAAGGGGAGATTAAAGAGAGAAGCAGGGAGGAAGACATTCTATAATTGGACTAGCATGAGCAAAAAGCAGAAACTCTCATGGCATTTTCAAGAAATATGGGGAAGCCAGGCTGCTTAAGATAGAAGGGAGCATAAAGCATAAAACAGAACAGAGATGAAGGAAGTTGCCTATCGTGTTTGGGGGAGAGTTGTAAATAGTTTCATTAGTCTAAAACATGGAGTATGAAAGAGTGCCAGAAGATGGGGATAGAAAGTTGGATGAAAAATCTAGAGCTCATGAGGAACAATTGATGCTTTGGAACCAATTAGGAAGGCATATTAGAGGTGTTTTAGGGCCCTTAAGGCAAGGATCAGACTCAGTGTATTAAAATAGTATACACTGATTGTATAGAGGTAAATTATGCTCATGAATTGATTACTATAATACTTGCCAATGAGGAAAAGATCCCTGGCGGAAGAGTTAAGATGGGGCTAAAGAGAATCATGATAAAAACATAAGCCTACAGGGAAAATGCCACCCATGAAAAGGAACTGTGCTGGATCACATCCCTTATTCATATCTATGACAATTCTTCAGGCAGGGTAAGGATGAGAACAAAAGTTTGTTGGTAGGAACATGTACAGTCCTAATAGCAATATTCATCATTTAAGAGTAATAACAGAAACAAAACTTAGATTTATTGAATGTTCACTTTGTGCCCTGTGCTAAATGCTTTCTTCCAGGCAGAAATGCTAGCTACTAAAATATTGAAATTCAGGGGCCAGCAGGTGGGGGGGTGATCAAGGCACTGGACTCCTACATGACATGTGACTCAAGTCCTAGACCTGGTAGCTTGCTTTCTCAGTTTCTCTCTCTCTCTCTCTCTCTCTCTCTGATCAAAATTTTTAAAAAAATAATAAATAAAGCTAAATTTTTAAAAATTTTATATATTTATATTTATATATAAATTCAGACCAGTCTTATTGCCCGGTGGTTAAGGGCAGCATGATCCCTCATGGCGAACCCATTGAAATCTCAGCCCAGCAGCTTGAAAATCATGCCGGATGTGTGTGCCTGAATGCCCAAAATCCCAAGGGTGTAAAGAAATGGAAAAGGGATTGTAGTGTGACTATACCTCATTGAGGGGTGCTTTCTTCCTCTCTCCCTCGCTCTCTCTATCTCTCCCTGAAGAGGGCACACATCAAATGCAATTAAAAAGAAAAAATACTGAAATGCTCTCACGCACTTTAGCAAAAAACGGGTCCTGAGCACCCTTAGGGAGCCCCCTCCTTCCTGGTCATCTGAGCACCACTCCTAGAACCTTCTGTATCCTTTGCCCCAGGGACTAAAAACACAAAAAGTACCCTCTAGGATCCCCCTCCAGTGTTATGATCTGTGCCTCTTTTAATTGGTCAACAATTCCACTAAATATTTTGAAAATTATCCCATATTACATGCTTTAGGTAACTTAATTCTTACATTTTTCTTATATTCTGGGAGTAGAGACTAGGTTCAAAGAAGTAGCCTTGATCAAGGTCATAGCTCATAACTAGCTGAGCACAGTTTCCATCTGACACTATAGTCTGAGCTCTTGGTTCACCTAGAAAAACAGATTTTATGCTAGGGATTGTGGAAGCTAAGGTTGAATAGACTGGCTGCACTAAATAAATCAACAGAGGAAATATGATTTCCAGAAACATCCTGTTTTAACAGGTCAGAGAAATTCCCAACCTCTGTAAAGGAGGTCAGGCCCCTTAGTCCACAATCCATACCAAGTGCTAAGCCTGCTGGGTGAACCCACACTGCCGAGTTTATGCAGAGGGTAACATTTCTTTCGGTGGTGACATTTAGAGTAACTGTTACATCTTCATCTAGCAGAAATACTCAGATTCTTTTCTTCCATCCTTAAATTTAACTGATCTCATCCCAGATGCTATGGTTATTTGCCTCTAGCTTCCAAAACAAAAGTAAATGGCATTACCATCTGTTACAGACACTATGTGAAAAGGTCACCAGTTTCTCTCATTGTCTTTTTACTCCAAGTTAAGAGTTAACAAAACACAAAGATGTTTATTTAGTATGAACTCTTGAATTTGTTCTGGTAATAAAAGGAGGGTCAGAAAACAAGACCCAATTTAGGTTGCCACAATGCATGACTAAGAATTTAATCAAAATGTTCGAAAAAGAAAAACAAAAGCCTAAAGAAAATAAGATGGACTTAATATTGAAAAAAAATAGAAACTAAGAAAATTCAAAAATCAGACTAATAAATTCAACAGCAGTTTGTACAGAGAAAAATAAATGGATAAATATATATAAAATATTCCTTTTCATTGTTTCAATATATCACCATAAAAAATGTTCAATAGGTCATATGAGTATTTCAAAGGGTTCTGAAAGGCACTGGAGAAAATGCAACATTCATTCTTGCCTTTTTAGATAGATGTACAAAGAGAAATATCCAGGAAGATATTCATCAAAATGTTAACAGTATTTATCTTTGGGTGACAGAATTTGAAACAATTTTTCTTTCTTCTTTATATTTCTCTACATTTCTTGAATTGTTTACAACAAGCATTTATCATTTTTAAAGTCAGAATAAGAACTCTAAAACCTTTTTTATTTTTCTAACTGTCTCAAACATGATTTGATGTGAAATATGATAATACATGAGAAAGCTACATAAAATGTAAAACAAGTCGGTCATATCTGGTTTGTGACAATACGGGCATCAAACATTTTTCTATCACAATGAGAGTAAACGGATGGCTCTCACGTAATTGTTGGGTGGTTGGAAAAGTCATGATGCATTTTGCATAGAAAAACATGTCATGACTTTCCCGACAACCTACCTACTTCTTACCTACCAGATTATACCCCAGCACATGGTCATTGTTGTCTTACAGTGGATTCATTCCAATGAGTGAGTGCAATGGTGTAAGAAAGCCAAGTTGGAATGCAATTTGACAGATGACCTCACTTCAGAGGCACAACAATGCCTCATGATGACCATTACTTCTATGTATCAGTAGAACAAGTCCTGAAGAATTTAATACCAACGAGTAAACTTGAGGAAGTTTAAATTACTTTTTTTTTTTTTTTTAGGGTTTTTGACATGGGGCATGTGCACTGGCCGAAGAAAGACAGGGACAGAAGGAAAGTGAAAAATCACCCCCCAGGAGGGATGGCCACACTGCAGTCTCTTCTCCATTCTCCTCTCAGGATTTTGGGCATGGGGACCAGCAGTTAGCGTAATGGCTATGTCGCTGGACTCCCACGTAGTCCACCGCGGTTCGAGTCCCGGACCCGGTGGCTTAAAACTCACGCCGGGCACGTGTGCGTGCGTGCCCAAGATCCCGAGAGGAGAATGGAGGAGAAGGGATTGCGGCGTGACCATCCCCCCTGGGGGGTGATTTCTCACTTTCTGTCTCTCTGTCTCTCTCTGTCTGTCTGGCGAACGCACGCGCCCTATAGCAAAAACCTCTCAAGAAAAAAAGGATTTTGGGCATGCACGTGCATGTACCCAAAGTGTGTTTCAAGCCACCATGTCTGGGAATCAAACTACAGAGTTAGTCATATAAGATACAGCACCCTAACCAGCACACCACCTGCTGGCCCCTAATCTACTCTTAAGTTAACTTACAACCTTGGGGGAAACACCATTTAAAATGGTCTGTTTCATTGCATTTTGTTTTGCTAGAGGGTATGTGCACTTACCAGAAAGACAGAGAGGAAGAAGGAGAAACATCCCATGACGGGCGTGATCAAGCCACAATCTCTTTCTTTTCCATTTCTGCACACTGTCAGGATTTGGGGCATACACATGCCCAGAGTGTTTTTCAAGCCTCTGTGGCTAGCACTCAAACCAGAGTCAGCCATGTAGGCTCCAGCTCCCTTAACCACTAGTCCATGCGGCCGACCCTCAAGTTTTTAAGTGTATCTTTTCAGTCATTGATAGAAAATCAGGGGCCAGCAGATGGTGTGTATCGCTGAACTCCTATGTAATCAACTGCAGTTGTGTCCCGTACCCAGCAGCTTAAAACTCACACCAGGTGCCTGTTTGTGCATGCCCAAAATCCCAAAAGGAGAAAGGAGGAGAAGGGATTGTGATGTGACCAAACCCCCTCGAGAGTGATTTCTTGCTCTCTGTCTCTATGCCTCTCTGTCTCTGGCAAGCGCACATGCCTTATAGAAAAAATCTCTCTAAAAACAACAGAAAAAAGGAAATGCATGAGGCAGGCATTTTCTGTTAATGATTTGATGTGAAATATGATAATATTCTGTATGAAATATAATACATAATCATAATCATATGATAATATATAATGCATAAATCTCTTCATTATGTGGTACCATGAAAATGGACATGTGACCTAGACCTGGCCAATCATGGCACCCAATAGAGGAATTAGTGCAAGAAACAGGCACACAACCAAAACAGGACCAATCAAGGTCCCACCATGAAAGTATTCATATGGAAACTGGGGGGCTCTGGGATCACAAACTTTAAGGACCATGTACACCAGTAGCAGCTGGGACCCATCTTGCCACCTCTTGAAGAGCAAGTGCCTGAGAATGATGCAAGCAGGGTCAAGAAATAAAGAGAGGATCTCAGTTATCCCCGTGTTTTAATCCCTAAATTCAGTGGTACTAATTTCACTTGTCTTTCCTTCATTTGCAACTGACAGGGCTCAATAACTATTAGCTATTCATTTATTCATCCCCAGATGTTCTCTTGAAATCAGATTGAGAGAATATCTACATAACACTAGAATCGTTACTCTTCATCTTTATATATCTTCATTTTTTTTTTCTTTTTCTGAGAGGTTTTTCGCTATAAGGCGCGTGCGCTCGCCAGACAGACAGAGAGAGACATAGAGACAGAAAGCGAGAAATCACCCCCCAGGGGGGATGGTCACGCCGCAATCCCTTCTCCTCCATTCTCCTCTCGGGATCTTGGGCACGCACGCACACGCGCCCGGCGTGAGTTGTAAGCCACCGGGTCCGAGATGCGAACTGCGGTCGACTACGTGGGAGTCCAGCGACATAGCCATTACGCTAACTGCTGGTTCCCGATATATCTTTATATTTTTGGTGCCTACTACAATACATGTGTTTTGAATAAGTGATATAAACATACTAAAAAGAAAGGAAAAAAAAACTCAGGTCAATTATGACAAACAACATAGTCTTTAATTAAATTTATAAAGCAATAATGATAAGCCTTGCAAGACACAACATAGATAAAGAAATGAAAATTTGTGTGGGAACCAGCAGTTAGCGTAATGGCTATGTCGCTGGACTCCCACATAGTCAACCGCGGTTCGCGTCCCGGACCCGGTGGCTTAAAACTCACGCCAGGCACGTGTGCATGCGTGCCCAAAATCCCGAGAGGAGAATGGAGGAGAAGGGATTGCGGCGTGACCATCCCCCCTGGGGGGTGATTTCTCGCTTTCTGTCTCTCTGTCTCTCTCTGTCTGGCGAGCGCACGTGCCCTATAGCAAAAACCTCTTCAAAAAAAAAAAAAAGAAAAAGAAAATTTGTGTGCAACTAATGAGTAGAAACAACCAAGGGACTTCCCAAAATCTCTTTTCGAGAGTTTTCATTCTGGACTTCCATTTTTTTTCCTGGCCATATTATAATGTGTTCATGTTTACATTCAAAACACACTGGATTAGCAACTAGGCATCTGGGAGAATGATCACAGCCTTTGGATCAGCTAGCCCTTTGGAAATCTGTCTGTCTGTTAGATCGAGCCTGTGGTCAGGCCAGGCCTGGGAGGTAGGCCCAGAGATGGAGTTAGTGAATAATGTGGGCAGAGCCAAGTTTTCTGTACCCAGAAATCAAGAGGACAAAGTCAGAATAGGGCCTGGGGTATCAAGCCAAAGTGAAGGTGAGAAAGGTGGATGATCTCCATGTGAAAAGAGCTAGAAACCAAGTTTGATTTAGAGGCAGAAGCTGTAGCTGGGTGGAAATGTGAAGTGAGATGTGGATAGATCAGGGTCCCAGGTTCCAGTAAAACCAGAGAAAGTACACTTAGAAGTGAGTTCTGACTGGGAAGCTTGACAAAGTTCTCTGGTTTCAGTTCACGCATCGCAAACTAGCATCCTTGGACTCAATTTGGCCCATAGAAATATGTTGTTTGGTCTACACTCTGTTTCTTCAAAACTTTTTTAGAATTTTGCATTTGAATGTCATGAGCTGTGAATAATACTGGCTGCAGCAGGTACTGTTCTAAGTGCTTTGCATATTTGAATCCATTTAATGCTCCTGAGAACATTTGCTGAGTGCTTTCGCTATTCCAAGCACTTTATGTGTATTAACTCATAAAATGCTTTAACAACCCTGTCCCCATATTACCTACAAGAAAACTGAGGCAGAGACAAGTGAGTCACCTGCCTGAAGTCACACAGCTAGTAAATGGCAGAGCCAGGATTCAGATGGGCACAACTGGGTCCCCAAATTTAGGCAGTTAGATAACAACTGCAGTTAGTTGCCTTTCCAGTCCAATCTTGTCCTCAGCCAAATCTACACTTTGATATGTCCTGCTTGGCCCTTGTCAGTATTGGAGTTTATGACCCCTGGTCTGCAAAGTGGTGTAACTGAGTTATTGGCCTGAGAATGGCACACCTGTCTTCTGCCAGGTTTCAAGCAATCTCCTGAGAGTAGAAAGGAAAGAAGCTTTCCCCTTGACGAGAAGAACTCAGCATATCCGCAGCTGGTGATCACTCCATTGGGAGCAAAGGTGTTGCTGTCGCTGGCTGTGTGATACTTAGAGTTCTAAGAGTCACCATCCTACTTATGCTAAAAGTGCATTAAGCCACGAACAAGTGAGAAAAGAAAAAAATAAATTGGATTTCATTCAAAGTAAAAACTTTTGTGTAAAGGCCCCACCTCAGTGATGCACCTGGGCGAGTACCACTTCACATGTGGCCACATAGGAGGCCTGGGTTTAGATTCTGGACCCACCTGAACAGGTCAGACTCAGTAGCACAGGCCAATAATCCTACTTGTCTGGGAGGCTGGGGTGGAGGATTGTAACAGTGAGACCCTGTCAAAAATACCTTTCTCTCTTTCTTTCCCTCCTCCTCTTTCTCTGTTCTCTCTCCCTCATTAAAAAAATAAAAATTTTAAAAAGTTGGCAGCATGGTGGGTAAGGCAGCTGGATCCCACATGGCCAACTACATAGTTTGAGTTCTGGAGCTGACAGCTTGGAAAACACACTGAGTGCATGTGCAAAAGTGCCCAAAATCCCAAGAAGAGAATGGAGGAAAAAGGACTGCAGCATGGCCATCCCACCTTGGGGTTACTTTCTCACTTTCTGTCTCTCTCTCTCTGTCTCTCCAACAAGCACATGTGCCCTTTAGCGAATTAAAAAAATAAATAAATAAATAAATAAAAGAGCAAAACAACAAACCACAGAATGGAAGAAAACATCTTCAAATCCTATATCTAATGAGGAATCGATATCAAGAATGCATAATTTAACTTCTACAACTCAACAACACCAACAACAAAAAAATAAGCTCAGAAACTTAATTGACATTTTTTCAAAGAAGGTATACAAATGACCAATAAATACATGAAAAGATGCTCACCACTAGACATTAGAACAATGCCAGTCAAAACCACAATGAGGGGGTGGAGGTTGGCAAGTGGTTAAAGTGCTGGATGCTCACATGGCCGACCACAGTTCAAATCTTGGACCTGATAGCTTGCTCTCTCACTTTCCCTCTCTCTCTGTCTCTGGTCAAATAAAATAAATATATAAATAAATATAATTAAAAACAAATAATTTTACAAAATAATTTTTCTAAAAACACAATGAGATGTCACTATATACTCTTTCAGATGACTATTATTTTTTTTTAAACTGGGAAAATAACAAGTATAGGCAAGAATGTAAATTAAACTTGCTTATTGCTAGTGGGAATGCAAAAAGATTCAGTAGAGGGAAATAGTTTGGCCATTACTCAAAAAATATAAATAGAATTACTACATGATCCAGCAATTTCACTTCTAGGTATATACCCAAAAGAATTAAAACTAGAAAGTCAAACATAGTGGTATTATTCACAATAGCTGAAAGATGGAAGAAACTCAAATGTACAGCAACAGACGAGTGGAAAACAAAATGTGGTACACACGCACAATTGAATATCATCAGCTTTAAAAATGAATGAAATTCTGAAACAGCTACAGCATGGCTGGACCTTGAAAACAGCATGCTTGGTGGAGTAAGTCAGTTAAAAAAGAACAATATTGTATCATTCCACTTACAGGAGGTATCTTGAATAGTCAAAATCACAGAAACAGAAAGTAAAATGCTGATTACCAGTTGCTAGGAGAGGAAATGGGGAATTTAATTAATGAGTACAAAGTTTCTGTTTGGGATGATTAAAAAAAAAAGTTCTGGAAATAATTAATGATGTTTGCAAAATATCGTGAATATATTTAATACCACCGAGTTGTACACTTGGAAATGGTTAAAAGGAGCTAGCCTTGTGGAGCCAGCAGGTGGCGTAGTAGTATAAGGTGCTGGATTCCCACATGACTGACGACAGTTCAAGTCCTGGTCCTGGTCCTTGAAACTCACACCAGGCATGTGTGCATGCCCAAAATCCTGAAAGAAGAAGAGGAGAAGGGAGTGCAGTGTGGCCATCCCCCAGGAGGTGATTTCTTACTTTTTCTCTCTCCCTCTGTCTTTCTGGTAGTGGAGAAGGAGTCATATCCCACATGGCCAACTGCAGTTCAAATCCTGGCCCCAGGGATGAAAAATACACCAGTTTATATGCATGTGTGTCCAAAATCTTAATGGGACGGAGAAATGAAAGAAAAAGAAGTATGGTGTGACCACACCCCATTGGGAGGTATTTCTCCCTCTCATTCTCTTTCTCTGTCTCTCTCTGGTGAGCGTACACACTCCCTAGCAATTTTTAAAAAGTGGTTAAAATGGTAAGTTTTATATTGTGTTTTTTTACCACAATTTTTTTAAAAAGCCTTCAAGAGTAATAAAGGTATACAAAAAATTAGATCTTGGCCCATTCAAAATCAAATAAAAAAGTTGGAAAAGGGTCAGGGAAATAGGAAGAAGAGAATCTATCTAGTTAGCCTAAAAGATTTTTAAATAGCATTTAAGCAACAAATGTAAAAACATAAATCTGCAGGAGATATGTACAAAGCTTTAAAAAATATAAAGCAAAAGCTTAAAACAAAAAACCTTAAAACAGAATTAAATATGATAATATTTACCAGATAGATATACGTTCACAAAGACATGTACTAGGATAATGAAATACATGTCCAAATTCTCAGTTACTAAAACAGTGCAGTAGTGAAGTTAAAGTGTCCTTGTTTCATGTGAGTCTGCATAAAAAATAAAGTCCCAAGCTTTTAATTACAGCAAAAACCCATCAGAAATCCCTGGAATGTCTTTGTGAGTTTTGAATCCTCTAAAAGAATGATACAAAAATTTAAAAATGTAAGTCTGCCATAAAACTATCCATTATAGAGAAGCATATTTTAAATAAAATGAGTTGTGAACTGCATAACTACAAAGCAAGGTCATGGAAAGAGAAATTGCTCTGTACTTCTCTATCTCTTAGAGTATTTTTTTTTTTTCTTTTTTTGGAGAGGTTTTTGCTATAGGGCGCGTGCGCTCGCCAGACAGACAGAGAGAGACAGAGAGATAGAAAGCAGGAAATCACCCCCCAGGGGGGATGGCCACGCCGCAATCCCTTCTCCTCCATTCTCCTCTCGGGATCTTGGGCACGCACGCACACGTGCCCGGCGTGAGTTTAAGCCGCCGGGTCCAGGACTCGAACCGCGGTCGACTATGTGGGAGTCCAGCGACATAGCCATTACGCTAACTGCTGGTCCCAATCTCTTAGAGTATTTTAAAGATTCTCCCAAACCTATAACTTGGTCCACATTTGGTTAACAGGGCCATGGGAGTCCTAACACCACAGGAATATTGGTTTGTTGAAGAAGAAACTAAATTCTATTCCAGAATGCAGTATTAAGTCACTGGGTGACTTTGAGCAAGTCACTCAACCTCTCTGTGCACCCATTTCCATTGTGTGAAGTAAACATATTAGACAAAATAAACCTCTGAAGTCTCCTTAATACACTATGAGTCCTATTTTGTTCTGACTTTTCTTTCGATAGCATCCTTTTGCTTCTCTTTTTCAAATATATCAGTTTCCAAACTAAATGGCATGGAGTTTCATAACCCTCTTATAGACATGACATTTATTTATTCAACCCCCCTAAATTTATTCTCTTCTACAACCCAGATACCCACACCCTAGGATAATAAGAGAAACTCGGATCTCTGTGTACAGAGTTCTTTATCTATAAAGATAAAAACATCACTTCAGTCCATTAAGGATTTAAGCCTGTTTAATTTTACCTGTAAAAAATTTCAAAGTTCTCTTGCACACATATATGCATAATCTTATGTTAAGATGAAATCCTTTTCCAAAGAGAAAAAACATGCTTAACAATGTTCACCTTTTTTGTTTGTTTGTTTGTTTTTTGAGTCTCCTCCCCCCCCCCCCCCCCCCCCCCCCCATTAAACCAGGAGAGAGGCATGTGTCTAAAGAAAGACACTAAATGAACACAGACTGGATACGTATGAGTTCCAACCAACCTCTACCCTTTCTCTCCTGGCTTGATGACAGATCACCAAAGTAATTCCAGAACTGTCCTCGCTCTTCATACATTTCATTCAAGACTGAATTCGTTTCTGTTTCAAGTTGTCCCATTTGGAAAAGCCTAGATTCTATCTACAACAGCTTGAGAATAGAATCAAGAGGAGCAGAAAGACAAGAAATAATTCTTAAAAATCAAAATAATCTTTCTTCAGTCAACGTCAAGAAAGGGAGCTCTGGCTTTCAGTGTGCAGTTGTTCTATGCAAAGAAGATTCTGTTTTTTTGTGTGTGTGTGTGTTAAGTAACCAATAAAGTTAATGACATTAATTTGTCTTTATCTGGATTGCAATATCAAAACTCCACAGTAGGCCCAGCTGTGGTGGTGCAGGGAACAGTGTACTAGTCTTCAATGACGGAAGCCACATGGCTGACCATGGGTTGGATACCAAGTACGTCTGAAACACATCAGGTGTATGAACACTCAAGGTCCTGACTAGATGAAGGGATGGAGAAAAGGGATTGCAGTATAGTAAGACCATGTTAAGAGTGCTTATCTCTCTTGTCTCTTGCACATTCTTATGTGCTCTGTCATGAAGGAAATAAAACAATGGGTCAACCTCATAGTGCAGCAGTTAAGCACCATGCATAGGGAGCTGAATCCCACATGGCAGACTGTGGTTCAAATCCTGACCCCAGCAACTAGAAAAACACCAAATAGTGTGTGTGTGTGTGTGTGTGTGTGTGTGTGTGTGTGTGAATACCCAGAATCCTGATGTGATGGAGAAATAGAAGGAAAAAGGATTACAGCATGACCACACTTTATTAGGAAATACTTTTTCTCCTTCTCTCTTTCTCTGGAAAGCACGTACACACACCCCCCGCCCCCCGGCAATGAAAAATTAATTGATAGACTAATTAACTAAATATTATAAAAATAAAAACCTCCACAGTTGGCTTATTTCCACTGGCACAACCACAGATCCCAGTTAGATTGTTAGTCTAGTCCTGGAATGACGAGTGCCTAATAGACTGGCATGTTTTAGCTGGAACTTGTGTTGTACAGAATTTTTTAAAATAGAAAGGACCTACGTTTTAATTGATCTTCATTATACCAGCATCTATAGTTCATATGAAATGACCTAAGTTTAAATTCTAGGGGCCAGCAGGTGGCATGGTAGTAAAGGCACTGGACTCACACATGGCTGACAATGGTTCAAGTAACATTTTAAGTAATAAAGATTACAAAGCCAGGTCTATGGAAAGTGATATGTAAATCAATCAGGCCTGAAACCAAAGTGGAACCCAAAAAGGAATAAATCTCACTTATTTGATTCATTCATTATTTTCATCAAACACATGGTGAGCAATATCTTTGTGCAACTATTCTACTCACTGTGACGGCTGTATAAAGTTTACAGTGATTACACCCCATGGCACAGTGAAAAGTGCTGCTGGAGAGGTATAAGACAATGTTCTTTTCCCTGTGAGAAATCCATGAAAAATGTTATTATGATCAAAGAACAGAGGTGAGGTCACAGCTTCCTTCAGACCCAGATAAGATCAGGCCAGAGTAGGTTTTAGGAGAACTGCAACCCAAGCATGGACAGCAGAAGCCACTGGTGCCCTCCCAGAGTGAAGCTGACAAAGGTATATGGCTGGAGGGGAAAGCTGAGCTTCTCTCAGGACAAACAAGCTCTCTGGACTTGGAGCAAATTATTCAGCCTCAACCTATCGTGGAGTCCTAGAAGTTAGGAGAAATGAGATAACTCAGAAAATCCATTACTAAGCTAGAGAGAAACAGAAAGACAAGGAAGAGTCCTGCAAATGAAAATCGTCTTTCCTCAATCTAAGTCAGGAGAAGGGCAAGTACGAACAAACCTGAGCTGAAAGAAAGAGGAATAGGCTGTTTGACAGATGGCAGAAGAAGTAACAAAGCAAGCCCACCTTCTGGAAAATTCTGGTTTGATCTGTGGGAAGAAATACACCAAGGAGAGAGAAGGACAACCCAAGTTGCTGTTATAGTAGATTACACCGCCTGAGGAACTGACGACAGGAAGTGGATTTCCAAGTAAAGTCATGATATAATTAAGCATGCAAGCTCTCTTGCCCTCAAAGAAAAGACTTGACTCAATCTGAAATCAAGTCTACTTTAGAATCCACAAGTTATTCTTGTGCAAAATTGTGCCCCAGAGTTTTGTCTCCAGCCAGATCAGATGTGTGCCTCACAGTCCATTAGCATGAGAAAGGAGTTCAAATAGGTAGTGAAGAGTGGCCTGAAAAGCCAGCTCCTAGTACAGAAGTCTCACACTCAAGAAAGGAAGACTCCAAGAAGATAACAGTGAACGGACTCATCCAGCTGGTTACTTGAGGTGTTGTGAACAAGCAGATGGTGAATGGAAAGTACAGAGAAGCCAGAAACAGGAGGCCCAGCTACTGCATTTTGGAAAGAAGAAATGAACATTGATGAAGACGAGGCTTCAAAGTACTCTGAAATCATAGACCTAACACTAGGATCCCAATGTCTCAGGGAATCTGCAACACTCAGCCAGAGTCAGCAAATGAAGCCGTGACTAGAAAAGCAGAGTACCCCCAGGACATGATCTCGGTACTGATGCCAGCTTTCATCCAATCCCATCCTCCCTGGGTTTCTAGGAGATTCATCTGAAACCCTTGTCAAAGTAAAATTCTCAAAAGTTAAAAACATGACTCTCATACAAATATAAATTGAACATGTATCAAAGATATTATTCAATTCATTAATTAATGAGGGAACCAATAAAACGATGAGGTTCATTCAAGAGCATTTTGAGGATCTAAGTTTTCATAAACATTTGGAACGGTTGGAACAAGATTACTAGGTTAAATACAAAACTGACTAACAAGACAAACAAGTCATAACCTGCAGGGTTATCTTTTCCACCTATTAGAAATTATTTGAAAAATCTACATGTTAACATGTAACTCCATGAAGTCCAGAAAGTTTAATCAATAGTACCAAGTAGGTTAAACAAAGTTTATTCTCCTGTCTGAATAATTAAATACTCTTTGAACAGGCCTGCTGAACCATGCCTCTATATAGCAATACAAGGACATAATATTTCTCTTTTTGTCTTAAAAGTTAAATAAATTTCTTAACTCCTTGATACTTAATTTTATAATTGAAGGTGGGTAAATTTCATTAATCAGAACAGTTAGAATACCTTCCACATAATTTTGAAAACTGGATAATCATACAAACTATTGACCTCGGTTTTGATAATATTGGCAAGAGGAACAGTGTGTGAGAAAAGAGAAGAAATTCCTGATGGAGAAAGGTCGCTGAGATAGCAACGAGAACAGCTAATGCCTGTTGGCCTTGGCCATCTGCTGGCCTGCCAGACCTTGCAGACTGTGTTACACTGAAGTCTTGAATTCACCTGTCTCTGAGCCAGAGGAACCACTACGCATCGTTCTCTGGAGATGGAACCACTACAACTGGCAATCCAAATGCATTCCCTGCAGAATTAGCAGTTCCACAGGAGAATGAGGACAAAGACTATGCTTTAACTGTGATACAAAAACCAGCTGCAAGGTCTCCTCAAAGAAAGCAAAAGGCTGAAACACTTTGTGTGGTCCTTCAAGAAGCACCTGTCCAGGGTCCAGCAGATGGCGTAATGGTTATGTAGCTGGACTCCCATGTTGTCAACCGTGGTTTGAGTCCAAGACCTGATGGCTTAAAATTCACACTGACTTCCATACCCTCCTTGGGCATATGAGTAAAACAAAACAAACAAGTATTGTCTGTCAAGAATGAGCAGGGATCAATAAAAGACATTTTCACACAAAAGCATAGAATTGCCCTAGGAACAGGGTTTAGACAAGCATGGAAGTTAAGTGGCCAGGTATGTAACCAAGGAATAAGATGAGATAAGTGGTTTAAATGAATTTTACCAAGAATTTTCCTGGTATCTGTCAGCTCTTATGCTGAGTTGATGTAATGGGAACATGAAAGATACCCATGACTTCCTAAAAGTAAGAATCAAAAACACAATGAGACATCACTTCACACCAAGATGGCTATATGCTATATATATATATATATATATATATATATATATACACACACACACACACACACACACATATATATATATATATATATATATATATATATATATATATATATTATTAAGAAAAAAAAAGGAAAATAACAAGGATGGTCAAGGATGTGGAGAAATCAGAATCCCTACACACTGCTGATGGGAATGTAAAACGGTGTAGCCACTGTGGAAATCAGTTTGGTGGTTTCTAAGGAAGTTCAAGACAGAATTACCATAAGACTAAGCAATTCTACTCCTAGATAATACCTAAAAGAACTGAGAACAAATACTCAAACAAACACTTGTACGTAAATGTTCACAGCAACATTATTCACAATAGCCAAAAGGCAGATACAAAACAAATGTCCACCAACAGATGAATGGATAGACAAACTGTAGTATAAATATACAACCAAATGGGATATTGTTTTACTTTCTTGTGTTGCTCAAAACAGAAGTACCTGTATCTGAATGATTTATAAATAGAGGATTATTTAGCCTATGGTTCTAAAGACCGGAAGTCAAGGAGCCATGGAGTTCTCTGGAGAGTCCCCTGGTGGAGCAGGGCATCACGTGGCACGATAGAGAAGAGCATCTGTATTTGTGTCTGTGTGACCCTGTGTCTCTGTTCTCCTTGAAAAGCTACCAAGGCTCAATCACAGGGGCCCCACCTTAGTCACTTCCCAAAGATTCCACCTCTTAATCCTGCAATATAATTAAGTTTCTTCTTAATACTGTCACACTAGGAATCAAATCTCAGTACATGAATTTGGTGGTGATGGGGGCACATTTTAACCATAGTAAATAGTACTCAGCTATAAAAAAGAATGAAGTATTGATACATGCTAAACACATGAACTCAAAAACACTATGCTAAGTGAAAGAAGCCAAACACAAAAGGTCACATTTTGTGGAATTCCATTTAAACTAAATATCAGGAAAGGTAAATCCATAGGTACAGAAAGCAGATTGGTGGTTCCCAAAGGCTGAAGGAAAATGAAATAAGGTGTAACTGGTTAATGGTTACAGGGTTTTACTTTGGGATGGTGAAATGTTTTAGACCCAGATAAAGGTGTGGTTGCACAACATTGCATTTGTTTGTTTTGCTTGTTGGTTTATAAACCAAAGGGCATATGCAATAGCCAGAGAGATGGAGAGAGAGAGAGAAAGGAAGAGAGAGGGGGAGAAATTACCTGCCGAAGAGCATGGCCATGCCCCAATCCCTTCTCCTTTTTTCCCTTTGGGATTTTAGGCATGCACACATGTGCCTAATGTGTTTCTCAAGCAGCCGGGCTCAGGATTCAAGCCATCATGTGAGATCCATCTCCCTTAACCACTTGGCTAAAGAACCAGCCCAAATTGTACAATTTGAAAATGCTTAATTTTTTTTTTTTTTTTTTTGAGAGGTTTTCACTATAGGGCGCATGTGCTCGCCAGACAGAGAGAGACAGAGAGACAGAAAGCAAGAAATCACCCCCCCAGGGGGGATGGTCACGCCGCAATCCCTTCTCCTCCATTCTCCTCTCGGGATCTTGGGCACGCACGCACACGTGCCTGGCATGAGTTTTAAGCCACCGGGTCCAGGATGCGAACCGCAGTCAACCACATGGGAGTCCAGCGACATAGCCATTACGCTAACTGCTGATCCCGAAAATGCTTAATTTTATGTTACATGAGTTATAATTCAATGTTTAAAAAATGAAAAAAGAACTATCAGCAATGATGCAATGACATTGGTTTCAAGCAATTATGCCCCAAGTTCGTACAACAGCCTTCAAAATGTGAAAATATCCAGAGCAAACCAAAGTTCAGACAGATAAAGGAACAAGGAACCCACAGAAATACAGAATTTATATGAAACAAAGATTCAGAAAATGCATTGATTTTTCTTCCAGAAATATATTACCAACTCTTTTCCCTGTTCCTTGGATGAATTATCTTCTCTAAAAATAGATGAGAATTTTAAAAAAAAAATAAAAGTCCTCAATTCCAAGAAACAAATATGGACAAATTATAGAATTTACAGAGTAAAGGGTTGACTTGAGAAGTCATTCAGTTCAACCACCCTTATTGTACAGACGGCAAACCAAGGCTCAGAGCGATTAAGTATCTCTCCCAAGGGCCCATGACAGAGCTGGGAGCAATGGCAGCCTGGGGTTGGGTGGATATTGAGTCTTCCTTGATAGAAGCTCCAACTGTGTTCTCTGTGGGTTTTACCTTTTTATTTATTTAATTTTTTTACCTTGGATCACATAACTAAAATGTTTCCAGGCTGTAGCAAATCAGCACCTGCCACCCCCTCCTCAGCTTTTCAGTATTCACAGCCAAGAAAAATCAGGTTAAAATTAACATCTCCAGAGCAACTATAATTGGAAAAGCCCCAAATATGCAGCCTAGGAAGTCAACAGAAGAAAGGGCATACTCTGCTTCGGCCCCATATGGCAAAGGGTGATTTAAGAGGCTGCCCACACGCGCACCTGAATGTCAGCTGGGGTCACCACCTCCTTCAAAAATCAAACCAAAGGGCCTGAACTTCTAACCCCAATACTGTCTTCCAGATCATTCCTTTCAGCCCGTCTTCCACATTGGAGGGCCCATCGAGCCATTTTCCTAAACAAAAACCTTTCTCTCCTAAGGCCAGCTGTCAAAATAACATACTTTTTTTTTTTTTTACTAAACTGCACATATGTCTCAGGGCCTCTTTTGAACTTGCAGGTGCGTTTCCTTCTTTCCCTCCTTCTTCACCAGTTATACGAATAGATCACTTCCCTGTGGGATCTTCTCAAAAAGCAGAGTCTGAGGCGGACGTGCTATCATATCTCAATGAAGGTAAGTGGCAATCACAACCAGAGCTAACCTAATGGCCTCCTGCTCAGCGGGGCCACCACAAACGGAGCACCAGAACCTAATACAATGATATTTGATTTTGCTAAAAGGAGTCATTTGTCTTCATTACATTTTTTCCAACTTTCAGTTCCTAAAATACAATTTTCAAATTAAATGTGAATTTACATCCATATTTTAGCCATTAGGAGTGCCTAATAAAGTACAGTGTCATGCCAGAAAGGCCTCTCTCTCCCAATTATTTAATTTCAGATAAACTTGGGGTTAAGTGCGTGGGCTCTGGAATCTGAATAATCATTTTCATTTCTTGGCATTGCTTATAGTCCATGTGATCTTGAGCACTGTACTTAACCTCCCTGGACCTCAGTTTAGTCATCCATAAAGTGAACATAGCAATGAGCATAACAATGAGCATGAGATGGACTAAGACAGGCTGGCACCTGCTCTCAGCCCTGTGGAGAGTGAGGTCTATCAATTGCATTTCCTTGGTCCTTCTTTCCTGAAAGACCAGCTGTCTCAGCCACTTGCTCTCCCCAAAGGGACTTTGAAGCTGTTCAGATCTGAATATCTTAAAGCCACTGTGTGTGTGTGTGTGTGTGTGTGTGTGTGTAGGGAGTGAGGGGTTGAAAACATTTAAAGTATACTTATGAATTCTTGGCACATCCTAAAAACTCAATACATACTATATATTGTTATTCTTCTCCAAATAGGTCATGTTAATCATTCTCTAATCATAGAGAAGAACCCATTCCCAGTCAGGAATGGACTATTCTGGGACACTGGAATGCCTCATGCCTTGGCCTGTCTTTTCTGAATTTGCACAAGCTTAAAAGGGAACTTTGAGTCAGAAAGGCCCGACCAAGAGCCCTCGGCAGAAGTTATTTCCTCTCCAACACCCGAGGAACTCTATGCTCGAATATCTCCAGCAAGAGGAAATCACTCCTTCCTCAGGCTTCCATGTCATTTTATTTTATATTTTATATTTCTAGTTTTGCTATGGAGCATGTGCACTCACCAGAGAGGAAGAGAGAGAGAGAGAGAGAGAGAGAGAGAGAGAAGAAAAGTGAGAAATCACTCCAAAGGGCAGGTGGCCATGCTGTAGTCCCTTCTCCTCCATTATCCCCTCTGGATCTGGAGCACACACATGCCATGTACACAGCATGTTTTTCAAGCTGCTGGGTCCAGGACTCAAAGCTGCAAAGTCAGACATGTATGATCCAGCACTTTAATACCATGCCAACTGCTGGCTCCGGGCCATGTCATTTTTGGATGGCCCATGGCTTCTTAACCTGCTGGTTCTATCTCCATTCTCTGGAGCCATCTAGAAGAAGTTCTCCCTAACCCCTGCATTATGCTCAGTCCTTCAGACATGTAAAATCACTATCATGTTTCCACGCTGCACATCCCTACATTCTTATATGGTTACCCCAGAGGCCTGATTCAAAGTCCTTCCGTAGAAACTTGTGCTTCTTGATAAGCCTCAGTTCAGAACTAACACCTTGAAGCCTCAGAACCAATACCTCCACCCCTCTCTTCTAGTCTCACCACTCTATGCTCCTGAGAATCTTCAAAGATGTGCCATCGGCTCTCTTCAAACATTTCCTGATTTGGATGAAATGCTAGTGATCTTTTGATGAAGACCTAAGTAAGCAATTCATGCTTTCCACATGACTTCGGGAAAAGAGGAGAGGAGAAACAAAGTATGTGCACTAAGTACCATGTGTCAAGCTCCATACTTTCATCTATTACATTGTTAAATAAATAACAAACATAAGGAGCATTCTAATTGCATTCTCCATTTTAAAGATGGAGAAACTGAAGCTCAAGGAGTTCTAGCAGCTTGCCCTCAAGAACAGAGCAGCTGAGTCAGGATATGAACGCAGGCCACACTAGGTAAAGTCTCGGTGCTTTCTTCTGTACTGGATAGGTCTTCTGGGACTCAACACAAATGTGTTCAAGGACTCAGCTACTAAGCGAACTATTGACTCACAGTGAGCCTACAATTACTGGCCTTGGCTGGGTTCTACTGTGCTTCCATAGTAACAAAGTGTCTCCTTCAACCAGGGCTCAGCCAGGTACAGCCCACGGTCAGATCTCACCACTGCTGCTTTTGTACAGCCACACCCATTCATTCACATAGCATCTACGACCGTCTTCCCAGGACAGTTGCAGAGCTGAATAATTGCAACAGTGGCTTTATGATCTGCATAACCTAAAATATTTACTAGGTTGCCCTCTGCAGAAAAAATTGTTGACCCCTGCCCTAGACCCACATCAGGTTGGCAAATATCTCATTACCCCGTGGACAATCCTAAAGCAACTGTATGAGAATGGTGGAATCTTAATCTGTTGAAGTAATGTTGTTTCTCCCAGTGACTATTTCTTAAACACATGCTTATGTGTTGGTACTTTTTCCACATTAACCATAATCTTCTTTTCTTTTTTTGGAGAGGTTTTGTTTTGTTTTGTTTTGTTTTGTTTTGCTATAGGGCACGTGCGCTCGCCAGAAAGACAGAGACGTAGAGAGACAGAAAGTGAGAAATCACCCCCCAGGGGGGATGGCCACACTGCAATCCCTTCTCCTCCATTCTCGTCTCGGGATCTTGGGCACGCACGCACACGTACCCGGCGTGAGTTTAAGCCACCGGGTCCAGGACTCAAACCGCAGTTGACTACATGGGAATCCAGCGACATAGTCAATACGTTAACTGCTGGTCGCCATAATCACCTTTTCTAACTGGACTACCCCATCTTAGAACTACCAACTCAGGACCAGCAGGTGGCGTAATGATTATGTCACTAGACTCCCACATAGTCGACCGTGATTCAAGTACAGGACCCAGGGTTTTAAAACACATGCCAGGCATGTATGCATGCATGCCCAAAATCCTGAGAGGAGAATGAAGGAGAAGGGGTTGCAGCGTGGCCATCACCCCTAGGGGTGATTTCTCGCTTTCTGTCTCTCTGTCTCTCTAGCGAGTACACATGCCCTCTAGCAAAATTCTCTCTTAAAAATAAATAAATAAACCTACCAACTCACCTGTGTCAATCTCCATTTTTATGTGGTAATTCCTTGACTATCATAAGAGTTGGTATATGGATAGTGGTTCCCTTTTTTCAGCATCCAGGGATGTTATCTATCCAATGTATGCAAATTTGGTCTAAATCCCGGTCAAGATGAACCTCCCTCTCCAACCAAAGATGAGTTTGAGACCCACACAGCCTATTAGGATCCCTGGCCCAACAATTTCACATCTTCAGTGTAATGACCCATGGACAAAAATCTCATGAGAGCCGATTTAAACCTCCAGCCATGCCTTTCCAGGATACTCAGTTGCTACTGCTCAGAAAATTGTCCTTTCTAAACCTGATTCTTGTGCTTTTTCTTCAATTCTGTAAAATTCTTTTAAAATTAAGTTGTCCATATCAGTGTCTGTCACTCATAACCAAACCCAGCTGATAGAGTAGGGTCAGAAAAATTTGCAGGGCAGAAAATTTTGTCTCTGAAGAATGCGATTCCTTCTTAATAAATTAGGATTAGTGGAGGAAGTCCTTGATTAAACCTATAAAACCTTAGAAGATTTTAATCATTTAATTTTTTAATGAAGAAACATGTAGTAAGAGAATGACAACGTCACTTCACAGATTCTAAATTAGTTCTGAAGGTTAATGTACAGCAAATTCTTATTGCTAATATAATTTTACTTCTCTAGAACTGGTAGCCTATTTCTCTGTGGCAAGTATTAGTATTGAGCACGATTAGATTACCTCCCCAAGACTCCCACCAAGGGACCTTTGCCAGTCTCCATTGGCAAACACACAGGTGAGGTCTTTTAATGCCTCCAATATGTAACTAATAAGATATGAAAGCACAGTTCACCACTTCCAATCTGTGACCCTTACACCAGAGAGTGTTGGGAGAACAAAGGAATCAGAAACTCGGGAAATCGATGCAGACAACACCAAGACTCCAGACCTCAGCAGATATACCCACAGAATCTAGTTTCAACACCAAAATGTCTGCCAGGCAAAGAGATAGAAATGGGTCCCCATCGATAGAAGAAATGAGAAATAATTTTGTATGCATAGAGCTATAAGAAGGCACCCCTAAGGTCATTTAGTCACCTACTATCTAGTGAAGGAATTTCCTTCACTGAAACTCCCTAACGAATGGATGTCACAAGAGGCGTCCCACTGAATACCTTCAGGGATGAACTCCTGACTTTTCAGACAGCTCACTTTGTTTTCCTGCTGAACTAATTGTTAAAACCGAACAACTTGGATTTCGTGAGCCACACAAAACCACGGTGCTCCCTCTGCTTTGTGGCCATCCTTTGCATCAATCTTGATCACAGTTATTAAGTCCTACCTATTTAAATCTCCTCAACCCATGACCTAAGACCCCCAGGTGCTGCAAATAACTTTAACATGACATAAATGTAAGTTTTCCCTGCCTATAGAGATCCTGGCAGTCATTTCCTGGTGGGAAAGAAATGATACACTCAGATTTGGTTACTTAAGGACAGTATACCCTCAGGGGCTTGAAGGAACCAGGGAAGCAGTCAGCAGCGCACAGGAAAACTACGTAAAGAAAGCTGCCTGACAGGACCTGTGAACTTCAGTGACATGTGGTGCTCTTGTAGAAAAGGTGCTGTAGAATAAATATGACTCTTACTCTTTTCCTTGATTCTCATATAATATGCCAGAGCTCTCCATTGGTCAGACATAATTGGAAATTTGAGGGAAAGGGAACCCATCAATGCAATTCATACAAGTTAGACTCCTGGGCCACAGAGCAAGGTGTCAGTCAGGTCAATCTAAGAAGCAAATGGAAAATATCCAGCTTGTAAACACCTCATGATTTTGTCTGCCGATACACATTACTTTACTCTGGTAACAATACTTTATCTTCTGGAGAACCACTTCTCCCAGACTCACCTGCCATGTGATTGAAGCTTGATTCACTGCACCTCTTAAACTAGGAGAGGCCATGTGGCTCAGGCTTGTCCAATCAGAGTATCACAGCCCTCTGATCACCAATTGGTTCAGAGAAAAATATATATCCCAGTGAGCGACAAGGAGAAGCATGAGCTGTACTGCTTCCAGAAGAGGCATGTTCTCTTCCTCTCTGGATCGGTGGACATTAGCCTAGCACTGTTGGAAGCCATACTGTCTCCTAAGAGCCTGGATAATAGGAAAATCAACTCGGAGGAAGGCAGAGTCAAGAGAAAAGGAAGAGTAGGTCTTGATAATGTTTGAGTTCCTGGATCCATTTGTGCCTGCAACACTAGCTCCCTCACATTCTGGCCGGACAACATTGGGGAAACACTTAACTTTATGATCTTCAAGTTCTTTGACCTTAAAACAGGAATTATAATAACCTGCCACCCACGTAGGCTTATTGTGAGCGGTAAGAAAGATCACATATTTAAAGGTCCCTTATAAACTGTAAGGCATTGTACAAATGTCAGAGAGTCTTCCTCAGGTCATCCCCATCTTCAGATGTACCACCCTTGGGACACAGTGTTCCACAGTTAGGGGCACATAGCATTCTAAAATTACTTTCAAGGCTGAGTAATAACATATTGAATAGCAGCTGTCAAAAACAGTGGCAATCTTGACATTGCCAAATAGAAAAAGAAAAAGAAAAATTGACAAAATTGGCTTTATCTTAAAGAGACAGACTGGAATCGGCAATTAAGAAACAGAATTACGAGAAAAATTCTACTAAATTAAAACTATGCCTGAAACAAAGTCAGGATAGGAAGATGAGAAACAGGAAAGACTAAAGAAAACTGGTCTATGCTCTGGGGCGCTGTGATTCAAGCTGCAACAGTTAGAGCCAGGCAGCAAAAGAGTCCAAATCAAAAACCACAGAACAGACAAGATGGAGTGCTTCCCTGAGGACAGAGAACTGTTGAAAGGAAAACTCATATGTTACAACCATGAAATATTGGGAAAGCATAAAGGCAAAGGAGCCAGTGAGGAGGGCAGTAAAGTCAGGCTCAGAAAAACAGAAAGACAGCAAAGATCTCACAGCTGAATCTGACCTTCTTTGCAAGCAGGGATCTGAGAGCGGTTCACCACGTGGCTAAACCCTATGTGGACGTTTCAAAACTGGAATGGGAAAAATCCAAAGCACAGCTAGGAAAATGCCTTACCACAGAGGCGAAAGAGAAAAACGTATGTGCAAAATGCTTCCATGTGCTGCTCCGTAGCTCTTGCTTCACAGACATGAAGACCAGACTTGGATGAAACACTGAGCTTTTTCTGGTTCAGCCACTCAATTCTACTGTAGGCTGAAATTAAAGAACAAAGAAAAAATTAACTCAAATTTATACTCAATATACCAAATGCACGGAGTTTACCATGGGCCGAAAGCATCTTAAGGAAAATTAAATCTTTCTTATCCATGGGGGGGGGTATTTCTTAGAAAGTACTTAAATATATTTCAAAAATTATTTGCTGCATCTGATTTGAATGAAGCACTGTGCTAGGTCCTAGGTAGGACAGGAGATGAAAGCAACACCCCCTGTCCTTTCTTTTGCACAGCTAATAGTCCGATTGGATGGGAAATCCAACTAGCCAAAGACAGAATGTAGTATGGAGTATTTCAGTGAAATGAGGCTTAGGTGTCTATGGAGCAGGTGTTCGAACAATGAAACACCGCAAAAGAAAGATTACATGATGATTTTCCTCTCCCACTTAGGTGGGCAATGGAAGTGAAAAAATAAATTAGGAAGGATTTGTGTACACTTTTCTCTCTGCTATAATAAGTTGGACGACTCCAAAAAATTTATGCATTGGGATTTGGTTGTACTGTAAAGGTGTGAAGTGAAAACTTAATCCCTTCATTGTATCCCAGGGTGGGGGAGCCTTCAAATGTGATAAGGTCATTAGGGCAGGGGCCCTGTGATTGTGCTCTGGTTAAATAGTAATACTCCCCATTGTTACTATCCCTTCTTTTTTTTTTTTTTTTTTTTTTTTGAGAGGTTTTCGCTATAGGGCGCGTGTGCTCGCCAGACAGACAGAGAGAGACAGAGAGACAGAAAGCGAGAAATCACCCCCCAGGGGGGATGGTCACGCCGCAATCCCTTCTCCTCCATTCTCCTCTCAGGATCTTGGGCACGCACGCACACGCGCCTGGCGTGAGTTTTAAGTCACCGGGTCCGGGACGCGAACCGCGGTCGACTACATGGGAGTCCAGCGACATAGCCATTACGCTAACTGCTGGTCCCTAAAATTTCTGTGACCACTCATCCAGGCTGTTCATGCCACTTTTTGCCTCACTCACCACACTCCAGCCTTGCTCACCTTTGCCGAGTTCTGGGAATGCACCACATTCTTTACCACTGAAAGATTTTAACACACGCTGTTCCATGTCTGCTATGCTTGTCTCTTTCTTTAATAACCCTTAGGCAGCCATCAAGTCTCAATGTAAAAATTATTTCCTCAGAGAAGTCTTTCTGAGCTCTCAATATAAATTAGTCTGAGCTCTCAATATAAATTAGATCTCAGAACAGCCTACATTTTCTTCATCATGGTTGATAGTTACACATTTGTTTGGTGTCTAACTCCTCATGATACCAGAGAATGGAAAATTTTTCTGCTTATTCCCCACTATACATCTACTTCTTGGCATAGTTCCTGGCACCCAGCAGGGACTGAGAAAATACTGGATTAATGAAGAAATATTCTCAGCACTAACATGGTACACAAAAGTAGGAGTTAGGCACTCTTTCTTCAAGGTACTTTCAATTTAATGGACACAAATCAATAGGAAGTAGAATAAAATAGAGGGAAATCACACATAGAACAGATTATATGGTAAATGTCATAGGACAAGACTGGGCTTCTGTAACAAGATGACCTAACAAAAATCTAATGACTTAATGAACAGAAGTGAACACCCCAAATCAGTGAACAACTATGTTCCATGCAGTCATCCAGAGATCCAGGTTGCTTCATATTATTTCTGCACTATCCTTTACAGAGGTGTCCTCATCTGCATAGCTAAAACTAGAAAAGGCGCATCCACGTTCTACTCACAAGGAGAGAGGTCCACAGAACAAACAAGAAGCAAGGGTTTACAGGTCAAGTCAGCAAATACAGATGTTATCTCTATTCACATTTTATTGGCAAGAACTTAGACTGCAGGAAAGGCTGGGAAATGTTGCCCCTTGCTGGAAAGCAATATCTAAGTTTTGTAACTAAGGAAGAGTAGTAGTGCTTTATTTATTACTAAGGCAATAATAAATATTACAAACTTCACTTCTGTAGAAGGATAGAGACTAGATTTTGGTAAACAAGAGTAGTCTCCATAACTTTAAATTAGACTAAAAATAAAATAAAATCCAGCTACATAATATTTAATTTAAAAGATTATAATAAATTGGGAAAAGATATACAAGACCAATGTTAATCAAAAGTAGTTTAAAGTGGCAATATTAATATCGGTTATAATAAAATTTAAGGTCAAGAGGATAAGGAGGAGAGGGACATGATTAATAAAAGAACAATCCATACCTTCAAAATTTCTCTGATAATCCTCCTTCATTGGATTAGCTGGTCTCACAGTTTTTGTAAATTACCAGTACTTTCTATTTTTCTTTTCTTTTTTTTTTAGAGAGGTTTTTGCTATAGGGCGCGTGCACTGGCCAGACAGACAGAGAGAGACATAGAGACAGAAAGCGAGAAATCACCCCCCAGGGGGGATGGCCACGCCACAATCCCTTCTCCTCCATTCTCCTCTCGGGATCTTGGACACGGACGCACACGCACCCGGCGTGAGTTTTAAGCCACCGGGTCTGGGACGCGAACTGCGGTCGACTATGTGGGAGTCCAGCGACATAGCCATTACGCTAACTGCTGGTTCCCAATTACCAGTACTTTCTTACACGAATTTGTCTGAATTCAACCCCAACAAAAGGAAAATCAGAAATCATTGAGAGCAAGTTGTTAGCCAATGTAGTTTTGCTTTTAATTGCCAGAAGGCACATGCATTCTCTCTAGCTGAGACAGAGAAAGGGAAAAAGCACCCCTTAGTGGGGTGTGGTAATGCCACAATCTCCCTTTCTCCATCACATTAGGATTTGGGGCACGTTCGCATACATGTCAGGATTTGAACTCAGGTTAGTAGTGTGGGATGGGCTCCTTTAACTGCTAGACTACAGGGCTGGCCCAATGGTCTGTTTTTAAAATAGCCATCTATCTTTTTCTAGTAAAATTCAACATTTATGGTTATTTGAAGATTTGTCATTGCAGCTTTGTCTATATGATTCTGAAAATATCTTTGATTTAAAAGACAAGCAATAACAATAAAAATCAGGTTCTGCTATTTGTTTCTGCAGACACCGATTTTAAAGGACTGTATTTAAGTCTAAGAACAAACCTAGTTAGATTTTTTTTAACTGCTTCCACACTGCAATTTATACATTTTTCTAATTACAGGCAGGTTAGGTTCTGAAAGACTTTTGAGTCAATCTTTAGGTAAATCTAAGGAATAGTAGATGGTCGGGGACTGTTAGAGTGGACATGCTTTTGCTCTGCTGCCTGTTTCCTTTGTTCTTGTCTCTAAATGTTCATAAATATGGGTGCTTCTGTGTAAGAAATTAATCATGCCACTCTACACCTGCCCTCCAGGGGAAGACCTGGTGATCAGTTAAACATCCTACTTCATTAGAGCTGCCCAACTTTGGAAAACGTCCTCATGAGTTCACAACTACTCCCACAATTCCAGTGTTAAAGGCAGCTGAGCTACATGGACAGCTACATGGCATGTAAGAAAGTCAAATGTAGAACAAGCAGATGGCGTAATGGTTACGTTGCTGGACTCTCACGTAGTTGACTACAGCTTGAGTCCCAGATCCAGTGGCTTGATACTCATGCAGGGCGCATGTGCATGCATGCCCAAAATCCCCAGAGAATGGAGGAGAAGGGATTGTGGCATGACATATACCCAGGGGGTGATTTCTCACTTTCTGTCTCTCTGTCTCTCTCTGTCTCTGTGGCAAGCATACATGCCCTATAGCAAAAATCAAATGTGATCTAGGGCCTATGGGACATTTACCGGGGCTGTATCCTCATTAGCACTGCACGTTTTTTATCAGTGTTTTTAAGTACTTAATTTATTTAAACCTTAGAACAACCTTTAATTTCGGTGTCTCTATTTTATTTAATAATTATTTTATTGACTTATTTATTTATTTATTTATTTATTTTTATTTGACCACAGAGAGACAGAGAGAGAGAAAGCAATTCACAAGGACCAGGACTCGAACTGCAGTCTGCCATGTGGGAGTCCAGTGTCCTAACCACCACACCACCTAGTGGCCCCCTCAGCATCTCTATTTTATAAATAAAGAAACTAGGGCGAAGAGAAGTTATTAACTCTCTTTTCAGATGAAGGGCCTGAAATCACAGAGGTAGAAAGTTGTAGAGCTGAGATTTGAACCTAGGCTGGTTGTCTTCAGGGGCCACCTCTGACTAATAGGCTATACTGCCTCGCAAGTTAGAGCAATGAACTAGAAAGAGCAATGATCTGAAAATCAGGCAATGGGACTGGCAGGTAGTATGGTGGTTAAGACACTGGGTTCCCACATGTTTGAACACAGTTCGAGTCCCAGAGCTGGAAGCTTACTTCTCACTTTTCTTTCTATATGTTCAAATTTAAAAAACAAATAATAATAACAAGTAAAATTAAATAAATAAATAATTCTTTTTAAAAAAAATCAGGCAATCAGGGGACCAGCAGTTGGCATAATAGCTATGTTGCTGGACTCCCATATAGTCAATCACAGTTCGAGTCTGGCCCCGGTGGCTTAAACTCACACCCGGTACATGTATATGTATGCTCAAGATCCCAAGAGAATGGACGAGAAGGGACTGTAGCATGGCCATCCCCACTGAGGGATGATTTCTCGCTTTCTGTCTCTGTCTCTCTCTGTCTTTCTGGTGAGCGCACATGCTCTATGGCAAAAACCTCTCCAAGAAAAAAAAAAATCAGGCAATCAGTGTGTGAGGGTTTTTTTGTTTGTTTGTTTTTGTTTTTTTTCTTTTTTGGAAGAGGTTTTTGCTATAGGGCGTGTGATCTCACAAGAAAGACAGAAAGAGACAGAGTGCAAGAAATCACCCTCCAGCGGGGGTGGCCATGCTGCAATCCCTTCTCCTCCTTTCTCTTCTCGGGATCTTGGGCACACACGCACAAACGCCTGGCATGAGTTTAAGCCACTAGGTCCAGGACTTGAACTGTGGTCAACTACATGGGAGTCCAGCGACATAGCTGTTACGCTAACGCTGGTCCCCAGTGTGTTAGTTTTTAATGTTGCTAGTAACTTGCTAAGTGTCCCTGGGCCCTTCATCTTTTTGGATTTTTTTAAGGGAGTAGGGATGAGGCCAACTTGATGGTACAGCAGTGGTGCGCTGCTCTAGTGGTGCTAGATCCACATGGAAGGTCACGGGTTTGGCTCCACAGTCAACCCGTGCTTGATGTCCATGATCCTGGTTAGCCGGTAAAGTTAGGGTGATCGTGGCGTGAGCTCCGGTTGAGGGCATTTGTTTTTCTCTCTCTGTTTCTCACTCTAATGAAAGAAACTAACGTTTTGAAAAGGGATACAGAGGAGTTAATAAATTGCAAATTAAAGCAAGTACCATTTTATCTACCAAACTACAAATACCTTTTGTCCCCAGTGTTGGTAAAAAGAGAAAAAAATAGCAAAATAATAATTGTTAAACTTCACTAAATGCTAAACATGTGCAAAGACTCTAATAAATTCTTCACAGAGATTATCTAATGTAATCCTAACATCCACTCACTCCATGGTATAGGTAGCCATTTATATTGTACACAAGGATAAATCATGAAAGAAAGCAAAGCTTCTCCCATGTTTAAAAAGATAAATAAAAGGAAAGGGCAGTGGTACAATGATAACAAACCTGGCCTATGTGGGAAAGGTCCTAGGTTCACGTCCTGGGACCTTCCTGAACACACTAGGAGCAAGAGTGTGTGCTAGTGACATCAGCCAGCTAAAACTAGGGGTGGATCATGTTATGGGAACCTGGTTGAGAGTGCCTGTTTCTCTGTCTTGGATAAATAAATAAATAAACTCTTTTTTAAAAAAAAGAAAGAAAGGGAACCAGCAGATGGTGGAATGGTTTTGTCACTAGACTCCTATGTAGTTGACAGAGGTTCAAGTCCCAGACCCAGCAGCTTAAAACTCACACTGGGCACATGTGCATGCCCAAAATCCCAAGAGGAGAATGGAAGAGAAGGGACTGTGGCATGGCCATCCCCCCAGAAAGGTGATTTCTTGATTTCTGTCTCTGTCTCTCTGGAGAACACACGCACCCTGTAGCAAAACCTCTCTTAAATAAATAAATAGTATTTTTTTAAAGAAAAGAAAGTTAAATAAAATACCAAAGTCTCAGTTAGTTAACGCTTAACAGTAGTTAAAAACTCGGGCAACCTACTCCAGAGAGCAGGCTTCTAAACGTGAATATAATCTTTCCATATTTGTTAACATGAGTTACAACATTGGCCCTTAGAATGGGATTTTTCTTTAAATTTGCAATTCCCATCTTGGAGTTAATCCTAATTTACCTCAAGGAAGTTATTGACCCTACCATGGCATTTTATGCTGGACACTGCTCCTTGGCTGGTTGAGGCGACATGGGAGGCCCATCCAACCCTAAAATACCAGCCAAAGTGATGTGCATTTGTAATCCCAGCTATTCAGGAGCTGAGGCAAGAGGACTGAGACCTTAATAGCAAGACTTTATATAAAACATCACCGCACACACACACCAAATATTGGATTTCAAGTTACATTAAATCTCAAACTAGCACAAGTACGTTGAAAACATTACAAACTGAAAGTTTTAATACTCTTAGATTCAATCTCATGATTAGCTAACTGTACTGTCTGTATTGATTAGCAAAATAAAGACGAGTTAGTTTGATGTTCTACGCTTCTCTCCCTCACCCACCCACCTCTACCCCAACCTCAACCACTGCCCACATTTGCTTTGTGAACTTGCCCCATCTCTCCTTCCAGAAGGGCCCCCTGGCCATTGGTCTGGTTTTTATGGTCTTCCCAGCTTTGCTAGACCCAAGGAACTTCTGAATCTTAGCCCTTGTCCATGCTATATGTGCTGGTTTACTTGCTTCCCGATCCTGGACAATCCCAGAGCCATCCCTGAGGGCAAAAGCTAATTCTTAGCAGACTTTGTATACCCTGGTCTTAGCACAGTGTGTTTTGTGAATAAAAGAGAGTGAGGCACTCCTTCACAATCAGCAAGAGGTATGTCTTCATAATTACAATGAACAACATAATATTTTCAAGTCTTCATGGACCTAAAAGATTTTTAAAGGTCTTTGCATTTCTGATCATTTCTAGATTAATTCTTTTAAATTCAGAGGTAGTTTATTGACATTTCCTGAGCACTCTGAACAAATTGTAAGGATGTGTGCTGTCACCATGGTTTTTTACCTGACTGTAATACAGCTTAATATTGTTTTGAAAAATGTATTTGTGTCTGTCCTAGTTACATTCATTGTGCTAGCAAAATACCCTACATGAATTCTCTGTTTCCAAAGTTAATTTGGCAAACATCTGCTACAAGAAAATGGTCCAGATGGTTCCTGACATGTAGTGATAATAAATAAGTGGTCCTTTTCACATATTGCATGGCATTTGCTGTAGTTTTCTATTAAAGGGATGTGGTTTTTAAGGGACAAAAAAAATGAAATCACTTAATTTCATGGCCACCCAAAGCACATGGAAACATATGTGACTCATATGCCTAAACGCCAGACCACTCTATAGATTCACATGGGGCTGATTCCGGAAACACCTCATGTTACTGACCCCTGTCTTTTTCTGATATGTTAGTACCGTTTACACATGCTTTATGCATATTATCTTACTTAATCTTTTCAACAACCCTATGCAGTAGGTATGACATTATCTCTATTCTAGATGAAGAAATTGTTGTCCAAGGTCACCAGTAAGTGGTGAAGCATCTGCACCAAAGTCCTGTGTTCCTAATATCTAAACACTCTCTGCCTCAGTGGTTTCTGAGCAACGACTACCGTGTTGACTTCCCAGGGGACAAACTCTGAGGTGAGGTTTCCTTCCCAAGGCCTCTCCACCTGCAAAGCTGCACAAGAACAACGTGCAAGTCTGAAGCCTATTGTCAGTCTGCTCTCCTCAGACAAAGTGGCATATGTACCACTGAGGGCAGGCCATGCCACAGAAACAGACTGAGTAAAGGTGGAGTGGTCGGTTTTCAAGTAAAGCCCCAGAATCCAGCTTGTACCAGTTTACCCTCTCACCAACAGGACCTGAGCACTCCTGCTGCTCCTCGTCCTTGTCGCCACTCAGTATTTTCTGCCTTTCATTTTGGCCATTTTAGCCAAATGAAGCAAAATTCCCAAAATTATAAAATGTAGGGAATACCTGAAAGACCAGGGATATCAATTTCTTCATAAGGGATCCAAAAAGAAAGAAAAAGTCAAATCCTTACAGCTGTCACGAGGGTAGGCTCCATCCATTGGGCTTCCCTCCCCACTCCCTCTTTGCTCCATCTTCCTGAGACCAGACAGCTGGCCTGGCTGGGCCCCATGAATGTCTCCTGACCATGCCCTTACCCCATGGAATCAGCTCATGGCCAGAGCCACTGTGAGGCATGCACTCCTCTCCCATGTCAACATCCCCAGATCAGAGGAACTAAATTAACATACAAGCTCTGGCAACTCAATGATCAATAACCTAACCATTGTCATCCTCAAACATATACAAAAGGCAGAGCCTTGCCTTGGAGACAGGGAGTGTGCACAGATCTGATAGGTGATGTATGTATGTATGTATTCTCAGGTCTGACATATAATGAGAGCCTACGCTCATGGCAGCATGGACCATTCTCCGCCTACCCATCAACAGAGCTTCCCTGATAAATAAACTCATGTCTTCTTCTACTGGACCTCCAGGTGTGTTCCTTTGAATTGGTGAACATCATGGGCAAGCCTTCTCAGATTTGAGGTTCCCCCTTAAACACAGAAAAGTGTAAAAGATCAGCTCTACATTATATTATGGAATAAGCCATCATCAGAAATAGGGTTACTCATCATGAAAATAGGCAATATTAATTTAAATAATTATATTATTAAAGACATGTCATTATAATTGAATTGTGCACACCCCCATTCATATGTTGAATCCTAACCTTCAGTGTGACTATATTTGGAGATAGGACCTTAAAGGAGGTACTTAAGGATAAATGAGATCATGAAGGTGGAGCCCTAATCCAACAGGACCCCTGTCCTTACAAAAGGAGGAGACACCAAAACACAGACTCTCTCTGCTATGTGAGGACACAGTGAAGTGACTGTTGGCAAGCTAGGAAGAGAGGCCTCACCAGAAACCAACCTCACTGGCACCTTGATTTAAGACATCTAGCCTCCAGCCCTGTGAGAAAGTAAGTTTCTGGGGCCAGCAGGTGGCACAGTGGTTAAAGTGCTGGACTCCCACACGGCCGACCGTGGTTTGAATCCTGGACCTGGTGGCTTGCTTTCTCACTTTTCCTCTCTCTTTCTCTCTTTCTCTCTGGTCAAATTAAAAAATAATAATAATAAATAAAATAAAATAAACAATTATTTAAAAAAAGAAAAGAAAAGAAGTTTCTATTATTTAAGCCACCTAACCTTTGATATCTGGTAAGGCAGCATAGCTGACAAATATCCATGCTCTACACAAAGCACTATCCTAGGCACTGGGATACTGTGGCAAATGACATCAAGTCCTTAACTTCAAGAAACTTGTGCTAGCCATGATGTCGTGTGAGCACGTGGACTTTGCAAAGAGCATGCTCCCATCCTGCACTTCTATGGGCCCGAGGAGTGAATGGAGTGTCCTCTCCCGTAATTTGCATTTGCTTCTATCAGTGCTGTCTTCCTCTTTTTCTACCTAGATATCGTTTCTGAAGCCTTAAAGCTTAATTGTTGGGCACATTGATCTGTTCTCCCTCAGGCAGTAATTACATTCCATTATTTCCATAATGCATGTTTTTTCATATTTTGATACCACTGAAATTGAGATGTGGTGAAAGTCCATAGAGCCTATCAATTGCTGTCAGCTTGGATTGAAGTCAAGTTTTTCTAGGGAGCATTTGAATTTGCTTCTGCATGTCATGTGTGTCCATGCCAAACTGAAACGTTTTTTTGGGGGGAGAGGTTTTTGCTATAGGGCATGTGCACTCACCAGAAAGACAGAGAGAGACAGAGAGACAGAAAGCGAGAACTCACCTCCCAGGGGGGATGGTCACACTTCAATCCCTTCCCCTCCATTCTCCTCTCAGGAGCTTGGGCACACATGCACATGCACCCAGTGTGAGTTCAAGCCACCAAGTCTGGGACTCAAACAGCGGTTGACTACACGGAAGTCCAGCGACACAGCCATTACACCAACTGCTAGTCCCCAAACTGAAACATTTTTTTGTGGGGGAGAGGTTTTTCGCTATAGGGCGCGTGCGCTCGCCAGACAGACAGAGAGAGACATAGAGGCAGAAAGCGAGAAATCACCCCCCAGGGGGGACTGTCACGCCGCAATCCCTTCTCCTCCATTCTCCTCTCGGGATCTTGGGCACGCACGCACACGTGCCCGGCATGAGTTTTAAGCCACCGGGTCCGGGACGCAGGACCGCGGTTGACTACGTGGGAGTCCAGCGACATAGCCATTACGCTAACTGCTGGTTCCCACCAAACTAAAACATTTTTAAAATTAAATTTCCAGGACCAGCAGGTGGCATGGTGGTTAAGGCACTGAACACTCCCACATGGCTGACCACAGTTCAAGTCCTGAACCAGTGGCTTGCTATCTTGCTTTCACTCTCTCTGTCTCTCTCTGGTCAAATTAAAATAAATGAATGAATAAATAAAATTAAATAAATAATTCTTTAAAAATAAAATAGTCTTGCAGTTTAGACCTTTAAAAAAAATTAAATTTCCTCCCTGAAGTTCTATGAGCCACTTCGGTAAGATAAATTCAGACCACAACCAGCATGAGAACCTATCTGTCATTCCAATTTCAGAGGACATTTCTGCCTTCCATCCAGAGTCATTTTGAAATATTCAAAAATCCTGAATGCCTATATATAGAAAGGTTTTTTCTTGTTTACCTTTATATTGAAGACATAGCCCTTAGGTCTTCCCAACTTTAATTTTTTTTTTAATACATGATAGAGTGCATGCACACATGAGAGAGAGAGAAGCACCCTCCATGGGGTTGGATCATGTCATGAACTTCCTCCAGTCCTCCAAAATTCTCATCATGCACACACATGTCCAATGTATTTTCAGGCCTACCAGGCCAGGATTTGAACCATGGTCAGTGAATATGTGGCTTCCAGCTCTCCATTCCAGTACACTACTGGCTGTGCCACAGAGATTGGCCCTGTCTAAGTTAAGCTGTTGAGAAAAGTAACCCTTGTAGACCCTCTACCCTGAGCTATTTCCCTTTCTTGAGTGTACATAAAATAAGGCACCTCTCACTTTAAAGGAGATTCAATGGCAAAATATTAGGGTAGTTTCTTCCACGTCCATGTTATCCCGGTGTTTATTACTTACCTGTTAATGTACCTGTCTCTATTACAGCCTCTGAGTCAGTGAAGGTAGAAAAGCATCTGACTCAGCCCTGTAGCCCCAGGTCTTACCAGCATTCCTAGAACATAGTGAGCTATTTAAAAAAAGACCAAATGGATGAATGAATACTTAGCTCAGTTCTTTCCAGCAATCTTTAGCACAAATGAGGCAACAGAGCTAAGATACTCTTAAATCCATAGATGCTGGAATTGACTTTAAAAACATGTTTTATAATAAATACTTGTGCTATATGAAATGTTCACAATATATTGCTAGTGGTAATGTAGGTCACAATGGTATCTACCATATACATATTTGTCCCCAACTTATGATGGCTTGACTTACAATTTTCCAACTTTATAATGCTGTGAAAGGAATACACAGTCGGTAAACCATACTTTGAGTACTCATACAACAATTCCGTTTTCACTTTCAGTGTAGTATTCAATAAATTACATGAGAATATTTTTTAAGAATTATTTTATTTATTCATTCATTTTATTTTAATTTGACCAGAGAGAGACAGAGAGAGAGAAGGGGAATGCAAGAAAGCAAGCCATCAGGTCCGGAACTCGAACAGCAGTTGGTCATGTAGGAATTCAGTGCCCTTAACCACCACACCACCTGCCAGCCCCAAGAATCAACATTTTACTATAAAATAAGCTTATGCTAGATGATTTGGCCCAGCTGTAGGCTAACGTAAATGTTCTGTACGTTTTAAAGTACGCTGGGCTAAGCTATGATATTTAGTAAGTGTATTAAATGCATTTTTGACTTACAATATTTTCAACTTATAATGGTTTAGGCTTTTCAGGACACAACCCCATGGTAAGTTGAAAAGCAACTGTGTATCATGTTTAAATGATTTCTACATATAATAATGCATCAAAATGGTAATGATTACTTCTGAATTGTATTTCTCAATAACTTCTTTTTCCTTGTTTCTGCTTTCTCAATTTTTAAAAAATTTCCTCAGTGATTACCTAATAAGTATAATAAATACTTGCACAATATATGTTTTGTTTTTTAAGTGAAAAATATGAGAAAGGAATCTTGTGTTGTCTCTGCCTTCTGAAAGGAAAATTACCCTTTTCCATAATAAAATAAAGCCCTGAATCACTAATATTGGCCGTGAAAAGAGATTCATTGTATGGAAAGGAACAGCTAAACCGTATTCCCAGTCAGTCATTCACAAATGAGAGGGAGCAAAGGTGTGTCCGATCTCTAGGCTTGTGAGCACAATTTGAAAGTTTATTTCATATTATATATATTATGCTATAATATATCCATATATTATAGCATATTATAATGAGGCAGGAATTAAGAGAAGAAAATGCCATTTGTTTTCATAATAGAAATTCCAGCATATAAAGATTGACCAAATCTTCCTAGCTGACAAAGATTGAATGTTTTAAGGTTGAGAAAATCAACACTAGTTTCCCAAGATTCACTTTCCCTTGGAGACCACTCACTAATTACCATACTTACTATTGCAGTAAGTACACTCCTAAAAATACTAACCCGCTTCATCTGAGCCATCCCATTAACATTCACACCTAAATATAGACCTGTATCATTTCCATGATCTCTGCAGACATCTGTAGACCTATGGTAGGATAGCAAGAAAGCAAAAATGAAGCACTTAGAGTAATTACAGTAGACGAACTATTTGCTGGGGGAAAGAACGAAACTCACCTGAATAAGGCAAATACACGCATAAAGAGAAAGATGGTGTGGATCTCTGATGTCTATTTTTCACATACCCTGCCCTGAGTTGATGGGATATGGTCTCTAGAAGAGACTCAGGGATTCCATTCATGACAAAAGAATACTGAAGTTCATGACCTCTGGGCTTTCATCTCCAAAAAGCCCTGGAGGCTACATCATTAATGTTCAGTTCAGCCTTTGTAATTGAAATTGTCACTTGTACCTTAGTGTCTTAACAAAAAGGCTTCCTCACATGGTGTAGGAGTTGTCCAGCCAAAAGTAACCTGACCATGATCTACCCCAAAAGATATTTTAAAAGAGCAGAAAAAGTAGACAGGTATAACCACATTCATAAACAGGAAAACTCAATTTCAGAAATATGTACATTTTCTCCAAATTAACCTATAAATACAACACAATCGCAATCAAATTTTTGACAGGTGTTTTAAAATCTTGACAAGCTGGTGCTAATGTGTGTGGACGTACAATGGACAAAGAATAATCAAATCAATGTTGGAATAAAAGGAAGAAAATATGCAAAAGGAGGAGGAATTTTTTTTCTTTTAGATTTTTGCCATAGGGCACATGCACTCACCAGAGAGAAGGAGAAAGTAAATCACGGGGATGGCCATGTTATAATCCTTCTCAATCCTCCTCCCAGGATTTTGGGCAGGCATGCACACATTTCCAATATGTTTTTAAGCTGCCAGGTCTGGGACTTGAACTGCAGAGTCAGCCATGTGGGATTCAGCTCCTTAACCACCACACCACCTGCTGGTCTGGTATTCTACTACATATTATAACATGTCAAAAACATGTGGCAATTAAGGGGACCAGCAGATGGCATAATAGTTACATCACTGGACTCTCACATAGTTGACTGCGATGTGAGTCCTGGACCTGGAGACTCCAAACTCAGGCCGGCTATGTGTGCCCAAAATCACAATAGAATGGAGCAGAAGGGATTATGGCATGGACATCCCCCTCCCCCCGGAGGTGATTATTCACTTTCTGTCTCTTTGTCTCTCTCTCTGTTTCTCTGGCGAGCACACACACACCTTATAGCAAAAAAAGAAAACAAAACAAAAACTCTCTCTAAAAAAAATTAAAATAACAAGACTGGAATTGACTCAGAAATAGGAACAATAAAGCAATAAAGAGAATATAAAACCAAACTAGAGACTTACACACATATGAAAAATTGATCTATGACAAAGTTTGGTTATACATTAGTTGAGGGGACATGGATTTACTAAATAGTGCTGGAATATTGCTTTATTTATTCTTACAAAAAGGAGTGGGAATTACATACATAAAAATAATTACAAGTAAACTAAAGATAGAAGAATAAAAAAAAAGCACTTCAACCTTTAGGAAAAGATGTATGAATATATGTCTATGATCTTTGGCTTGTGAAGCATTTTTATCTTTTTCATTCATTTGTTTATTTATTTTTATTTGGATGTCCATTAGCCAAAGAGAAAGAGAAAGGGAGAAAATACTCCCAATAGGGGGTAGACATGCCATGCTTTCTTCTCCACTTTTTCACCCTTTCAAAATTTGGGGCTCACGTGCACACTTGCCGAATGTGCTTTTCAAGTCACCAAGGCTGAGATTTGAACCTTTCAGTCAGCAATGTGGGATCTGGTTCCCTCAGTCACCAGGCTATCGGACCAGCCTAAGCATTTGTTTCAAAGACACACATCAAAAGTGTGGGACCAGCAGTTGGCGTAATGGCTATGTCGCTGGACTCCCACGTAGTCGACCGCGGTTCGAGTCCCGGACCCGGCAGCTTAAACTCACGCCGGGCGCGTGTGCGTGCGTGCCCAAGATCCCGAGAGGAGAATGGAGGAGAAGGGATTGCGGCGTGGCCATCCCCCCTGGGGGGTGATTTCCTGCTTTCTATCTCTCTGTCTCTCTCTGTCTGTCTGGCGAGCGCACGCGCCCTATAGCAAAAACCTCTCCAAAAAAAGAAAAAAAAAAAAAAAAAAGTGTGAGACACTAATATTCAAATACAAAGCACACCTTAGAAAAAGTAAAAGGCAAATCACAAACTGAGATAATGTGTCTGCAATGTGTGTACATAAAGAAGTATTACAAATCAATGAGTGAAAAAAAGAGCACAACCAAAAAATTGGCAAGATTAAATAAGAGATCATTCACAGAATAGAAAACTCAATTGGCCAAGAACATATGAAAAGATGCTCAATCACACTAACAATCAAGGAAGTGCAAGTACAGTTTAAAATTACAAGATAACTGACAAAATTATTTATTCCAACTATAAAAAATGTTAAAAATCTGGATTTTCTGGTATAGAATAACATGAGTGAGAAATCTGGCAACATCTACTGAAGATGTAAATGAGCGTATCCTTCAGGCCAGCAATAGTGCTATACGTTTTTTAGGTATATACAATAATGTACGGAGACAAGTACAAGGATGTTTATTGTGTATCATTCATAACAGCAAAGACAAAAATTTAAAAATCATCTAAATTTCCAATAGAGGAAATTTTTAATTCAAATATATTCATACAGTGAAATACTACAAAGTGGTTAAAATAAAAAACTAAAAATTCAGGTACGGGCCAGTAGGTGGTGTGGTAGTTAAGGCACTGGACACTCCCACATGGCCAGCCACGGTTTGAGTTCCAGACCTGGTGGCTTGTTTTCTCACTTTCCTCCTCTCTCTGTGTCTGTGTTTCTCTGGTCAAATTAAAATAAATGAATTAATAAATAAAATTAAATAAATAATTATTTTTTAAAAGAATTTGGGTACATAGCAACATGGATCAATGTCAAAAACATAATATTGAGCCTAGTAAATAGTCTGTAGAATGAGGTGGGTGGTAAAATACCATTTCTATAAAACTTGAAAGAATTCATACGATACGTTATTTATGGATACATACATATATGTAATAGTAATAAACATCCACAGCATTGAAAAACACAAAATTCAGTATAATTATCTTCTGAATAGGTGAAGAGAATGGAACCGAGACATAGCAAAAAGTGGACTTCAACAAAATCTGTGAATTTCTACATTTTTCAAAACTGAGCAAAATTTAATAGACTGTTAAAAGAAGGATTGTCTTACTATCTTTGAATTCAGCTAAGGCCCTGAAGCCAAAGAGTCTTACTAGACATATTTCTGCAGAATTTTACAAAAAATGACCTAACTGGTTCTTCAAATATTAATTTCCATCAGTCACTTTCTTTTTTTTTAAGCTATCAGGTGCGAATACTCGCCAGAAAGACAGAGAGAGACAGAAAGTGAGAAATTCCTCCCCAGGGGTATGGCCACACTGCAGTCCCTTGTCCATTCTCCCCTCTCAGGATCTTGGGCATGCACGCACAAGCACCCAGCGTGAGTTTAAGCCACCGGGTCCGGGACTCAAACCACAGTCTACTACATGGGAGTCCAGCGACATAGCCATTACACTAACTGCTGGTCCCCCATCAGTCACCTTTAGCCAATTGAAAAGAAGGCTATACACTCACTGATGAGGAGCTTCGAAAGAGATTTAAAGGAATAGAAAGGCCTTGACTCTTTTTTTTTTTTTAGAGATTTTTGCTGTAGGGTGCACATACTCGCCAGAGATATATATAGAGAGAAAGTGAGAACTTACCCCCCAGGGGGTATGGCCACACCACAATCCCTTCTCCTCCATTCTCCTCTTGAGATATTGGGCACACATGCACGAGCACCCAGCTTGACTTTCAAGCTGCTAGGTCTAGGACTCAAACCATGGTCAGCCATGTGGGAGTCCAGCAACCTAACCGTTACACCATCTGCTTGTCCCAGCTTTGACTCCCCCCCCTCCCCCGCCATTCTCCCCATAATGAGATGCTTCCCACTCATTGCCAAGCCAAGCCAGGAAGTTCCAAGCAAATCAGATTAAAGGATCAGGGGTACTTACAAGAGAGGAGATTGGCATTTCACTTCCTGGCCGGATGTTTACAGAGCCCTGACATCACAGGCTCTGGTGCCGTTGGAAGGCTACAAGGAAGAGTAACAAGAGTCCTTGAGAGACTCGAGGACTCCTGCAGGATTTTTGACATCTCTGCTTGGTTTCTGCCCATCTCAAAATCTCCAAAGGTAGCAGACTGGCCAGAGCAGCATGCAATTACAGGAGAGAGGGGTGAGTAGATGGCTAAGCTTTGGACACAGAAAAGAAGCATGATGTTTTTCCATGAATATTATGTAAGATCCTGAAGAGAGTAGTGCAGCATGCATGGGCCATCTCAAGGAGACCCTGACCAAGAGATCCACTTCCTGAAGCCAGGGGTTCCCAACAGGAAGAGACTATGAAGAATGAAGCCCTGAACCTGTAGAGTAGAAGCTGAGAGGAGGGGCCAGCAGGTGGTATGGTGATTGAGACACTGGACTCCCACATAGTTGATCACAGTACAATAATACATAAAATTAAGTACATAATTCTCTAAAAATGTTTGTTTTTAAAGCTGAGAGAGGATTTCAAGAAGCAAGCTGGAGAGTGAGTAAAATCGTAAGAAGGCCTCATCACCCTACGAGTTCCTTAGACTGATGGAGGGAACGTTGATCAGACAGAATCAACCAGGAGAGGACAACATACAATACCAGTTAAAGGCAATTAAGTTTTGCTCCTCTTTCTCTAATCCATATACCAGACCCTGGCTAGAGGAATCAGAAAGCAGGAAAGAAATGAGAAATAGAAAAAATTCTGAAAGAACAACCAAGCCCTTCTTCCTCAGAATCAGTAGTAAGAAGAGTTAAGGAAAGATTAGAACTACATATGAGACTGAACCAAGTTCTTTAATGCCTGAAATGGGACTCTTCCTACAGCTGAGTGTGAGCTTTGGAAAACGAAGGGCTCTACTAGAGAAGTCAGCAAGATTGAGGAAGGGAGATTTACCATAGTGTGGTTGAAAGCAGTTGTGAAAGAAAAAGTCCTTTCCCATCTGTACCTCTCAGAATTTAGCCCTGAGCTAAACTCATTTTGTGAAGCAGTTACACAAATGGGGCAAAATGTTACTATTTAATAAAGCCTGATTGTGGGTGTAGCAGCCTGCCTTCAAGACAGTGCCAAAGATTTCCACCTACTGTTATTTACAAGCTTGTGGAAGCCCCTGCCACACAAAGGGACCAAGGCTGGTTTGTGTTTGCAATAACATATGGTAGAAGTACGATGTTACTTCTGAAATTAGATTATTAAAAAAGACTGTGGATGGGGCCAGGCAGTGGTGCAGCAGTAAAGCAACCCTCTGCAAGGCTGACTCACAGGGGAAGGTTCTAGACTGTGTGCTCATGATCCAGGGCTGACTGAGGCTGGGGGCCGATCAGGGCAGGCAGCTAGGTTCTGTTGGGGGTACTATCTCTTTGTCTCTCTGTCTCTGTCACTCCAGGAAAGAAGGAAAAAGGAAAGAAATAATTCTTTGTATTTATTCAATGTCTTCTGACACTTTTTTTTTAATCTAGGAAGAAGAGATTTTCAACATTTGTAAATTACCTCTGTAGGGGCCAGCAGGTGGCGTGGTGATTAAGGCACTGGACTCCCACATGGCTGCAATGAGTCCCAGATTTGGCAGCTTGCTTTCTCTCTTTCTCTATCTCTCTTTCTCTCTGTCTCTGTCTCCAGTGAGCACACATGCCCTATTGCAAATTTTTTTAATAATAATAATAATAAAGAAAATTAATTATTTAAAAGCAAAAAACAAAGTTACCTCTATAATCTATTTTTCTATATACTTTATTTGTGTGTGTGTGTGTGTCTGTGTATGGGGAGGGAGCTTGGATTCTTTTTCTAAATTTTTATTCCTGTATTTTTTAAATTTACATTTAATTACTGTATATCTTTACAACGTACAACATGGAAGAAAGAATTTTTAAAAGACTGCTGCCACTCTCTCGCTCTCCTCTTGCTCTGGAAAAAGCATATCCGCTGAAGATGCCCATATGTCAACAAACTGAGCCTATCGCCAACAGCACCCAAGAAACCTGCAACAATGTGAGTGATTTGAGAAAGAGATTCTCCAGCCCCAGTTGAGCTTGCCTTGGCTGCATTCTTGTGCCACACCCTGAGCCAGAACGACCAGCTAAGCACTCTCTGGCTCTTGACCCTCAGAAAGTGTGAAATCATAAATATTTGCAACCTAAGCTGCTACAATTGAGGCAATTTGTCAGGCGGCAATAGATAACTAACATAGCAGGCATATACATTTTTGATATATTACACTTTACATTCTCCTCAATGTCTAAAATATCTCGTAATCATTTAAATATGTATCATAAACACTTTCCCCATGTTTATCATCTTAAAGCTAATGTAAAGGGAATTTTTAGGGTGAGTACAAGATTGTCTAAGAGTATTTAGACAATCTCTCAGACTTGGATAAAAAACTTTTTTTTAAGAATTATTTTATTGGGACCAGCAGTTAGCATAATGGCTATGTCGCTGAACTCCCATGTAGTTGACCGCAGTTCGAGTCCCAGACCCGGTGGCTTAAACTCACGCTGGGCGCGTCTGCGTGCGTGCCCAAGATCCCAAGAGGAGAATGGAGGGGAAGGGATTGTGGCGTAGCCATCCCCCCTGGGAGGTGATTTCTTGCTTTCTGTCTTTCTGTCTCTCTTTCTGGCGAGCGCACACACCCTATAGCAAAAACTTCTCCAGAAAAAGAAAGAAAGAAAAAAGAATGATTTTATTTAACTTTATTTATTGTAATTTGACCAGACAGAGAGAGTGAGAAAGTAAGCTGCCAGGTCCAGAACTTGAACCACAGTCGGCCATGTGGGAGTCCAGTGCCCTTAATCATCATGCCACCTGCTGCCCCTCCACCTGTTTTTTGTTAATTTGCTATAGGGCACCTGTGCTCATTGGAGACAGACAGTGAGAGAGAAAGAGAGAGAGCACCCCTAGGGGATGACCTTGCCACAATCCTTTCTCCTCCATTCTTCTCACACTCAGCATGTTCCTCAGGCCACCAGCTCTAGGACTCAAACCACACAGTTGGCCACGTGGGATCTAGCCACCCCAACCACCTATGCCCCCTGGCTGGCCCTGAAAATTCTTATATTCCCTTGTTGGTAGCTTCATACAATAAACCATGCTTTGGAAGTGGGAAATGTAGCTCATTAAATGAGTTGCTCTGAAATAAAATTGTTAAAATAATGTACAGACTCAAAGGTCATTGGTAAAGGAAGCACACAGTACCATACAAAAGCATGGGAACATTGAACAGATACACAAGGTAGTTGCCCAAGACCAGAAAAGAACATTTCTGCAATGTTCCTTATGAACACTAGATGGTGGTAAAGTTTTATCATGCAATTATACTTCAATTAGTTTGACCATACTTAATATACTTCTAATGAACATAATTCAAAAGAGCCTTGCTGAATTCTCACTGTTTTCTTAATATTTCTAAGAATTATCACTGAGTTGCTTATATTGATTTGTGTTCTAAGTCCATTTTTGAAAGGAAGCAAGTTAAATAAATGTATTTCTTAGTCAATGTATAAAAATTAATTGCTTAATAATTTTTAAAGAATTATTTTATTTAATTTTATTTATTCATTCATTTATTTCAATTTGACCAGAAAGAGACGGGGGGGGGGGGGTGAGAAAGCAAGCCACTAGGTCTGGGACTCAAACTGTGGTCAGTCACGCAAGAGTGTCCAGTGCCTCAACCACCACACCACCAACTGGTCCCAATTGCTTAATAATTTTAAAATATAATAATTTTACACACTGCACTATTAACACTTATGCAGTTTTTCCTCATCTGAAATTTGGGATGATGTAAACAGAGGTAAGTCAGATTACTTTTGAAAACCTGGTAGATCCAACTAGGAAAGAACTCCAATAATTACAGTACATATTTCTCTTTCCTTCCCTTCAAATTATTCCCTATTATGAGAGGTTGTCTAGCTTAATAATTAAGAGCATAGACTTTGGAATCAGACTGTGTCAGCTTAAATCCTAGTTCTACTTTATACCATATCTCGGTATCTTCCTTATAAATGAGTCAGAAATAAATGAGTATATGTAAAGCAGTAGGACACTCTGAAATGCTTGTTAATTATTAACCATTATTATTAGTCTACATAAGATATCCGTGTCTGAGGTACAACATTCTACAGAAATACATAGCAAAAACTGAAGTATGAAATCTGGGTCAATTTCCCAATGTCACACAGTCATCAGAATCAAAGTCCACAGATAAAAGTGACAAACAAATCCCTCTTGGAATTGGCCTTTACTGTTGACATAGAAAAGAAGAAGAATCTAGAACTAGAACACAACCTTCCAAATTTCAAACCAAAGAACTTTCCACTGCACATGACAAATAATTCTTATTTACTGACTGAAGAAATTTCTGAAAAAGGCAAGTATTTGGCAATCTTGGCTGCTAGTTAAACAGCAGATGAAATATGAAGAGACTTCTATTTGTCTATATTATTCTGGTTATCTCCACACTCTATCTCATGACAAGTCTGTCTTTTTTTTTTTTTTTGGAGAAGTTTTCGCTATAGTGCGCGTGTGCTCGCCAGACAGACAGAGAGAGACAGAGACAGAGAGACAGAAAGCGAGAAATCACCCCCCAGGGGGGATGGTCACGCCGCAATCCCCTCTTCTCCATTCTCCTCTCGGGATCTTGGGCACGCACGCATACGCGCCTGGCGTGAGTTTTAAGCCACCGCATCCGGGATGCGAACCGCGGTCAACTACGTGGGAGTCCAGTGACATAGCCATCATGCTAACTGCTGGTTCCCGACAAGTCTGCCTTAATTTTGCCTCCAAGAAGGAATGATGTAAGAGAATTCAGAAAACAGTATTTTTATAACCTTAGACCCAGGCAGTAAAACAAAAAGAAGGAAACCTAACATGTTAGCACAGAGTTTCCTCTGCTCTCGAGACTCAGGAAGATTTCTCTGATGGTGAGGAACATGAAGATTTGTAAGAAAAACCGAAGCTACCAGTGAGCTCCTGAAAAGGAGCCCTAAGTCTGATTCCACTTCTATCCTAAACTGAACCATTTGGTTGGGGTCAGAAAGCAGGATCCTAAAATGACCAGATATGTTTGGGAATATGCTGCCCTTCTCTAGGTGGAACCTGGGAAGAATATTCTGCTCCTCTCTAGGTGGAATCTGGGAACTGTAGGACTTCCTAGTTCCGTGTCCAGCGTGTACAGGAGTAGAAGGAAAGTCTGTATGACGTCTGGGCAGATGGTCCCACAGGATCCCGCAGAGCTCCCAAAGCCAAGGAATGGTGTCAGAAATGCAGGATGAGCCCAGAGCAGAGCTCCTCATAGTCTAGTTGGGGAAGAAGTATTAGACTGTTACCAACACACACAGCATTGCTTGCGCCCAGCACCTGTAAGCAACAAACTAGGGAAGCTTGTCTATCAGAAACAAGGGAGCTGCAACAGAGACTACCCAGGAAAGTGGTTGTACTCTTTAGGACTTCAGTCCAGCTGCTTTCAAAGAGACCATGGTAAGAGAGGTTTCAACCAGGTAAAGTGCCCTTTTTGATCACACAGAAGTTCAAAGTCATGGTGGTACAGGGCCTAGAGCGGCTCTGCTCCACCTGATCATGCGGGAGCCAAGTTCCATCTATCTCCTTGCTTCACTGCCCCTGAAAATGCTGCATCATGTCCTTGCAGAAACAAAGCTGGATCACAATCACCACATCCTCATTCCAGTCTGAAAGACAAAAAGGAATACACAAAGCTAAGGGCCAGTAGATTCTATTTAGAGGCCTGACCCAGAGGCTGACCTATCATCTCATACACTGCCAATTGGCCAGCTCTTAGACATGTGGCCACTTAGCTGCAGAGAGGCTGGAAAGTATAATCACTAGGTGGGCAGCCTTGTGCCCAGGGGAAAATAAAGCACTTCTTTGGCTAAAGAAGTGAATGTAGGTATCTGTAGATAGGTGGGGATCTCTGCCACAGTCACTGTCATACAAAAGTCAGGGTTGACATGTCTACACCTGGCCTTCCAATGCTTTAAAGCTAGATAATGTTGAATCCTAGAAGCAACTCGGGACAGGTTTTGGTGGGTAGAGGGCCTGAAATTTAGGAAAATTAGATTTCTTGCACTTAATGGAATGGAGGTATAAAATAGTAATTTATTCAACTATCAAAGAAATTTAAGTTACATTTTTGTGTACCTTAGTTTGTGAACTGACATAATAGCTACTCTTAATTCATACTGAATATGCTCAGAAGAAATAAAGTCACAGTTCCTTTCAAAACCTTGACAAATTTTAATTTTGCAGTGTTACAATATAGTAAGAATTTCATAATAATAAAGACATTGTTAGATGTATTTTTAAGTCTTCAGTATTCAACATAATTTTGTCACCTTTATTTGCTCATTTTATCTCCAAATTCCTATGCAATTTATCTCCAAAGTCCTTTCCCCAGATTAAAGCAGGCATGAGCAATCAGCCTATAGCTGGCCAGTGCATATCAGACGGGTTGAAACAAAGAATCTGCCCAGAGACAATGATGACAAACAAGCCAATCAGATCCTCTCTCTTGGGCAGCTGAACCAGAAATAGATTGAAGAGCATGTGACAGAGCTAATAAGAGAATGAGAAATTGAAAAAAAAAAAAATTCACTGAATTAAACCATGAGTCAGCAGCTAAGATCACAAGGTGCTATGAATTGAGTGTGTGCTGGGAGAAAGAAATCACATCAGTACTGGGGTTGCAGACAGACCCACAGAATTACTGACGTACTTCCCTACGTATTCTACCCTCTCTCACAGCGAGTGAGGTCCAAGCCATGTGTCTAGTTCAGGCCAGTGGAAGGTGAGCAGAGGAGTCAAGAGTCACTTCCACATCAAGTGGATGAAAGCCAGCAGCCCCCTCCAGCTCTCCTGTCCCTTGTGCAATGACTTTGGGAGCATCAGCAATGGAGGCATCTGGAGGCTCTGAGGGGAGAAGAATCTCTGCTCACTATCTCACTTTTGTGAGCAAGAAGTACATTTTGGTTGTATAAAACTCCTAGAATCTCAGAGTAGGTCTACTGTAGCAGCTAGAGGTGAATTATCCAGATTAATACAGTGACCAGAATGTTTTAGTGCTTCCCATACTATAATTATTCTAGTGATGATAATTACACAGTTGAAAGTTGCTGTTTGGGGGGGGAAAAAAAACCTGTATTAAATCTGAAAGAGTTGTTTACAGCTAGGGTCAGACCTAGCCATGGCAGTATCTATTCTGATTATGCCCATCCATGGTTATTTGATAAATATTTCACATATTGCCCTGCTGATAAGAAAACAAAAACAACAACAAAATGTATTTACTTGTGCCCTTTGATTTATAATGTAAGTGAAAGTTTGAACATATAAAGTAGATTTTTAAATAAGTCAGTGTAGGAAAAGAAAGATTGCTTTTCCTTACCCATTGCTGAGTTCGTGGCTGAGGTATCTATAACAAAAATCAGATTACTAAGAGGAAAGCATGCAATTTGACTTCATGTAAGTTTTACATGAAATGGGAGCCTATAGAAATGAAGACCCAAAGAAATGTTCGATTGTGAATAGTTGTGGTGAAGTATGAGGGGGTATGCTCTAAAGACAAACTGGGAGGCACTTGGCAAGGCCTGGTTGTTCAGAATCATCTCTATGTCCCTGTGTCTTCAGAGATGGGAATTCTCCTTTCTTCTGGGTAAAGGGCAGGCACCTCTCACACGAGGGTTCTATGACCTGCTTAGAGGGAAGATCAGAGAATTCTCTTATGCTCTGCTTCAGGGGAGAAAAGAAGCAGAGATCAGAGAGTACTTTCCATTTTTGCTGTTTATTCTTAAAGGGCAAGGTACCTTATGTTAGGTTAGCTTGTCCTGAACTTCATCATCAGAAACTATGCATTAGTGAATCAAATCCATGAGACTTATTACATTATACTTGTGAATCCAAATGATGGAAATATTAACTAAAATGCATATTACAATGTATCAATATTTTATATTCTATTATATACTAAAGTGATATTTTCATTCAATATCGCATCATCAGGAAAGTCATGACACATTTTTGCATAGAAAAATATATCATGACTTCACGGATGACCTAATATATTAATTATAATATAAAAAGGTATCTTTACTACAGCATATAGAATAGAAATCTGAAGTTCTCAGGGCCAGCAGGTGGCGTGGTGGTTAAGGCGCTGGACATTCCCACATGGCTGACCACGGTTCAAGTCCCGGACCTGGTGACATGCTTTCTCACTTTCTCTCTCTCTCTCTCTCTCTCTCTCTCTCTCTTTCTCTGTCTCTCTCTGGTCAAATGAAAATAAATGAATAAAAAAATTAAATTAAAATAAATAATTCTTAAAAAAAAAAAAAGAAATCTGAAGTTCTACTCACTAAATACATATGCACTACATTGTAGTCTACTTTCCCCACAAGGCTAATGGCATGAAATCAATTTTTTTAACATGGGGGTAGAAATTATAAATTATTTTTAACCAATGAAAGGATAGAACCATTAACTCCCAGGCTATGACTTGATTTGGAAGCTGAACGTGGATCAAGTTATCTTTCTGAAACTTACACTCCAGTATAGTATTTCTATATCGAAAAATATGATTGAACAACTTAGTAACCTTCCACCTTTCTTGTCTATAGTACTTTGCTACAATTTACAACACACTATTAAATACATAGGGAGCTGGATCCTACACGGCTGACGATGGTTTGCATCCTGACCCCAGCAGCTTGAAAACATGCCAGGCACGTGTGTGCATGTCCAAAATCTTTACAAGACAGAGAAATGGAGGAAAAAGGATTGTGGGATGACCATACCCAATGGGGACAGAAGGAGTACTTTCCCTCTCTCTCTCTCTCTCTTTCTCTCTCTTTCTGGCAAGAGCATGTCCTCTGACAATTAAAAAGAAATAATACAAAGAAAAGAGCCACAGATTCTCTGAAAAGTTCTTTGATGGAGAGGACAGAAATTCTTTCTTACTTAAGGTCCATGAAGATTTGGAAAACTGACTTTCAAGTTGAATTTAGCCCACAGACCTATTTTGTACAACTAACAAAGGTTTTGTTTTCGGCTATACAGTACTTTGCTCAACAGAGAGAGATATAGAGAGGGAAAGTAAGAAATCACCCCTCAGAGGGGATGGTCAAGCCTCCTTTCCTTCTCTTCCATTCTCCTCTCAAGATTTTGAACACCAATGCATACACACCAGGGTATGATTTTTCAAGCCTCCAGGTCTGGGACTTGAACCACAATTAACCATGTGAGAGTCCAGCGCCTTGGTTACTACACAACCTGCTGGGCTCCCAAAGATTTGTATATTTTTTTTCAGAGATATTTTTTGCTATAGGGTGCATGCGCTCACCAGAGAGAGAGAGAGACATAGAGAGACAGAAAGCAAGAAATCACCCCCAAGGGGAATGGTCACACCTCAATTCCCTCTCCTCCATTCTCTTCTTGGGATTTTGGGCATGCACATGCACCCCGTGTGAGTTTTAAGCTACTGGCCCAGAACTTGAATTGTGGTTGACCATGTGGGAATCCAGCCATGTAACTGCCACACCATCTGCTAGTCCTCCCAAAGTTTTGTTTAATAGTTGCCTATATTTAATAATTTAGAACAGCAAATGGCGTAATGGTTACATCACTGGACCACTGGCCATGGCCGACTATGGTTCAAGTCCCAGATCTGGTGGCTTGAAATTCATGTTGGGCCTATGTGCATGTGTGCCCAAAATCTCAAGAGGATAATGGAGAAGATGGGATTGCATTGTGGCCATCCCCCCAGGGGATGACTTCTCACTCTGTCTCTCCGTCTCTGTCTTTCCAGCGAACACACAAGCCCTATAATAAAAAAAAACTCTCAAAGAAAAATTAAAAAATAAAACTATTACAACATAAAAAAAAAAAAAAAACTGGCTCCCCAAGTGGGCTGTATTCCCAAGTGGCAACAACTGGCTTGAGCTGAATTGAGTAAAGGCTACCTCTTTTTTGAGAGCTCTTCTCTCCAATTCTCTATCCTCACTATTCTCTAATATTCCCCCAAACTGAAAAACAAGGCCAGTTACCATTCATCATGTTCCACTGGGCCCTCTTTTCCTATAATGTGACCTCATGACCCATAGGGTCTATGGGAAAAGAGGTCAGGTGACCCCAGGAATGGCGAAGATGCATGACTCATAGATGAAGCTTAGGGCATTTGCTAGAAATCCATGCAGCTGAGTTTGGAGAGAACCGAGGGTAAAGATAGAAAAGATCTTCAAAGATCATATCATTCAAACTCTTTATTGTATAGAAGAAGAAATCGAGACCCCGGAAGGGTAAGTGACTTGTATCCCGTTACACATGAATTTATAGCAGAGCCAACCTGGAGCCCAGGTCTCCCAACTCCAGGCTCCTTCTACAGTAATAACAGAAATAGGGAAAAGCAGCAACCGCAGAGAAAGGAAGGAGAGTAGGGACACACTCTCCCTCCGCCTCCCCCACTCCCTCGGGCTGTGGCAGGCAGCCAACTGGAGCTTGCTGCATATTTAATTTAAACCTTTGTCTGCCCTGGCAAGGACAAAGTACAATCTGTTTTATGTAAAAAGTCTTCCCTGAGGAAAGCCTCAGCCTCCAGCTGCGAAACTGATTGATGTTCTTAAAGTCCCCAGGAACCTCTGCTGGGATCCGAGGTTTCCAAAAAAAGAGTTTGTGAAAAGGGAAGCACTGAAAACAAAATTTTTTTCCCTTTATTGTGCTTCTCTCAATCTGGGAGAATTAGACTGAAACCAGAGGGAGAAAGATGCAAATAAGCACTATATTTTAAAAGCAGATTTCAGTCCCATCTGGGAGGGGCTTGGGATGGCAAGCTGCTGGGGGAGGGAGACCGGAGACTAGTCTAGAAGCTTTGTCTAGAAGCTTTATTTGCATAGCAAGCACTCTGCTTGTACTTCCAATCAATAAAGATACCAAAATGTTCTAAAGATGCTTTACCCACATTTGATGGAAGGCATCGATATCAAAATATGTCATTAGTTATGTTTAAAATGGAGTGTTCGTAAAATGTTCTAATAGAGATTAAAGCCTATGCTATCTTGAGAATTTTGTGGGTATCCTGATATCCTACTTCAGGGACCCCGATTTGGGGTGACACTTCAGGTGAAACCAAGGCCATAGGTGAAATCTGGTCCTGGAGTTACCTCTGAGTGTTCCTGAATTGGCTAGGGTGTGTGTTTGGGGGGAGGCGGGGGTCCTGCGTTCTCCCTTCATCAGCTTAGGGCCCAATGTACTGAGAGCAACACTTTGGGTGTTCCCAGGACACCCAAAGAGGGTAAAGCCACTACGGATGTTCTGAGAGTGACTGCAGATTAACCCTGGAGGCTGCCCTTCCCACTGGACCTGAGCCCTGCTGGGGCAGGCTGTGTGTCAGGAGAGAAGAGGGCGTGGGTTAGGGTGCAAGGACCTGCCTTGACCCTGACTCAGAGGCCAAACTTCAACTTGGAGCCAGAACAAAGCAATTGCCGGTCAGGGCTAAGGAGCTCAAGCCAGTCTTGGGATGGAGCCAGGACCCAGAAATCATTGCCGTGAGCCACCAGCTGGCTCTGGTCCCAGGAACATGTGCAGCTGCTGCACAGGCCAGACCGGGCCTGCAGACTGTCGCCGTGCCAACCCCTCCATTAGGCCTCCCAGGCTCTGCCCTCATCAGGCTCACACCCAATGCCTCGTGTACTTTGGCATCAGCCTGCCTTTAGGTGTGTCCTGGGATGACTGAGTAAACCTGCAGAAAAAAAGCCTGCGACTTGCTGGCTCTTATCTTTCTGGACATTACACTGTTGTGCTAGGGCTTCGCAGAGGTCAGGGTGTAGAGTTCCCAATCTCCTCTGAAGTCTGCTGGTCTGATGAAAATGAAGGAATGAACTATTTCCCTTAACTCTGTGTGGTCTAATTTCAGTGCCTGTCATTAGTACTCAAACAAGAACCACACAGGCGCCATGGCTACGGAAACAGAAACGCCTCCCCCTGTGTCTCAAGGATGGGGGCGCCAAATCGATGAATGGCCACATTCACAGCTGTTTCTAGAAGTGCTTCCTAGTATCTTGGCATTAAGCTTCAGTAATAAAGTTAACAGCAATATAATCATACTGAGAAAGGTCAAAAGAGGGGAAATCCTTATTTTCAAAAAAATTGTATTCTGTTCTTTCTCTTTACTATATCACGTCTGCCTCAGTAGATGCTCTCCAAGGCAACTGATCCCACTGACCCTCTGGAAACTTGTTTTAAGAGATCAGGCTTCTCTGTCCCAAACTTTGTTTTCTCCCAAGTTTGTTAGGTCTTCTCCAGCTTGGGCACACATGTCAACATTTTCACAGGCAGAGTCTAGTCCATCTTTAAACCCTCTGATAACCAGGGAAAGGCCTGTACAACTTCTCAGTAAGCCTTGGCCCTAAGGCATGATCCCTGTTACAGAATAAAGGGCAAGATGCCACAGTGGGGCCAGCAGGCTCAGCCCCATGGAGAGCAGCCCAGTAGGGCTTATGCCACAAGGACAAGTAAGACAACGTCTTACTCAGGAAACTGGTAATCTAGGGGAGGCTGTTGGGTATGTTGCTTAACAAGGTGATAAGTGAATGCTAGCAGTGTGAACCTCGTGCTATGGGAACTCAAAGGAAGCCATAATTAATTATGCGGGGGAAGGAGATTAAAGATCTGGGATGGTTTCCCAGAGAGAATAACAGTTGAGCTGAAACTTAAAGGATGAGCAGGCTTTGGTCATGAGGAAAGTCAGTGAGCTGGGTGCACAGTAAGAGCCGCATTCCAGGAAGAGGCATGGTGCAGACGTCTTCCAGACACTGGGAAGTGATGAGACATGAAAAGTTTGGAGCAGAGCAGGTCGTCTGGTGTAGAGAAGATTACAGTATAATGTGGGGGGTGACACAAGATAGACTGGAGAGCGAGCTGGGCCAGATGGTGACTGTCTTAGAAAACCAACTCCTTGGACTTTATCCCGAAGGCAGTGGCAAAGCACGTGAAGAATGTTAAGCAACTGCCTGGGTCAAGGGTTTGGGTTAGTGTGCATGACAAACAAAATAGTCTGAAAATGACTCTGGAAGGTCACTTTGGGTGGCTTGGACAAACTAATTGGAGCAGGGCTCTCCCCCTTCTCCCACTGGGAAGGGCTGCCCCAGACTCAGTTTCTGCAGGACTGGCAGCCTCTTTCCTGCCCCCCACCCCCACCCCTCACCAGATGAGCTGCAACTCCCCATTGGCTTCAGAGCTTCAGAGCAGGAAAACCAGCTTTCCCAGACACCCTTGGAGCATGTAACACCTAACTCAGACTGCCTGTGTCCCAGTATCTGCTTGTACCCCCATAGCCAACTTGTTCTCACATTTTCCCAATATGGAAAACAGCAAGGAGGTAGGAGTCGTCTCCTAGAACATGAACTGCTATATCCAAGTAGATCATTTTCCTTGGATTAATGAGAGGGTGGGAGATTCTAGACTGTTTCTCTTTCTGCTGGTTTACTTGCTTTGTAAATTTCTACAATAAAGCCTCTTCTAATTTCATTCCATAGGGTGTTATAGAATGTTTTCTGATGCTAGAGCATTTTGATAATGGTGACCTATGAAGGCACCCACATTGTACTGAAGTGAGATGAACTATGAATAGAATAAAACATTTCCCTAGAGTGAATTAAGACGCTTCATATTGTAAGAGAAAATCCAGCTAAAACTGGCTTTAAAATTGGGAAGAGTGGATTTATTCGTTCACAAAACTCTTGGGGTGAGCATAGCATAGCTAATCCAGTGCTTTACTGATACTATCAATGGCCCATTTTCATCTCTCTGCTTCAACTTAACTAGTTTCAGTTTTATTCTGAGGCTGGTTCTCCTCATGGTCAGAGGAAGACCGCCAGTCACAATCAAATCTCAAACATTCACATCCAATGACAAGGGAGGAAAGAGCCAGCATTCCAAGTCAGGGTCTGAAAACTGGATATGCTGAATGACTGATTGGCTTAAACCAATTGGTACCGATCCCTAGAGCTGGGAGTATGTTCCATTTTCCTTAAAGCACACAGACTGTGTAGGGATAGAAGTAGATACTTATACGAAAACATCTGTGCTATCAAAGAAAAGGGAAAGAGAAAATAGATACTAGTTAGGCATCCCAAAAACTCTTCTTTTTTTTTTTTTTTTTGAAGAGGTTTTTGCCATAGGGCGCGTGCGCTCGCCAGACAGATAGAGACAGAGAGACAGAAAGCAAGAAATCACCCCCCCCCAGGGGGGATGGCCATGCCGCAATCCCTTCTCCTCCATTCTCTTCTCGGGATCTTGGGCACGCACGCACACGTGCCCAGCATGAGTTTTAAGCCACTGGGTCCAGAACGCAAACCGCAGTCGACTATGTGGGAGTCCAACAACATAGCCATTACGCTAACTGCTGGTCCCTCCAGAAACATCTTCTAACGTCTTGCTATTCAAAGTGTGGTTCATGGACTGACATCATTGGCATAACTTGAAAGCTTACTATAAATAAAGTATCTAAGACAGTGCCTCAGTTCTACTGTACCTAAATCTGCATTTAAAGAGATCTCCAGGTGATCCCTATGAATGCAGAACTTTGAGAAGCACTTATCTTCGAAATAGACAAAAATATTGTTATGACTGGGTCTGGAAGGGGAGGAAGCTGTAGAACAAACCAAATGGTCTTTGCAGCAGATACAAGGATCTGCCACTCATAATGGTTCTCCCAGTGGGAATTGTGCAGCTAATCCCTCTGTTGGGGATAATTGATCTGAGGGAGAGATATCTGCCCAGGAAGGCTGATTAACAGATCGTTCCTCTGAGAATTAGAAACATGACAGGTGTGAAATTGATATAGAAGTTATTGGAACAGAGTTGCAAGTTGACAGAACCCTAGAAGGTACAGAAAGACCGACTCTTGGGGTCCTCAAAGTGCTCTGAGACTTGATATTAGGCAATTCCTTTGACTCATCCATCGAATATCCTCTTTTTAGTTTAAATTAGGCAAAAAGGGGTTTGTATTATGTGCCATCTAAACACTCTGAACCTATATAGCTTTGATTTTCTCAGTATAGTTACCTACTGATGAGGAGTGTTTGATGGGTCTTGAGGGGAGACTGAAGTTGATTCATTTCCCCAGATATGGCCTGAGATATTTTAGTTGCCTTTCTCCTCAGCCTCCACACCTGACCCCCCAGCACAAGTCACGAACACTGACTTCATTCATAGGTGAAACAGACATAACAAAGGATTTTTGCAGTATTTTTTTAAAGTCTATATATTCTAATACGTTTGTGGTTTCTTTTATTTATTTTTATTTTTTGGAGAGGTTTTTGCTATAGGTCACACGTGCTCGTCAGAAAGACAGAGACAGACAGAGAGACAGAAAGTGAGAAATCACCCCCCAGAGGGGATGGCCATGCTGCAATCCTTTCTCCTCTATTCTCCTCTCAGGATCTTGGGCATGCACACACACGCGCCCAGCGTTAGTTTACGCCACCAGGTCCAGGACTCAAACCGCAGTCGACGACATGGAAGTCCAGCAACATAGCCATTACGCTAACTGCTGGTCCCTGTGGTTTCTTTTATAACAAATACCCCATTTTGTAGTCGGCTCTGTCTAATAGAAGTGAAATGCTACTAGAGAGAAGCTGGCTCCCACATGGTGACCACAGTTTGCAGCCCTGGCCTACGTGGCTTTAAATATGGTGGACAGCCACATGAGTGCATGGGCTAGAGGAAGAGGACCAAGGTGTGACCAGACTCCTCAGAGGGTGGTCCTCCCTCTCTCTCTGTCTCTGTCTCTTATTCTCACATGCATGTGCACATGTTCCATCATCAATACAGAAAAAAGTTCCACTTTTGGTTTACTTTTTGTATCTAAATTAAAATATCTTTTTAAAAAGATTTTTACTTATTTTTATTTATTATTACTTGTTTAGCCAGAGAAGGACAGAAAGAGAAAGAAAGCAAAAGCGAGAAAGCAAACTACTAGGTATGGGACTCGAACTGCAGTCAGCCATGTGGGAGTCCAATATCTTAACCATCTGGCACCTTCTGGCTCCTAAAGTATTTTTCTAGAAAGATCAATGTGTCCCCTTTAATCTGATCATCTATTGTTAACTTTTTTCCCAAAGCAGCTGCCTTTTATAAATACAGCTACCAGATTAAATTGTTATGATACCAATTTTTTCCTTTTCCATGCAAAATGTTTCCATCGAATGTTAGCTAATAGTTAGGCTGTTTGGAAATGAACAATCTTAATAGATGGGGACAACAATATGGGCATTTAAAGCTTAATTACTCCTTCAGGCTCACTGTGAGAAAACCAAGGTTTTATTAGTCTGATTCTGTATTCTTTGGAGTATTTAATCTTATTCTACAATGTTCTCCTTTTCTTCTTTAAAAAAAAAAATCTTAATACAACAGAACAAGGAGGAGGTCAAATCTTATAAGGAACAAACATGACATCATACAGGGAAGTGAGTCACTGTGCATCACACTGGGAACCGAATCAGGACTAAACTGACTCATGTCTTTCTGGGCCAAGAACCAATTCTAGTTATATCATGCTGGAAAATGACTCATTTACTACCTTTATTAGCTCCCCTCAAGATCAAATCAACTGCAATTTGGAGTAGGTCTTACGCAACTCAAGTGGCTCTGCTTGAACCATTATGCTCTGCTGGTACACAGAGGGTTTCTATGTCTGAAACTAACTGGCCGTTTTGCCACAAGGACTTGAGCCTGGCTTGCCAACAGCATATTGCACTTATCTGAGCTCACTAACCACATCTAAACATTAGCGTATCCATAATCTTTACAGCTCCTACCCATAAGCATTTTTTTTTTTTTGATAATCAACTGGTCTATTGTAAATCAATCATTACTCATGTCATGATGACTGTTGTAGAAAATAATCTGAAAAAGCAACCACCTAGTGGGTGCTTCTGTCAACAGAAAGCCCAAGTACAACCACAGCCAAGGCTCCTGTGCCTTGTAACCTCTGCAAGTAAACAAGCACAACGGAGAGCAGCACTGATAAAGCAATCCACTGATAAAGCAACCGACTCAAAGGCAGAAAAGAAGGCAGGAGAAGTTAGAGCTCCAAAACTAGGAAGTAATTCCCAAAGCATCTTCAATAAGTTCCTGCCTAAGAAATATCAATATCATAAACACCTGAAAGTATAAAATGGATTATTTTGTAGCGTATGCATTAATATTTAGCAGAATCATGGGCGTGGTGGTGCCCGCCCTATGATATTTAGCACAATCACCCCCAACTGGCTGATGGAGCCACAAATAGAGACATTTCACACTCACTCATACAATTGGTCAGGACAGACACCTTTATAGAGGTTATTTAAAGTTTTGTCATAATCTCCTTTTATCCACAGTCACCACTATTCCCTTTGGTCCTAACCAGGTTTATTTCCTATTTCTTACTTGATCCTGATAGGCATTTGAGTTTGCCATCCCCTAATAAGTAAAGTCCTAACTTTTTTGATTTTAGTAAGATACAATAGAAATAGAATAGAAAGAGAAAAGTTTAAAGTTTTTAATATAAAATTATAAAAGCTTGTCCACATTGAAAGTTAGCCAATCCTGGGACCAGCAGTAAGCATAATGGCTATGTCGCTGGACTCCCACGTAGCCGACCATGGTTCGAGTCCTGGACCCGGTGGCTTAAACTCACGCCAGCGCATGTGCATGCATGCCCAAGATCCTGAGAGGAGAATGGAGGAGAAAGGATTGTGGCGTGGCCATCCCCCCTGGGGGTTGATTTCTCGCTTTTTGTCTCTCTGTCTCTCTCTGACTTTCTGGTGAGTGCACGCACCCTGTAGCAAAAACCTCTCCCAAAAGAAAGAAAGAAAGAATGAATGAAAGTTAGCCAATCTTGTTTTTAATTTTTCAGTGATATCTTTTTTTTTTTTGGAGAGGTATTTTATTTAACATATATATGTGTATATATATATATACACATATATATGTTAAATAAAATAATTCATTTTAAAAAGCATTAAAATAAGGCTCAGAGACTTTACTCAAAACCACAGAAACTAGAGCTTATCTTTCCCAATCCATGGGCTTCTACATCTCAATCAAAAACTGCAATACCTAATATTTGAGTAACATTGTGAGGTGGAATGTAAAGTTCTATAGAACACTATCTTTGTCTTATCCTCAGGAAATTTATACTCTTATACAATTGCAAAGACATTAAACAAGTAACTTGAATATCGCTATATGGCTGCATGTGGTGAGCGCCCCACAGTTGGAACAAAAATCCCACCATAGTGCTCAGAGATCATTTCCTGCGTGCGTGTTTGGAGAAGGCCTGGTTCTACCTTTGAGGCTTCAGCAACCCTTGTGCAGGCATCATCCTTGACTTAATTATTCTAACCCTAAACCAGGGCTGTGAGCCAGCTGAAGAGTTGAGGTTTTCCCCAGTAAACCCACATAATTCTGACTAGTTATAATAGAGAAAGTTTAAGCAAGGAAGTAGTGGTGAGGGTGGTAGGGAAGTGAAAGAAAGCCAGAAAGCCCCCAAAACAAGGAGCTTAAGTGAGTATTCCAAGAGCCACAGGGAGCCTCTGGATAATCTTCAGATTCTGTGGTCCCTGTCCAATTGGATTCCTAAATCCACACTCAGATTTCACTAGTAATGGGGTCGAAAGGTCTCCGGGTCTGAAGGTGACCTTCGTGCACATATACTGAACCTATCAGCTCCATGATCCATTCCTCTCCTTGCCCTTTCCTGTGCATACCCTCCTTAACCCCACCCCCATGTAGCTCCTATCTATAGCTCAGCAAGGGGGGAGCTCCCGCATCATTGGCTGCCATCTGTGACTGGCCAATGGGAGGCACTGCCTTGAGATTGTGGGGGAGATGGGGAGTTGGAAGAAACGTGAAGCCACAGCTCTCTCCACCTCAGATGGGCCTCCTCTGTGTCTCCAATTCCCACTGGAGGGCCAGTCATGGTTCCAGCCACGGCTGGGTGACCCTGGCTCTTGTTGGACCTAACTCCTTCATTCCTCTCTCTGTTGATAACTGCTCACCTCCCTCTGGCTCTCAGCTTCTCCCTCACCTGTGTAAACAATTCCTGTATTGAATTTCTTCTCTTGTAAATACTTAAAGTGGTTTCTGATCTCCTTACTAGATCCTGATTGATATATGTATACATAAAGAATTGAAATATTAAAATGGGGACTTGCCACACGGTCCAGTTACAATATCTGAAAGTACAGCACAAATACTGAGTCTTCCCCACCCCATCCCCACCTCCAATACATAAGTATTATATAGATGACTATTCAAACGGATTATCTCCTAAGCTTCAGAAAAAACTGGGCCAACCGAGTAGGAGTAATTGTATATTAATCCACTGTCCTTGAAGCATGTTATAAGCCACCAAGAGCCCCATGGTTGTCACCCCATTGCTCATGATCTATGAGAAGCACTGCATCTGTGGTGGGCATGAGCTTCGCCCACACACTCAGGTGGACCAAGAGCTCTATCATTTCTTGGGTTTATTTAAACTAACGAAGTTTTAAAGGGGTTAGTGGGAAAAGATAAAAGCAGAAATGTTTTCATTAAAAAAAAAAAAAAAAAGAGGAAGGTAGAGATGAAAATCAGAAAGAGAAGGGGCAAGAGGAGCTGACTCGTGGGGTCACTGGTGTGAAGGGCGATGCCATCAACTCCCAGCATAGAAAAAGGCACAGAAAGGAAATGAACAAGTGGACAAATGAGGAAGCAGGAAAAGTGCTAGTTCCTCTTTCATCAGGTCACCCTCATGGCTTCACAAGTTAGTGGAAATGCCCACATTTTGGAAAAATGGATATTCTCAATTAGAAATTCAAAACTAACGTTCACAGTAAACAAAGAATGATTTGCAAATTGATTTCCTTTTTTCATAAGTTCAAATATAAAATAGCAATATAGTAAAAGGTAGTTTAGATACTGGATTTCTTTTATCTCCCGAATTATAATTTATGAAAAATTATACAAGAACAGGCATTTTTACAAAGTTCAAGGAAAAATTCATATTATGAACAAACTACATCAATTTTGAAACTTTTTTGTGCCAAAACAACTCACTTTTTGACTTTAAAAAGCAGGTGGCCTGGTGGTTAAGGGTGCAGGACTCCCACATTGCTGACCATGGTTCAAGTCCCACACCTGGCAGCTTGCTTTCTCACTTTTCCTCTCTCTCTCTCTCTCTCTCTTACTCTGACTCTCTGGTCAAATTAAAAACTAAATAAATAAAGTTAAATAAAATAATTCTTTAAAATTATTTGTAGAAAGTGGAATTAAAGTACAAGTTTCTTTTGGTGCAAATATTTTTTATATGCATAGTTTTTTTCCAGTAATGTACATTTTCCATGAAATGTTTGAAATTATGTATTTAGTTAGTTAATTAATTATTAATATTATTGTTTTTTTTGTTTTGTCTTGTTTTTTTAGAGAGATTTTTACCATAGGGCACATGTGCTCACTGGAAAGACAGACAGAAAGAGAAATTACCTCCTGGGGGGATGGCCATGCCACTATCCCTTTTTTTCTGTTCTTCTCAGGATCTTGGGCGCATGCAAGTTTTAAGCCGCTGGGTTAAGAACTCAAACCTTAATCGACTATGTGGGAGTCCAGCAAAGTAACCATTATGCCATCTGCTGGTACCATAATTATTGTTTTTAATATTCTATAGATGACATGAACTCACCAGAGTGAGACAGAGAGGGTAAGTGAGAAAGCAAGCCACCAGTCTGGGGCTCGAACCATGGTCAGCCATACGGGCATCCAGCACTTTAACCATCATGCCACCTGAACGTTTTGAAGACCTACTTCATTACTATCTACACATATACATACACAATACATGCACATAAACAAAATAAATCTATCTATACAAAAACGAATTATACCATTTTACAATTTCTCAGTCCTCATACAAAATCTTCCATGTCTCATCTTCCAAGACCTATTGTCATTTAGGGCATACATAAACATACACGTACACATATCCCCCAAATCCTCTTCAAGAATTTCAAAATGAAGTCACTTTATTAATTATATTAATAGAATCAAGCTGAGATGTTTTCATATAGTCTATATTCACCTGCATTGTTCCATGAAAATGTAATAAAAATGCAGGCACGTGCTGCAAATACTGAATTAGAAAAGCAGCTGTGCTTTTTACATTGTCCTGCCCTAGAAAAAAGGCACCCAGGACAACCTCAGCAGCTGGCACACTCTACATGGTGTGCTCATTACCACAAGTAAATAAAGTCAGTAAATTACTGGCAGAGCACAGCGGGCCATGGTGAGTCTAGGAAATAACCCTTTCATCAAACTCTCCGCACATTGTATATTGCCTGGGCAAAAAGCAAATAATGATGATCAATTGGGAATTAATATTTTAGTCAAAGAGGAATGGAGACGAACATATACTATAAATTATTAACCAGCACTTGTACTCTATCCCCTCGGCACAGTGTGAAATAGGCTTCTAGAGAAACAGGATACATATCTTCTACTTACTTAGCAATGTTTTCTTCAACCAATGAGTAATAGTCATAAAAATGCACTTCTCTAAGACAGTCTAAAGGAAATTTTATACCTGAATCTCTCTACCCTTCTACCACCAAATGTAAGCAAGCATAAATATTTCTATGTTTATATTTACAGAAACATATATAATTTTATGTTTTAGATCTAAAAATATTATCATAACAGGGAAACATCCCTGGGCTGGGATTCGAGACCCATCAGTTCTAGCTCTCCCTTGGCTACAAACAGCAGTGGGCTCTAACCTCTCTGCACTTCAGTTTTCTCAACTATTAAATAAGAGGTTGGGTCAGAGCTGACCTGGAAGGACTCTTTCAGCTTTAAAATTCTACGTGAGGGCTTGATTATATGCAAATAGCAGGAAGAACTGAGAAATGGTTACAACTAGGACGTCATCATAAAAACAAAACAAAACAAAACTATAAAAATTACTCAGTTGTTTAGGCTAATAAAATATACATTGGCATAGGAGAAAAATGTATACATATATATATAATCATATGCATACAGATATAAGTTACATATATACACATATGCAGATATAAGTTATAGCTCTCTTAATGAAAAAAATGAATTGTGAAGCAACAATTGTACACATAAACAAAGGAGTTCTACATTTGCATAGTAGCATACCATGAAAGATACATAGGAAATTATTAATCATTAGCCATGAAAATTTGAGAAATAGTAATACTTGAAATATTGAGCAATCACCAACTTGCGATTTCCTGGATATGCAATTATAACAAACAAAAGGGAAGTCAGTATTCACTCTGTTTTTTTGTTTTGTTTTGTTTTTAAGTTTTTGTCATAGAGCTGGTGTACTCGCTGGAGAGAGAGAAAGAAGGAAAGTGAGACATCACCCCCCAGGGTAGATGGCCATGACACAATCCCTGCTCCTCCATTCTTCTCTTGGGGTTTTGGGCAAACATGCACACTCACACCCAGCATGATTTTCAAGCTTCTGTGTCCAGGATTCAAACCATGGTCAGCCAAGTGGGAGTCCAGCACCTTAACCACTATGCTCCCTATGGGCCCCCACGCTATGCTTTGGGAGACTCTAAACTAAATGGTTTAGTCCCTGTATGCCAACAGCTCACAAGAGGAGAAAGGGAAGATAATCCTCTCTCTAGTACAAAGCAGGCGATTTATAGGTTTTCATACGCCAGAGAGAACATAGAATAGTAGAATAGGGGGAAGAGCAGGACCTTGGGAAGAGAATTCATTCTGATCATTAATGAATGTTTTGAAAATTTTTTTAAATTGTGATTTCTGGTTTACATATAATCATTGTACCTCTTCATGGGGTATGGTATGGTTTTTCAAAGCACGAATACAGTGTATAATAATCATATCACAATATAGACATGTTCATCTTAATTGACATTGAATATTTTGTTATGCTATGCACACTTAATAATAGCTCTGCTAGTTTTAGAAGTTTTTTGTTGTTGTTGTTGTTTCATAAGTTTGCATTGATTTTAAGGAGAAGCCTCTGAGTCATCTTCTTGGCATGGGAGAAAGTTTACACTTCCAGAAGGAATCCAGTAGATGTCAGAGTTAAGAGAAGTTTGGAGAGCATCTAATTCTATCCTCCCATTTTATAGACAAGGAAGTTAAGGTCAGAAAGCATATGTGTTTGCTTGTACTAAGTATCTGGCAGAATTAGAATAGAAGCAAAGGCTTCTCAGTCCCAGTCCAGCCTGCTTCCCCTCACAGTTTTCCTTTGCTCTGTGTGAGTCCAAAACAAATCCTTCTCTCACTGACTTATGGCAAGGGTCCTCCTGGGATGAATAGAAGATACTGTTACCTCTCCTTCCCTGAGAAGTTCCTCCCAAGCCATAAAGTTTTTCCCAAGCTGACTAATGCTTGGTTAGAATTGTTTTGGAGCCATCACTCTAAATATCATCTCCCAGTTGAGTGATCTGAGAACCAAACTATTCATACTCACTGACTTTCCAGCATTACTCTCAGGAGTCTAAGAGCCAGAACAGTCTGTGGGATGTAGGTTAGTGACTCACTGACTAAGTATCATACAAGGGACACAATCTCTGTGAAGGACTCAGGATTTTTGTTTGTTTTAGATTTTTGCCATAGGGTGCACATGTTTGCTGAGAGAGGGAGAGAGAGAAAGAGAAATCACCCCTCACCCCCCCAGGAGGGATAGTCACACTATAATCTCTTCTCCACCATTCTTCTCTCAGGATTTTGGGCAAGCTGCATGTTTTCCAAACCACGAAGTCTGGGACTCAAACCACAGAGTTGGTCATGTGATATCCAGTGCCTTATTCACCATGTGACCTCGGGCTCTCTGGACTCAAGATTTTGATAGTAGATAGGATATAAATTTCTCTGTGTCTCAGTTTTTTCATTCATTACACAAAGGCAATCTTTTTTTTTTAATTTGTTTTTCTTGTATTAGAAAAAAAGACAGAGAGAGCTAGGCATCCTCAGAAGAATCTCCACAACAGGATTCACTCCCAGTCTTGATCATCTTGGATCACAAGCACGCATGCACACATCCGCGTGCTTAGGGAGGCTGCGGAACATGAACTCAGGACCCTTCCCATGTAGGTCTGGTTGCAAGACCACTGTGCCACCATCTGGTCCCATAAGGGCAAGTATTCATTTAAATGTCCGAGACTGTAGAAATAGAAAATATTATTTATTAACAATAGTTTTGGGACCAGCAGTTGGCGTAATGGCTATGTCGCTGGACTCCCATGTAGTCGACCACGGTTCGAGTCCTGGGTCCAGTACCTTAAACGCACGCCGGGCGCATGTGCATGCGTGTCCAAGATCCCGTGAAGAGAATGGAGGAGAAGGGATTGTGGTGTGGCCATTCCTCCGGGGGGGGGGGGGGGGTGATTTCTCGCTTTCTGTCTGTTTCTGTCTTTCTGGCGAGCGCACACACCCTATACAAAAAAAAACTCTGGAAAAAAAAAAAAGTTTTAAATATTTTTAAAAATCTGATTTCATGGGGCCAGCAGATGGCACAATGGTTAAGATGTTGGACTCCCACATGGCTGACTACAGTTTGAGACCTGGACCCAATGGCTTGAAAATCATGCCCAGCACATGTTGCGTGCATGCCCAGAATCCCTAGAGGAGAATGGAGGAGAAGAGATCGCAGCATGGCCACCCTCCTCTGGGGTAATTTCTCACTTTCTCTCTCTGTCTCTCTCCAGTGAGCACACAGACCCTATGACAAAAATCTTTTTAAAAAATTCTGAGCTCGGGAACCAGCAGTTAGCGTAATGGCTATGTCGCTGGACTCCCACGTAGTCGACCGCGGTTCGCGTCTCGGACCCGGTGGCTTACAACTCACGCCGGGCGCGTGTGCGTGCGTGCCCAAGATCCCGAGAGGAGAATGGAGGAGAAGGGATTGCGGCGTGACCATCCCCCCTGGGGGGTGATTTCTCGCTTTCTGTCTATGTCTGTCTCTGTCTGTCTGGCGAGCGCACGCGCCCTATAGCGAAAAACCTCTCCAAAAAAAAAAAAAAATTCTGAGCTCATACAAACAAATTTGATTCTTCAAGTAGAAAGCAGATCTTAGAAATTACCTAGTTTATTTCTTCATTTCACAAAAGAGGGGAAAAAAAATCAGACAGATTTTGATTTTTCAATATCATGCAGCTAAATGGTTCTGGAGTTGAAAAAACTGGGCCTTTTGACATACAAGGCAGTGCTCTTGGCTCTGTGCCTATTGCTCATCCTAGTCACAGCACCTTACAAATGCAACAGTCTAGAACATGTAAAATAATATATTTATATTGAGTCCTGGTAAGACACAAGATGATAGGCTCCTACACTATCAAGACAGAGTTATCCCTTCCCCCCAATTAATTTAGTTTCTTGTAAATTATGTGGTAAGCCTTACCATATAATTTCAGATACAGAGACAGATTGGGAGTCATCTCCTGCAACCTAACAATTTTGAGATGATCAAGCTGAGTCATGATGAAAGAGGAAGCAAGTAAGAGGAGGAACTGACTGTACTAAAATAGTGCTTTGTGAAGCTGGAGGCTTGCAGACACAGAGACAGCACTAACCTTTCCTTTGCCATTCCTCCTTCTACAAGCGGAAGTTAGTAGTCCTCTCTCGCCCACTTCCACTCATACCACTCAAACTGTAGGTCGCTTTATGGGGATTTCACTCAAGCTCATGCTCACCTGACAACACCTGGGTGAAGTGGCAGCTGTAGGGAATACACTCAAATCCTCACGGCTCTACCTCTCCACTGGCACTGGTAGCTATTTGGTACTTGCCTGAGGCCGCTCTGCCCTGAATCACTCCACTATAATAGTCTTTGGAGGTGTAAATTCAACTTTACCAACCTCTGCTGTGCTTCAGCTTAAAATAATGTAACTGGAAACGGGTTCTGAAGGAGATCACCTAGAGCCCTGCTCCTCGGCTGAGAGAGAGAGGGAAAGTAGGAAGAGCACAGAGTAGTCCCTGTCCCTTCTGGGAAAATGAGGCAGGGGGACGGTGGAAGCACCTTTGAGGAGACAGGGAGAACCAAACTGTTTTCCCTGTTCAGTTGGGCTCAGAGGCCAGCACTACCTCTTAGTATAGCACTGCCTCTGAGACCAGTCTGTTTTGGATTAAACAACAGCAAGCTTTCAATTCAGGAAAGAAGGATTCTTCTCAAAGACAGGAATCATTTCACAGACTCTAAATCAGACCACACTGAAGTTCCATCTGCAAAAATAATGGTTTTTCCTGACATTTAAAACAGCACAATTTAACGGCTCAATGTTTCATTTGACATTTAAGAAGTCATCCATCTCCAAGAAGCTTATTGGCAAATCTTCTCAGTTCCAGAAATTAGCAAATACAACGTGCATGTGCACACATCTACTACAGCCCAAAAGACACTTTAAAAAGGAAGCCAACTGCTACCTACACCGCGCTGAATCTGCCCCTCGCCTCAGGCCCTGCCTGTACACCTTTCATAAACCACTGATTCTTCCTGTTAATCAGCCTCCGCATGACAAGAAAGAAGAAAGATCATAGTCCCTGCTTAGTAACCTGTTGTAGTTAAGGTGTATGTACTAGATCAAGAGAATTCAATTACTTGGTTCATGGAGAAGCAGATATTCATTCAGGAGCAAGAGTGCCTGGGTTGGAATTGTGGCTACCCTGCTGCTTACAAACTGTGTGATCTTGGGCATGTTTCATAACCTCCTTGTTGATTTGGTTTTCTCACTTCTAAAATGAGGATGGTAATATTACCTATTTCTTCAGTTGTTAAATGATTAAATGGGTTGATATTTATAAAGTTCTTAGAAAACTTGACAGAGTGCTATATAGGTATTTGTTAGAAACTAATAAATAATGTGTGCATTAACTTTTGTTCACATCTTTAGTGTACTAATTCTTACTCTATGTGACCTGTTCTGAAGCCAATCAATGTATCACATTTCTCCTGGCCCCTGGGACTGCTTTGTGGATGGCAGATAATCCCAATTAGAGCTAATAGGAAGATAAGAGTCTACTTCTGGGATTCCTTTCCTACCGACCCTGAATCCTGGATGATACATAGTCTGGAGCTGCTATCTTTAAAATACGGGGGAAGGGCCTCTAAGGACAACAGAGAGCAGAACAGATTCATGAAAGAAAAATCACATTCTATTGAGATTATTCAAGCGCTGAGTTAGATACCTGAAACCAATCCTCCTCCTAGATTTCTCAATTACATGATTTTTAAATTACATTCTCTTTTCTTAACATTAGTTTAGGCTGGGTGTTTGTGAAGGTTGCTTGCAATTGAGAGAGATCAAACGGATCTGATTTACAATATGTCTCAGGGCTCGTAGAGGGTGTCATCGCTATGGCAGAGGTGATCACGATGGTTTCCACATTCAGAACTCCCATTCTAGCAGTGCAAAAACTGGTCACCTCCCTGGCATAGAAAATGTTAAGTTCTGGCTTTGTGGCTTTCGTCAGGTCACTTCACTTTTCCTGGTCTCAGTTTCCTCATCTGAAAATCTGGAGATGGAACTAAATCATCTTTATGGACTCTGCCAACTCTAAAATTTAATGACCATGCCTTAAAATAAGTTCTACTTGGCTAGCTTCAAGATTTCTCTTAAACTCACTTTTTCCATTAGCTACAAGGTCAAGAAGAATAATTCCAAAAGAATGGTTTGGTTTTTTGTTGTTGGGCATTTTTGGAAGGGAAGAGAGAAGGGAGTAGAGAGGAGTCAACCTCATGATGATTTATATGAGTTTTCAACAATTTTGCCTCATTTCATACATCATAATTAGAATTATACACTACTTTCTTATAGGAAAGATACAAGTTAGGTTTAAAAAAAAATAAATAAACAAAATAAAAAACACAACACTTAAGAAGTCTTGCCAGTCCAGAAGCTAGCAGAGCTTTGTGGTAATTCTCCACAGTCAGCCATAGAGAGCTGAGCATAGAAAAAACTATCCAGCTATTATTTACCGTGAGATCTATTCCAATTCCCCTTGGCCCAATAGAGTCAATGCTATCCCAGAGTGATTGCTGTTTCATGTAAGCATTTGTATAAATGGGGAGGAAAGGCCAAGAACCGGATACTCAGCACAGAATATATTTACAGAATGAAGGATAGTGTGACAAACCCTGTGAACCAGAGAGCACTTGCAACTAACCTCAGTTACTCAGAGTATAACTGATGACTGGAAAAAGAGAGAGAAATGACAATTTCTGATTGAGATAGGTACATGTGTCCTCATCCAAGAACTAAAGACCCTACGCATGATTTATAAGAAGGATCGTCAAACTATTCACCTTAATTTTAGATGTAATTCTAATGAACTGATTTCCTTATTTCCCATGCCATCACAAATTAGAAATAGCCACTTACTAAGGGCGTTAGGATAGAGTCTAGAAGTGAACTAAACTGAGAGCCAACACAAAGATAGGCAGAAAAATCATTAAAAGTCATCGTAACTTAAAATAAGAATCATAGTAGTCCAAGATCATTCGTGTACACTTCAATAACACTTGCTGATATGTATTATCTTTATTTTTCTTTAACAAACACACAGTGCTTCTGACATGACAGGCACAATACTAAGTGCTTTACAAAAATCACCTCATTTAATCCTTATAATAACCTTCTGAAGTATAAAGGAGTTTAAAAACTTGTCCAAGGCAGGCCAGCAGGCGGTGTGGAGGTTAAGGCAGCTGGGCCCCACATGTAGGACTGTGTGGTTCGAGTTCCTGACAGGATGGCTTGAAAGTCATGCCAAGTATATGTGTATGCATACCCAAAATCCTAAGAGGCAACTGGAGGAGAAGGGATTGTGGCATGGCCATCCCCTCAGGAGTTATTTCTCAACTTCCCCCACCTAGGCACATGCTCTCTAGAAAAAACAACAACAACAACAAAAACTCACTCAAGACCATCCAATTCATTATTGGCAAAGACAGAATTCAGCCCAGGCAGTTTAGCCTCAGGATCCATTCACTGACCACTACAGCGTGTTGCCTTACTGTCACTGCCTTACAGCAAGCATCATATTTACCATTCACTTTTATTATTATTATTATTATTATTATTTTTATTTTTATTTTTAACTATAAGCACATGTGCTTACCAGAGAAAGACAAAGACAGAAAGAGGAAACATGAGAAATCACCCCCAGGGAGGATGGCCATGCCACAATCCCTTCTCCTCCAGTCTCCTCTCAGGATTTGGGGCATACATGCATACAACCTGGTGTGATTTTGAGGTAGCCAGTTTTGGGACTCAAACCACCAAGCTGGCTATGTGACCCAGCACCTTAACCTCCATGCCACCTGCTGGCCCACTATCATTTACTATTCGTGGCAACTGCTATCAACAAATGCAGAATAGATAGCCTACGTACTCCTCCCAAGAAGTAAAACATTTGGTATAAAATATTTTCTTCCAGAACTAGCCCTGTGGCCTAGTAATTAAGTGAACTGGACCCCAAATGGGCAACTATATGGTTTGAATCCCAGCCTCAGAGGCTTGAAAAACACTTGAGGTGTATGTATGTCCATGCCCCAAATCCCAACGGAATGAAGAAATGGAGAAGGGATTTCAGTGTGACCATGCCCCATCGGGGGTGCTTTTTCTCTCTCCTTCTCTCTCTCTCTCTCTCTCTCTCTTTCTCTCTCTTTCATGAGCACACACACACACACACCTGGCAAGAAAAATTTTCTTTCAAAACTTTCTTTCAAAGCAATTGTACTGATACTACTAATTTCGTATCATTATAATAAGATTTGGCCTTTGAAAATAAAAACTTGAGGTATCTGTAAAGTCCATTGACCTGAATCTCTTCATTTCCTGTTAATAATATAAGTAAAATAGCAATGTTATATTTCAAACTTTTTCCACACTAAGCTGTAAATATTATCTTGAAACTCTATATTGAAATTTGCTTACCCTATAAATCCTCCAAACACCAAGGCAAAAACCCAGAACCATGGGAGAAAAATCATTAAATTGCAGTGACAGGAAAAGTTGCAGGGGGCTTAATACTCAATCCCTTTCTGTTAGTAAGATTTATGATCATTAGAAGAAGTATTTTTCTAGATAAAATATTAAATCCATCATATTCAGGAATGTAATTTAAATATTTAGATTTCGGCAATGGGAATGGAGAATATGATAAAGAATAAGAAAGAGTTTGGCTCCTGCCATTATTTTATTTATGGAAAAAAAATAACTTCTTGGAATTCTCTGGAACATTTTTGTTCACATCATGGTATTTACACCATCCTTTTTATCCCAGTATTAAATTTCACTTCTAAACCACTAATTGTAGGGTTGGCTTTATTCAAAATTTTAGGAGTAGCTGTGTGTGTGTGTGTGTGTGTGCGTGTTTCTATGAGACAGAGACAGAGAGAAGGAAAGAGAGAGAGAGAGAAGGATTGCATTGTGTGTGGCCAAAACACAAACTATTTACTTCTTTTTAAAAAATGCCAGTAATGAGTGTGCCAAGACAGCAGCCAAAGAGGAAGCCCAGTACAAAGCAAGCCAGAGAAAGTAGAGCCAAAGATAATCTGGCTGAAAGAAAGAAAGACGAAAGAAAAGACGAAGCTGGAGAGCAGTCATCACTGAGAACACTTAACCCTCATTATTACCACATGGATTGCCTACAGACTCAAGACTCAAATGCAATTCACATTCCCACATATGAATTAAAAAGTTGATTCTAGTATACACATTCTAATTATTTCCCTTCTTATAATTATTTTATTTAATTTTATTTATCATTATTATTATTATTATTTAAATATTTCCAGAGAGAGAAAGGGAAACTAAGAAAGCAAACCTGCAGGTCCAGGACTTGAACTATGGTTGCCCACATGGGAGTTCAGTGCCTTTAACCACCATGCCACCTGCTGGCCTCACTAATTGTTTCTTTATATGTATTTCTCCTTACATTATCAGTAATTTTGAATCTATGTGAAATTCACCCTCTTCCCTGTAGCAATTTTTAAAAAATAAAGAGTTTTTTTTCTTTGAATTTCCTTTAAAGCCAGTGTGCTCACCAGAGAGAGATAGGGAGGCGGTGGGAAAGTGAGAAAGCACCCCCTCTTCCCCCCAGGGGAATGGCCACATTGCAATCCCTTCTCCTCCATTCTCTTCAAGAGTTTGGGCATATACCTACATGTGCCTGGCATGTTCCTCAAGCTGCTGGGTCGGAGATTCAGACTACACAGTTGGTCATGTAGGATCAAGCTGCCCCTACCACGCCACTGGCCAGCCCACTTTTGCTATTTTTTTTTCCTTTTTTTTTTTGAGAGGTTTTTGCTATAGGGTGCGTACACTCGCCAGACAGACAGACAGAGACAGAGAGACAGAGAGACAGAGAGACAGAAAGCGAGAAATCACCCCCCCCAGAGGGGATGGCCACACCGCAATCCCTTCTCCTCCATTCTCCTCTCAGAATCTTGGGCACGCACGCACAAGCGCCCCGCGTGAGTTTAAGCCACCGGGTCCGGGACTCAAGCCACGGTCAACTACACGGGAGTTAAGCGACATAGCCATTATGCTAACTGCTGGTCCTGCCCACGTTTGCTATTTTTTAAACTGATTTTCACTTCACACAATTGTTCATTTAAATTTATATGTCATGCTATTTTCAGTCCATTTCTTTTTTTTTTTTTTTTTTTTTGAGAGGTTTTTTGCTATAGGGCGCGTGCGCTCGCCAGACAGAGAGAGACATAGAGACAGAAAGCGAGAAATCACCCCCCAGGGGGGATGGTCACACCGCAATCCCTTCTCCTCCATTCTCCTCTCAGAATCTTGGGCACGCACGCACACGCGCCCGGCGTGAGTTGTAAGCCACCGGGTCCGAGAAGCGAACCGCGGTCGACTACGTGGAAGTCCAGCGACATAGCCATTACGCTAACTGCTGGTTCCCATTCAGTCCATTTCTTGTGTTGACTCATAATGCACACCCATAGTCTTTCTTAAATGACCATTACAGAATTGTTTTTTTTTGTTTTTTTTTTTTTTTTTTAGTTTTACTATTGAATACATGTGTGCTCACCAGAGAGAGATAGCGAGCGAGAGAGAGAAAGTGAGAAATCACTCCCCAGAGGGATGGCCACACCACAATCCCTTCTCCTCCAATCTCCTTTCAGGATTTTGGGTATACACACACATGCACCTGGTGTATTTTTAAGCCACTGAGTCCAGGACTCAATCTGCACATTTGGCCATGTGGGATCCAGCACCTCAGCCACCAAGCCATCTGCTGATCCCAGTTTGGTACCTTTAATAACTGAGTAACATCCCATAGTAATCATCCAACCCAACTTATCCATTCTTCTGATACAGTTTCCTAGGTTACTTCCCCCCCCCCACACACACACACACAAACTGCCCTATCACCACTACAAATAATGCTGGGATAAATATTCTCACATAGCAGTCCTTTTCTTGGGGGAGCGAAGGCTGTTTCAGAGTTCCACGTCTAACACTTTGATTTCTTAACCAAGGGCCATACATTGAAAGAAGTTAAGAATGTAGCAGCCTACAGTCAAAGAAGAGAACTCATCAAGTTACAGAAAAACACTGTAAAACATGACCAGTCTTCTCAACTTTCAGACAGCATGTTCTGTCTGGTGGACTGAACCTATTCACCAGGAGTATAAGACACGTTCTTGTAAAAGGAAATACTTTTCATCATACAGATGTGGAAAGTGGGTATTGTGCCAGCCAGTAGCATGATGGTTGCTGACTGGGCTGTTCAAGTCCTGACCTAGCTGCTTGAGAAACATGCAGTACGTGTGTGTGTGTGTGCACACCCAAAATCCTGAAAGGAGGAAGAAATGGAGGAGAAGGGATTGCAGAATGGCCATTCCCCATGAGGGAATGTTTTCTCACTCTCCACAACCCCCACATCTTTCTCTAGCAAACATACACACACTGTGGTAAAAAAAAAATTTTAGAGAAAGTGTCTCATTTAGATAAATCCAAGATGCTACATCCTGAAAAATCAATGTTACTGCATTCTACTAGCTGACAGAAAAGGATAAAATCTCAAGGTAATAGGAAATATTTTGGCATGAGTGCACACTGGTACCCAGCAGGCTGCAGTTACAAAGTGTATTTAAAACTAAATGTTGAAGAATAACACAAACTCTGTCTCCAACCAGTTGTGTGGAGTTTGTTATTTTCGTTAGAAAAGCTCCCACAGGGACATGAGTCTGGTATCCTTGGGGCGATGTTCTGTGCCTCTGAGTTCCCCCACTGCAAATAGCCTCATTTGTCATTTTGTATCTTCTGCACCAGACCCTGAAAAGAGTCATTTTTTGAATCATTGATGAGAGGAAGGATGATAAAATGCAAAACATGGGGCCCCTTGGACAGGTTACTTAATTTTTTTGTTGTTGTTTTAAATTTTACCACAGGTCACATGTGCTTGCCAGAGAAAGACAGAAAGAAAGAATGAGAGGGAGGGCAAGAAAGAAAGGAATCACTTCTCACAGGGCATGGTCATGCCACAGTTCCTCCTCCATCTCTGCTTCCTGTCAGGATTTTGAACATGCACACATACACACTCAGCATGCTTTTCAAGCTGCTAGGTCCAGGACATGAGCCGTGCTGTCAGCCATGTGGGATACAGCTGCCCCAGACACCACACCACTAGGAGGCCCAGGTTGCTTGCTTGCTTATGTATGTATGTATGTATGTATGTATGTATGAGAGATTTTTACTATAGGGCCCGTGCATTCACTGGAGAGACAGAGAGTCAGAAAGCAAGAAATCACTCCCTGCAGGGGTGGCTATGCCGCAATCCGTTCTCCTCCAATTCTCCTCTCGAGATTTTGGGCACTCACGTACACACACCTGGCATGAGTTTCTAGCCACCAGGTCCAGGACTTGAACCATTGTTGACTACATGGGAGTCTAGAGATGAAACCATTACGCCATCTCCTGGTCCCTCAGGTTGCTTAATTTTATTAAACTGTTTCATCATCTAAAATCAAGGGAGAGTCTGCATATAATAACAAGGAATAACAGATGTCTTTTCTTTATCCTTATTTTCAGCTAAAAATCCATGTATTTCAGTAGACATGATAACAAATGTGATTTCAGTCTTCTATTATGCCACAAAAATGAAATACAGATACATTTTTTTCTGTATTACATTGCTTCTGCTTCAGTGATCACCTTTACAATTAGTGAAATAATGTGCACAATGTGTGCAGAAGTAGATTTAGCATAGAGCTAATGAAGCCATGAGTTCTGGGAGTCGTTACAAATTACGGTATATTCTAAGGAGTGAGGAGAAAGTGGGTTGTGCTTGTACGTATTACTGTATGTGTTTCTGGTGAATTGCCTAAGGAGACCTCAGAAGAAAATGACTGGATTCTCTAATTTTTCATTTGTTGTGACTTTTTTCTGTTCTAAATAAATATTACCTTTTATATTTAATTTTATATGTGTAATTTGTGTCTTTTGTTTTGAAATTTTGCAGAGGGTGCTCACCAGAAAGAGACAGAGATAGAAAGAAAGTAAAAGCACCCATGAATGAAACATGGTCACGCTGCAATCTCTTCTCCATTTCTCCATCTTATTGGCATACACACACATGTCTATCATGTTTTTCAAGCCACAAGTCCATGAGTCAAACTGCACAGTTGGCCATGAGGTATCTGCCACCTTTAACCAGTAAGCTATGAGACCTGTCCGTGTGTTATTTTTTTATAAGAGGGCCCCCAAATTGAATAACTGTAGACTCCATAAAACCTAGACTTGCCCTTAAACTCATATATGACATTGTATTATAATTTAACATTATAAATAAAGCACATAGATAAATTTCAATTCACACAGAATTTTGCAGAACATAAGGAATTTCCTAAACTGAATCTTTGGGCAAGTCACTCTTCTGGGTGGGCATAGCTTTCTTATCTTAAAGCAGGTAGAGGGCCAGCCAGGTGGTTTGATGGTTAAAGCAGCTGGATCCCACATGGCCCACTTCATGGTTTGAGTCTCAGACTGCAGCAGCTTGAAAAATACACCAGGCATGTGAGTGTATGAGGCCAGAATCCCAAGAGAATAGAGAAGGGAATGCAGCACAGTCATTCCCCTAGTGGTGCTTTCTCACTTTTCTTCTCTCTATCTCTCTTCAATGAACACATGTGCCCTATAGCAAATTTAAAAAAATAAATAAATAAAGTAGATTTAACTAGCCTCAGAAGATCTTTCCAATTCAAAAGCTCCTGACTCTATCATACCTGTCCTGGCATACTTTCAACAATATAGTAAATGACATTTTAAAGGAACTCCATAGTCAATCCTCATTTCAAACATTTAAGTCTTCAGTAGTAAGAATAACTACACCACTTGGGGCTGGCAGGTGGTGTGGTGGTTGAGGCGCTGGACTCGCACATGGCCAACTGTGGTTCGAGTCCCGGACCTGGTGGCTTGCATTCCCTCTCCACTCTGTCTCTCTCTAGTCAAATTAAATAATAATAATAATAATAATGACAATGAATAAAATTAAATAAATAATTCTTTTTAAAAAAGAATAATTACACCCATCTTCCAGCTAAGTACTTATGTGTGCATGTCAGTGAATGCATGTTGTTCTTAACATTAAGGACAACAGTTTCAACATGCCACTATAGGGCTGATTTGCTCTTCAAGGACAAGGACATTTCTTCCACTGGTTCTAGTTCAAATGGACCATGATAAAACTACTGTCTGACTTTCATTTATATCACTATTCAAAAGAATTCATTCTGAAAGAGGAAGAGATATTTTTACAATTCCATTGAGACCAACTAAAATCTCTATGTAAACTAAATTGTTTCAGAAAGTCTGAAAAAAATAGATGAGACATTTATGAGAAATCAATGACAGTCGTTTCTCTTCTGAGCTTAGATATTTGACGTGCTCCAAGAAGAATTTAGAAGGAAAGAAACTGTTAATCCCATTTAGTCCTCGGACATAAGAACAACAACAAATTGGAGTTGGAGACATTCTTTCCCAGTAGTGGATTCCACGACACACTACTGCCGATCGGGCAGAGGGACTCAGGAATACGGCAAAATAGGTCTAATGGAGTCAGAATTTTGGGGAGGGACTTTGTAGAGCCGCTCGAATTCACACGTTTTAAGATGAGAAAGCAGAAGGTCACGCAGAAGAGTGACCTGCCCAAAGTCACATAACCATATTAGGTAGAACTAGGGCTAGACCCTGTGACCACAAATACAGTCATTTTCTCCTTTGCCAACCTGAGTTTATAGAACCATTTGAATCTTTTTATGCTTCACTGCCCAACACATGGGCCAATTTTTGTCCTACTTGATGTCAAATTTTATGTTAAAGGAATTAAGACAGTGAGTATTGGTGGTGATAGAGTTCAGAACATGCTACCCCAAAATAGGAATCTTGGCATTTGAGAAAACAGCAGAAGCAAGAAGTTCACTTTCATCTTTTCCTTATCCTTCTCCCCTGAAGCATAAAACCTTCATTATGGAATTATCCTCCCTATTCTTGAAGGAAAAAAATATACTTATCCTTGAAGACACAGAGACACCAAGAATCTGAATAAACAGGTTTTGCTAAATTCCCCCTATTTTATATTAGATGCTAACCCTTTTGTCTAATACTTCTGCAAGGCTACCCACTCTTGATTAAATCTAACCATTGAAAACATACAAGTTTCCCTGTTTCTTTGCATCTGGATTTCCAAAGTCTCCTCCTGTATCACGTAAAATTTATATTAAATAAATGTGTGTGTTTTCCTCTTGCTAATCTTTTATTACAGATATTTCAGACATAAACATTGCAATGAGTGAGGAAATGATATTACTTTTTCTCTCCTACTATGTAAAGTAAGACAAAAACATCCGTGGAGTACAATGGAGTACCCAGAAATTAGACCCACACACATGTGGACTCTTACGTGAAAATGGTGAATTTGTAGATCAGAGGGTAACAATGGCCAATAAATAGTGCTTGAATAAATGATTATCCATATGTGAAAAAATTAAATCACTATTTAAATATATCAACATGAATAAACTTTACAAAAATAATGTTAAGCAAAAAAGAAGAATTTATAAAAGAATTTATAAAAGAAAAGAACGAGATTATGATTCTGAGTCATCTTTTAGATTGTTTTCTCTGAAAGTTTACCAAAACACTTTGAGGGAGTTACTGAACCAGGTCATGAGTGAGTCCTGAGGAATTCTGGGCTCACTGCACTTCAAACATTTGACAGGGCATTGAATAGGCCAGGTCCCAGACATCAGGCAGGTATGGGGCCATATTTGCTGTTTCTGTTCCCACCGTACCAACCTTCAGCTCTCAGAAACAGGTCCAAGCAAAATATACCTACAGAGTTTTGGATCCTCCTCTGAGGGAAGAAATTAAAACTTAATCTGTAATGACTGAGGAAAGCCAGGTACAGGTAAGCATTGGGCCAGACTCACCCAGCTATTTCAGTCCAAAAAGCTGACATATATGCCTTTTTTTTTTTTTTTTTTTTTTTGGAGACTTTTGCCAGAGAGACAGAGAGAGATAGAAAGAGAGAAGTCACAACCCCCCCCCCCCCCCCCGCCCCCTGGGAGGATGGCTATACCACAATCTCTTCTCCTCCATTCTCCTACTGGGGTTTTAGGCACGCATGCACATGTACCTAGTATGAGTTTCAAGCCGCCAGGTCCAGGACTCAAACCGCAGTCAACTACATGGAACTCCAGCAACATAACCATTATGCCATCTGCTGTCCCACCTTCCTGAGACACACTGCTCTGATCTGGACTTTAAGCCTGGTGTATAGTTGTTATCCTGGCGACTCCCTTCACCATCATCCTGGGGAATATTTCAGTATTTCCCCTATATTGAGTGTTCATTGTTTCTCGTCTTCTTTCTTCATTTACTCATTTGTTTGGCTGCCAGCAAGTGAGGAGCTGAATCGGAGGAGAGAGTTAGATGGTTTCAACAATCAGTGCGTACATGTACCCAATACCCTTCGTTCATGTGTGGTACCCACACTCTCAGTCAGTTCTGCTGGTTTCCTTCAGTTCAGAGACTCTTTCTTATTGTTGTTTTATCACTTTTTGTCAGAGGGCCTTAGTATTAGCCAGAAAGAAAGAGGGGGAGAGAGGAAGGAAGGAAGGAAAGGAGGAAGGAGGGAAGTAAAGAAGAAAGGAAGAAACTTCCAGTGGGACACCATCACGCTAATCTCCTCTACTTCTCACAATATGGAGCATGTACACACGTCCAACATGTTTATCAAGCTGCTGAGGCTGGGATTTGAACCACAGTTAGCCACGTGGGATCCAGCTTTCTTAACCACTAGGCTACAGGGCCAGTCCAAGACTCTTACCCCAGGACAAGCATTTCTATGACTGCCATGGTGGTAATGGGGTTGTTTCCTAGGAGTATAGAATGCAAAAGGAATCAAAATGCTTCTTTCCAATGCTCTTCAGCTTTCAATCAGTCCTCGTTAGTTTAACCCTTGCTTTCCCTCTACAATAGCATCCCTGATGCCCCCAAAGTTGGGACTTCTCAGGATTGTGTGGTACAAATCCAACTGAGTCTCATTTTTTTCCTGTTGTCAATCCAGAATTTGGCTTTCTCAGGTTTACTAAGTAGTTCCTATTCAAGCATCTGCTTTCTAGCTCTTAAACTGCTGTTGTCATGGATTCCCAGAGGCATGTGAAACAAAATACAAACTAAATCTGGATGTTAACAGAACAAATCAACTAGGAAGTATCTGTTGTATATAATTCTTTCTTCCCTTCCTTCCTTCCTTCCCTTATATCTTTTTCTTTATTTCAATTTGACCAGAAAGGAACAGAGAGAGAGAAAGTGAGAAAGCAAACCGCCAAGTCCGGGACTTGAACCTTGGTTGGCCATGTGGGAGTTCACCACGCTTAACTACCATGCCACGTGCCAGCCCATGTTATATGTAATTTTAGGTAGGTTCTCACTGTCAGTTGAAGACACAGTCATATTCTCCTTGTCATTGTAGTTTTATGCCTTAAGTAAAAAATTTCTCTAGGCAAGCTCTGGAGCCTGGTGGTTATGGAAGCTGGATCCTACAGGGCCAACTGTGGTTCAAATCTTGGTCCCACAGCCTTGGAGAACATGCCAGGTGAATGTGTCCCAAATCTCAACAAGTTGAAAAGATAGAGGAGAAGGGATTGCAGTGTGACCTTGCCTCAATGGGAAAGGTTCTCTCTCCCTCTCTTATCCTCACTTTGGTGGGTGAATGTGCCTTTAAGCAATTAAAAGAAAAAATTCCTGTGTGTAGCTGAAGTGAGAGTTCAAGAAGAAATGAAATTAAATGTGTGTATTCAAACCATCTTTGTCTGACAATTTGTATGATACTATATGTACTGTTTAATTCTTTTTATCTTTTATACATTTTTTTTGGAGAGGTTTTAGCTATAGGGTGCATGTGCTCACCAGAAAGACAGAGAGAGACAGAGAAACAGAAAGCAAGAAATCACCCCCCAGGGGGGTCAGCCACGCCACAATCCTTTCTCCTCCATTCTTCTCTTGGGATCTTGGGCACACATGCACACGTGACTGGCATGAGTTTAAGCTACCAGGTCCGGGACTCGAACCACAAACAACTACATGGGAGTCCAGTGACATAGCCATTATGCAAACTGCTGGTCCCTATCTTTTATATATCTTAAATATTATATAATTAGACAACAAAAAGGTGGAGAAATCATACTATGGTTGTGAACGTTTCATTGTATCTAACAGAAACCTTGCAATTTTCATTTATGTTTAGTCAGGGCAGAACCACAAAATTTGGACCATAAAGTCCAACCCTCTCTCCCTTATTTTCGAAAAGAGAAACCGTTTAGAGAGTTGACATGATTTGTTCATGAACATTAGTAACAGATCTATTAGGTCATTGGGAAAGTCATGAAGTATTTTTCTATGCAAAAATGTATCATGACTTTCCTGATAATCTGATAGAATTAATCTGTAAATTCTCCAAAGTTCTTTTGGTAAATGCCAGAGACCTCTATCTAGTGTTTTGTTTTGTTTTGTTTTATAGTAGTCTATTTTTCCAAATATTCAATTATTCTGTTTAATTTTTTTCCCTACTGATAACATGTAAATCACTCAAATTTCTTACAGGTCTCAACAATCATACCACAAACAAGAAAAATTAAATTTACACACAGCTTGAAGCAGTCAACTCACCAGATATTTTTAAGTGAAAAATCTATTTTTAAGTAAGTGACAAAACAGGAAAGTCTTAATTGGTTTCTCATATTTGGTTAATCCAGACAAGCTTGGGCCTTCTCCTTCACATTATCACTTAGAAGAGATGCATTTGCCAAGACAGACCTGGATTTTTTTTTAATGTAAAACATTTCATTTAAAAATGTTGACACTAAAATATATAAAATAGCTATTATACATGTGCATAGTGTATTCTATAGCTGCCAGTTTACTTTTTTTTTTTTTTTTTTTTAGGAAAGTTTAAGTTACACTGTGGTTAAGACTTGTATCTTTAGCCTTGAAAATGCCTACATTCTTTTTTTTTTTTTGGAGAAGTTTTTGCTATAGGGCGCGTGTGCTCACCAGAAAGACAGAGAGAGAGAGAGAGAGAGAGAGAGAGAGAGAGAGAGAGAGAGAGAGAGAAAGATATCATCCCCCAGGCAGGATGGCCCCACCGCAATCCCTTCTCCTCCATTCTCCTCTCAGGATCTTGGGCACGCATGCACACGTGTCTGGCATGAGTTTAAGCCACCAGGTCCAGGACTCAAACTGTGGTAGACTACATGGGAGTTCAGCAACATAGCCATTACGCCAACTGCTGGTCCAGAAAAAGCCTACATTCTATCATAGCGATGTGTGGTCAGACTTAGCCCCAATTGTTAAACACTTGGATCAAGTCATAACTAATTTTATTGCAAAAGGACCCTGTACACATTTATCAATTCTAGTACCTTAATAGCTACCCAGCAAGTCATTAACATACAAAAACATGCATCATGAGAAGCAAGAAGTAGCACCCATCCCTTCTGCATATTACCAACTTGTCACTCCTGAGTAGCGGTGCTCACACACTGAGATCTGTCAACAGTCACTTTTCCCACTCATCCTGAGTGAAAGATGGAATGACTTCAGTACAAATGCAACATATTATAAACAATTTCTTACAAAAAAAAGTCACAAATTAAACCAAAGTATTTTACAGAATTTACTACAAAACGCCATAAAAACTGCTTTCACTTAAGCTCTCTCCCAGTATCCCGCAATGTCTTCGGGCATGAAGGTGACTCTCGAACTGGATGGCACACAGATTAGTATCTTCAAACGAACTCACCAGGTACGCTTCACTAGCCTGCTGAAGCACACCCATGGCCGCGCTCTGAAACCTCAAGTCGGTTGTGAAGTCCTGGGCGATCTCCCTCACCAGCCTCTGGAAAGGCAGCTTCCGGATGAGCAGCTCCGGGAATTTCTGATTAAGGATGAATCTCTGGAAGCCCCACGGTCGCCAGCCTGTAAAGATGAGGTTTCTTCACTTCGCCAGTAGAGGGCGCTTTTCCTGGTAGCTTTGGTGGCCAGCTGTTTGCAGGGGGGCTTTCCACCAGTGGATTTACAACCAGTCTGCTTGGTTGGGCCATTTTCTTTTCTTTGCTTTTTTTTTTAGAATTATTTTATTTAACTTTATTTATTTATTTTAATTTGATCAGATGTGAGAGAGAGAAAGAGAAAAAGTGACAAAGCAAGCCATCAGGTCCAGGTCTAGGACAATAGTCCTCCATGTGAGAGTCCAACACCCTCAACCACTACACCACTTGCCGGCCCCCCAGGGCCATTTTCTTTTACTCAACGAACTCCTAGGCCACTACTCCCAACCTCGTGCAGCTTCTACTGCCTGAGGAAGAGCCGCAGTCACTGAGCAAAGAAAAGGGAGCTCTCCGACCAACCACCAAACCGCTATGCAGACCTGGGTGTTTTACTTGGTTTAGGGCAGTAGACATTGCGTTGCTCATTGTTCTTACAGATGTCTTCAATTTTGTACTCAGATTTATATTTCCATTCCCATGGGTGATGTATTGCAACTTCCCCTCTGATTTTCCACGTTGCCTTGGAAGCACAGCCATCTTAAGGATTCAGGAAGCACACACCCAAAAAAGGATTCTATTGTGAGTTATTCCATTTAAGCAAAGTTGGTTCCCTGCCTTTTCTCCTTTGCAAACCAAAGTCACATTAGCTTGTAAAGTAACTTTGCATTCATTCGAAGATTTCAAAATTAGGGGAATCTGGCCGAAATTCCAAAGCGAAGAAAATAGTTTTCTATTCCAGAGTTTTAAAACTTGGCCAAATAACTCTATTAAAATACCTAAGACACATTTACCAAAAAAATCTGAGGAAAGAATTTCTGAATGAATCTTCCAGAATGTCTTCACTTGTTATTCTTTTTTCCCACAAAATATTTTTAAAATCCACTTACTCAGTTTTATTTCAAAACCTAAACAGAATTTGTAAACACTTGAGTAAAAAGTAGATAGGACCGGATCAGCATACAGTGTGGTGGTTAAAGTGCTGGACTCCCATATGGTCAACCACGGTTCTAGTCCCAGACCTGGTGACTTGCTTTCTCACTTTCCCTCTTTCTCTCTCTTTCTCTCTGGTAAGCACAAGTGCACTGTGGCAAATTAAAAATAAAATAAAATGATAAATAAAATTAAATTGAATTTTAAAAGCAGATAGGACCAATGATGCTTCCATCCTTCACACATTTTCTATTCTTAAACACACACTATTCTCTATTGGTTGTGTGAATGAATCCCTTTTTTTTTTTTTTTTTCCTTATGGTACATGTGTTCATGGGGGCAGAGGGAGGAAGAGAGAAAGAGATAGACACAGTAAGAGGGAAAGTCAGTTACCACCACCACCACCCCCGAGTGGGGGGGATGGCCACGCTATAATCCCTTCTCTTCCATTCTCCAGTATCTTAGCATGCACACACACACACACACACACACCCCCCTGGTGTAATTTTGAAATCACTGGGTCTGGAACTTGAACTACAGTCTACCATGTGGGAGTCCAGTGATGTGACCACTATGCACTCCCTGATCCCCATGTGAATGGGTCTTAAAGGATGGATAGTTTGGGGCCAGCAGTTAGCGTAATGGCTATGTCACTGGACTCCCACGTAGTCGACTGCGGTTCGAGTCTCAGACCCGGTGGCTTAAACTCACGCTGGGCGCGTGCGCGTGCGTGCCCAAGATCCCGAGAGGAGAATGGAGGAGAAGGGATTGCGGCGTGGCCATCCCCTCTGGGGGGTGATTTCTCGCTTTCTATCTCTCTGTCTCTCTCTGTCTATCTGGCGAGCGCACACGCCCTATAGGGAAAAAAAAAAAAAAAAAAAAAAACTCTCCAAAAAAAAAAAAAAAAAAAAAAAGGATGGATAGTTTGTCATTAAACATAATGCTAGAATCTGAAACAACCAGAATGCAAGATGATTCACAATCCTCCATTTGTGTTTTCAAATGTGGCATGAGGTACTAGTCAGTGAGGTTTTATTTTCATCTGTGTCTGGTGTGGCCCATAATCACCTGCCACAGTGAGGACAGCAGGGCGGATGACTGGAGAGCAGCTGCCTGCCGGTCAGTGCAGCTGCTTCTCACAGCCCGAGGACAAGTGGAGAATGCTACACCACACAGCCTTGTGCTTTCTCTTCCTCGAGACTCAGGTCCGGCCCTGTGTCTCCAATCCCATCCTTCTCCTGGGAATACAGACAACGCTCCTTTTGTCAGAGTCTTATATTTAGTATGAAGGAAAACTCTCAAACCAGGGAATCAACAGATGCATCTCTACATAGGCTGAATTCTTGCTCCTTTGGCTCTCTGTTTCTGTAAGATGTGAAACCAGAAATAATTGCTATTATTTATGAAGGACAGTCTATATCCTAGTCTCCTTACATATGCTGTCTCATTTAGTCTCTGGCACGCTGTAACACAGAAACCATTGTTATACCTATTTTATACATGAGAAAATAAATGCTTAGAGAAATTAAGTAGTTTTCCCAAGAACTCTCATCCTAGAGAGCTAGGGTGAGATGGTGAGCTAGAGTAAATGACGACAGCCTAAATCCCACCATCGTCCTTAACCTCACAGCGATTGCTAGAACAACACCCCCAACATCAGTGGCCTATTTTTTTTTTTTTATTAAACTATAAACAAAATGTTACCAATTTAACTTTTGGGCACCATGTCAAGACCAGTTTGTATCCCCTATGAAAGAGTTACCCTGTATAATCATTTTAGTGCACTAATCATAATAAGAGAATGCATGTTTTCCTTTTTAAATCAGCTTGATGAGGTATAATTTTTATACAATATACACCATTTTCTGTGTCTAAGTTGGTGTTTTTTGACAAATGTATACATCCATGTGCCCCTCATTCCACACAATATATACAATAGTTCCATCACCCAAAAAATCCTCCTGATCCCTATTGCCAGCCCTAGGAAACTATTCCATCTGCTTTTTCCCATTATAAATCAGATTTTACTGTTCTTGTTACTTCATGTAAATGGAACCATACATTATGTACTCTTTTGTGTCTAACTTTATTAGTTCAGCATGTTTTTGAGCTCCATTCACTTTTTTTTTGCTTGTATTAGAAGTTAATTTCTTTTTGTTGCAGAGTAATATTCCATTGAAAGAAGATACTCCAAAATTTTCATAAGCATTTGAATTGTTTATAGGATCACATGATGAATACATTGTGGTTTTTTTTTTTTTTTTTTTTGAGAGGTTTTTGCTATAGGGTGCGTGTGCTCGCCAGACAGACAGAGAGAGACAGAGAGATAGAAAGCAAGAAATCACCCCCCAGGGGAAATGGCCATGCTGCAATCCCTTCTCCTCCATTCTCCTCTCGGGATCTTGGGCACACACGCACACGTGCCCAGCGTGAGTTTAAGCCACCGGGTCCGGGACTCGAACCGCGGTCGACTACGTGGGAGTCCAGTGACATAGCCATTACGCTAACTGCTGGTCCCGAATACATTGTTTTTAATAGTATCAATAGACCTCTTATCTCAAATGAGTAAAGACCAATATACATAGGCCCTGTGGAAAGATATGGGTAGGAAAGTTACTGAAAGTTACTTGGGCCACCTTTTTGCCATGCTTTGAGTTAACTGTGAATGTCCTATGAAATGCCATGTGCAAACTTTCCATAAAGCTCCTTGTTTGTAAAAGATAACAATTATGCCCTGGGAAGATAAGTATTATCCTCACTGTACTCCATCTGAATATTTTATTAATCTAAAAAGAAGTAGGAAGCACAAAACTTTACAGGTATTTGATATAACTGACAAGGAAGGCCAGTTGCTATTCCATAAGCTACCACCGCATAGAATTCTAGGCCATCTGCAGTTTTCTATAAAAACTTAAAAATAAAACCAAAATGCATTTGAAATTGTTGAGGGGGAGAAAAACCTACCTAAAGCTTCTCTAGAGAATAAAACATCCATAACCAATGTTATAACTAATGCTTCTTTTAAGTGTCCATTATTATGTTATAAAAGCATGTTCTTGCAATTATAGCAACAGAATTTATTACAAGTAAGAAGAAGAAGATGAGAATCAAGAAACTCAAGACTTGGTCTCACCTCTTCCACTCACCAACTTTGAAACTCTGGGCAAATCATTTGTTTTCCATCTACAAAATTAGGATCATAAAAAAACATTTCTCCTTCCTGAGAATAATAGGTAGATAAATATCTGCAACAGTTCCTTGAGTTGCTACATAAATCCAAGGTAGCATTTATTACTTTTAGTACAGAAAGCCTAGAAATAAATATGGTGCCATATTAACCATGATTTTTGTACTATTTTAATTGGTTCAAATTATCTGTTTGTGTGTGGGATTTGTGTGTATGTGTGTGTGTGTGTAACTTTTATTTGGCTGTATGTATAAGAACTAGCCAAAAAAAAAAAAAAGTCATGTGAAAAGAGAAATAAGAGGGACCAGCAGTTAGCATAATGGCTATGTCGTTGGACTCCCACATAGTCTACCATGGTTCGCGTCGCGGACCCGGTGGCTTAAAACTCATGCCGGGCGTGTGTGCATGCGTGCCCAAGATCCTGAGAGGAGAATGGAGGAGAAAGGATTGTGGCATGGCCATCCCCCCGGGGGGTGATTTCTTGCTTTCTGTCTCTCTGTCTCTCTCTTGTCTGCCCGGCAAGTGCATGTGCCCTATAGCAAAAACCTCTAAAAAATAATAATAATAAAAATTTTTTTAATTAAAAAAAAGAGAAATAAGAGAAAATAGATGAGATACCTTTGATTTATATGCTAAAAATTACTGAGAGAAATAAAGGGTGATTCTAAATTAGACATCTACAAGACCTGAATCCCCTTCAAATCAAAGCCCTGTTTGAGACAATGAAACTAAATAAAGAACATGTAGCATTGTAAAACTGAAGAAATAGAAAGCTTTAACAGCTTAATGGATTACATGATCAGGAATAAAAAAAGACATATTAGCTAGTAAGTAGATCTCATCATCAAGAAAGAATATATAGGTTCTCCCTAAGGGAAAGAATGTTCTTTCTTGATTTTCTTTCAAAGTAAAGGGCTAAGCATCAGAAGTTTCTGGTCCTTGATCTAATTCCGAAAACTTTTGGGGCCTGGGGCTAACCCCTGAACCTCAACATGCAGTTTCTTCTTCTGTCAGTGAAGACAACTGCCTCCAAAGACAAGAAACGTTAATCTTCAGATTTTTGTATCTATTTCATTGAATACCTATTTGTCACACTCTAAGATTATAACCAGGAGCTGTTTATTTTCATGTTTAAAAATATAGAAAAATTTAGTACCCTTAGTCTGAAAATGGTACAGGTTAGGAAAATACAAAAAGGTAATGAATTGGATGGATAAATTTTAAAAATCACTTTGTTTTTAAGTTGCTAGGATAAGAGAGTCTCTTGAAATGTCAGCAAGATGTGCTTAGGACAAACAAAAGGAAGTTCTGTGTTGAAGCATGGGGTTCGTAGGCAGGTTTCGCATCACTACCACATGAGTATAATCATTTTGGCATTACTTGTCTAAATTACCAATTCCTGAGGACTAGGTCTTCACCACTGTTATGTCTCTAACACTTAGCACAGCTTCAGGCCCATGGAAGGTCCTTGACAACTCTCTTCTATCACTTTTCTTTTTTTTTCTTTAGAGGTTTTTGCTATAGGGCGTGTGCGCTCGCCAGAGAGACAGAGACAGACAGAGAGACAGCAAGCAAGAAATCACCCCCCATGGGGGATGGCCACGCCGCAATCTCTTCTCCTCCATTCTCCTCTCGGGATCTTGGGCACGCACACACATGCATCCGGTGTGAGTTTAAGCCACCCAGTCTGGGACTTGAACAGCCGTCGACTACATGGGAGTCCAGTGACATAGCCATTACGCTAACTGCTGGTCCCATCTATCACATTTCTTAGGTCCACTTCTCTGTGGAGAGTCTATGGTCTTACTCAAATAGATTTCTTCTAGCACAGGGTGACTGAGCAATTACTTTCAAGTTCTAGGGGTAGCAGTTTCTTAATTTCTGAAGACAAAATCTGTAACTTACATTTATCTTATTAAAAACGATTTTAACAATAAACACTATTTTTACCTCAGGCTATATTTATATTAGAGATATTCAAATTTCCAACTTAAGGGCACAAAATAGCAAAGACTTAATTTTAATAAAACCTAAGACAGTTAAAAGTGAAATAAAAACATATCTAGGGGCCTGCATGTGGTGTGGTGATTGAGGTGCTGGACTCCCACATGGCCAGCCACAGTTCAAGTCCTGGACATGGTGGCTTGCTTTCCCATTTTCCCCTTCTCTGTCTGTCTCCCTTTGGTCAAATTTAAAATAATAATAACAAATAAAACAAATAAATAATGTTTTTTTTAAATTACCTACAGGGACCAGCAGTTAGCGTAATGGCTATGTCGCTGGACTCCCACGTAGTCGACTGCGGTTCGCGTCCTGGACCCGGTGGCTTAAAACTCACGCCGAGTGCGTGTGCGTGCGTGCCCAAGATCCCGAGAGGAGAATGGAGGAGAAGGGATTGTGGCGTGGCCATCTCCCCTGGGGGGTGATTTCTCGCTTTCTGTCTTTCTGTCTCTCTGTCTCTCTCTGTCTGTCTGGCGAGCGCACGCGCCCTATGGCAAAAACCTCTCCAAAAAAAAAAAAAAATTACCACACTCATAGAAAATAACTCAAATATTAGGGCAAGCAGGTGATGTGGTGGTTAAGGCACTGGACACTCCCACTTGGCCAACCACAGTTCAAGTCCTGGACCCGGCAACTTGCTTTCTCACTTTCTCTCTCTTTCTCTGGTGAATTAAAAATAAAATAATAATAATAATGATAATAATAAATAAAATTATATATTTTTTTCAAAAAGATGTAAATATATATTATATATGTATATAGATAGAATATACATACAAACATATATGAACAATTTATCATCTAAATTGTAATTAGAATGTAATAGACAGATAAATAAAAGTCTCAGTAGGAACAAGAGTTACTATCTCTTAAACCAATGGTTCTCAAAGTATGGTCCTTAGACCAGCAAAATCAGCATCAGCTGAGAACTTGTTAGAAGCACACATTCTCCAGACTAGCTAGTGGTGTGGTGGTTAAGGCAGCTGGATCATACATGGCTGACTGCATGGTTCAAGTCCTGGACCAAGAAATTTGAAAAGCACACCAGGCATGTGGGTATTCATGCCCAAAATCCTGAAAGGAGAAATGGAGAAGATATCGTGGCATAACTGTCCCCAAAGGAGGGCACTTTCTGTCTTTCCCTCTCTCTCCCTCTTTCTCTGTCACTCTCCAGTTAGTGCATGCACCCTCTGGCCAAAAAAATCAGAAAATCAGTTACCCTGGCCTAGCCTTGGCAGCACAGTGGTAGCACAATACTCTCCAATGTTGGAAGTCCTATGGATAATTGGGGTTTGGTACACTCTGAGAACACTTATGTGCCAATGATCCTAATTGTTCGGGAAAGGCTACAGGGAGGGGGCAGGGAAAGGTCTGATGTGAGACCATAATTGAGGGTACTATCAAAAGAAAAGAAGAAAGAAAGAGAGAAAAGAAAGAAAGAAAGAAAGAAAGAAAGAAAGAAAGAAAGAAGAAAGAAAGAAAGAAAGAAGAAAGAAAGAAAGAAAGACACTCTAGCTGCCATCTTGCGTCCCCGCGTGTGTGCGCCTAATCTCAGCTGGTCTGCCTGAGACCTCCTGAGCGCCAACCCTAGTCCCTCACACGGCCCCTTTTCCGCTCCGACAAGATGAAAGAAACTATCAGGAACCAGGAAAAGCTGGCCAAGCTGCAGGCACAAGTGCGCATTGGTGGGAAAGGAACTGCTCTCAGAAAGAAGAAGGTGGTTCGTAGAACAGCTACAGCAGATGATAAGAAACTTCAGTTCTCCTTAAAGAAGTTAGGGGTAAACAACCTCTCTGGTATTGGAGAGGTGAATATGTTTACAAACCAGGGAACAGTGATCCACTTTAACAACCCTAACGTTCAGGCATCTCTGGCAGTGAATACTTTCACCATTACAGGCCATGCTGAGACAAAGCAGCTGGCAGAAATGCTACGCAGCATCTTAAACCAGCTCGGGGCAGACAGTCTGACTAGTCTAAGGAGACGGCTGAAGCTCTGCCCAGACAATCTGTGGATGGAGAAGCACCACTTGCTACTGGAGAGGAGGATGATGATGAGTTCCAGATCTCGTGGAGAATTTTGATGAGGCTTCCAAGAATGAGGCAAACTGAAATGAGTCAACTTCTGAAAGGGATAAACTTGACGAAGTTACTGGGAGCTGCTATTTTATATTATGACTGCTTTTTAAAATTCTGTTTTGTTTATGGATCTGATAAAATCTAGATCTCTAATATTTTTAAGCTTAAGCCCCTTGGACACTGCAGCTCTTTTCAGTTTTTGCTTATACGCAGTTCATTCTTTGCAGCTAATTAAGCTGAAGAAGCCTGGGAATAAAGTTTGGAACAAAGGTTAATAAAGAAAAAAGAAGAAAAAGAAAGAAGAAAGAAAGAAAGAAAGAAAGAAAGAAAGAAAGAAAGAAAGAAAGAAAGGAGGGAGGGAGGGAGGGAGGAAGGAAGGAAGGAAGGAAGGAAGGAAGGAAGGAAGGAAGGAAGGAGAGAGAGAGAGAGAGAAAGAAAGAAGAAAGAAAAAAAGAAAGAAAGAAAGAAAAAGAAAGAAAGAAAGAAAGAAAGAAAGAAAGAAAGAAAGGAAGTGAAGGAGAAGGAAGGAAGGAAAAGGAGAGAGGGAGGGAAGGAGGAAGGGTAGAAAGGAGGAAAGAAGGAAGGAGAAAGAAAGAAAACTTAAAATTAATCATAATGAAAGAAAATCTCTGATTCCTAAGACACATAAATTTTTAGCTAAGTTTAAATATAATTACTGGACCAGCCCATAGCCTAGTGGTTAAGACATGTGGATTCCACAAAGCCAACTACACAGTTTGGAACAAGACGGGTACATGTGTGTGCAGGCCCAAAATCCTGAAGAAAGGGAGAAAGAGGGGAGGAGGGATTGCTGCATGGCCATGGGGGTGCTTTCTCACTTTCTCTCTCTCTCTGTCTCTCTGCAGCAAGCACACGTACTTTGGCATTTTTTTAAACAGGGTATTTCTTCTATGAGAGGGCAGGACAGACAGAGAAGGAAAGACAAAGAGACAGTCACCCCCAGTAGGGTCCACACACCATAATCCACCCTCAGTCTCAGTTGTCTCTGCCAAATTAAAAAAAATCTTTTAAAATTATTTAAAGATTTTAGGCCTCAGAGACCTCATCTGTGTTACAGAGAGTAATAATGTGCTAACCCCGCAGAGGTTCGAGTGAGAAACACAATTAGATGATGGATGTAACCATGATTCTAGGCAAGGAGAGTCATAAAATTTTGATCATTTCTACAGCCTTTTGATCTTATGAGAAAACATGTTCTCAGTGGCTATCCCTTGTTTCTAGCCATAGGATATACAGTGAGCTTTTAAACATAATCTACTTCTTTTTTTTTATTGACATGTAAAAGCTGTACATTGTTGTGTACAATGTGATTTTTCATAGAATATAAATGCAATGATTAAGTCAGAGTACTATCTTATATCCATCAGCTCAACCATTTGTCATTACTTTATGTTTTCTTTTCTTTTTTTTTTTTTTTTTTTGGCCAAAAAGCAAGTGAGTTCATCAGAGAGAGACAGAGACAGAGAGAGAGAGAGAGAGAGAGAGAGAGAAAGTGAGAAAGCACCCCCTGTGGAGAATGGTTACTCTGCCATCTCTTCTCCTTTATTTAACCTTTATTTCATTTCTCCCTCCTTTTTTTTTTGGAGAGGTTTTTGTTATAGGGCGCGTGCGCTCGCCAGGCAGAGAAAGAGACATAGAGACAGAAAGTAAGAAATCACCCCCCAGAGGGGATGGTCACGCCGCAATCCCTTCTCCTCCGTTCTCCCCGGCATGAGTTTTAAGCCACCGGGTCCGGGACACAAACCGCAGTTGACTACGTGGGAGTCCAACAACATAGCCATTACGCTAACTGCTGGTTCCCAATTTCTCCCTCCTTTTGGGATTTTGGGCGTGCACACACACGCCCAGCATGTTTCTCAGACCATCGGGTCTGGAACTCTACCCTCACAGTCAGCCATATGAAAACCAGCTTCCTTAACCACCATGCAGCTAGCTGGCCCTGTCGTTATTTTGTATTGAAAACATTCAAAATCCTCTTTTTTAATTACTCTGAAATTACAAAAAGATTTTTTTTTTAGTTTGCAGAGGGGCACATGCATTCACTGAAGAGAGACAGAGAGAGAAAAAGAGAGAGAGGAGAGAAACAAAGTGAGAAATCACATACCAGGGGCATAGCCACCCCGCAATCCCTTCTCCATCTCCTCTGAAAATTATGGGCACAAATGTCCATGTGCTTGGCATGATTTTCCAATTCCAGCTCACAGTAGGCCATGCAAGGTCCAGCTGCCTTAGTCACCGCACTGCTGGCTGCCCCCCCCCCCCCCCCCCAGATTTTTTTAAAAGAAGCATTTGAGGAAATACCAGTGTTCCTACTAATCAGCAATAGCTGCTTTTAACATCTTGTTTTCCATATGTGCACTATACACTAACAAAACAGAGTGTGTAATTTTACTACTGATCAGTGCATGGTGTAAATATTTCCGGGTAATCATGCCTGCTTCATCAGTGCAGATGGCTGCATCCGTTGGCTGATGGATTGAATGGATGGGTGGTAAGGGATTAACTAATCACTTATTACTGGACATTTAGATTTTTGTGGTTATCTCTTCTAGAACAAATGATTCAATGAACACTGAATTAGACAATTAGACTAATTAGACCAATCCTGGTCTAATTGTTCTCTCAGAATGCATTCTTAGAAGCAGTTTCTCAATCATGGAGAAACACAGTTTTGAAATATTTATTTATTTAATTTCATTTGCTATTACTTTTTAAATGTGACCAGAAAGAGACAGGGAGAGAGAGAAAGGGAACGCAAGAAAGCAAGCTGCCAGGTCCGGGGACTTGAACCATGATCAGCCATGTGGGAGTCCAGTGCCTCAATCACCACACCACTTTCTGGCCCAGATTTTTAAAACTTTTGATTCATATTCTAAAATGCTCATATAGAAAGATTGTATCAATTTTTACTCTTGCTAGTACTATATAAATGTCAATTTTCCAAAGTCTTCCCCTTTGGCAAGAAAAAAATATTTCCATTTTCATATCTCTAAATTATGTCAAAAGTCATACCTCCTTGCTTTTATTAATTTGCATGTACTTGATCATCTTTTCATAGGAGTAGCATACAGTCAGGCTGCCCGTGTCCTCCAGCTTCCACCTCTACAGCCACTGGCCGCTTACTGGCAATCCATGTGACTGCTGAGAGTTTTTCTTTGGTTTGATAATGGGGATGCTGTGCAGGGCAAGTGGGAAGAATCAGACAACTAACACCCCGAGGAATAGCTTCACCCAGGGAGAGGGATAAATACCCGCATTGCAACCACAAGGTTGCAACCACAAGACCTCTACAGAACGTTTTATACCCTCTCTCCAGGTTCTCCATCAGAACTGAGTCCCTGCTGTCCACGGAAGAAATAGCTTGATGAAGCTCCCTTTGCTGCCTTCCTTCCCTTCCCTACTTCATTTCCTCACTTCCAACCAGCGTTTTCTGGGATCATCTCCAAATAAATGATTTGAACGTGAATCTTTATCTCAGGGTCTCCTTTTGGGCTGGGTAATTCAAACCAAAACAATATGTTTTTCTTTTTTCCCCTTATTTAGCCAACTCCCTAATCATCTATGTATTTTTTTCATTTTGACATTGTGATTAGAATTATCTTTTAAAAATATTAAAAAGGAAGAGAGGGCCAGTCAGGAAGCAGTGGTTAAGATGACTGTATTCCACTCAGTCAACTGCTCAATTTTAGACCCAGACCCAGGGTTTTGAAAAACACACTAAGCATGCGTGTGTGCCCCAAATCCTAAAACGAGAATGGAGAAGAAGGGATTTCAGCATATTATCCACCCTGGAGGAATTACTTTCTTAATCTCTCTCTTTCTCTCTCTCTCTGGTGAGTGCATGTGCCCTATGGCAAAAAAAAAAAAAAAAAAGAAAAGAAAAGAAAAGAAAAGAAAAGAAAAAGAAGAGATATTTGCAAAGGGAAACTCTGATAGATCACAAATTAAGAACTTGATAGTTACGGTTACCATCAAATTCAAATTGTTCTACTAAACAGTCTTAAGGAATACTAAATCTTGAGATCAGCAGGTGGTGTGGTGATTAAGGTGCTGGACACACCCACATGGGTGACCATGGTTCAAGTTCTGGACCTGGTGACTTGGTTTCTCACTTTCCCCCTCTTTATCTTTGTCTCTGTCTTTCTCTGGTCAAATTTTATAAAAAATGAATAAATTTTTAAAAATCTTACTAAATACTTTTAAATTTTAAATATTACAATCAGTTAAGTTGTTAACAATAAATATATTCAAAGTTAACTGTGCATCTTTATTTGAGATGTGCAATATTAAACCAAAAATTTTCTTAGATGTATAAATGAATTAAAATATAGGGAAAAAAAAACAGCAAATTATGGCGAAGAGAATATTTTAGCCAAGGTGTACTAAATGTGTTGATTAAGTGCTACAAGAAAGTGTAAATGTGCTCAAAATAGACTGCCATCATTTTTAGGGCACGATTAGTTTAGGGAGAAGTCTGCTGAGAAAGTTTCAAATGGAGAGGATATTTTGGGTCAGATGACATTTTCTGGTAGCAAAAATCAATATGTTCTTAATTAAAACACCAGTCTCCCAAGAAGAGTCTGAAAGGCAGTAAACAATGTTAAACTATGTTGGACCTGAGCCCAGAAAATCAGCCAGACTAGGAGTCCATACAACTAGGTAAAAGTAAGTAAATAAATAAATAAAAGTGCTTTCAAAAGCAACTAATGATTTGGAATTGTAGGGAGCAGATAAAGAAGGGGGTATAGACAAACGAAAATTGCCATTTTACATCTAGCCCTGGGTGAGGAATCAGTCAGGATCACTCCCTAGAGGCCATTCTTCCAGCTGAACTATTTAAACTAAGACTTGCAAAGGTCAAAAAAGGACAGTGAGACACCTAACTTGTCTTGTATGAGCAAAGAAAGCTTTAAATGAGGGCACAAGAAGGGGCCAGCAGGTGACATAGTGGTTAAGGTACTGGACTTGCCCATGGCTAACCGCTACTCAAGTCCCAGACCTGGTGGCTTAAACTCAAACTGGGTGCCTGTGTGCTCCAAATCCCGAGAGAATAGAGGAGGAGGGATTGCAACCGGCCATACCCCCGGGGGGGGGGGGGGGGTGATTTCTCACTTTCTCTCTCTCAGTCTCTCTGGTAAGCACACACACTCTAGCAAAAATACTCTCTAAAAAAAAGAAAGAAAATAAAGAAAAGAAAAAGAAAAGAAAAAAAAAAAAAAAAAGGAGGGCACAAGGAGAATACAAATCAACAGGAGTTGAATGGAAAGGCCTCTCGTCTTTCCAGGGCTAAGAGTGTCCCCCAACTTCTAAGTTTAAATGGCAAAAGTGTACTTTATCAGGACAGATTTTTAACACTTTTCTGAATCTACAAGATACACTAAGCCTATGCATCTACAAAGTAGCAAACCCAGAAGAAATGTAGGAAATTCTGTTCAGTTATAATCAGTATAAATTATGACCACTGCACTCCAAATATGGATGTTTGAGATTTAATAAAAGATAAACTGTCAATAATTCATCCACTCTGGGAGCCAGCCAGTGGCGCGGTGATTAAAGGCGCTGGATTTCCACATGGCGGACTGCAGTTCGAATCCCAAACCTGGTAGCTTGCTTTCTTGCTTTCCCTTTCTCTCTCTCTCTGGTCAAATTTTAAAAAATAGTAACAACAAATGGAAGTAAATGAATAATTCTTTAAAAGCATAATAATTCATCCACTCTGGACTAGTCAGATTCAAAGAATACAGTCCAACTGATCAAGAGGAATTTCTCCTGAACATTTTTGTCTCAAACAAAAGATACATTTACTTAAATGTATTCATTAGGTGTTCACTGAACCATTACCACCAAATAAAGACCACATATTTCACTGCCTGCCTCACTATGTACTGAGTTCTCTAAGGCAGTGAGCAGTTATCAGCTAAATAAACAAGAATAGAGGTGACTTTAGGGAAACGCTGAAAAGTACAATATCACTTTATATTAGTCAGAATACAATTGGCTATTCTGTGATTAAAAAAAAAATTTCAGTGTATTAATCCAACACAAATTACCTTCTTGCTCATACTAGATGTTCCATGTGACCTAGCACAAACCATGCTCTGTACTGTTACTGAGGTACTTTGGCTGAGGAAGTACCAGCTTAATTGTACCATCTGAACATGTGGCCAGGAAAGGGTGGTGGAAGGAAGGAAAGAGACTGGAGAACCCCATGTATGTCACTTCTGCTCATATTTCTCTTTTCTCTTTTTAAAATTTGCTACAGAGCACATGTGTTCTCCAGCAAGCAACAGAGAGAGGAAAAGAGAGAGAGAAAGAGGGACACTCCCACATAGGCGACCGCAGTTCAAGTCCTGGACGTGGTAGCTTGCTTTCTCACTTTCCGTCTCTTGCACGCTATGTCTCTCTCTGGTCAAATTGAAATAAATGAATGAATAAATAAAATTAAATAATTATTTAAAAAAAAAAGATTGGGGGCATGCATATATACATGCCTGACATGTTTTCCAAGGCACCAGGCCTAGGACTCAAACTACCTGGTTGGCCATGTGGAATCCAGCTGCCCAACCATGCCACCAGCTGACCCCTGCTCATATTTCATGAGCCAGAATTAATCTCATGTCTCCTTCCAACCACAAGGGATTAAGAAGTACTACATCAGGACCAGCAGAAGGCGTAATGGTTACATCACTGAACTCCCATGTAGTCAACGGTGGTTTGAGTCCTAGACGCAGCAGCTTAAAAAACTCACACCAGGCATGTGTGTGTGCATGCGTGCCCAAAATCTCAGGAGCAGAATAGAGGAGAGGGGATTATGTGGCCAGACCCCTGTGGGGTGATTTCTCACTTCCTGTCTCTCCAGTGAGGGCACAAACCATATAGCAAAAATCTCTTTAAAAAAGAAGTATTATATCTAGGCCCAGCAACAGATGGCCTGGTGGTTAAAGCACTGGACTCCCACATGGTCAACTATGGTTTGAGTCCAGGACCCAGTGGCTTGAAACTCATGCCAGGCACATATGTGTGCATGCCCAAACTCCCAAGAGGAGAAGGGATTGTGGCATGACCTTCCCCCTGGGGGGTAACTTCTAGCTTTCTGTCTCTCTGGCAAGCACACGCACCCTGTAGCAAAAAACAAACAAACAAAACAAAACAAAAAAACGGAATACTCTAGTACTGTGAGAATTCAAAAATAAATATTCAAAGTTCAGAATGGCTATTTAGCAATTCTAGAATTTAAAGGGTGACTAGGCCCTCTATCTCACACTATGCTCTGGGAGCCCATTTTTGAAATGGTTATATGATAGAGAGCAATATATAGCATATTTGGACTGTAAATATCAAATTTTATTTATAAACTTTTAACACTACACTTATAATTCTAGGTCTAACCTAACAGTGTGCCAGCAGTTGGCATGGTGGTTAAGGTGCTGGACACTCCCACAGGGCCGACCATGGTTCAAGTCCTGGACCTGGTGGCTTGCTTTCTCACTTTCCCTTCCTCCCTTCCTCTCACTCTGTGTATTTCTCTCTGGTCAAATTAAAGTGATAATGAATAAATAAACTTAAATAAATAATTCTTTTTTATCTTTTTTTAAAAGAAGTGTTTAACTTTATTTATTTATTTATTTATTTATTTTAATTTGTCTAGAGAGGGACAGATTGAAAGAGAGAGAGAGAAAGAGAAAGTGAGAAAGCAAGCCACCAGGTTCAGGACTTGAAACACGGGTGACAACTATGTGGGAGTCCAGCACCTTTAACCACCATGCCACTTGCCAGCCCCAAATAAATAATTATTTAGAAAAAGAAAAGCTTACATTCAGAGAGGCTATCTAAATATGAAACAGATGAATAAATATATCTTGGGCAAAATAAATTGCAGATATGAGAAAGAAAATTAGAGTAGGCATATGTTTTGTATGGAAGAAGGTTAGGATGGAGAATGGACCACTGCACAAAAGGGTGTTGTCTAGTTGTTACATAAGCCACCGAGAATTCTGATATGAACTTCAACCTCTTTGGCTGACAAATTATCCTCAACTAGATGCCTAGGGTTAAAAACAATTGATGCCAATTGGGTAAAAGAGACAGTTGCTTCTATTTATTTGGCCTCATTTATTTCTGGAGTAAGAAAAGACAAGTAAAAGAATGGTATATATGAATCAACATCAAATGATCATTGCTTTTTATTGTTTGCAAGACTGTTTACAGATATTGGTATTGAAAAACATTCAAAATCTAAGAATAGCACTTTACTTCTAAATCAAAAACATTTCTGGAGTGTTTTCCTTATTTATTTTTATTATGATTTCCAGTTTTTATATAATCGTAATATATCCTTATGGTGTACAGTATGGCTTTTCACATGTGTACAGTGTGTAATAATCAAATCAAAGGTATACATATGATGATGACATCTCCAACATTCAACATTATATTATATGTGCATTCAATAGTCACACTACTCATTTTTTTTTCCTTTACTTTTTTTTTTTTTTAATGGGTCACTGAGGCTTTTTATTTTTGCACACAAAACCACTGGGGATCTTGCTGTGGCCCCCTCGGAGATTGCACTGGAGGTGCACGTGCTTCTAGACTCTTGGTGTGAAGCGAGGGGAGAAAAACAATGATTTGGGCCAATCACATGATTACAGAGCTAGGGTTTCCGGCAGGGTTCCAGGTGGTAAAAGTTCTAAGGAAGCAGCATGAGCACCACAGAGCTAGGAGAGGGGCACTAACTACCAGAGGCCCTGTAAGTGCTGGCTGAGCACACTCAGCCTGAAGTCAGAGTCTACTTATCTGCCTAGTGACTGGGCCTCAGGGTCACCTGCCCTCAGCCTACTTGGCCAGGGGGTATCTGAAGTTCCTGCTGGCAAACTTGGCCTTGCTGCCCAGTTCCTCTTCAATTCTGAGGAGCTGGTGGTACTTGGCCAAGCGCTCAGACCGACAAGGTGCACCAATCTTGATCTGTCCAGTGCAGAGCCCCACCACCAGGTCAGCAGGGAAGGTATCTTCAGTCTCCCCAGAACGATGAGACGTCATCATGCCCCTGCCATTGGACTGGGCCAGCTTGCATGCCTGAAGAGACTGTTACGGAGCCGATCTGGTTCACTTTGAGCAGGAGGCAGTTGCACGACTTCTCACCCACAGCCTTGGCAATGCACTTTGGGTTGGTCACAGTGAGATCGTCCCCCACCACCTGGATTCCCGCAGTGGCTGTGAACTTCTACCATGCATTCCAGTCATCCTGATCAAAGGGGTCTTTGATAGACATCACTGGGTAGTCCTTGATGAAGGACGTGTACAGGTCAGCCAGCTGGTCGGGTGTGATGTACCTGCTGGCATCATCAGGGGACTTAAAGTCCAGATCGTACTTCCCAGACCTGAAGAACTCAGAGGCAGCCACGTCCATGCCAATGACAACCTTGTCAGAATAGCCAGCCTTCGTGATCGCATTCTTCAGCAGCTCCAGGGCTTCTTTGTTCTCCAGGATGTTAGGAGCAAACCCGCCTTAGTCACCCACGTTGGTGGCATCTTTCCCGTATTTCTCCTTGATGACGTTCTTCCGGTTGTGGTAAACTTCCGCTGCAATGAGCATGCCTCGCTGAAGTTGGCTGCACCCACGGGGAGGATCATGAACTCCTGCATGGCCAGCTTGTTGCCAGCATGAGAGCCGCCATTGATCACATTGAAGGCTAGAACTGGCAGGATGACTTCAGAGTAGCCAGCCAAGCCGGCAATGTGCCGGTATAGGGGCAACCCCTTCTCAACGGCTCCAGCTTTGCAGACAGCAAGGGACACCCCCAGGATGGCATTCGCACCAAACTTAGATTTGTTTTCCCTTCCGTCCATGTCGATCATCAGTTTGTCAATCTTCTCCTGTTCTACGACGTTGAGTTTCTTGCTAACCAGGGCAGGCGCAATAGTTTTATCAACAGCCTTTGAGACACCCTTTCCCATGTAGCGAGTCTTACCATTGTCCCGCAGTTCCAGAGCCTCATAGATCCCAGGTGAGGCACCACTGGGCACAGCAGCTCTGAAGAGACCTTTTGAGGTATACAGATCAACCTCAACAGTGGGGTTCCCACGAGAGTCGAAGATCTCTCTGGCATGGACCTTGAGATAGACATTGATGAATCTGGCCGCCCCGTCTTACCTTATAGGAAAGAAGCAGAGGGTGCTGCGGAGGGCAAGAACGCTGAAAGCGAGAGGTCTCTTTCCTTTCCTTTTTTAAGAGAGATTTTTGCTATAGGGCATGTGTGCTCACCAGAAAGACAGAGAGAGACAGAGAGACAGAAAATGAGAAATTACTCCCTGGGGAGGATAGCCACACCCGAATCCCTTCTCCTCCATTCTCCTCTTGGGATTTTGGGCATGGAGGCACATGTGCCTGATGTGAGTTTTAAGCCGCCAGGTCTGGGACTCAACCCACAGTCTACTAAGTGAGAGTCCAGCAATATGACCATTACATCATCTGCTGTTCCCTATACTTTTTCCCCATACTATTCACTTAAAAAAATATGAGACACTTGATGAATTTGTGTATCATCCTTGCACAGGGGACATGCTAATCTTCTCTGTATCATTCCAATTTTATATATGTCATGCCAAAGTGAGCATGCACAGCCCTTTATATAAGAGAGTAGTATAAAATACCATAGATTAGACCCAGTGTAGAAGGTATTAATATTACCATATTTCAAAAAGCAAAGTAAAACTGAAAAGAAAAAGTGATAGTTAAAGAAGACTGCAACCATGAGCTCTTATATTAGAGTAACAAAGAGTCCTACTATTTTGAGTCAATAATATTGTAATTTATAAAGATTTGGTAATGTCAGACTCTTGTATAATGATTTTCTTTTTCATGAAGGCTTACATTTTACTTTCGTCATCTAATGCAGGAGTACCAACCCATGAGCTATGGACCAGTATTGGTCTATGGCCTGTTAGGAACCAGGCCGCAAAGCAGGAGGTGAGCCATGGGTGAGTGAGCAAAGCCTCATCCTTATTTATGGCTACTCTCTATCACTCACATTATTGCCCAAGCTTTGCCTCCAGTCAGATCAGCTGTGGCATTAGATTGCCACAGGACCGTGAACCCTATTGTGAAATGCACATTCAAGGGATCTAGGTTGCATGCTCCATATGAGAATCTAATGCCTGATAATCTAGGTGGAGCTGAAGTAATGATGCTAGCACTGGGGAGCAGCTATAAATACTGCATTACGGTAAGTTGTATTATTATTCCATTATATGTTACAGTGGAAATATAGTGCACTATAAATGTAATGTACTTGAATCATCCCAAAAACATTTCTCTTTACCTCATCCATGGAAAAATTGTCTTCCATGAAAATGATCCCTATTGCCAAAAAGGTTAGGGACCGCTGATCTAATGTACTTTATTAATAGCTATTTAAAATTTGGCTTTTCTCCTAAAATAGTGTACTGACTCCTCTCTAGGCAAAAGGTACAGGCCTCCTTGGCCGGAATGGCCGCCTTCTGATAAGTCATAATGTGGACCTTGACCTCCAGCCTCTTTGGAGAGCTACCAAATCAAGACAGAAAAATCTGATCTTACTAAAGACCACATAGGAAGTTCTTGGCAAAGTCAGACAAGAAAACAGAGTTTACGAATTCCTAGTGCCAACATGTCTTCAGTGTTTATTTCTTGAGAGTAAGAGAGAGAGACAAGGAGACGTACCCTTGACAGGGTCTTGCCATGCCACAGTCCCCCCCCTCCAAGCCTTCTGGCCAGCCACAGGATCATAGTTACATATGTTCTGGTCAACCTGGGATCTGAACTCAGGCCTCCATGTGGTTCCAGTATTGTGTGATGATGCCCTACTACCTATGCCACTACAGCTGGGCCTAAGTACTGACGTTTTTAAACTACTACCTCTGTCCCTTATTTTGATAACTCTACTAGACCATTTTTTCCTTTAAAAATTTTTATTTGTTTCACGAGAGAGAGAAAATGCACACATGCATATGAAAGGCAGACAGACAGAAAAACACCCTTTGCAGGGTCCAACCGTACTGTGGCTCCCTTCCTCAAGCTCTACAATGAGTCAGGATCTTAGGTGCAAATGCCCACTGTGTTGATCTGAGTCAGATTGACTCAGGATCCTAACCCTCAGTTGGCCATATGGCTCCTACCACCATAGATCAATCAGTACACCACTGCCTGTATCACTGTAGCTGGGCCTGGAATTTTTTTCTGATGTAGAAAATTCTGGAATTTTGCTTGCTTTTTTCCATGACCAATTTAATGGAACAGCAAAAAGAGCTGTAGGAGTCAGAGTTTTTCTTTTCTTTTTTTTTTTTTTTTGTTTGTTTGTTTGTTTTGTGTTTTAGAGGTTTTTGCCTTAGGGTGAGAGCACTAGCTGGAGAGAGAGAGACAGAGACAGTGAGAGGGAAAGTGAGAAATCATCCCCAGGGAGAATGGCCAAGTCTCAATCCCTTCTCCCCCATTCTCCTCCTGGGTCTTGGGCATGCATGCACACATGTCCGACGCGAGATTGAAGCCACTGGGTCCTGCAGTCAAACTGCAGTTAGCCATGTGAGAGTCCAGCGACATAACTGCTACACCATCTGCTGACCTGTAGGAGTCTAAGATTTAAGCCTTAAAAAAAATTATAATGAAAAACTTCAATGAACCCTTTTGATCTATCACTCAGCTTCAAGAATCTTAAACTGGGACCAACAGTTAGCGTAATGGCTATGTCGCTGAATTCCCATGTAGCCAGCTGCAGTTCAAGTCCTGGACCCGGTGGCTTAAACTCACGCCAGGCATGTGCGCCTGCGTACCCAAGATTCTGAGAGGAGAAAGGAGGAGAAGGGATTGTGGCATGGCCATTCCCCCCCGGGGGGGTGGGGTGGTGGTGGTGGTGGTGATTTCTCACTTTCTGTCTCTCTGTCTCTCTGTCTTCCTGGCAAGTGCACATGCCCTATAGCAAAAACCTCTCCAAAAGAAAACAAAAACAAAAACAAAAACAAAAAAAAGAATCTTAAACTTATAGCCTATCTCATTTCAACTATATCCCATTGAATTCCTTTCTCCCACATAATTTTGAAGCAAATCTCATCATACCATTTATCCATAAATACTGGGTCATTGGAAAAGTCCTGACACATTTTTGCATAGAAAAATACATGATGACTTTTCCAACAACCCAATATTTCAGCATGTATATATAAAAGCCGTAATCAGGACCAGCAGGTGGCATAGTGGTTAAGCGTTGGACTCCCGCATAGTTGACCGTGGTTCTAGTACTGGACCTGGCAGCTTGAAACACATGTGCATGCCCAAAATCCCCAGAGGAGACTGGAGAAGGGACTGCGTCATGGCCATGCCCCCTGGGGGTTAATTTCTCTCTTTCTGTCTCTCTGTCTCTCTATGTCTCTCTGGCAAGCCCATGCACCCTATAGCAAAAATCTGTCAAAAAATAAAAAATAAATAAAAGTTGTAACCACAATTTTTTATCATCATACCTAAAGTACTTAATAATTATTATTTAATATTATCAAATACATAGTCAGCATTCAAAATTCCAACTGTCTCATCAACATAATAATTTGTTTAAGTTTATTTATTTGGGCTAGCCTCATAGTGCAGTGCCTAAGTGCAATACATCAGGAGTTAGATCCCACATGGTTGACCATGATTTGATTTCTAGCCCCAGTGACTTGAAAAACATGCCAGGTGCATGTGCATGTGCATGTATGCCCAATGTCCAGACAGGATGGAAAAATGGAAGAGAACAAATTGTGACATGACCTCACTCCACTGGGGGTTGCTTCACCCTCTCTCCCCTTAAGTGCACAGCTCTCAGGCAATTAAAGTAAAAAAGATTTAAAAAAAAATATAAGTTTATTTATTTCTTCCATGAGAGAGTGACATAGAGAGACAGGCAATCCCAATAAGGTCTTCATGCCACAATTCATCCCTAGTCTCAGCTGGCTGGATCATGGGTACACACATACATGTCTGACATGTCCAGAGAGGTCCCAAGATGCAAACACAGAACCTTTCCCATGAGCGCAGTTGTGCCATCTCTGTTCCACCACCTAGCTCCAATATGACCATTTTTTTTCTTTTTTTTTTTTTTTGGAGAGATTTTTACTATAGGACGCATGCACTTGCCAGAAAGACAGAGAGAGACAGAAAGCAAGAAATCACCCCCCTAGAGGGGGATGGCCACGCTGCAATCCCTTCTCCTCCATTCTCCTCTCGGGATCTTGCGCACGCACACACACAAACGCGCCCGACGTGAGTTTAAGCCGCCGGGACTGGGACTGAAACCGCAGTCAACTACATGGGAGCGACATAGCCATTATGTTAACTGCTGGTCCCCAATATGACCATTTTTAACAGTTTATTGGATCAAGGTCCTAATAAACTTCACATATTATGATTCACTATGTATTTCTTAGATCTTTTAAATTTTCTAACCTTTCTCTTATTTCACCTTTCTCTCTTTCTAATTTATTAATATTTGTTGAAGAAACCAGGTCATTTGTCCTATAGGCACAGATTGGCATTTGCTGATTATAACCCTGTGGTATTACTTAACACATTCTTCAATTATCTTTTTAAATTGATGGTTGAGGAACTGGCAGGTGGCATGGTGGTTAAGGGCGCTGGACTCCCACATGGCTGACTGCAGTTTGAGTCCTGGACCTGGTGGCTTGCTCTCTCTCTCTCTCTCTCTCTCTCCCCCTCTTTGGTCAATTTAAAATAAATAAATAAATGGATAAAGTTAAATAAAATAATTCTTTAAAAAAATTGATGGTTGAATCTAAGACATCTTTAAAGATCCAAAGTTGGTTGTCTTTGACCAGGGTACTTGATAGATGTGCTGTGTTTTCATCAGGAAGTCCTAATATCTGTTTACTTCTTGTTTCATCATGTTAGCCAATGACAGTGCTCACTGTCTAGAAGCATTAATTCATTAAAAATTGTGAAATGATGATATTATAATTCTACTACTCCTTCATTTATTGGCAAGATTAAAAAGAAAGTTTCCCTTATTTAATATATAGCTCCCCAAAAGTATAGTTCGCAAAGCAATGGCAGGATAAATGCTTACTTAATCCTTTCTTTTTATTAGCAATTTTCAAAATAATAAGTTAGGTGACTAGTATCCTATGATGATGACCAACTAGTTGTTTTCTTAGTATCATTATGTACTCATAGCTTTAAACATATTTTCTATGTTTCAATACATTGTAATTATTATCCTTATTGATGATCAAATCTTCCCATCTTTGGTCAATGAGAGACACTTTAAGTTGGCTACTGGGTCCTTCTGACATGATTCTAGTAGGCTTTGATAGCTTCTTTTTATCTGAAATGGTAAGATGTTCGAAGAATATCTTTGTACATTTCTCAGATCTAGAATCAGACACTTCCCTGAGAATCCCTGATTTCATGGAAACTAGTATTTAGAGATCACAAACTGAGAACAGGGTGTTCATTGATGTTGGGTTGGCCATTGTTTTTAGGTCTTTAAAGTGGAAAGAAGTATCAAATATTTTTAAGGTAAAATATAATATTAATTCATATTCATGCTTCAAATTCAAATTCTTAACTCCAGAGAAACAGAATGAATAGGATGTGTGTCCTCGTGTGTGTGTGTGTATGTGTGTGTGCACATGTGTGTGTATGTGTGTGTAGAGATTTATTATAAAGAATTGCTTCCTGTAGTTAATGGAGGCTGGCAAGTCCCAAGAGCTGCCAGGTGAACGAGCAAGCTAGAGACCCCAGAGACCCAGAAGAGTCAACAGTATAGTTCCACTCCGAAGGCAGGAAAAATGCTGACATCTCGGTTCAAAAGCTGTCAGACAGGAAAAATTCTCTTATTCAGGAAAGGGTCAGTCTTTCTGCTTTTTTTTTTTTTTTTTTTTTTTTAATTAACTAAATAATTTCTGAGACTTTTAAAAATTAATTTACATTCACTCCCTAAGCATCGTCACAGCATACAAATGTGATTTCCCATCCAGAATGTACTGCATAGTGGCTTAATCATGCATGTTATCATCAATAATTTTCCATTTCTAGTTACATATATGTATATATATATATATATATATATATATATATATATATATATAATTTTTACCCCTATTTCTGACCCTCTGCCCTTTCCCACCCTCTTCCCACACTATCTCTAGTGTCTACTTCCATTCCTTTTCCCCTCACATTTTATTGTTCACACAATTTCTTAAATAATCTAACTACTGGGACCAGCAGTTAGCGCAATGGCTATGTCGCTGGACTCCCACGTAGTCGACCGCGGTTCGCATCCCGGACCCGGTGGCTTAAACTCACGCCGGGCGCGTGTGCATGCGTGCCCAAGATCCCAAGAGGAGAATGGAGGAGAAGGGATTGCGGCATGGCCATCCCCCCTGGGGGGTGATTTCCTGCTTTCTGTCTCTCTGTCTCTCTCTGTCTGTCTGGCGAGCGCACGTGCCCTATAGCAAAAACCTCTCCAAAAAAAAAAAAAAAAAAAAAATCTAACTACTTTCAATAGCAAGTTTCGCTGGTAGTTTCAAGAAATTTCAAGAAAAGCAGTTTTAACTTTAATAAATCAAAGAAATACTAAGGAACTTTGCTTAAAACTTAAAGCCAGGAAACAGGTTAGGATTCTGTTCAAATAGTAGGTACATGAAACTATCGAAAGCTCAAGACAGGACAAAAACCCTTAAAACTGGGAAAACAAAGCCTAGAAGAAAGTCAGCAATGTTTTGGTCAAAAGTCATAAAATGCCAGTTCAGTCTCATGTACTTAATCTATCTTCTGTTGTGGTTTGCGGTTTGATCTTCTCAATTAAATTCTGAGATATAATATTCAATTCCAGACTTGTCCCTATGATTAAGTTGGCCATTTTCTTAGTTTTTGAACTCTCATTTCTGTGTGTCTGTATTTAATTTTCCTGATATAGCACTCCCTTGAGAACTTCTTAAGAGAACTGGTCTGGTGCTGGTAAATTCTTTCAGGTTTTGTTTATCTGAGAATGTTCTTGTCTTTTCTTCCCAAATGAACGATAATCTTGCCAGGTACAGTATTCTTGGTTGAAATTGCTTTTCCCTTAACACTTTGAATATATTTTCCCATTCTTTCCTCGCTTGCATTGTTTCCAGTGAGAGGTCTGCTGGTGGCCTAATGGAATATCCTTTCTAGGTAACTTGCTGTTTCTCTCTTGCCAATTTTAGTATCTTGTCTTTGTGGTTTTGGTCAGTCTGGCTATAATGTGTCTTTGAGAAGATCTTCTTGGGTTGATTCCATTTGGGGTCCTTTGTATTTCTTGGGACTGGATCTTTGAGTGCCTCTCTAGGTTTGGAAAGTTTTCTTGAAGGATTTCATGGAATAGATTATCAATGCCCTTATGAGTTTCTTCAAGTTCTAGATACCAATTATCCAAATATTTGGACATTTGATGGTATCTAGTATTTCTCATATATTATTCTCATTTTTTTTTTTTTGGCAATTTTCTCGGTCTTTGTGTTGGATTTTTCTAAGCCAGCAATTTTCTCTTTTATGTCTGAGATTCAATTTTCTGTATGACTTAGTCTGCTTTTGATACTTTCGAGGGAGATTTTGACTTCCTGTACTATAGTCTTCATCTCTGACATGTCTATTTGATTCTTTTGTAAACTGTGTAATTCCTCTTTTAGATCTTGAAAGAATTTCCTCACCTCCTGGAACTTGTCAGCTCCTTTCTCCTTTCTCTTCCGCAGTTCATTGTCTCTCTTCTCTTCTGTCTCTGTTAGCGTTCCCATTATGAATATTCCAAATTCTTCATCAGACATTTTCATGATTTCCTTTGAACTGTCTGTGGATGAAGAGAAGTTATCCTTTTCCTTTGGAGGAGAAGTATTTTCTTGCTTTCCCATATTTCTTGTGGCCCTGTGGTGACTTCTAGTCATCTGATGGATGGAGTGTTTCTTCCTAATTCTTGAAGTTCAATCTGAGCATTCAGGAGTGTGCAGAGGAGGTAATCTGGAATCTCTTTGCTGTCCTGTTTTTAATCTCTTTGTGCAGCAGATTCAGTGGATATTGAGGAATATGTTACCCCAAACAGTATTTGGATGTTTGGCTATGGTTCCCTTATATCTGTCTAGAGACACAGTGAATGGAGATTGAGGACCAGGGTGATGAGATAAAAGGGGAAAAAAAAAAAAAAGAAAGAAAGAAACAGAGAGACAGAAAAAAAACAACAAAAACAACAGAAAAACAGAAAAAGAAGAAGAAAAAAAAACGACACCCCCCAAAAAAAATTTTTTTAAAAAGCAGAAAATAGAAAACCACGTGGCTCACGAGTGCTTCATGTGAAATCGCTAGTTCTCAGGAGCCATGGAGGAATCTTCTTCTGAAGGCCTGCCCCTTGCCTCTCCTGGGTGAGAGGGGGAAAGGGGATTATTAGCAAGATAAAGGTGGGGCTGAAAGTTGAGAAAATACTTTACCTTAAAAAAATTTTTAAAGGAAAAATTACAAAAAAATGAAAAGACAGAGACAGAGAAAAAGCTAGAAGGGCTCCCTACCACTTGAGTTTGTGGGCTGGAGGCTAAATTATCAGTAGAAAATCTTCATTTCTCTTTTTTCCCCTGAAATCACTAGTTCTCAGGAGCCATGGCACCAGTCTTTTTGTTATATTCAGGCTTTTAACTGATAGGATGAGGCTACCCACTTTAAGGAGTGCATTCTGCTTTACTTACTCTACAAATTTAAATGCTAATCTCATCCAAAAACACTCCCACAGTAACACCCTAATAACATTTGACCAAATAATTGGCCACTCCTAATTGGGACCAGATTAGATTGAGACATAGAATTAGCCATCTCAATGGCTATGAGGCTTTTATTTAATCTTTCCTATATTACATCTGTATCTCCTTTCTCCTGTGCTCTGAATCCCAGTTCTCAAGAGTTAAGATAGTACATAATTGCTCAGTTACTTTATCCCACAATGCACATTTAAGTCTCAGAATAATAAGATCAACACTATACTAATAAGACCATTTAAATGGTTATTTTTCTGATTTGTATATCTTTTGTCCTTGTAATATGTTCCATTCTTAATGTATAAAATATTATTATAGTCGGGCCGGCAGATGGCATGGTGGTTAAGGCACTGGTCTCCCACGTGGCTAACTGAGATTCAAGTCCCCAACCTGGCAGGTTACTTTCTTGCTTTCCCTTTCTCTGTCTAGTCAAATTGAATTATAATAATAATAATATATTAAACAAATAAGTAAATGTTTAAAATATTATTATAGTATATAGTCATTTGGAATAGCTCCTCTCTGCATGATTATGCCACCAATTAGATACATTTATTTATTTATTTATTTTAAGAAAATATGTTGAAAACTTAATTTTGTTTAATAATTATTTAATTTTTTTCATGGTTTTCAAAGTCAAATCTATAAAAATTGATTTTTTTTTTTTTTTTTTTGGAGAGGTTTTCGCTATAGGGCACGTGCACTCGCCAGACAGAGACATAGAGACAGAAAGCGAGAAATCACCCCCCGGGGGGATGGTCACACCGCAATCCCTTCTCCTCCATTCTCCTCTTGGGATCTTGGGCACGCACGCACACGTGCCTGGCGTGAGTTTTAAGCCACCGGGTCTGGGACGCGAACAGTGGTCGACTACGTGGGAGTCCAGTGACATAGCCATTACGCTAACTGCTGGTTCCCCTAAAAATTGATATTTTAAGAAATATTTTATTTTTTTTAATTTGCCAGAGGCTATGCACTTGGCCAAGAGAGGAAGAATATGAGAAAGAACTCCTCCTGGGGCATAGTCATGCCACATCTCCTTTCCTCAATTTTCCCCTCTTCTCAGGGTTTTAGGCATGCAAGTACAGGCACACTGTGTGTTTTACAAGCCACCAGGTCTGGGATTCAAACGGCATGAACATGTGGGATCCATCTGCCTTACACACCATGGCAGCAGCTGGTCCCTAGAGCTTACCATTTTTTACTGTTATCTATCTAACTACCTATCTGTGTATATTTAAAATCTCCTATGTTTCAATGCTTAGTCATTACTTAAAGTTTCCTCTTTAGGAAACTGTTACATGTTAGGTTATTTTTGCTCTTCTTTTACATCCACTTTTTTTCCTCTCAGATTTTTTTTTTAATCTTCTTCCTCTATTCTGGTTGATTTAAAATTATTTTCTTCTTCTTTTAATATATTATGGCATTATCTATTACATTATTTGCACTTATATCCCTTCTTGATTGGGCTTTATTACTAAAATGATTTCTTCTTGTGTTCCAGGTCTTCCTGAGTTCTATTGTTACCAGCCAAACTTAAGTCAGGTTGTTTCTTCTCATGGACTTTGAAACAAGAGGCAGAGGCTGGAAAAGAAGGGAGTTTATTCTGTAACCAGTTTCAGGGAGACAAGTCAGCATGTACGTCAAACTGTTTGGAAAAGTACAACGTGTTCTCAGTATTTATAGGTACAAGATACAGGCATGTGCAAATCATTCCTTACTATAATCAATCAGAATCAATCACTTTCCCCTGAGTAATTATCCTAATTCCTGTTTTACCTCAAATACATATTCCTGGTTTCTCATCTGACAATTTCTCAAATAGATCTCCCTATGACTCAGCATTTAGTCAGACTATTCTTGTTAGAGGCCTTTCTTAATTTCAAATTGGCTGCAGTCCTATTAAACCTTAAACCGGCCTGCTACACTATCACCTCACTAATAAATTATTCTAATTCTATTGGGTGGTTGGACACACCCATGACACACTCCTGCACAGAAAATACATAGAAAAATAGGTCATGACTTTTCCAACAACCCAATAAATTGTGTAGTTACAGCATACCTTTTTATTTTTTAACTGTAAGGATACTTTATTTAGTAATTTTTCTCTACAACTGAAACTCTGGGAATTGAAAATTAACGTCCTTGCCCTCGCGCTTCTTGTAGACACCAGAAAAAGTTTCGACCTCGTGCACCACGTTGTTCTGCTGGGCTTTGTCCAGGCGAACCTGGATGCGCCGGCTACAGTCCAGCTTCACGCGCATCTGCTCGCTCACAATTCCACTGGAGAAGACCAAGTCCTCTAGGATCACATCCTGCGCGTCTGTGAGAGTCTGGCTTCTGTGACACTTTTGCTTATTTTTCACAGGGATTTTTCAGGTTGGCTAAGAATTCTCCTCTAAGCAATAAAGACCACATGCTTCCCACTGAACTTTTTCTCTAGTTCATTTACTAGCCACAGTTGGATTTTCTGGAAGGACTTCAGTTGAGAAACAGGAACAAAGATTATGATAGCTTTCTGACCACCACAACTTTGATTTCCTTGACTGTCATGATATTCAGCTCCCTGAGCTGTGCCTTCAGGCCTGAGTTCATCTCGGGCTCCAGTAGAGCCCGAGAGATGCCTGACTCAAACTCATTCGGCATCTCGCCTTTGGACTTCATGATCTTGGCACCTGAGCTGAACATGCCCTCCCCTTGATGGGCGCCAACTGAGGAAGAGTGTTCTTCATATCTTAATATTTTCTATATTCAGGACTGAGTGTGTGTGCAAACGCCCAAGACAGAGAGAGGAGGAGAGGCACGCATCCTTGATATGGTCTTGTCATGCCACAATTCCCATTTCCAGCTCTCCAGTTCCTCAGGATCTTGGTGTGCACACACCTGGCATGATTTCAGTTGACTCAGGATCTGAGCCCACGGTCAGTCAAATGGCTTCCAACGTTAGTTCAGTATACGACTGGCTGCACCACTAAATTAAGGTCTATTTAGAAGATTTTATTAGGAATATAGCACAGACAGAACAAAAGAGACGATCACATTACCGAACCAGCCACAGGGAGATCTATATAGATTCAATACAGCATCTGTGAACTACGTAGATTCAATACAGCATCTGTAAAGTAAATTCCTTATCAGTCCAACAGTCCACAGTGGCTACTGCCATCACAATTCTCCACGTGGACTTCCCGTCCTTAGCCTTTTCCTCCCTCCCTTGACCTTCAGTATAGACTTTTCTACATGTAACAAAAATGCCTTCTAGAAATGGTTTTTCACTATTCTGTTTGTCATCAGCTTTCTCATCAAAGATGCAAGCAGAGAATAAAACTAACTACCAAAAAGACATTGAGTTATATAAGTGCTCCCTCACTCTTGGTAGCATCTTGACCTATGAGGATTCTTCCTTTGGTGTTGTTTATGGTGGCACTTTGAAATCCAGGAACCACATTGCAACACAGGCAAAGAAGAATGGAATGAAGGAAAGCATGGAGCCACAATGATATATATCAACTTACAAGAAGTAAAATTAGGTCACTGGGAAATTCATGACACATTTTTCTATGTTTTTCTATGCAAAAAGGCCATGACTTTCCCAACAACCCAAAGGATGGATGACACCTCTTCTCTAAGGCGAGAGTGTTTCTATATACATTTCATTCTATTATCCACAGTAGGGTTACAACTAAGAGGTCAAAGGTGACAGAGTGGATGCACCTGTCTTTTCCTTTCTTTCCTAACACTCAGATCTGGCCTTGAATTGTGCAAGGGTGATATGGACATCATGCCAAGCTTGAGTGCTTGCTGTGGCTTCCATAGAGAGGCTTCTCCATGTTTTCTGGCAGGTGGTTTACACATGGAGAAAGGTCAGGGGAGCCTTTTCCCTGCTACCCATTTCCTAGAGAAAAGAGCTCTCACTGGAATTTGTCTATGAAGGTGTACTGTTTAACATCATATTTTTTCAAAACTACTCCTGCCCCAACCATACCATCCAGATGTTTCTAATATGCAGTCAGGTTAAAAACTCCTTGTCTTAGTCTGATTGCACTACTATAATAAAATATCACAAACTGGGTGGCTTATAAGCAACAGAAAATTATTTCTCATAGTATAAATTCAACAGTGGTGCGTGCACTCCTCAGAGAGAGACAGAGTAAAAGGGGAAAGCAGAATCAACCTCACTCAGTGGAGCAGGGCCAGTGACTCTGTAGTATAATCGACTAGAGAGTAGGCCTTGTTGGGCAGCAGGAAGAGCCCAAATAAGCCTTTCAAATATATTGGTGTGATGAACTATAGACTCATTTCTGAATTATATAATAACCCCTCCTCTGGTATCTGAGACCAGATGTTTAAATAAATAAGTTAAAACTAAATCGGCTCCAATGTTGTGACTGTGAAACTTGAGATAATTTCTTTAATCAGCCATCCAAAGCATTACATCTCCTTTGTGTTCTGACCTAGAAGTGGTTATCTTTCACTGTGACTTTCAGAGTCCTTTGGTGATAAGAGATTTTCAGTATCAGTGAATATAAATTTAAGTTTTATTACTGAATTTTCTGGAGATGAATTAATGAAAACCTCTGGGTCCCATTTCACTGTGGAAGCAACTGCTGAGATTTAAAAATTGTTGAAGGATTTGGGGAAAAATATAGAGCTATATCATTTAGTTTTAGAATATATTTTAAAAGAAACCAACCTATTAAAATTTAAAAGGGAACTTCAAAACTAAAATCTTCGACCTACAATTTTTTCTTTTCAGATTGCTAAATGCTCTTTATCATCCCTGCACATAAAAAATATTAAGTACTTAGGTAGGGAACTGCTCTACTTCTATAATTATTAAGGATTCAAAGATGAGTATAAACATACAAACTAGCATGACTGACTTGAAATTGCTAATGAACAAAAAAATTTTATGAATCCAAATTATAATATTAGAATTAGGAATTATTGTTTGGGGATTAACCACTGACAGTACCTTAGACTCACAATTGCTGAATCAGTTGGCTCTTGAGAAAGCAGATGAGCAATGATTGGGATCTTAGTGCAATAGACAATGATCTGTTCTAGATTGGTGGTTGTAAACCCTAGCTATATACTAAAATCACGCCTGAGAGAGACATTTAAACATTATTGATGCCCAGGTCCCGCCCCTGAGATTCTGATTTAATTTGTCTACGAAGGTGTACTGTTTAACATCACATTTTTTCAAAACTACTCCTGCCCCAACCATACCATCCAGATGTTTCTAATATGCAGTCAGGTTAAAAACTCCTTGTCTTAGTCTGATTGCACTACTATAATAAAATATCACAAACTGGGTGGCTTATAAGCAACAGAAAATTATTTCTCATAGTATAAATTCAACAGTGGGTGTGTGCACTCCTCAGAGAGAGACAGAGTAAAAGGGGGAAGCAGAAAGCACCCCTATTGGGGAATGCCATCTCACAATCCCTTCTCCATTTCTCTTTTTGGGATTTTGGATATGCACACACATGTGCCAGCATGTTTTTCAACTGTGTGGCTGGTGATAACTGGCCCCTAAGTGGTTATTTATAGTTGATATAAGCAATAAAGAGTGACAAGAGCACTTCTAAAATATTTATTTTATAATAATTTATTTTAAATTACTATTCTCTGGCTTTAAAGGTTTAGAAAATTAAAATTACTGTGGGGTCAGTTGGTGGCACAGTGGTTAAGGCACTGGACTTCCACATGGCTGACCCCGGTTTGAGTTCCAGACTTGACAACCTGAAAATCATACCAGTTGCATCTGCATGCATGCCCAAAATCCCAGGACGAGAATGGAGGATAAGGGATTACAGAGTGGCCATCCCCCTGGGGGTCGAGTTATCATTTTCCCTCTTACTGCCTCTCTTTGTCTTGCTCCAGGAGTACACATACCCTATGGCAAAAATCTTTTAAAAAAAAAAATCATTAAGCAAAGATGAAATCGCATCTACATAGTGGGTACTGGTGAAAATCAGAGATATATGTAAAAATGAGATATAGATCGGCCACAAGAGAACTGTTTTTTTAAGCTTTCTTTCTTTCTTTCATAGCAATAGAAATAAAAGAGACAGAGACAGAGACAGACTGGTATCCCAATAGTGTTCTCACACCATGATCCACCCTCTGCTTCAGCTAGCCCTGGATCATGGGCTCGCAGTTGCTTGGAATGTTCAGGGAGGTCTCTGGGCATGAACCCAGAGCTTTCCCATGTGGGTCAGTTTGACAGAGCATTGCGTTACTGCTGCACCACTGATTAGCCCCAACATTTTCTAATTTTTCTGTAAAATTGTTTATAAGATCCTTGGAATTAAATCATAAAATTTCCCACCTAGATACCTCATTGAGACTAGAAGTTAAGTAACTTCCAGAATTCATCTTATTTATAAGAGATGCTGGTTAGAACCCATGTTTCCAGAATCTCATCTTTTAAAAAAATTATTATTTTTTAATTGCCAGAAGGCAAACACACTCACTAGAGAGAGACAGAGAGAAAGAAAGCATTCCTCCAAAGGGATGTGACCACACTGCACTACCTTCTCCTCTGATTTCGCCATCCTCTTGGGGTTGTGGCTTGCATCCACCTGCACCTGATGTGTTTTTCAAACTGTAGGGGCCAGGATCTGACCGGCAGTTAGCAAGCGGGATCCAGTTCCCTTAACCCCTAGGCTATGGGGCCAGCTCCTGGATTCTCATCTTAATGTTCTTTCACATATTACCTTGATTTTATTTTTTAAAAAGTAAAGGTTATGGGCCAGCCCTTCATGATACAAAATTAGCCTAGTAATATTATACATCTATTAGATGGTCAGCATATATGTGTACAAAAGAGGATAATATTTTTACCTTCCAAGAACCTCAACTTAGTAAAGAAAATGAGCTCTGGGGACCAGCAGTTGACATAATGGCTATGTCGCTGGACTCCCATGAAGACGACTGTGGTTCGAGTCCCAGACCCAGTGGCTTAAACTCATGCTGGGCACGTGTGCATGCATACCCAAGATGCATGCCCAAGATCCCCAAAAGAGAATGAAGGAGAAGGGATTGCAATGTGGCCATTCCCCCGGTGGGTGATTTCTCGCTTTCTGTCTCTCTGTCTCCCTCTGTCTTTCTGGCAAGTGCACATGCCCTATAGCAAAAACCTCTCCAAAAAAAAAAAAAAAAGAAAAGAAAAAGAAAATGAGCTCTGCCAGCCAAGTGAAGTAACAGGCTGATCACCTCATCGAGCTGATGCCATAATTGATGTTAACCTCCCATGTTGCTCACTCTATTCCTCAGACATGAGCTAGGGGAGCATTTACAGTATTAGGAGAAATATTAGCTACAGGTTTATTTGACACATCACTTTCATTTATATTGTACTTCTGGGGAAGGCGGTAATTCCACCAAGAAAAGAATCAGGTTATGCCCTTAGCCATCACATAAGCTGACTTTCTGCCAAGTGGATGCGATCATAGGCCAAGGGTGAGCCTTCCAATCAGGAAACCCACAAAGGACAAGATGACACCAGCTCATTTCCTAGGCCTTGTGTTTGATTAATAGCACTGTTAGACATTTAAAAAGGAAAAAAATCGTACTAAAATGATGTCATCTACTTAAAAGGAAAAAACTGTGCTGAAGCCTACCTGTAGTGATATCAAGGTTACAGCTGACAAAACAGATATTACGGCCCTAAAAAGAAAATGTATCATCTTTCTTTTATTTCCAATTACCTTACTTTTTTGTTTCTTTTTTAAATTTGCCAGAGGAAGTGCATGCTTGCCTTAAAGAGAAAAAGAGAGGGTAAGTAACACGTGCTCGGCCTATTTCTCAAGCCTCTGGGGACAGGATTTGACTAAGGCTGGGCACAGTCAGACACGAGGGATCCAACCATCTTCACTACCACATCACTGGCTGGTCCAGACCCTGTATTTATTTGTTTAAAGAATTATTTTATTTAATTTTATTTGCTTATTTATTAATTTATTTTTAATTTGACCAGAGAGAGACAGAGAGAGAGAGAGAGAGAAAGAAAGAGAGAGAAAGCAAGCCGCGAGGTCTGGAACTCAAATTGTGGTCAGCCAAATGGGAGTCCAGTGCCCTTAATCACCACACACCTGCCAGCCCCCAGACCTTGTTTTAAAAGGGGAAAAAAGAAGTAAAACCTGATAAAATTCACAGAGATTATTAATGAACAGCAACAAAGAAAGTAAACTATGAGAGAGAATAATGGAAGAAACTGCTTTAGATGGAAGGAAGTGTCATGGAAGTCCTTACTGAAAATGTGATTCTTGAACTGATACTTTGGTGATGAGAAAACAGTTCCATAAGAGCCAGGAGAGAGTTACCTGGGCAGGAGAACTACACGCACAAAGGTCCTAATGCAGAAAAAGCTCTAGTAACTGACAAGAAAGATGACCAGTGTGTAGGGAGCAAGGGGGAATAATGAAATGATGCTTGAGGAATGGTTAGTAGTAGTTCTTTCACTTTTTTAAAGAATTATTTATCTAATTCCATTTATTATTATTATTATTTCTTTAATTTGGCCACAGAGAGAAAGGGCAAGGGAGAAAGCAAGCTGCCAGGTCCAGGACTCGAACTGTGATAAGCCATGTGGGAATCCAGTGCCCCCAACCACCATCCCACCTGCTGGCCCTGGTTAGTAGTATTTCTTTATATTTTTAATTTTATTTTAGATTTTTTGACATAGAGTACATTTACCCACCAAAGAAACAGAGAGAGAGGGAAAGTGATAAAAGTGAGAAATCATCCCTTCTCCTCCACTCTTTACCTGGGACTTTGGACACGCACGCACACGTGTCTGGTGTGATTTTTAAACTGCCAGGTTTGGAACTTGAACCATGGTCAGCCATGTGGGAATCCAGCACCTTAACCACCACTCCACCTGCTGGCCCCAGTATTATTTAGTATTTAGTATTATTTATTACTTAGTTTTATTTATTATTTTATTTATAAAAACCCTGGGGCTGTAGTAAAGGGTCTGAATTTTCATTCTAATAACAGACATTGGAGATGTCAAGCAGAAGATGATACATTCTGATGTATATTGCATGTGTATGTGTGTGCATACATTTGATTTAATTTTTAAGATAAATTCAGGTTTCCTTCAATAAGTGTAAAACATTAGAAAGTTATCAATATTGGAATGACTCAACTATAAAGATTTTCTTGCTTGCTTGATTTGTTTGATTTAATCCTTATCTATTTGTAGAATCCTAAAGTCAGCCAGATGCTGGGCTAGAAGAACAGAGATGTAGCACTAAGGCTGTCAATAGCACAAGTCAGGAAAAAGGCATTTAGACATAAGACTTTATTCAGAATGGCCTGGAAACTCTAGGTTCAGACTGAGGTACATCGTGAAAATCGGGGCCCATATTAGAAAGACACACTATGGGGGCTGGCACATGGTGTGGTGGTTAAGGTGTTGGGCTCCCATGTGGTCAACCACGGTTCAAGTCCCAGACCTGGTGGCTTGTTTTCTAATTTTCCCTCTCTCTTTTTCTCTATCTCTCTGGTCAAATTTAAAAATAATAATAAGTAAAATAAAATAAATAATCCTTAAAAAAAAAAAAAAAGAAAGACACACTATGATTGTAAGCCTCATATTGTCATTTACTTCTTCCAGGGTCTCTCATTATTGGAATGGAGGGTGAAGAGTCATAGAAAAAATGTAACTGCAGGATTAGAAAGGAACCTAGAATAGTGTTTTTCACATACTAGAGCGCCTTGAGATTTTGTTAAAATGGAATTCTGCACTTCTAACAAGAGTCCAGGTGAAGCTTTCCACATTGAATAACAAAGTACAATAGATACTATGTTTAGTCATTTCTTCCTTGTATCCCCTCTACCATCCAGACCTAAGTTTTCTAGACTAAGCTCCTGGAGCTTGTATCCCTTTGTGGTTCACCACAGAATGCCCTGTCATATCATCTGTATGTGAGCACACATTTGGTGCTCAGTATTTTTCGATGAATAGGTCAATACATAAGTGAAAGGATGAATGAGCATCACTAACAAATACATACCAGCCTCTTTCAAAAACCTTCCAACCACAGAATTATCAACCAAGAAAGTATTTTCTGGACATAATTACATAATAAATAATTAGAAATTATTTATACCGAGTCAGCATCTGTCTCGCCATGATTCAAATTATTGGCCCTAGATAGCCCTATGGAGAAACATATGGAATTGTTTTTTGAAATAATTAGGACTGGTAGTTGCTTACTTAACAGTGAAAATTCATTTAAAGTAAAATTATGTTTTTAAAAAAAGATACATACACAAAACTTAAAACATGAATGTATATTCATTCTCCAATCCTCTGTATGAGTGCAAGACTAGTCATTTGATGGACTTTTCTAAAAAACATTTTTATTTATTTATTTTATTTATTATTATTTTAAGTTTTGTTATAGGGCATATGTACTCACCAGAGAGAAAAAGAGGGAAAGTGAGAAAGCAAGCCACCAGGTCAAGACTAGAATTGCTGTTGGCCTTAACCATCATGGTACCTGCTGGCCCTGAGATCTCTCTTTACTTATATTAAGTCAAGGTAATTGTTACCTGCCTTAGATGCAGGAAGCATTCACATTGTTTTTTATTTTTAAAAAATTATTTTATTTAACTTTATTTATTTTATATATTTATTTTAATTTGACCAGAGAGGGACAGAGTGAGAGAGAGAGAAATGGAAAGTGAGAAAGCAAGTTGCCAGGTCCGGGAGTCGAACAACATTCAACCATGTGGGAGTCCAGCACTCTTAACTACCATGCCACCTGCCGGCCCCCATTGTTTTCATACTGTCTTACCTGTTTCATCATAGTGAATCAAAATATAAAAAATAGGATCAGCCCTGTGATCTGGTGGTTAAGAGAACCAGATCCCACATGGCTGATTGTATGGTTCAAATCCTAGTCCCAGAGGCTTGAAAAACAGGCTGGGCAAATGTGCATGTGTACCTCAAATCTCGATAGGATAGGAAAACGGAGGAGAAGCGATTGCAGTTTGACCACACCACACTGAGATTATGTTCTCTTCCTCTCTTTCTCTGCCAAGCACATATGCCTTATGGCAAAATTAATATCTATATACATAAATCCCAAAGCTCCTAAAAATCAGGCCAGTATAAAGTATATAATTGTCAGGTTTTTTTTCATCTAATAAGACATTTCAAAATTTTTCACTCATTGGGAACCAGCAGTTAGCATAATGACTATGTCGCTGGACTCCCACGTAGTCAACCGTGGTTCGCGTCCTGGACCCAGTGGCTTAAAACTCACGCCGGGCGCGTGTGCGTGCATGCCCAAGATCCCAAGAGGAAAATGGAGGAGAAGGGATTTGCGGCATGACCATCCCCCCTTGGGGGTGATTTCTCACTTTCTGTCTCTATGTCTCTCTCTGTCTGGCAAGCGCACGCGCCCTATAGCAAAAAAAAAAAAAAAAAAACTCTCCAAAAAAATTTTTTTTTTCACTCATTGGAATGCTCAGACTCTTGTATTTCCATTTTGAGGATCCATTTTCATCTTCATCTAATAAATTGACTCTCATTTATTGTATAAATTTCATTGTATTCTCTAATAAGTTCATCAGTTCAGAATGTCAACTTTTCTTTGAAGTTTTAGATCATGATTTCCTTCTATAATTCTATTCAAAATGTTTGTCTATCTGTTAATGTTCAACTGAAAACTTAAAAATTGAAAAGATACTTAAAATATGTATTTGTTTAAAATATATTTTAAAATAAAATTATTTTACAGGAAACACCTTTCCTAAAATATGTCCTCCCACAAAGGTTTTAATAATGTCTTATATTTGTACAGTACGGTGTATTTTCACATCCATTGTTCTGCTTAGGTCTCAAAGCAACTGTGGGAAGTCAGTGGGATGTTTTCTATTTTGAAGAAAACAAAATGAAGCTCAGAGGTGGTCAGTGACTTGTATTATATATAGGTCACCCTGTGGAAAAGTACCAGAACTAGGACTGAAAGGAACCTAGCTGTTAGAGTTTGGAAATGATTTGTCCCTCATAGGTTCACATTTTAGAATTCAGTCTTGGTGGGCAGTGATGAGATGTCCTTCAACGGTTCCTGTGTTGGGCTTTGGTTGTTATTGTAAAGGCGTTAGTGAAGACTTAATCCTTTCATAATGTCCTAGGAGGGGACCTTTGGGCATGAGAGTATCATCAGGGTAGGGTCCCTGTGATTGAGTTCTGGTGGGTTTATAAGCAGAGGGAATGAGACCATAATGAGACAAAAAAATAACATGGATCCAGACCATGCTCTCTGCTCTGCTCAAAGGTCTGTCTTCTGCCATTTTGTGATAACTTTAGCCACCAGAATTGTGAGTCAATAAAGTTTTTCTTTCCTTGTAAATCATCCAGGCTTAGTTATTTCCATTAGCAACAAAAAAATGGACTAAGACACTAGCCCTTTGATTCTTTGGCCCTTCTTTATTTGAGTTAAAAACTCTCTCTTCTTCATTTCTTTCTATCGTTCTTTCTTTCTTTTTTTGAGAGGTTTTTTGCTATAGGGCACGTTCACTCACCTGAGAGACAGAAAGTGAGAAATCAGCTCCCAAGGGGGATAGCCACACTGCAACCCTTCTCCTCCATTCTCCTCTTGGGATTTTGGACACACACGCACACATGCCTGGCATGGTTTTAAACCACTGGGTCTGGGACTCAAACCACGGCTGGCTACATGAGAGTCCAGTGACGTAACCTTTACATCATCTGCTGGTCTCTTTCTTCTTCTTTCCGAGAGTGTGTCAAAGGCTCTAAGATTAAAGTGAACTTAAATTAATTGGAAGGTCTTTATTTTTTATTAGTTTGTTTTAGCATTTTATAATGAATCTGGAAGTAGTTCTAGACAATATCACAAAGTGTTTTGAAACTCAAATAGAGAATCCCCATCTGATGTTGAGTTAGCTGCCAAGATTGGCATAACTGAAGCATGGCATCATTACCAACTTACAATAAATAATCATCTCTTCATTTTTCATGCAGAGGATACATTAAAAATTAAAAGGCTATTTAAAAAGTAAACTACAACACCAATTTTTATCTAGGTCAGGATAAATACAGAAGACCACAAATAGGAAAAAACACTATTTTTGGCAACTCTTAATCATTCTCTGATTCAGATCAGTCTTTGATAACAATTTTAATGACCTTTCTTGACACTCTAGGTGGGAAATTCAAAATTCAGAGGGAAAAATATAAAAGCAATACTATGAATCAGTTACTGTGAATTTAGTTTAAATTTATTCCATCTGAGGAAAGTTCCTTCTTCTTTTTTTTTTAATGCCAGAGATTGCACATGCCTGAGAGAGAAAAAGCACTCCCCAACTCCTAACCCCATGGGTTACACCACAATTCCTTCTCTCTCTCTCTCTCTTTTTACCAATCTCCATCCCGATTCTCCAGGATCATGTGCATGCATACAATCTCTAGGTATGTTTTTTGAGCCACCAGGGCTGGGAGTTGAACTCTCTCAGGTATGGGCAATCTGTGGCACTAAAAAACAAACAAACAAACAGATGGTGGGCTGGCAGGTGGAGTAGTGGTTAAGACACTGGACTCTCGGGACCAGCAGGTAGCGTGGTGGTTAAGACACTGGACACTCCCACATGGCTGACCATGGTTCGAGTCCTGGACCTGGTGGCTTGCTTTTTCACTTTCCTTCTCTTTCTCTCTGTGTCTCTCTCTGGTCAAGTCAAAATAAAATGAATGAATGAATAAAAATAAATAAATAATTTAAAAAAAAAAAAAAAACACTGGACTCCCACATGGCCGACCATGGCTTGAGTCCTGGACCTGGCGGCTGGCTTTCTCATTCCCCTCTTTCTCTCTCTATGTCTCTCTCTGGTCAAACTGAATAACAATAATAAGTAAATAAAGTTAAATATTCTTGGGGGAAAAATATGGAACTTACTTCAGGTGGAATGTATGCATGCCCATGATCCTGGAGAATCAAGATGAAGATATGGAAACAGAAAAAGAGAACTGTGATGTAACTCCATAGTTTGCCATGAGGAACTTGGCTTCCTCTTCACAGTGCTTACCTGCTGCATTATGGAGCTAATAAACTAAGTTACTAACATATTCAAAAGAGTTGGTCCTAGCTTCAGATCTTTTTTGTTTATAAATAAGAAAAATATAACCTCTAATTGTACGCATCATCCTTGTAGATTCAACCATCAATAACTTTTTTAAAAGAGACTCCAAACAGAATGAAATAAGAAAGGCCTAAGAAATTTATATTTTGCAGGACCAGCAGTTGGTGTAATGGCTATGTCGCTGGACTCCCACGTAGTCGACCGCGGTTCGCGTCCTGGACCCGGTGGCTTAAAACTCACGCTGGGCACATGTGCGTGTGTGTCCAAGATCCCGAGAGGAGAATGGAGGAGAAGGGATTGCGGCGTGACCATCCCCCCCTGGGGGGTGATTTCTCGCTTTCTGTCTCTCTGTCTCTCTCTGTCTGTCTGGCGAGCGCACGCACCCTATAGCGAAAACCTCTCCAAAAAAAAAAAAAAAAAGAAATTTATATTTTGCTAGAAGCTGTTAAGTTCCTCTCTCAGTTACTAAGCAGGTCATTTCCTCTGTAACGTAGGTATCCTTGGTAAACTTTTTATGACCCATATGACTTTCTTCTTGGTCAAAAAGACTTTTCAGCCCTGTACCTTCCAAAACAATAACCATAAACCAGTATGACCATTAATATTTTTCACACATGTCACTTATAATTGGCTAAATATCTACATCTATCATCATTTTTATGTGATTTCTTTATTGCACATACTACAGATTGAGTCTACCAGATCCTTCACTCCATCAATGGTTTCTATCACCCAGGGGATTAAGATTTAACTTATTAAAAGGTTGACACACTTCAAAACATGTCCATGCACATCTTCTCACCATGCACTGTTAACTGCAGAGCAGCAAAAAAAATTGTGAATATTGCATTGTGTACACTAATTATTTTTACTTCAATTTCCCAAGAGTGCTGATTTGCCTTACTGTGATCCTAACTAAACACAATCTAGATGTCCATTTCCATGTCCAAGTGAAAAAAAGTAAAAGGATGACTTAGATATTGATGGCACTTTGCTTAGGACTCTTTGATAATCATACCATAATGCTCAGCGACATGTGCTGTATGCTATCTTCCTGGGATGCTGTCCTCCCTGTTGAATGGAAAATGAAACGGAGAAAACCTCAAGAGTAAAAATAAGGTCCCCAGTCAGAAAACTCTTGCATCAGAAAACTCTTGCATCATTAGGTGGTAGTGGTAGGAAGATAGACTCTGCCTAAGCAGTTAGGTAGAATAAGTAACAGAAGGGGAGCCATCATGGAACACTGAGAGAGAGAAAAGCTGTGAAACCAGTCAACCCACTTAAACTTAATGGAAGTCACATTCTTCCCTGCCCTTTGTCCCTCTGGTCAAAATTAGCATTATGGGCTATTAGTTGAAACAATTAAAGCCAGGGCCAATGGCCAGACAACTCCTAACCCTGAAATCTAGGATCTATGAGATAAGCAGATAGGCCCAAAATACATGAAAAATGCTATTGAAAGAACAGTTGGTGGCAAAGGGCTACAATTAAGGTCAAAGGACACCCACACCAAGAGGCTAAATGATATAAGAATTCTTTTCTTTTTCTTTTTGGAGAGGTTTTTGCTATAAGGCGCATGAGCTTGCCAGAGGGAGACAGAGAGACAGAAAGTGAGAGATCACCCCCCCCACCCAAGGGAGGATGGCCATGCTGCAATCCCTTCTCCTTCATTCTCCTCTCGGAATCTTCGGCATGCACACATACGTGCCCTGCGAGTTTAAGCCACCAGGTCCAGGACTCAAACTGAAGTCGACTACTTGGGAGTCCAGCAACATAGCCATTATGCCAACTGCTGGTCCCAATCTAAGAATTCTTGTGACCATTTACCACTACTTCATTATAAAAGCCTTATAAAAAACCATGTAACTACATGGGAGTCCAGCGACTTAGTGGAGGAGAAGGGATTGCGGCATGGTCATCCTCCCTGGGGAGTGATTCCTCGCTTTCTGTTTCTCTGTGTCTCTGGCGATTGGACATGCCCGATAGCAAAAATCTCTTAAAAAAAAAAAAAAGTGTGAGATAGGAGACAGGAACCCTAAAAATATATATCTCTGGGAAAGTTATGATATATGTTTCTATGTTTTTCTATGCAAAAATCCATCATAACTTTCATGACTACGACCCAATAGTTAAGATTTAAGCCCAAGATGAAATCCCCAAATGGCTACATTTGGGGATAAAAACACAATAGCCCCGTTGTTGCTGAACTATTTGCTCACAGAGACAGTTTGCAGCAGTGACTTAATGAGTGACTTAAGACAAAAGACTTTTTTTCCTGGTCTCACCATATTCCAGGAAGAAGATAATGGTCTTTTATGGACCAAAGCTTTTAGGCAAATAGAGTCTCTTCTCCTTCTACCCACTCCAAAATTAGGAGAAAAATAACCCAACTCATCTAGTATATGACCCTCACCATGAGGGGAATGCATGCACAAGAGAACAAGCACAGACTAAGCCCTCTGACCCAGATAAAAACCCCTCACCTAGCTCCTCATTGGCAGCCCACTCAGGACCTGCACTCTGCTTGGGAGCTCTGGTTCTTTCTCTTTCTTAATAAACTCCACTTGCTTACCTACATCCGTGTCTCTAATTCTTGCTTACCTTTGTCTGCTGCACACAAGAACCTGTGTCTCACTGTGCTTGCCAGGCCAGATCACCTCTATACCCCCTCGTCCCTGCATCAGTAATGATAGTAGAGATGGAAAAGAGTGAAAGAATTTGGGACAGACTTTGGAGTACAGTGGCTTTAAATATTGGGGCCAGTAGGTGGTGTGGTGGTTAAGGTGCTGGACACTTCCACATAGCTGACCATGGTTTGAGTCCTGGACTTGGTGGCTTGCTTTCTTGCTTTCCTTCTCTCTCTCTCTCTCTCTCTCTCTCGGGGTGTGTGTGTGTGTGTCTGGTCAAATTAAAATAAATGAATGAATAAATAAAAATTAAAGTAAGTACTTCTTTAAAAAAATGTACTGAGGAATTTATTTAGGGGTTTAAACAAAGAACTTTCTTTCTTTTTTTTTTTTTGCTATAGGACGCATGTGCTTGCCAGAAAAACAGATAGACAGAGATACAGAAAGCGAGAAATCATGCCCTGGAGGAATGGCCACACCACAATCCCTTCTCCTCCATTCTCCTCTCAGGATCTCGGGCATGCACATGTGCTTTAAGCCACCGGGTCCAGGACTCAAACCGCAGTTGACTACATGGGAGTCCAGCGACATAGCCATTACATCATCTGCTGGTCCCAAATCAAGAACCTTCTTTAGATTATTTGTCTGAGCTGTTGGGTTGGTGGTGGATGACAACATTGATAAGAGTAAGAGGAGGGACAGTCTGTGGTCTGGTGGTTACCTGTGCTGGATCCCACAGGCTGACTGCTCAGTTCAAGTCCTTGTGCATTAGTGCCTAAACTCCAAAGGGGGGAAGAAATGGAGGAGGAGTAATTGCAGTGTGACCTTTCTCCATGGGGGGAGGGGTACTTTTTCATTTTCCCTTTTTCTTACTCTCTCACTCCTCTCTTTCTCTCATGAGCACATGCAACCTCTGGCAAATTAAAACTTAAAAAAAATAAAAAGAGTGATAAGGAATGGATTTTGAATATTAGAGGGGTGGAAATTAGTAACATTTTAGACATGACATATTTAAGATACCTATTAACCAAGAGACTCAAAGTGGAAATTAGAGTTGTAATTTGGAGCTGGGGATCAGATATTTGACTTACTCCTGGCATCCACTCAGATCTTGCGACAGAAAAAGCCGTCATGGTACAATGGCTCTAGCAGCATTGAGATATCAGGCAGAGAAGAGTTTCTCACACTTGAGTGTTCGAGGTATACACACCACAGCTGATAGTTCCCATTTCTGGCTGTGCTTACTTGACTTTTAATCACAGATCCATTTGAGAAAACTGGGCCTGGAATTCTGAGGGTTCATTATTCTAACTTCAAATGGATCACCCAGATGGACCACTCAATCCACATGATAAAGTCTTAAAGCATTATGTAAATATATGTCCTTGAGGGGTTTGGATTTTCCATATCTAATCTCCCTTAACTACCATAGCAAATCTCTTCCTCTGGGGGAAGGCAGGGAGAGCTGTCAGACCTCTCTTACTGTGTATGCTTGATTCACCATCATTTAAATGACTAAAATTCACACATAGGCCTATTCTTCCAGCTCCAAGAAGATCTCCCCTGATCTTCACCTTTTTGTATTCATGTCTTTGTGTAGTCCTCTCCCTACCACATGGAGGCTCCAAGTACCAACAGAGTTAGCAATAGGTGAAGAGGGATAACTTCTAAGGCTAGGTCATAATGGCATTGCAGTTTCCACCTTGCTGTCTTCGATTGCTCAGTCTGGGGGAAGCCAGTTGCTATATTCTGGGGACACTCAAACAGCTCTGGAGAGTTCATGAGGAAAGGAACTAAGGGCTTCCACCAGCCAGACCCACCTTGTTAGCCAAGTGAGCAAGACTTCTTGGAAGTGGTTAGTCCAGCCCCAGTGAAGCCTTCAGGAGGTTTCAGATGACATCTGACCACAACCTTCTGAGAAATCCCTAGTCAGAACCACCCATCCAAATAACTTTAGAATTCCTTGACCCAGAGAAACTGTGAAAGAGAGGTGATTATTACCGTCTTGAGTTTCAGGCGATTGTTATATAGCAATAGATAACCAATTCATACTTTAAAAAGATAATATTGTTGTTGTCAGGAGCAACCTGATGAGTAGAACTTAATTAAAAGCATGGAAAATAAATTTACCTAGTTTTCCAGAGAGGAACATCTAAACAATCAGCAGACTCTCTTAAATTCCAATCTGTGCTGAAGACCCATTACAGCAGAAGTTGTGATGTAGATAAAGAAAGCAAATAACTTCACTTGGTTAAATTATGGTGTTTAGGGACTCAACCTGCATGACAAAGCAAAGCACAAAAATATTTTGGGTCTTTTGTTTTCATGTCACAAACAGTTCTGAACTTCATAGGAAGGAACTTTGGTGTTTCCTTTAAACAAAAGGAGACTGAGCTGTGCTATTTTATGTATCTGAGAATAGGAAGCTATGTGATTATAAATGCTGAATATCAGTGAGAATTATTTACAGCAGTAGCCTCCTGGGATTTAAATTCTAATCCAAACCTGCCAGAAAGAACTTTTTGTGTATGTTTTCTCCCCTTTGAAACTTGCTCATCTTTAACAAGAAGATTATGTTAAATTTTGTGTCTTAACTTTATTAAGTCATAAATCATTTTCTATAGAAGTAACCCCTCCAAATTTAAAATGCAACAGTAGTATATAGCCTGATTCTGCTGTTGTCAACAGCTCGCAATCTCTTTTTACCCATGACATAGTATCTAAATGGCTAAACACTGACAATCTATATCATGTTAATAGTTTCAGGCTTATTTTGCATGTATTACCTCACCTGAATCTTAAAACTATCCCATTTTAACTGATAACTAAGGCCCACAATGTTTATTATTCTACCTCATTTCCTTGAAAAATTTACCAACTTACTTGACCTCTCTGACAGATAAGTGGATTGGTCTGTTTTCTGAGGTCTTTTTCAATCCTAAAATTGCATTAAAATTCTTTTTTGCTATAGGGCACAGTCACCAGAGAGAGGGAGAGTGAGAATGAGAAATCACCTTCCCGGGAACCAGCAGTTAGCGTAATGGCTATGTCGCTGGACTCCCACGTAGTCGACCGCAGTTCGCGTCTCGGACCCGGTGGCTTAAAACTCACGCCGGGCGCGTGTGCGTGCGTGCCCAAGATCCCGAGAGGAGAATGGAGGAGAAGGGATTGCGGCGTGACCATCCCCCCTGGGGGGTGATTTCTCGCTTTCTGTCTCTCTGTCTCTCTCTGTCTGTCTGGCGAGCGCACGCGCCCTATAGCGAAAAACCTCTCAAAAAAAAAAAAAATCACCTTCCCCACTACCCTGCCCCCCCAAGTCACTGGGTATAGAACTCAAACACTTAGTCGGCCATGTGGTATTCAGTCACCGTATCCAACACACCAATGGCTGGCCCTAAAATGTCTTTATTCCAAGCCATTTATGCAAGATCAAATCAGTACATGAGATACAGAAAACAGACTTGGAGTTAAAAGATCTGACTCTTGGCTCTACCATTGGTTCCCCATGAGTACCTGGAGGAATCATTTAAACTTTCTGAATCTCAGTAGTCTCATCTTTAAAAGGAAGTTAGTAAGAGACACCTGTTAGAATTATTGTGCAGACCAAACGAAATACAACATTTAAATCACTTATTTGCTCTAGAATCTTGATCTAGTTAATTTTCCCCAGCCCTAGATTCCCTTGCATAAAATGTGAAAACAGACAGAAAGCATCTTCACTGTCAGTACAGTATAACAGAAGATGAGGTGGTCCCCTAGTCCACCCTGGCATACTCACTCTCCAGCTACCTGGCGTTTGTGAGCTAACAGCTCAGTTTAGTCCTTCTTAGAGAATTGCTTGCAGCTGAAGGCAGTTTATTCAAGGGCACGCCCCTTCCCGGAAGGTAGCTCATATCCAGTCGCCATCAATGCTGGGCTATAAAAGACAGGCCTTTTGCCTCAATCTAGAAAAATACAAGAGCTCCCTCAGTTCAGCACTTCTGATGAGACTGGCTGAGCTCTTTGACATAACTGCTTAACAGTCCAACCTTTCCCTTGGCTCAGTCATATTTTCTTCCCTTTCTCACAGATGCTATTCCTGAGAGCTCCACCCCCAGAAACTTTTTGCATGCAAATTTCCGACTTTTTGGAGTCTGTTTTCTGGGAACCCAACCATCACTTTGTAACATGATGATAGTGAGATAACAGATAAGAAAGTGCTTTGAAAACTGTCAAGTTATCAGCAACACTGGATACCATTTACAATACTAGAATGAGGATTATCTAGAAAATACTGAACTGATACGTTTTTTTAGTCGTCCAGATAATTGTGTTTCTCTGCTGTCATTCCATCATTATGGCCCCAGGGAAGAGAAAGGGAAAAGTCATCTTGAATGGAAACAGGATATGAAGTAGAAGTAGTCCCTTCTAGTCCAGTAAGGAAAGTTTAGGGAAATTGTCAGTTGAGGGAGAAGAGAGATGAGATGAGAGACTAGAGAAAAGATGTCAGATGCTATTGTCCACACATTCCTCTCTTAGGATGGAGTATCTGTGGGGAAGTAATGGAAACAAACAGATAAATTCAGGCAAGATGGAACCTTGTGGCTAGTGGCCGAATTGTCTGGGAATAGGCGGAGGGAAACTGCAAAACAGGAGACTCTATTAATAGAGTTGTGAGCCTAGAAGCAATGGCCAAACATTGGCAGAAAGGAGTAGAGATAGATGAGCCCAGCTCTCTGTGCCTTGTCTGTGGCTGGGGTTTAACAGGCAATGCAGAAACTCAAGGATGCCTTTTTTCCAACCCGGAGGAAGACAGGAAACTGAGTATAGGGTAGCTTGCAGAAGCCAGAGGTTAGGATGAGGAAGAAGAAACTCCATAAGGTCATCAAAGCATTAAACTCTTGGAAATAGGACTGGCTGACTTCAGGGAGAAATCTTGAGATAATGCCAGTCTGGAACAAGGTTTGAGGATGGCACAGTAGTCAGGGAGGTAGGGGAAAAAAATCACTGCATGCTGCACTAGAGAATTGTTCTCCTTTTTAAAATAATTATTAAAAATATAGATTTAGGGCCAGCCAGGTGGTTTGGTGGTTAAAGGGGCTGGACTCCACATGGCCAACTGTGCGGCTTGAAAAATACACTGGGCATAGGGGCCAGCAGGTGGTGTGGTCGTTAAGGCATTGAGTTCTCACATGACTAACCATGGTTCAAATCCTGGACCCTAAGGCTTAAGATCATGTTGGAGTGTGTGTGTGTGCATGCCCCAAATTCTGTGTGCCTATAGTTTCATCTGGGAGACTGAGGCAGGAGGACTTTTAACATGAACTTTTAAAAACTTAAAAATAACTACTTAAGTACAATTTGAATAATTTAAGTACAAGAATATTAGTCAAGAGGAGAATGGAGAAGGGATTGTGGTGTGGCTATCCTCCCTGGGGAGTAGTTTCTCACTTTCCCTTCCTCTGTCTCTCCTGGCAAGTGCATGTGCCCTATGGCAAAAAAAAAAAAAAAAAAAAAAAAAAAAAAAAAAGGAAAGGAAAGGAAAGAAAAGGGGGAAAGGGAAGGGAAGGGAAGGGAAGGGAAGGGAAGGGAAGGGAAGGGAAGGGAAGGAAAGAAGGAAAGGAAAGGAAAGGAAGGGAAAGGAAGGGAAAGGAAAAGGAAAAGGAAAAGGAAAAAGAAAAACACACCAGGCATGTGTGTATGCATCCCTAAAACCCTAAGAAGAGATTGAGGAGAAGGAATTTTGGTGTGATCATCGCCTCCCACACCCGGAAGGGGGATGCTTTCTCACTTTTTCTCTCTCCCTGTCTTTCCAATGAACACATGCACCCTATAGCAAACAAATAAGCAAACAAAAAAAAATTATTTATAAATAAATATAAAGTCACTATAATTTGGTTTGTGACCAGAGCCGTTTACTTAATATTCTGTTCACTTATTTATTTAAGAAATGGAGTCTCATGAGCCAGCCCATAGTGTGGTGGTTGAGGCTGCTGGAACCCACGTGGCCAACAGCATGGTTGAAGTCCTAGGTCAGGACCTGGGTGTGCAAGTTTGCCCCAAATCCTGAAAGTTGAGAGAGAGAGAGAGAGATGAAGGAGAAAGGACTACAGGGTGATCATTCCTCATGGGGGGGGGGGGAGGGTGTGGAGTGAGGTGGAGGGGGGGTGGGGAGGAGACACTTTCTCATCTCACCACTCAGCCTCTGAGCACACATGCCCTCTGGCAAAATTTTAAAAAGAAAAGAGAGAAGAAAGGGAAAAAGAAAGAAACAGGGTCTATCTGTGTTGCCCACCTGGCCTCCAACTCACTGTCCTCCTGCCTTAGCCTCCCAGGTAGCTGAGCTTACAAGCATGTGCCACTACGCTAGGCCGTTTATCCACTTTTTAACAGCCTTAATGCTTTGGCCTTGCTATATTTTAGTATACACTGCATTCCTATTAATAGCTCTGATAGCTTTAACTTTCCGGAAACCATCCTATTTTGCCATCTGTTGTATTTCATGAGAAGTTCAGTGAAATTCATCGTTAGTATAGCATATAGTTGTTCTGCCTTGTTGACATTCCATTGCAAGTTCTAATTTTGAGTTATTTATGCATAATTGGGATTTTTTTTTACCTTACATTGAGTCAAAAGGTAAAATAATTTCAGACAGCACTTCACTTGTGAATACTAATTTAGGTTTATTATGTACATCAGAACCATGTTTTATAAGAGCATGGAAAAAATTTATAATTTGCTTTCATAGCTAAAGCTTCTTAGTTTTTAAGTAGTTGACTTAGTAGTTGTAAATTAGATTATTTTTTATTTTAAAAAATAGACTTTTGAGGCCTAGCTGCAGTGGTGTGTGCTGCTGAAACACTGTACTCCATAGGTTAGGACTACATGGGATGCCTGAGTTCAATTCCTGGTCCAACTTAAACACTGGATGTGGTGTCACATACCTATAATCACAGTGACTCAGGAGGCTGAGGCAGAAATTTCGCAAACTCAAGGTTGACCTGGGCAACGTAACGAGAGCCTGCCTAAAAACGAGCTAAGTAATGTGGTGTGTGCCTGTAGTCATAGCTGGGAGACTGAGGCGGGAGGACTATAACGTAAACTTTTGAAAACTTAGATTTTAAAAATAAGTCCTATGTGCAATTTGAATAACTTAAATATAAGAATATTAGTCAAGATGTCATCCTTTGCTTCCTATGATTTATATCCTTTAAGTGAAGGCCTAAGAGACTAATGGAATGTGTAAAATCAAACATGCCCAAGAAGCAAATTTCTTTCTAATTGCATTAAGTAAAATAATTTGAGTACTTAGCTAATGAACCATACAGGGTCTCTAATAAATCACTAGACAGGAAGATGTCTTTCATTTATAAATGTGTTAATATTTTCTCAATAAGGGTTTCCTGTTATTAAGTATCAGAATTATAAGATCTAAGATCATTTTTGTGTTGTTATTTGCACCCGAAGAGTTTTGTCTAACTGAAGTGATGGTTCAAAATAATTTTTAGAAAAGCTAGGATGGTGTCGATTTTGTTCCTTCATCAGAAACTTGATGCCAAGGTTTTCATGATACTAATATGAATTTAATCTGATTTCATTGCAATTATACAAAAGTATTTGCTATTTAGTAGCTTTATATTTTTGTTTAGATATGCTGATGCAGTTTTAATAAGGCTCAAATTAAAAATTAAAAATAATTTTTATTATTTTCAATTTGACCAGAAAGAGACAGAGAGAGAGAGAGAAAGGGAACGTGAGAAAGCCGCTAGGTTCCGGACTCGAACTGCTATTGGCCATGTGGGATTCCAGTGCCTTTACTACCATGCTACCTGCCAGCCCCTCAACTTTAAAAACAAAATTATCAGAGGGCATGTATGCTCACTGCAGAGAGACAAAAGAGAGAGAAAACAACCCCCATGGCATGCCAACACTTTTTCCTCCATCTCTTCCTTCTTTCAGAGTTTTGGCATCCACACGCGTGTGCCAAGCATGTTTTTCAAAGCCACTAGGTCCGGGACTTGAACTACATAGTCAGCCATGTAGGATCTGGACACCCTAACCACCATGCAACTTGGCCCCTTGATTTTTAAATATGAACTTCCTTTGTTATTTTGTTCAAAATCTAGTCTTGACCATGTGATTATTTTTTAAGCACCCAGCATTTTAATCAACTACAACATGAAGTCTATAATTGACAGAGTGTTTGAGAAAACATAAATGTTAGTATATCAATTTATTTATAATAAGTAGAATAAAAATACCATATTGGTATTTATAGGATTATAAAATAATTTTTTGTTGAGCTTTTTTAATATTTTTAAAAATTGCTGTAGAATGTATATGCTCAACAGGAGTGGGAAAATGAGAAAACACACGCCAGGGACGATGGCCATGTTGCAATCCCTTCTCCTCCATTCTCCCCTCGGGATTTTAGGCATACACCATGTACATACACCCAGCATGTTTTCCAAGCTGCCAAGTCCAGGACTTGAACCATGCAAATGGCACATGGGATCCAGCTGCTTGAACAACGATGCCACAGGCTGGTTCAGTGCATATTATTAAATTGAGCCATTTGGGTGGTGTTGACATTACTTTTGGTTGAATATAAACTTGAATGAAGTTATTCTTGAAATATAAACCTCAGAATTTAAAAAATGCATATATGTAAATTAAAATATTACTTTCACAGCTAAAAATCCTTAGTTTTTAGGTAAAGTTTAGTTAATAGTTATAAATTAGATTATTTTTTGTTCTAAAAAAATAAACTTTTGAGGGACCAGCAGATGGCATAATGTTTACATTGCTGGACTCCCATGCAGTTCACAGAGGTTTGCATCCTGGACCTGGTGGCTTAAAACTCACACCAAGTGCATGTCCGTGCATGCTCAAATCCTGAGAGAATGAAGGAGAAGGGATTATGGCACCGGCATCCCCCAGGGGGGTGATTTCTCATTTTCTGTCTCTCCAGTGAGCGTACACGCCCTATACCACAATCCTTCTAAAAAAACAAAAGAAACAAAAAAATCCTTTTGAGGCCTAGCTACAATGGTGTGTGCTGCTAAGACACTGTACTTCATAAGTTAAGACTACATGGGAGGCCTGAGTTCAATTCCTGGTCCAACTTAAACACTGGGTATAGTGGCACCCAGGATGTACTACCCCAAAAGGTTAATAGAAGTTTTTTTCTTTTCTCAAGGTTATTGATTACTTCTCTTTTCATGTTTCTTGCATTTCCAAATTTTCTATGAGTACATTATTTTCTTTTTTTCATTGCCAGGTGTGCATGCACTCACCAGAGTGAGGCAGAGAAAGAGAAAGTACACTTCAATGGGGTGTGGTCATGTTGAAATCCCTTATCCATTTTTCTATCTTGCTGGGATTTTGAGCAGACACACACATGCACCTGGTATGGTTTTCAAGCTATTGGGGCTAGAATTTGAACTGCGGTTGGCCATATGGGATCTAACTCCCATAACCACTAGGCTACAGGCTGGCCTGACAATATTACCTTTCAGTTGGAAAATAAACCAATTAATTTTTTTTTTTTTGGGGGGGAGAGGTTTTTGCTATAGGGCACATGCACTCACCAGACAGACAGAGAGAGACAGAGAGACAGAAAGTGAGAAATCACCCCCCAGGGGGGATGACCACGCCGCAATCCCTTCTCCTCCATTCTCCTCTTGGTATCTTGGGCATGCACGCACACGGCCCGGCGTGAGTTTTAAGCCACTGGGTCCAGGACGCGAACCACGGTCGACTACATGGTCGTCCAGAGACATAGCCATTATGCTAACTGCTGTTCCCACCAATTAATGTTATTGAAGAGCTATGCTTCTACTGGCAAAAGTTCTCCTACCTAAGAGAACTAAAAAGCAACCAAGGGAAGATCATGAAGCCTTGCATCCATGGTAAATGTTGGGCTTTTATCCAGGAGTTTAAGAAGAGCTGGTGAAAGATTTGAGTCTGACAAAGATCACTCTAGGTACAGGGCGAAGAATGGATTAGCAAGGAGTAAATGAAAGGCTCAAAGGCCTTGTAGTAGGCTGTTACAAGAATTTGAGGGACTTTATTTACATTGAAAAATAAACCTTGTGTATCTTCTCAGATCCCAGACTGCCTCCTTCTCTCTGTCTAGGTCAGAGCTCCACCTATGCAGGTTGTCACTGGACTTTTGCAGTTGGATGAAGCACCATGCCCCGGGCAGGGGGTCTGCCTCCTGAGAGCCCTCGAGTGGCCAGAAGACACAATCCAGAAGTTCAGGGGTGTCTTGTTCTCCATTGATGTAAACCTTCACCAACCTTGACCAATGCCAAATGGGTCCAGGAGAAAGATAGGCAGATACATTCACTCTTCTTCCTCCTGAGGACTATCTGAGACCCAGCTTCTCCTGTAACCCTTCTGGAGAAGTCCCAAGCATGCTCAGTGATGTGCTATATGACTGCAGGGCAGAAGCCAGTGTGGTAACAAGCAGGGCCTCTCACGGTGTCCCGTCTTCCCTTGCCTCATTTTCTTTTCCTCTTTACTTGCCATTCTGGGCTTGTGCCTCATGCTCTGCTTTTCACAGTAACTAGGTTTAGACTGCCTTTGCTACATAGTGAGTGGGAGTGAGTGGTGAGGAGAGCAAAAATTCAAAAGATATTTAAAAGGTAGCTTTGGCACCAATTTGTTCGCTGATCTAATAGGAGGGCAGTGAGAGAAAAGGGTGTATTTAAGATGACCCCTAGGTTTTTAACCAAGTGGCCAGCACAAGCACAATTCCTAACACACATTAAGCCCTCAGTAGATATTTATTGGATGAATGAATGCATGAATTATGGTACCATAACTAAGGTAAAAACTGCAGGAGGTGTTTATCCATGTAGCATAACCTCAAGGAGAGTTGAACAAATATTACTGGGTGGTGTTTACAGTCCTTTCTTAAGAGGCCCTATGCAAATTTATATGAGTGGATGATCAAGGCTTGGGAAAGAGTGATGAAAAGTTGAGCCAGTAGGGTGCTGACAGCTGTCCACAGTTCAAATGGATTTTTTTTCTTGTGAACTTGAATCTGAACTTAGTCTCTTCCAAACAATGCAGCAGAGTTTAAACCATCTCATGAAATTGTCCAAGATTTACAGAGCTATCAAGCACAGTTAGCACAGTGCTAAATCTTGAAACTCTCATTTCTGAGCTATTTTCACTTTTATAAAGAACAAAGAAAAACAGAGCTAAAGAGAAGACTTCCAGAGATCATCTGGCCCAACTTCCCTGGTTCAGGGATGATTTGGCACACAGGTTTAGGAAAAGCACAGTTGTTTATTTTTCTGTAGAACTGAGTGACATTCAACTACCAAATAACAATATTATGTTATAGAAATGCTGGCCAAGAAAAGCTTACAGAACTAAAAAGTAAGAAACAGCTTTTGTTCTACTATAATAGGGTGGTGACCCTCTAAAGATACAGTTTCATTTTGCAGAGTTAGAGATATTTTGGCCTAAATAGAATTTATGGATAAGCATAAATGCTAGACTAGAAACAGCTACAAAATAATTACTGTGTTTAGTGCTAAAACTAAAATTATTTGTCTAAAAAGCACAATGAAAATTATAGCAGACCAGTATATGATTAAGTACTCAAGATATTAAGTCATCAAGAAATGGGGCCAGCAGGTGGCATAGCAGTTATGTTGCTGGACTCCCACATGGCCGACTATGGTTCAAGTCCTGGACCCAGTGGCTTGAAATTCACGCTTGATGTGTGTGCGTGCATGCCCAAGATCCTGGGAGGAGAATGGAGGAGAAGGAATTGCAGCATGGCCATCTCTTCGGGGGTGATTTCTCACTTCCCCTCTCACTATCTCTGTCGCTCTCTCTCCCATAAATGCACGTGCCCTAAGCAAAAACCTCTAAAAAAAAAATAGGGAAAATCAAGTACAAATGTGTTTTCTTTTAAAACATTTGTATAGTTTACTATGTTCCAGGTACTAAGAATGTGACATGTTATTCATTTCATCTTTATAACAGTCCTACAGAGAAGGCACTATTATTAGCCTCCTTTCACAGATGAGAAAATTAAAGCTCTGAAAAGGATTCCCAAGACCAGATCCCTGGATCTACACATTGATGTGTAGATCCAGGATTCAAACTCATTACCTGACTGCTTTACTTATTTGAAGGCCAGGCTGTTCAGTCAGTGTCTTTAGATGCCCAGCATGGAACATACACTATGAAGAACACAGAGGTACCGAGAGTAACTGAGGAGAGAGCAGGTTCACACGTCCTATCTCATACTTATCCTAGTGCTTATACCTACTGAGTAAAATGGCAAACAGTATCACGAACACTATTCTCTCTCTCTCTTCCCCTCCTTTCTTCTTCTCTGTCATTAAGTGAACATAGTTTGATTTGCCTATTTATATGTCTATAAGAGTAAACCTCATTGTAAAAGTCAGGGTCAGATTTATTGCGCATTGTGAAAATCTAATTTTGTGTATAAAGTAAATTTAAACTGGGAAAAAAAAAGTCAAGGTCAGGTCAGTGTTGATTAAGTCTCTGGATCCCACATGACTGACTACATGGTTTGAATCTTGGACTGGGGATCTTGAAAAACAAGCTGGGCGGGACCAGCAGTTAGCATAATGGCTGTGTCGCTGGACTCCCATGTAGTCAACCTTAGATTGAGTTCCAGACCCGGTGGCTTAAACTCACGCCGGGCATGTGTGCGTGCGTGCCCAAGATCCCGAGAGGAGAATGGAGGAGAAGGGATTGCGGCGTGGCCATCCTCCCTGGGGGGGTGATTTCTCACTTCCTGTCTCTCTGTCTCTCTCTCTCTTTCTGGCAAGCGCATGCCCCCTATAGCAAACAAAACAAAACAAAACAAAAACAGAAAGGAAAAGAAAAACAAGCTAGGCAAGTGTGCATCTGTGCCTAAAATCCTGTGGGGAGAAGGGAGGAGCAGGAATTGTGGCACGGCCATTCCCCTCTGAGGGGTGATTGCTCACTTGCCCTGTTTTTCAGTCTATGTCTCTTGCCAGTGAGTATACACACCCTATGGAAAAAAAATGTTTTTCTTGAGAGATTTTTTTCTATAGGGCGTATGCACTTGCCAGAGAGACACAGAGAGATAGAAAGTGAAAAATCACCCCCAAGGGGATGGCCACACAGCAATCTCTTCTTCTTCATTCTCCTCTTGGGATTTTGAGCATGCACACATATGTGTCTGGTGTGAGTTTCGAAGTGCCGGGTCCAGAACTTGAACCGCAGTTGACCATGTGGGAGTCCAGCGAAGTAAACCATTATGCCATCTGCTGGCCCCTATTACAAAAATCTAAAAAAAAAAAAAAAAAAAAAAGTCAGGGACTATCATGGAGTAGTAGCCAATTAGCAATAAGCTCATGAGGTTGGGGATAAATGAACCTCACTTAGCTCATACTGAGGAGAACTTATCATGGCAGTTCAGGTTTATTCATCTATTCAACAATTATCAATTGGGTGTTTTTTGTTTTTGTTTTTGCTATAGGGCACTTGTGCTACTGGAGAAAAATAGAGAGAAGAAAGAGAGAGGGAAAGTGAGAAACCACCTTCCCAGCAGGGGATGGCCATGCCATAATTCCTTCTCCATTCTCCTCTTGGGATTTTGGGCATGCAAGTACACATGACCAGTGTGTTTTTCGACCTGCCTGGTCCAGGGTTTGAATCACACAGCCATTAACTAACCCACACCGTTGGCTGGCCCTTCATTTATATTTTAAAAGAACTGTTTTGGCTGCTGTGTAGAGAATGAAATTTACGGTGAAGGTGTAGAGGCATGAAAAATAATTAGATCACTGCAGTAGGCTGGTCAAGAAAAGATGATGGTTTGGACTAGCTGCTAGTGTAGGTGCTAGCAAGGAGAGATGGGGGCTTAGCATGTTATCATATCGACATGTATATCTACATCCCTAGCTATAAATTAGAGCTGACAGGAGGGGCTGATAAATTAGATATAGAATGTGAGGGAGATGGGAGGCTGCATTAGTATTTAGAAATTATTTCTCTTGGAAGACGATGAGAGGAATTCATAAGAGACATCTTAAAATGGGATTAATGCCCTGACTGCATGAACCACGGTTGTTTCTTAGAGAACTTTCTTGATAATATGACAGGACACCCACCAGAGGGCATATTTTTCTGATCCAGCCAGAATCATAAGCACCTTCCATTCCAGTCCCTTTTCTGCTAAAAAGTCACCCCTCACACCACAGTCACAGTTGGAGGAAGAAAACACTATTTTGCAGGTGGTGGAACAACTTTCTTAAAAAAAAAAAAAAAAAAGTGTATATTTAGGACCTTTACTGTAGGTATACTAGAAATAAATACATGCTTACCTGTTATATTTAAAATGTACATGCTAATATATAGTGTCCATTGTGTGTGTTAAAACACGTTAGTATTTACCTAGTTTCTTGCAATTGTTCTGCAATACTGATCTGAGTTCCTTCTCCTTAGTCTTCCTCACCACTCCCTCATCACTACGTATTTTCTCAAAGATTTTCAAAGTTCTCCCCTCCACAGTCATCCTGGGGCTGTGGTATACACAGACAATATCACCTAGACAGTGAACTTTGAACCCAAAGGATTTTAGTGTAGGAAAGAAGAGCTAGTCTAACCCTTCTTTCACTTCAAAGCAGAGGAAACAGACGGGAGTTCAGTCCCAGCTGCCCTCTATACACAACGGCCTTGCCCTTCTCAGAATTAAGTTTTACTGCATCCAACAGATGATAAATTTGCACATTTTCATTTGATATAGAAGCTGTTCTAATCAGAGTACTCTATAATAAGCAAGAGGAGAAGGAGTTAGGCAGATAATGTAGGAGGATGTTTTTGGCACACATTTGTTAATACAAAAAGTTCATGGAAAATATATATTATGAAAAAATTATGCATGGATTTCAATTTTTTTTTGCACCAAAATAAACTCAAACTTTCATTTCCCCACAAGCTTTTTTTAAAGGACCCCCCCCATTCATTTTCATCACCCTAATGGAATTTTCTCAAGGAAGAGTGATCTTTGGGAAGTGATTATAATAGGAAACCCAGAAGTCTAATCCAGATGTTTTAAAAAGCCACATGAGGGGCCAACAGATGGAACAGCAGTTATGTCACTGGACTTTCACGTGGCCGACCATGGTTCAAGTCCCAGACCTGGTGGCTTGAAATTCACGCTGGGTGCATGTGCGTGCATGCCCAAGATCCTGGAGAACAGAGGAGAAGGGATTATAGCATTGCCATTCCCCCTGGGGGCGTGACTTCTTGCTTTCTCTCTTTCTTTCTGGCAAGCACATGTACCCTATACCAAAAAAATCTCCAAACAAACAAACAAATAAATAAAAATAAATAAAAAGTTACATGATGATGGAAACCTAGCATCAGTATCATTTCACCCAATATCCTCTAACGAGGCTGGGGAGCGGCCAGGGCGAAGACTGGAGATGTGACTAGAGAGTGATGGGTTTTAATTATTCAACAGCTGTATTGAAAGTCATACTCTTAAAGAAGGCCTCTGGAGACTGCCTTCTCCAACGTCCATTGTCCATGACTTTTATTTTGGTGATAAACAAAGCCTACTCACGTTAATAATTATTATTGCTTCCTTCCTATGCGTCAGCCTTTGTGTAAAACCCTTGATTTGCACTATCTAATTAATCCTTACCCCACCTCTGTGCTGTCGGCACAATTGTGTTTTAGAAAATGGTTAATACTGAGGTCAAGAGGTGGCCTAGTAGTTAAGGTGCTGGACTCCCACATGGCTGACTGCATTTCAAGTCCCGATGCCAGGCCCATGTGCATACCCAGAATCGTGGCAGGAGAATGGAAGAAAAGGGATTGCAGCATGGCCATCCCCAGATGTGTGTGTGTGGGGAGGATTTCTAACTTTCCTGTATCTCTGTTTCTCCACTGAGCACAGGCATCCCATAGTCTCTAAAAAGAAATAGTTAAAACTGAGGCACCAGGTACCCAGATAGAGTAATCTGCCACAGACCACAGAATTAACCAACGGAAGAATTGATATTTGAACACTTACCCTAAGTACCCTGTATTCTTTTGGTTTTTCTCAGAGAAGCCAAGCAGTCTTATGAGAAAGGAAACACTAAAGGTTGTTCAGTTTCAGCTGGTCACTAAGGAAGAGACTAGAGGTTTCATTTATGTACTCAAGCCCTAATGGGAGAGATTTGCTGTAGCCGAAGAGGACTGTGAGTACTTATTTCGATGGAGAAATTTGACAATTGGGGTCGTCAGATTAAAAAAAGACCATCTTTTAACAACATTTTCTCTCCGGTTACAGTTTTTTTCCTCTTAGGATATTTTCCCCCTCGGGTTTTCTGAACTGCCATAAAACATTTGCGCAACATATGACACCCTTGATGAAAATCTGAGGACATCTTGGATGAAGGACAACTTTTAAGTGAGAACACAGTCTGCCCTCGCCTCGGTTAAACAAGTCGAATGGAAACGATGAGTTCACATCGGAGCATCCAGTAGACGCGGGCTCTCCGAAGCCCAGACTTGGCAGACGCGGTGGCTGAACAAGACGTCAAAACTCCTGCGCGCAGACACTTGTCTGAAGGGGGCGCCCACCACCGCCCACCTTGCGCAGACTTCTCCGGGGGAAGCCAGGTTTGGGACCAGCCGAGAGGGCAGTTGTAGCTCCGCCCTCTCCGGGCTAAGGAATGGGGTGTGGTTGGTGGGAATAGGAACTCAGATCGCGGCCTGAGCTCCTCTGGGAGCACGCCCCCTCTGTCCCCGGAAGGGGCAGGAGAGGTCCGGGGCCAGTCGCCCCACGGCAGGAAGCGCCTGCGTCTCAGCTCTGGAGCAGGGGGAACGTCGCCCTGGGTCCCATCTACGAGCAGAGCGTCCCCTCCCCCGCAGGAAACGTCCCCGCCGGCCCCTCCCTCCGCCACCACCGCCTGGGGTTCTGGGTTGTAAAATCCCACGCAGTGGGGCGGGCTTGGTGACCCCGCGAGGCGAGGCGCTGCCGCCTACGGGCAGGGACCCCAGCACCCTCCAGTACCCAACCGCCTCCTCTGACCCTCGCCGGGCCGTAGGTCTTCAGGCTTCCTCCGGCCTCCCAATCCCAGCAGGGCTCCAGCCCCACTCCACCACGAGTCCTTGGGCCCCCGCCTCTCCGTCCCCCTCCCTGCACCACCCCCAGCCCCCGGCCCTCCCAGCCTCCCGCCACCCCTAACACACCCCCTCCCGTTCGCGCCCAGGGGTGGTGGGGGAGGAGGTGCCTCCACATCTGGACCCCGTCCGCCCGAGGGAGGAGCTGCAGCCGTCATAGCCCCGCCCTTGGGGTTCTTGGACTCCCCCGGCCAGCTGAACATCTGGGTGCGGGGGTTAGCGTTCCAGATGTGACTCCTGGGCGGCCAGATGTGCACGTTCCCCGCCCCTGGCAGGCGGCCCGCCTGCGTGGGAGGGGCTGGGAACGTTCCCTCCCAGCAGACTTAAAAGCCCGCACAACCTCAAGCCCCCCGGGCTGGCGGGCTAGGCCGCTTTGCTCTCCCGGACTAACAGCCTAACCGGAGACTTTCCAACCTGGCTTGAGCCTCGCCCCGAGCAGCCCTCGGAGCTATTCAAATCAGAGAAAATAGGGCAACTCTACAGGGTTCCCCCGAAGAAACCCCCAAGTTTGACCAGGCGACCCTAGTGCTGGGGCGAGACTCCAACTGCGATATGAACCCCAGATTGGGAGCAGGGATTGTATCTGGGGCTTCCCCAGAGCGCCCTGTGACCCGTTAGAGATCTCATATTTGTACTGGGGTCGTATTCCACCTGGTACAGGCTGCTCTGGGAGAGAGGAAGGCCAAGCGAACGCTGTGACTCAATCCCCTTGGAATGTGCCTGGAATAATTATGGGGACTTGAAAGGTTTTTACGGCCGCCCGAGGTAGCTGGTAGAGGAGACGAGGCTCCTGCGCCTGCAGTTGGCGGGTGGCCGAGGGGGGCAGTATTGCCTTATGCAGAGCTGCTGCGCCCACAAACAGGACAAAAATAGTCGGAGCATCTGGTTTAAATCAACCCAAAAGCGTTTTTCCCAGCTTCATCCGCCGCCCTGCAGAACCGACAGAACAGGACAAGCCGAATATATACCCGGTATTCTTTTAACACTCCAGTAATAGTTAAACCCGATCACGTTTTACCGCTGGGACTTCTCGGTGTCCTAATGTACAACTGTCGTTATGGTATAGATATTGCAAATTAAACTTCCTTTTTTTGAGGTTTTGTGTGGGCATGTGCTTAAGCAATTACATTTGCTAGCAACGCTCCGAATACGTTGCCCTTTTCTTTCCCTATCTTTCTTTCTTTTTTTTTTGTATGAGACCTCAGAATAGTAAAAAATATCTGAGGCTAACATATGGATTGCTAACACCAAACTATATAGCCACATTTCTCTCCCTTAACGCCCTGCAAAGAATTCCAAAGGCAAGTTGGAACAAAAGGAAAACGTGTCTTAGTGTAAAGGGAGAACTTGTGCCAAGAATTACAGCCACAGGGTAAATAACCTTGTTTTCTCCTTCATCAGTGGCCGCTACCAAACCCCGTCCTTGGAAGGTGGCCAACAGTCTGTCTGATGGAGGGTGCTGCTAATTAGAGAGAGCCCATAAACCTCTCTGTCAAAGAGGGCGTGTGACCTTCCCTTCAAGTCTCAACAATAAAGCCAGCGATCTGCAGACTGCACTCAACACTGGCTGTCCCGCAGATTCCCTAAATAGGAACAGGATGAAGGCCAGGCTTAAGGGGTTACCATAGCTCTGCTCACACGCTTTGAGGAATGGGTCACTTCACTTCCCCGTATAACTTGTTTCAATTACTCTCTACAATCTATTTAGAGACAAGCAGCTTGCAGAGAGAACTCATTGTCTAATCTAAATGAGGAAGCAATTATTACTTGCTGCAGTCTAATGTGCTTTGAGACTGTTGGGTCAAAGATCAACCTGATCTCATGCAACCTTACTTTGCACTTGGGGAGATATACCCTTTTAATGATAATTATTTATACGTGTTTTTCCAAAATCTTTTTTTTTTTCTTAATTAAGGTTACAAAATTAAAGTCTTTTTTCTCTTCCTCAGTCTTCTGTGGTCTTTTTTAATTTTAGAATTTAAATGATTGTAAAGACCACCAGAACTTCTCTTGCATATTGATGAATGTTAAAATATTAAAACTTTTCTGTGCCTGTGCATTCTTACGAGCATCTCAGAATATAGTGAAATAGAGTTCTCTAAGTCTTCCCTTCTTTGTCTAATTTACCTCCTTGGGAGCCCCTTGCTAGCTTTAATTTTATGCAACATGTTGTAATCTATAAATAATGCAGTTCTACTTTCCTAGAACATGACATATGGAAACTGTTGCCAGCTATATATCCTAACTGTACTTGCTTTCAACTTAAAGACCGAATAAAGTTCATCTCCTGTGTAAAAAGGCATTTGGCCTTTGTGTGTGTTTTATTAGTTAAGACTCAGTATGGAACAACACACGAAATTCTTCTTGTTGTGAACAGAGCACATAAAAGGGTTTACAAGGTGTGGTTTGAAGGGAGGAAGTCGTGGAGCAAATGCTGGTGAAAGGAGGGGAAGGAAGGAAAGTACTTCCTGAGAGGATACTCCTCCCGTTTAAGCTACATACTCTCTTCAAACTCTTCCTGCTTGTCTTAGCCAATAATTGATGATAAATTATTTGTCTTTATTTTTGCTATTCATTTCAAAGTAGCTTTTCTTAAGCTACTCTAAGAGCCAAGTCTATGAACTTTAAATGACTTAAATATTTTACACCATTTAATCTTCTGATAATCTGAAATATTCACGATACTGGGTTGTAGGAAAAGTCATAATGCGCTTTTGCATAGAAAAACATAAAAAAATGTTATGACTTTTCTGACAATCCAATATATATATATTAAGAATCATTTATTTGTTATACTTTAAAATATTCTGTAATCACAAAGATAACCGAGTATAACAAATTAAATGGAGTGAAGGCACAAATTTGGTTGGATCATAGGCTGGTCACTATTGAGTCTTGGCTTATTTTTTAAAGAGAATTATTTATTTAATTTAATTTATTGTTACTATTTTTTTAAATTTGACTAGTGAGAGACAGAGAGAGAGGGGGAAAGTGAGAAAGCAAGCTGCCAGGTCAGGTCCGGGACTCAAACCATGGTCAGCCATGTGGGAGTCCAGCACCCCAACCACCATGACACCTGCCAGGCCCTTGAGTTTTGGTTTCTACGTAAAACAGAGATGATACCCCTTCCTAAACCATGAATGCGAGCTGATATACAAATGTTAGTTATCACAACTGAAGATGGGGACATCACAAGCCTTATAAAGCAGCATAATCCTTTTTTTCTTTTTAATAGACCATAGATTATTATTATTTTTTAAAAGAATTATTTTAATTTTATTTATTCATTTATTTTAATTTGACCAGAGAGAGAGGCTCACACAGAAAAAGTGAGAAGGCAAACTGCCAGATCCAGGACTCGAACCGTGGTCAGCCATGTGGGAATGTCCAGCGCCTTAACCACCACACCACCTGCTGGTCCCCTACCATAGATTATTTTTAACACCCATCATGCCATGAATTCATAGGGAATAGGTTCCAGTAGCTCAGGCTTCTTTCCATTGGTTCTCACAGTGTGCTTCTCTGGGTGGAGCGGGCTGGTGCTTTAGTTGAACCCAGGTACCTTTCTCTTTGGCTTCTTTCTTTTTCTGGTCATTTTCCTTCACACAATTAGGAAGCTATCTCTGCTCTTAGAATGCTTAGTATGCTCAATACGCACATTAATTCTCTTGGCAAGAATCTTGCCCTTAACTTGTTTGTTCACAACAATGCCAACAGCATGCTGGGTAACATTGTAAACTCTTCCAGTTTTGCCATGGTAACATTTGTGGGGCATTCCTTTTTGAACAGTACCCATTCCCTTGATGTCTACAGTATCACCTTTCTTGTAGATTCCCATATACGTTGCCAAAGGAACCACTCCATGTTTTCTAAAAGGCCTAGAGAACATATATCGGGTGCCTCTCCTCTTTCCCTTTGTGTTCGTCGTTTTGGTTAATTACTGGAAGATGGCGATTCAGGCCAAAAGGCAAGCAGCATAATCCTTTTTCCCAGTAAACTTTCCTGTGTAATTAGATAAGCTAATAACATCTAAGATTTATAATTTCTTCTGAATTAGTCAAATGATTTTATGTTTTGAGGTTGTTTCTTTGGAATTTAATTTTAAGGGTGCTGTGATGGTCACCATACGTGTCAACTTGGCTAGACCATGGTACCCTGACATTTGGTCAAACACTATAACAGATGTTACTGTGAAAGTGCCTTATTTTTTTTTTTTAAGTGAGCTTAACATTTAAACCAGCAGACTGAATGAAACAGTTTGCCCTCCATGATGTGGGGCAGCCTCATCTGTTATACCTCTGGGATGACTTTGGACTTGAAATGTCAACAGTTTCCCGGGTCTCCAGCCTACTGCTTACTCTGCAGATTTTGAAGTTGCCAGCATCCACATCACATGAGCTGACTGCTTAAAATCTCTCTCTCTCTCTCCTCATCATATTGGTTCTGTTTCTCTGGAGAATCCAAATTCAGGTACCTACCTACTGCCATGATCTGTTGCAGCCTTCAAATTTAGATCAATTCTAATTAGGCCTAGGATGGCTGAGGGGGAAGTCGACATATACCCTAACTTGTCTCCTGAAACTTGAGATAGTATATCTAATCCATTAAAATTCGGTGAGGGGGACCAGCAGTTAGCGTAATGGCTATGTCACTGGACTACTCCCACGTAGTCAACCGCAGTTCAAGTCCCGGACCCGGTGGCTTAAACTCACGCCGGGCATGTGTGCGTGCGTGCCCAAGATCCCGAGAGGAGAATGGAGGAGAAGGGATTGCGGCGTGGCCATCTCCCCTGGGGGGTGATTTCTCGCTTTCTGTCTCTTTCTGCCTGTCTGGCGAGTGCATGCGCCCTGTAGCAAAAACCTCTCCAAAAAAAAGAAAAAAAAAAAAATTCGGTGAGTTCTTCTGATCTGGGTTCATCAGCTTCTCTCTTCATTTCTCTTTATTTTTAAAGAATTATTTATTTCTTTTATTCCATTTGTCATTATTAAATTTGACCAGAGAGATAGAGAAAGGGAAAGTGAGAAAGCAAGCTGCCAGGTCCGGGACTTGAACCATGGTTGGCCATGTGGGAATTTAGCACTTTCAACTACCATACTACTTGCCGGCCCCTTCTTTTCATTTATCTTTTCTTTTCTCTTCCTTTTTTTTTTTTGACAGGTTTTGCTATAGGGTGCGTGCGCTCGCCAGACAGGTTTTGCTATAGGGTGCGTGCGCTTGCCAGACAGAGACAGAAAGCCAGAAATCAGCCCCCGGGGGGATGGCCACACCGCAATCCCTTCTCCTCCATTCTCCTCTTGGGATCTTGGGCACACACGCACACGTGTCCGGCATGAATTTAAGCCACCGGGTCTGGGACTCAAACCATGATCGACTACATGGGAGTCCAGCGACACAGCCATTATGCTAACTGCTGGTCCCTTCATTTATCTTTTCCAAATCTCAGCATTAAACAACAATTGGGAGTCAGCCAGTGGTGTGGTGGTTAATGTGGCTGGATCCCGTATGATGGTGACGATTCAAGTCCTGAGCCTAGATTTTTGAAAAACACACCAGGGGTGTGTGTGTGTGTGTGTGTGTGTGCGTGTGTGTGTGTGCCAAAAATCCCACAAAGGAGGGAGAAATGGAAAAGGGACTGTAGTGTGATCATTCCTCATCAGATGAATTTTCTCACGTTTCCTCTCTTTAGTGAGGACACATAACTTTCTGACAAATTAAAAAAAAAGATTGGTACTTCTATTCCTTCTTCAAACCTTCTTTCTCTCTCAAAATTTTTTGCTGGACAAAGACAGAGGGAAAGTGAGAATGCACCTCCCACAGGGGATACTCACACTGTAATTCCTTCTCCATTTCTCCTTTTCAGGATTTTGGGCACCCATGCTCATGTGCCCAGAGTCGTTTCTTTTTTTTCTTTTCTTTTCTTTTCTTTTCTTTTCTTTTCTTTTCTTTTCTTTTCTTTTCTTTTCTTTTCTTTTCTTTTCCTTTCTTTTCTTTTCTTTTCTTTTCTTTTCTCCTTTCTTTTCTTTTCTTTCTTTTTCTTTCTTCCTTCCTTCCCTTTCCTTCTTTCTTTCTTTCTTGAGATTTTGCTATAGGGCGCGTGCGCTTGCCAGACAGAGAGATAGAAAGCGAGAAATCACCCCCCAGGGGGGATGGCCACGCCGCAATCCTTCTCCTCCATTCTCCTCTCAGGACCTTGGGTACGCATGCACACGCGCCCGGTGTGAATTTAAGCCACCGGGTCCGGGACACAGACCGCGGTCGACTACGTGGGAGTCCAGTGACATAGCCATTACGCTAACTGCTGGTCCCGCCCAGAGTGTTTTTCAAGCTGAGGGTCCGAACTCAAATCAAGTAGTAGGCCATGCAGCTGCCTTCACAACACCACAGGCTGGCCCTCTTTCTTTTTCTAATGCTAGAGGGCACATTTTCATGTGCACATATGAGAGAGAGGAAGAGTGAGAGCGAGCCCCCTCCCAATGGGGCCTAGTCATGCTGTCACCCTTCTTCTGCCACTCTACACTTTGTCAGGGTCCTGGGCGCGCGTGTGTGTGTGTGTGTGTGTGTGTGTGTGGTTAGAGTGTTTTCAAGTTGCCAAGGTCAGGACTGGAACGTAGGTCGACCGAGTGGGATCTGGCTTCCTCTGGGTAGTGCCTAACCGCTGTGATACCGGCGGCGGGGGACTCTTCTCTGTTTTAGTAAGTATTCACCAGAGGAAGCAATTGAAAACAAGAATCTATGACAGTCCAATGCGACTCAAAGTCATGTTACTTTGAAAAGTTTGAAGGGCTACTAGAAATGTAGCAAGGTTTCAAGAATTTTGCCTTAAATAAAAGTTAATGCTCCGAATATTCCAGACTAGAGGGGGTGATTGCTTGACCTGAGAAAGTAACAGGGGACATGAGTAAACTGGTCAAATTGAGGATATATTTGGAAGAGACAAAAGACTTCACCAATGTACTAGATGTCAGTGGTAAGGAAAAGGAGGGAACCAAGGATTAAGAAAAAAAAAAATCTGCTCTGAGAAAGCCAAATGAATTAGTCAATAACCTTGAAAAAATAGGTAACATTCAAATAATCAAATATTGATTTGGTAACAGTAAATTCATTTTTAAAAAGCAAGCATTGTTTCCCTTAGATTAATTATGGATTTTAGATATAAGCATTGTGCAAAAACATAACAGTGCTGAAATAACACTAAGTAGGCAATTAATGCATAATTTTGGATAAAAAAAATTGATCCTAATTTAATTTGCACATAATGCAAGAATATCACACTTTCGTTTCCCCTTTTCTCTACTTTCTTCATCTAGGATTGTCAGGTAAACAAAGAGTAAGCATGGTGATTTTCCTGCTGTGGTTGAGCACAGCCCTTTAGTAAACCTACATTTAACAATTATCAATCCTGTGCTTTACAATTTCAATTCAAAGCTTTATCGTATAAAAAGCAATTTAAAAAAACATTACCAAAGCCAGACCTTAAGGAGAGAGTTTCAAGGCTAGAATATTAATGGGCAGGTAAAAGGGCAGAATGTTTTCCAGGGAACAATGAATCAGTCTCTGACATGATTTTTTTTCATGAATCTCCTTTTTTAAGAACAGTGAACCACTTCAAGGGAGACTAAAACAATGGGGGAAAAAAAATGACCGCAGTTTATACATTCATTGTGTTCTTTTAAATATTTATTTAAATTTCTAAGCTCTCTGGATCATCACAAGGATATACTTTATAATAAAGATGAAAATATGGCTCCATTTTTATATGCTATCTGGAAACATTTGAACACATGATATATTATAATGCAGTAACACAAAGAAACTTTTTTAAACATAGGATTTCTCCCTAAAGCTTAAATGTGAGGCAGACAGACGTCTGACTTTAAAACAGATGGAACCCCAGAACATTTCCAGGATACATAAATCTGAATTGTGTGTTGTATTTTATGCCTGAGACAGCTAACCAATTCAAATTGATGGCTAAGGTTTCTGCATTCATTGTTCTTCCTATCTTCTCATTCTGACACCCAAATTTAACAATTCAGAGTTTCTTTCATAGTCTTATAGACGAGCATTCCAGAATGTATAGAATTTTTATCACGTCGTCTGTAATTTGTAACCTTAAGTGTATGTATATATTGTCCATTATTTAGTCAACATACTTATAACAAACAATGCCAATTCATAGACTCCAACATATATTCTCTGACATAAAAAAGAAACACAAATTGCCACTAATAAAATTAGTTTATTTTATATTAACATTTTCAAAAAACACACTTATAAAATTACCCACTTAAAGACAGCCTTTACAAAGAGATTATTATACAGTTTTAGAAATTGTTTTGTCCTAATTATTAAAATACACAGATTTAAAAGGTGTTAGAAGAGAAAATGTTAAGTCACAGTCATTTTTTAAAAAAGAGCTAATATACATTAAATCTGTAGGATATTAAAAGATTAAATCTTAAAAACATTCAGGAAAAAAGCTGTACTTTTTGTTCAGAACACTTTAATCTTGAAAGATGTTTACTAAAAACATATACATTGTATAACACAATAACAATGATTTCAGAATTTATCTAAATGCTTTGCAAATGAATCAATCTGCGCAAGGGAAAATTGTTTTTAAATATTATTTAGTTGCTAAATTTTCCTGACAAAAAAATAACCAAATGAAAATTTAGTCCATCCCAATGAAAAAACACAACTTATTCATATTTAATGATAGCATTTTATATATAAGTATATATAAAACATAAAAGTTCAAATTCAAGCATTTTCCCAAAGCACAACTCTTATTCCAAAAAAAAAAAAAGGAAAGAAAGAGCTCATTTACCTAATCAATGTTCTATTAAATTTGGAATATTTACATACTTTGTAATACTGTAGATATCTTTGGTGGTGACGCATGATATAAGATCCCTGAAAACCCTTTAGTAATTTTGTCCCATCAATCAGTGTAGTCAAGTATTTGTAATTAGTAATGCTGGCAGTATCATTTTCAGTGAAGTGTGTAGAGGGGATCTTATGCAGAACCTGGGTGGGTTTATATAATTAATTACTTAGTATTAAGGTTTATTTCTGGCTCATTTTTATACCAGAAAGAATATGGTTGAAGAATAGATCAATTCTTACTCCTAAACAAACTCTGGAAATAATTATTAATGAACAAGTTGAATAGATGTATAGTAAAATAAAACATCAACTACGATTTTTGGATAAACTTGAACAGCTACGAAAATAGTGCCCAAAATAGGTTTGTGTATCTAATACCCACGTGGCGGTGTGGGGGAAGCAAGGCACAGTGGTCTACAGATAAATGTACTTCTTTTTACACCAGCAAACTTAAAATGAGAGGAATGAACCAAAAACCCCTGCTCTACATTAAAAGAAACAAAAATGTGTAAGCTTATTACATGAAGTTACTGAAACACATGTAAGTAAAGAGAACCAAAATTAAAGGAATGTAAAAAAGAAAAAAGGGGTGAAAACAGAGCAAAATGACATCACTTTGTATACAGGGACGTAACAAGAAATGTTACCAGAACAAGCGTTGAGACGGAAGGAGCACGATAAACACAGGGCTGGCATTACAAGTCTGCTGTTGTCTTTGAAAAAAGCATTTTGATTCTAGAAATGTAGATGGGTACATAATTGGTCCAATTTAGAATAGTACATGAGTTTATTAAAGAATAGGCTTAATACTGAGATTAGACTTGGAAAAGAATGGTATGAATCGGCACCCATGGATAATGCTCTTGATACAAAGTCACTTACATGACCTTATCGGGCAATTTGAGATGACATTGCCTTTGTGCAGGAAAGACAAGCATGGTGCCGCATTTATATTAAGTAGTCTCATACCAGGCAATACAAACAAAACCCTCTTCTAAGAGTTTGTAATTACAATTCATGGAAATTTGACTGGTGGGGGGGAAGAGTCCTTCTTGAAACTAAGAGGTTAAAAATTAGTCAAGGCAAAATAGTTGGAGAATACATTTTCACCTAATGTTATGTATCAAGGAGGTGAAATAGTCTAAAAATAATTTTTTTTTTTTGAGTGAGAGAGAAGTGAGCAGTGCATGTGAGGAGGAGAAGGAAGAGGAGGCAGAAAGAGACAGGTATTACTGATAGAGTCTCACTTTTGTGGTCCTCTGCCCCAGTCTCCCAGTTAACTAGGCACATGCCACCACACCCAGCCTGTTCAGGTAGGTCTAGGGAGGTCTCAGCCTTACATAGTAATGCTCTCCTGCTTGTGCCACTGCATCTGGGCTACAAAATATTTTAAGACAAGAACTGGGAGATAACATATGAATTATACTAAGGTACTCCTGAGTAAACACTCCGTTCTTGGCCAATACTCTGAAGAGACTCTGAATACCCCTTAACAGCTAGCTCTATTTCTTAAAAGGTAGAATAGTCAGAAATCTCATAACTCTCTTTCATTAATTTTCTTTTGGACAAAGAAGTAGGGAAGTCTAGGAAATTACATGAACAAGCATATTAAGTAGAAATTTGATAATTTATCACTAAAATTATCACCAAAAATACATCAACTTAAGGTTCATAATGTATAGTTACCAGTACAACCTAAAAGAGCCTTAGAGTTCAATAACTCAAAATCTCTTCAATTAAAAAAAGTGATAGTTTTAAAATAACTTCTAGTATGTAGGATTGGTGACGTTTGTATTTTGCATTGGCACCCATGTTCAGGAAATGATCTCAGCCAGAAGAGATTCAAATTAATTTAGTCAATGCCAGATTTATAAACCAGCAGCACATATCAATGCCAACCTTGTGAATGGACTGGCTGTTGGATAATACTATGAATTAGAAGAGATCTAAGTTCTACATAGGTCTTTGACTACTTCACAAAAGCTAAAACTGTAACCAGTGTTGACAAAAACATGCTAAATTACAACTACACTGTACAACTAAATATGAAACCTGGTTAATGTTTTTAAAAATCCTCTTAATTCAATAAGAATTGTTTTATAATTAGAAATAGTTAAAATTGAACAATTAACTATATTGTTATATTATTAAAATCCAATGCATATAGCTAATAAAACCCACAGCAAAAGAGATGGTGTAATTCAAGGCATAAATCTGACATGTCAGCATATGAAATAACAATAAAAGTAGTGTCAATAAAATTTAAAGTAACTGGGGCCAGCAGTTGCTAAGGTGGTTAAAGCACTGGATGTGCAGCTACAGCCCCGGACCCAGCAGTTTGAAAAACATGCTGGGTGAGTGTGCATGCATACACAAAATCCCAGCAGGAGAATGAAGGGGAAAGCACTGTGGTGTGGCCAACCCCCCCCTCCCGGGGGTTGTTTTTTCTCTCTCTCTCCCTGGTCAACAGACATGCCTTATGACAAAAATGCAATTAAAAAAAAATTAAAAGTAAATGTACAGCTGTAAAATAAGTAAACAATTTTCAAGTGTGCAAAACTAGTTAGGAAAAAAAGTGCTATGTGAATACCTGGTTTTCAAATATTGTTTCAAAAATTTTCAGTTAATGGTGGAAGTTAGAAAGTACTATGAAAGTAAAAATTTAAAGAATATATAAAACATACTTTATTATCTTACATTAATTATGTTCTTGTTATATCACTGCAGGATCAGAGGGCTAGTTAATAACTACCCTTAAGTGACAGATACAACATAAATGGAGGTAAACGCAATTCAACACCACAAAGGCTGATGTATCCTGAACCTTAAAAAGACTCTTTTCAAGTAAACTGTGGGTTTGTGTTATATCTTATATTTCAGGCACTCAATGTTGTCCGCGAATTTGAAAACAGATAACTCACTTTTTCATAATTTCTGATATTATATATGCACAAACAGACTTTGCATAACTACTCTAGTAGTCAATATTTGGAAGAAATTATTAAAGAAATAATAACTGTTTAAATTCATGAAAGTAAATCCTATCACTGATGTAATTTAAAAAATTGTTTTAATGTGTGAATCCTGAATAGTTCCTGTCAGACAAGGAAGTTAATGTGTAGCATAATTTGTCTTGGGATATTTGAAGTATAGATGACTAAAAATACACCTGTGGTCTCTTCTTCACCCTATATTTTAGTGACCCATACCGCACCTAAAGAGAGAAAATGCATTATTAAGAATGAGATGATTATATTTTAAAGTAAGGTAGGATTTAATAGTTCATAATCACAGTAATTTCATAGTTCATAATCACAGTAATTTTATAAGCTTTCTGATATGAAGAATCAATTATCAGTAAGTGTGTACAAGAAAGTTCTACTGGGACTAGCAGAGGTGTTACATAGCTGGACTCCAATGTGGTTGACAATGGTTCAAGTCCCAAACCTGATGGATTAAAACTCACACCAGGCATGTGTCCACGCATGCCCAAAATCCCAAGAGGAGACTGGAGGAGAAGGGACTGTGGCAATGGCCATCCCCCTGGCGGGGGATGTGTGATTTCTCACTTTCTGTCTCTCTGGCAAGCAGATGCGCCCTATAGCAAAAGCTCTCTCTTTATCAAAAAAGAAAGTTCTACTTACATACTCAAAAAACTGTAGCTGGTACTATGTGGATATATACTACAGCTTATTGCTAGTAACAAAAAGCAACTGATATGATTTACGTTTTACTCATGACCATGATAATAAACACTGATTGAAATAATTTGAGGCCATTTATAATCTCCACTAATTTCTGGCCATGAAGACCATAATCTTATGAATAAATGTTTACTATTTCATCTTCATGTAGGAGGCTGAAAGAAAAACTATGAATTAATTTTGTTAGTTGCTTTCCTTGTTCATGCATAGGGTTAGCATTGGGTATTCATGATAACATGTGATTTGTTATGTGGGAATGCTATCCTCTACTTATAGTCAGAGATCAGGAATTTACCATTTTCAAAATTTCTGGAGATTCTAATGCATCTGAACTGAACAAAGAATTTTAAATACGACTCCTGGTCTACCATTCCAGCCCTTCACTTATGGATCATTAACACCCTAAATGACAATGCAGCAGAGAAATCCCTTCATATTAATCATTAGGAAAACAATTCTACACTTGACTAACCTCCTTGCGGCCTTTGACAGTTTTCACAGATTTCATGCTTTGCGATCTTCGAAGTCCTTTGTGTGTTAACATCTCATCATCAGAATATGGCCCATCGGCTTCTTCATCTGTTTTCTCATCTCCGTCTTTTGGCGTAATTCCATACCCTAAACAAGATGTCAATGAAAAGTATATTTTGGTAAAAGGACGCCCATCAGCACGGGCTCTTCACTGCCCGTCTGCAGTTCCTATGTGGTTCATGCTCACCCAGTTACCCTTTCCCGTACTCATCTGGAATGTATTCCTTGTCCTTCACCTGCCTCTTACCCTGTACTAGATGAAGCTCATAACTCATTTCCTCTATGAAGTTTCCCCTAATCATTCCTTGTTTTATTTTTTTAATTTTTTTAAAGAATTATTTTATTTATTTTAATTTGACGAGAGAGAGAGAGAGAGAGAGAGAGAGAGAAAGAAAAGGCAAGCCACCAGGTCCAGGACTCAAACCATGGTTGGCCATGTGGGTGTCCAGCACCCTTAACCACCATGCCACCTGCCGGCCCCATTCCTATTTTTACTATGCATTTTTCAGAATTTAAAAATAATTTAGTTTTCAGTAGGTAACACACTCATCTTATTCAAAAATCAGAGAATATAAATTAACAGTCTGTTTCCCTCCTTTTCCTTCTCATGAATTCTAAACCACCTAAGCATCTGTGTATTCCGTGTGCTATTTGCACCTTTGACTTTAATTAGGAATTAGGGGTTCTCCCCCTATGTGCCCTATCTTTTGTCAGGACTGGGAGTGATAGTGTGTTCCCTGAGAGTCCAAGAAGACTCAAAGGTCCCAGAACCTTGGGCAAGATATGATTATAGGGGGCAGGTGACGGTGATGTTACAACAACCCTGCTGCAGCTGCTGAGATAAAACACAGCTAGACAGGCTACAGTAATTAGAAACACCATAGGCTGTGATGACAGATGTTTAGTCAGAGAACAGCTGGCATCAGGAAGGTCAGTGGGAGATCATGTGGGAATGCTATCAGGCCATCTGTATGTGTAGCTATAAGGACCAACTATTGGTCAATATGCAAACATCTGGACAGTCAGGCTGGCTAGTGTCAGGAAGTCTGAGAGCACCCTGAGGACAAGAACTCCCTCACCTCTGATGAAGGCATTCTCAAACAGCACATATTTTAATACACAGATTGCTGGGCCCCCAGCCCTGGAGTTTCTGACTCAGCGGGCCTGGGGTAGGGCTGAGAATTTACATTTCAAAGAACTTCCCAGAGGATGCTATAGCTAATGATCCAGGGTGCACACTTGGAGGACCACTGCCTGAGGAACCAGGGAGAACCAGACAGAAGCTCAAGGCAATCAGAGTACTTGGTAGTAAATTTCAAAGGAGGGGTGGGGTTTCAAGGTCCCCTGAAGTTTCAAATTCTCTTCTAATAAAGATAAGGAGCATAAATACTTGAATCTTCAGGTGAGGAAAAAGTAGATATGTATCCAAGTTCAGGAAGAGGCAAGGGATGGAACGTCTTGCATGTAAAAAAAAATACACTGAGTAAATGTTTATTAGTGGGCTCTCTCAGGACATGAATAATTTGAGACTCACTCAGCAAACTATGAAGAGTTAAGAATCTTTTGTTTATGTAGTAACATAAATCTCTTTAATTGTTTATTAGATAAGTGCAATTTTATGCTACAAGACTTCTGGGCTCGAAATATTAGGAAAGATCTGGAAGCCGAATCAGTCAATATTAAGGTCAAGATCTTTTGTTTTCCTGCAGGAAATGTGTTGTGGGTAGAAGAGACAGTGTATGCAGGGGATGAAGCAGTAAGAAGCACAACTGCTTGGAAGAATCACAAAAAGGCCAGTGTGGCTGGGAGAGGGCCTGGGGCCAGCAGTCCTGGGAAAACGTTCTTAATGCAGTACTAAGTGGGGGAAGAAAATGTACATATAGAAATCAAATAAGGAAAAATATAAAAATCAAATTACAAAGCTCACGAGGTAGGCTTTTCGGTAATTTTAAATTTCATTTGCCCTTCCTTATTTTATCTCCTTTAAAAAATTAATTTCAGGGACCAGCAGTTAGCAGACTGGTTATGTCGCTGGACTCCCATATAGTCGACCGTGGTTTGAGTCCCGGACCCGGTGGCTTAAAACTCACTCCGGGCGCGTGTGCGTGCATGCCCAAGATCTCGAGAGGAGAGTGGAGGAGAAAGGATTACAGCGTGGCCATCCCCCCTGGGGGGTGATTTCTTGCTTTCTGTCTCTCTGTCTGGAGAGTGCACACTCCCTATAGCAAAAACCTCTCCAAAAAAAAAATTAATTTAAAAGTTGTACTTTTTTCTATAGTAACAGAGAAAAAATAGGAAAAAAAAAAAAAACCTGGTTATAGGTTGCTATTTCTAGATATTTTTCTCTATTACCATTGCTTTCATAATATTCCTGATCCTGAAGTGGGAAAACAGAATGAGGAATCAAGGAAAGAGTCAGAGAGGAAGTAACTGTGATCAAAAGGTTTTCTAAGGTCACAGATGTAGTATAAAACTACAGTTCGACAAACATAGTCCTTGCTATTTTAATTGCCTCTCATTTTGTATGCCTTAGGAATTAGAATTTCATTCAAAAGCTGATTATACATCTTATGCTTTCCGTCTTTCTTAATTTTGGCTAAAAAAGATCTTATTATTTTTCTAATTCCACTTTAAGAAAAAATGTTGGATTGATTAATTATTCCAAAGGTATTTTTAAAAATTCTATTATGTGTGAGTCAGTTTGTTAAATTACAGGGATACAATGATGAAACAGACACTTGATTTTTTCTACCCTCAAGAAACTTACAGTCCAATAGGTAAAAGGCTCTAATGGGTATTACAATACTGTAGTAAGTGCTGTAAATAGAAGATTAAGGACAAGGCATTATGAGAGCATACAATAGGAGAATTAGCCTGGGATAGAGCTGGGGGTGAGTTATGAGGAAGGACCTTGTAGGATGTGGAGTCTAAGTTAGGCTCATGATTCTATCAGCTGGCACATAATGAAGCAGAACAAAGCCAAAGAGCTAATATACCATGCTACCAAGTTTGGACTTCACCAGACAGCAGTACTGGGAAAGGGCTTGTGCATTTAAGTTTTTTAAGCAGAAAGGTTACACAAGTAGATTTTAGTTCTGTGAAATATTTTTCTTGCGCTTTGGAGAATGAATAAAAAATAGATGAGACTGAAAGCAAGGAGCCTAAGTAGAAAGGTAACTGCAGTATGGCAGGTCAGAAGCAATACAGTCCAAGGACTGAGGACAGAGAGAGGCCAAATTTTGGATCTAGTAGGAGGTAAAATTGCTAAGTTTAATGTAGTAATTTATTAAACCAATCCCTGTATCAATGAGAGAGAAGACATTAGAGTCACGTCAAATAGATCATTATAACAGAGTTTTGGGAACCAGCAGATAGCGTAGTGGTTAGGTCGCTGGACTGCCACATGGCTGACTGTGGTTCAAGTGTTGGACCCAGTGGTTTGAAAATCATGCCAGGTGTGTGTGCATGTGTGCCTAAAATCCTGGGAGAAGAATGGAAGAGAAGGGATTGGCATGGCCATCCCCCCAAGGGGGATTTCTGTCTTGTCTCTCTCCCTCCAGCGTGTACACATTGCCCTAAGGCAAAAATCTCTTTAAAAAACTCCAAAAACCAAAACCACAATTTTGAGTCAGTTCTATGGCCTAGTAAAGGGAAGCTGGATCCCACATGGCTGACCACTGGTCCCATCCTATGCCCAAAATCTCCATGGGATGGAGAAATGGAAAAGAAGGAATTGTGGTTGACTACGCCCCCTCAGGAGATGTTTCTCTCCCTCTCTCTCCCTCCTTTTGTCTTTCTCTGAAAGCACATGTGCCCTCTGGCAATTAAAAAAGAAGAAGATGGAAAATATATACACATTTTCCATTTAACTTAAGACCTGAAAATGAGTACTTTAATTATTTTTCTTCTTTAAGAGAATTATCTATTTTATTTTGCTTATTATTATGATCTTTTTACATTTTTTTGCTATTGGACACATGAGGTCACCAGAGAGAGAGGGGGGGAAAATGAGAAAGCACACCACAAGGTCTGGGACTTAAACTATGGCTGGGCATGTGGAGGTCCTGCTGGCCCCCCCCTTAATTATTTTTCAAAATAAAAAATACTATTGCTTTATTTCTTATTTTAAGATTAAATAAAAAAAAACATTAAAAATCTCACTGCTCACAGTTAAATACTGTTAATATGTTAGTAATACCCTTCCATACTTCCCTCCATGTACATATTTAGGTTGTTGGGAAACTCATGACACATTTTTTATTCAAAAACATCTCATGACTTTCTCAATGACCAGATATATTCAAATAAACAAACTTTACATATATTACTCCATTTCATCATCTACCTATGATATCTGTACAGTATCAAAACACACATGCTGCTGGGGTTGGCAGCCGATGTGGTGGTTAAAGGTGCTGGATTCCCACATGGCCGACCACGGTTTGAGTTCTGGACCTGGTGGCTTGCTTTCTTGCTTTCCCTTTCTCTCTCTCTGTCTCTCTCTCTGGTCAAATTAAAATAATAATAACAAATGGAATTAAATAAACAATTCTTAAAACTAACACACACACATGCCGTTTTGTTGTTTTTTTCCCCTCCATAATCTACGTATGTTTTCATATCAGAAAGTGTAGATTGATATTATTATTTTTCATGACTAATAAATCACCTTTTTGTTTAATCATTTCTAGGCATTTGATCTGTTCCAAAATTTGCTACTATAACCACTGAGATGAACATTCTTGTGTATACATCTTTTAACACTCGCTTGATTATTTCCTGATGACATGTTCATAGAAATTTCTCGCTGAGTTAAAGGGAATAAATTTTGAAGATTATTGCCAGATTGTCACCCAAAAGGTCTATTCCATTTTAAACATATAAGAAGTGCATGAGAGTGTTTGATTCTCAACATGCTCACTACAGTGGTTTTAAAAATATCCACAAATTATCTGACATCCTTCTTCCATTCCTTTAAATTTCCCAGGCTTTTGTACTTGTTTCAACAAATCACCACAAAAATACAGTGGAAGCGATGCTATAGGACATTAGCCAGTTTTTCCTGGAACACTGACTCTGGGAGCCTTCAACTCCAATGCCCTTCCTTAGAGACTATGCTACACATTCTGGCCATATAGAGTGATGCCCGAGAGCCTCCACCACTTTAGTCCCTGGCTCTCTCTGGCTCTTCCCACCTCAGACACTAGCTATGTGAGCTCTTCCTTGGGATTAGGAGTCTAGCCCCAGCTGTTGTCTGACCACAGCTGCACGAGCCCCTGAGCAAGAACTGCTTTGCTGGGTCCAGATGCCCCCAGACTCATGAGAAAAATACAAGATTGGATGTTTTGTTTTTTAAAGAATTATTTTATTTAGCTTTATTTATTTGTTTATTTTAAAATTTGACCAGAAAGGAACAGAGAGGGAGGGAGGGAGGGAGCGAGGGAGGGGGAGGGAGGGAGACAGAAAGAAAGAGAGAGAGAGAGAGAGAGAGAGAGAGAGAGAGAGAGAGAGAGAGAAAGCCGCCAGGTCTAGAACTCGAACCATGGTTGGCCATGTGAGATTCCAGCATTCTTAACCACCATACCACCTGCCAGCCCCGACTGGATGGGTTTTAAGTCACTTTTTCGGGTGGTTCCTTATGTAGCAACAGATAACTGGAATAGTTACTAACACAAAGCACTGCTAATGTCAATTTATTTTTTCTAATCCAGTAAGCAAAATGTAGTATTATTAATTTTTTAAAAACTTGCCACAGGGTGGGATCAGCAGATGGTGTAATGGTTATGTCACTGGACTCACACGGTTTAAGTAGATCGTGGTTCAAGTCCCAGACCTGGCGACTTAAAACACACTGGGCTCATGTGCATGCATGTCCCAAATCCTGAGCGAATGGGACTGCGGTGTGGCCATCCCCCCATGGGGTGATTTCTTGCTTTCTGTCTGTCTTTCTCTGTCTCTTTGGCAAGTACACATGCTATATAGCAAAAATCTCTCTGAAAAAAAAAAAAATTGCCAGAGGGTGCATGTGCTTACCAGAAAGAGACACAGAGAGAAAATGAGAAAGGACCACTCCATGGCAGATGGTCTAACCACAATCCCTTCTCCATCTGTTTTCCTTGGGATCCCGGGCATGCATGCACACACAAAGTGTATTTCTCAAGCTGCTGGGTCTGGGACCTGAATTGCACAGTTGGCTATGTGGGATCAAGCCCTTAACTACCATGCCACTGCCTGGCTGTATTATTACTATTTTATTTTACTATTTCTTTGACTACATGATGCTGGAAATCTTTTTCATATATTTTTGGGTCAGTTGTATTCTTTGGCAAAACTGACAATAATTGGTTTGCATGGGTTCCTAAAATGTTGAAAATTGCTTTCCCCACTTATGGTGTGCATGTTTTTTTTAATGTAAAACAATCTCTCAAGCTTACAGTCTGTTGAGTTTTCTGGTTTAAGACATCATGCTTAAGAAGATTTATCTATCCTTGGGGCTGGCAGGTGGTGTGGTGGTTAAAGGCACTGGATTCCCACATGGCCGACCATGGTTCAAGTCCCGGCTTGCTTTCTCGAGTTTCCTTTTGTTCTCTCTGTCTCTGCCTGATCAAATTTTTAAAAAAATTCTTTAAAAAATTTTAAAAAATAAAAAAAGCAGCTTTATCTATTCTTTTTAAAAAATAATTAGGGGCCGGCAGGTGGCGTGGCAGTTAAGGATGCTGGATTCCCACATGGCTGACCCTGGTTCGAGGCCCAGACCTGGCAGCTTGCTTTCTCAATTTCCTTCCCCTCTCTTTCTGTCCCTTTCTGGTCAAATTTAAATAAATAAATAGATAAATAAAGTTAAATAATTCTTTAAAAAAAAATTATTTTATTTAACTTTATTTATTTATTTATGTATTTTAATTTGACCTGAGAGGGACGGGGTGGAGGGGGGCGCTGAGAAAGCAAGCTGCTAGGTCCGGGATTTGAACCGTGGACAGCCATGTGGGAGTACAGCACCCTTAACCACCATGCCAACTACTGGCCCAAGAAGCTTTAATCTATCTTAACAGATAAAAATATAAATTTCCTACTATATGGTTTAATTTCTTACATTTCTAACATTTAAATCTTGATAGTTTAAGAATTTATTTTGATTAGAAGCTTGAGGAGAGGTATAACTTCATTCTCTACCCCACCTTCTAAGTCTAGCAGTAACACCACTTATTAAATAATCTGCCTTCTACCACCACTTCAAAAGGCCATCTTTCTCATGTATCAGTCTGAACAGTAAGATACCACTCTATACCAAATATATTTATATACTGTATTTTTCTATACCAACATAGGCATAAGTCCAGGTATACCTGGATTTGACTATCTATTAGGTTGTTGGGAAAGTCACAATGTAATTTTTAAGTTTTATATGCAAAAATATGTCATGACTTTCCCAACAACCCAATATTATATTCTCTTCACCTCTTCCAGTACTAGAACCATACTACTTTGTTAAAAATATTGTCAAGAGGGAACAGTAGTTGGCATAACAGCAATGTTGTTGGACTCCCGTGTAGCTGACTGCAGTTAGAGTCCCGGACTTGATGGCTTAAACTCACGCCAGGCGCATGTGCGTGCCTGCCCAAGATCCCGAGAGGAGAATGGAGGAGAAGGTGTTGCGCGTGGCATCCCCCCTGGGGGTAGATTTCTTGCTTTCTGTCTCTCTCTGTCTTTCTGGCGAGTGCATGTGCCCTATAGCAAAAACTTCTCAAAAAAAAAAAAAAAATATATTGTCAAGAGAGAAAGTTTTAGTTTCTCTAAAAGCTCAGAATATGTACTATAGAAAACGTGGACTGCTGATAAAAGAATCCAATATCTGATCTAAATCAGCAAAATACAATATATACAGCAGACCACATTATATCAAAACTAAATATACTTAATTTTAAATATGTATTAAGAGATGCCTATATTGGGCCAGCCTCGTAGTACAGTAGTTAAGTGCTACACATAGAAGGCTGGATCCCGCATGGCTGACCCCAATTTAAATCTTGGCCTTGGTGGTTTGGGCACATGTACATGTACACCCAGAATCCTGACAGGATGGAGATATGGAGGAAAAAGGATTCCAGTATGACTTTGCCCCACTGGGGAGTGTGAGCGCTTTCTCTCTCTGGTGAGTACATACACCCCTGGCAATTAAAAAGAAACACCTATCTTAGAAACTACTCTTAGATAACAAACTCTGTAAAGTTATTTATTCTTAGGAAAACTTAGAAGAAAGTGCATTATTTTTAAAGAATTATTTTATCTAACTTTATTCTTATTTATTTATTTAATTTTACTTTGACCAGAAAGGGACAGAGTGAGAGAGACTGAGAGAGAGAGAAAGAGAGAGAAAGAAGTGAGAAAGCAAGCCACCAGGTCTGGGACTTGAACCACGGTCGTCCATGTGGGAGTCTAGCGCCCTTAACCACCATAACACCTGCCGCCCCTCCCCCCCCAGAGGTTTTTGCTATAGGGTGTGTGTGCTCCCCAGAAAGACAGAGAGACAGAAAGCAAGAAATCACCTTCCTAGGGGGGATGGCCATGCCGCAATCCCCTCTCCTCCATTCTCCTCTTGGGATCTTGGGCATACACACACACATGACTGGCAAGAGTTTAAGCCACCGGGGTCCAGGACTCAAACTGCTGTCGACTACATGGGAGTCTAGTGACATAGCCATTATGCCAACTGCTGGAACCACCTCCCTTTTTTTTAAAGAATTATTTTATTGGGGGCCAGCAAGTGGTATGGTGGTTAAGTACGCTGGACTCCCACATTGCAGACCACAGTTTGAGTCCCAGACTTGGCGGCTTGCTTTCTCACTTTTTCCCTCTCTCTATCTCACTCTGTCCCTCTCTGGTCAAATTAAAATATATAAGTAAATAAATCAATAAATAAATTTCAATGATCTACTTTATTTATTATTTTTTTATTTTAATTTGATCAGAAAGGGACAGAGAGAGAACTATTTTCTCCTTTTTAAGGAGGGCCTGTTATTTTATTTTTGAAATTGGTTTTAACTATAAAGGATGATTTTTGTTCTTCCTCAAAAGAAAACTGTGGGTCCAGCAGGTAGTGTGATGGTTCAAGTGCTGGACTCCCACATGGCTGATCGTGGTTTGAGTCCAATCACTTGGCATATGGGACATGAGCCATGGTCAGCCGTGTGGAAGTCCAGCACCTTGACCACTGTGCCACCTGCCAGTCCCAGTGTATATATTTCTAAGATTATGATAGCTAATTAAAGTTTTAGAATGTGTCAATTATGACATGCTTATAATTTATTTTAGAATATGCCTACACATTAGCTCTTTAGCTAGAATAATGTAATTTCAACACGTTTTTGATTATTTTCAAATTGAGTCATCTTTCATTACCTGCTTAAAACTTTTTATCTTCTGAGTCAATATCCTTATTTGACATGGCATTTACAGTAAAGAGTGTTTACCGTATAACTCCTTGGATTCAGTACATAGTTAATAGGAAGAGCAACAATCACAAGTTGGAACTAGTGCTGGTGGTGAGAAGGTGATACTAACCACACCTACAGCTTCTAAAATCTATGGCAGCACAAGAGACTTTTGCTACTTTCTTAGTGGGATGATCTTCAGGGTCAGCAAGAGGCACGTATTAACCTTATTTAGAGAAAATGAACTACAGTTAAATGGAAAACTTCCAACTATAAGCTTAAAAGTTCTTTTTTTCTTTCTTTCCTTTCTTTTTTTAGAGGTTTTTGCCACAGGGCGCATGTTATTGCGGCAGAGAGACACAGTGAGAAAGAAAGTGAGAAACCATCCCTGAGGGGCAATGGCCACACCACAATCCCTTCTCCTCCATTCTCCTCATGGCATCTTAGGAACACATACACATGTGCTCTGTGTGATTTTCAAGTCACCAGGTTGGGGACCTGAACTGTGGTGGGCATGTGCAAGTCCAGTAATATAGCCAGTATGCCATTTGCTGACCCTAATGTTCTTCTTTTTTTTTTTTTTTATTTGTATCTTTCTATGAGAGAGTAAGGGAGAGAGAGCAAGAGAGGAAGAGGCACTCACAATGGGATCCCTACACTGTGATCCACACCCAGTTCCTGTGGGCCTAGAGCACCAGCACAGACGCTTACACACTGCGTGCTCAGGACTGTCGTGGAACAGGAGCCCAGGACCTTTCCCATATGGATCCAGCTATGTCACCAGTGGGCCAAAACCTAGCCCCTTCAAAGTAAATTTTGTTTACCCAAATTTATATAGTTCTATGTATTATTTTAGTACTCATCTTGGCACGCATGTTCAGTTATGAAAGGACCACATATTATAACAAACAAGCATACCTGCTGATTCACTGGGGGCTGGTTTACTCTTCTTTTTTGCTTCTGGTAAAGGTTGATACGGTCTTTGTCCCACAGGCTCATCGCCTTGGATAGCTGTTAAATCATGCATACTGAAACTTCTTAAACGTTCAGTTATTGCTCCTTGACTCTATTTAACAGAGAAGTAGTAGATCCAAAGGGGGGAAAAAAAAAAAAAAAAAAACTTTAAAGTGTTTAATATACTCACATCCAACTATCCTGAACATTTTACTATGAAACTTTCAGAAAAGTTTAAAGAATTGCACAGTGAAAATGATTGTTCACATTTTGCTTTATCTATCACATTTATTAACTTAGTACTGCAGTACATTAAATGATTGTTTATAGCACATATGAGTCAAATCAATCCTCACTAACTTGGTTACCATCTATCTATTCATCAAGCCATTTGATTTGTTTGTTTGCTTTAGGGCAGGTGCACTCGCCAGAAAGAGACAGAGAGAAAGAAAGTGAGAAATCATCTCCTGGTTGGGGAAAGGGGAATGGCCATGTTGCAATCCCATCTTCTCTAGTCTCCCCTTGGGATTTTGGGCATGTGACTTGAGTGGCGCAGTCAGCCATGTGGTATCCAACACTAACTGCCAGGCCACTTGCTGGCCCCCAATTTGTATCTTCTTGCTTTTCAAAATAAGCTGTAGAGGGACCAGCAGTTAGCGTAATGACTATGTCGCTGGACTCCCACACAGTCGATCATGGTTCGAGTCCCAGACCTGGTGGCTTAAACTCATGCAGGGCGCGTGTGCGTGCGTGCCCAAGATCCCGAGAGGAGAATGGAGGAGAAGGGATTGCGGCCGTGGCCATCCCCCCTGGGGGGTGATTTCTCACTTTCTATCTCTCTGTCTCTCTCTGTCTGTCTGGTGAGCGCACATGCCCTATAGTGAAAACCTCTCAAAAAAAAAAAAAAAAAAAAAGCTGTAGATATCAGCACATTTTATCCCAAACATTTCAGCATTATATTTAATTTCAAAAAGTAATAAATATATGATAGGTTTACCCTCAGAGTGAATAGCCCTAAAACTAGCACTTTGGGGCTCAAAGTTATTGAGTTAGAAGAACTTTTTAAAGTAATGGGACCAGCAGGTGGCATGGTGGCTAAGGCACTGGACACTCCCACATGGCTGACCACGGTTTGAGTCCCGAACCTGGCGGCTGCTTTCTCACTTTCCCTCTCTCTCTCTGTGTGTGTGTCTCTGGTCAAATGAAAATGAACGAATGAATAAATAAAATTAAATAAAAAATAATTCTTTTTTTATTTAACTTTATTTATTTTAATTTCACTCTGCCCAGGGACAGAGTGAGTGAGTCAGTGGGTGAGAGAGAGAGAGAGAGAGAGAGAGAGAGAGAGAGAAGCCAAGCCGCCAGGTCCAGGACTCAAACTATGGTCAGCCATGTGGGAGTCCATCGCCCTTAACCACCACACCACCTGCTGGCCCCTAAAAAATAATTCTTAAAAAAAAAAAAAAAAAAGAAGAACTTTTTAAGGTAAAAGAGATAGTTTTAAAGCTAAGTCAAAAGTGATAAGGGCCCTATATAGAATAAGGTAGAAAAACTTAAGAGCCAAAAAAATCTTGGACATAAAACAATAGTTCTGTACTCCTCAGTTAATGAACTCACTATCTGGCAAGACATACCTACTCCTATACAACTTGATTTTAAGCCATTTTGCTTTAACAATATGGTTACAGACACAGGTGGGTATTTAAATTTAAATTAATTAAAATGAGATAAAATTTACAATTCAGTTCCGTAACTGCTTTAGCTGCATTTCAAATGCTTGATAGCTACATGGGGCTAGTAGTTACTGTACTGGGTAGTACAGAGTTAGAACATTTCCATCACTGCAGAAAGTTCAATTTTTTTCATCATTGCACAGCTCTGAAAAAGACATTATCTGAACTTTTCAGATATAACTACATTTCCCCCTAAATTATAAAACTTCAGAAAAAGAGAAAAAATTTCTAAATTTACCCTCTTTAAATTTGCATAGCATATAGATGAATCATTTCTTATTTATAGCTGGATTAAAAATATTCTTCCAAAGGTTTTTTTACACTTATTCTTTTTTCTTTTCACACAAGTGAATTTATGATTGCCTCTAGTTAAAATGTTACCATAGAAACACATCCATAATGGCTTTTCTCTAAATTTCCAAGTCAAAGGTGCTACAAATGATTGGGCGTCTCTACTAACTTGTGTTTTACACTGAAGAAAAGGATCTTGATTCATGAGCCTTGATTCAGTATTCTGGTTAATGATATTAAATTATGTGAAAACACAACACCATTTCTGTATTCCAGTTAAGTTTTATATTTCTACTATATTTTAAAAATTGTGATTAGTAATTACTAAAAGGTCTATATTCTCAATAAAAAGAATTGGATTTCAAACATTTTTAAAAACATTCTTGGGACCAGTACATAGCATAATGGTTATGTGGCTGGACTCCCACATGGCTGACCATGGTTCGAGTTCCAGACCCAGTGGTTTCAAACTTACTCTGCGTGCGTGGTGTGTGAGTGCCTGAGATCCCAAGAGGAGAATGGAGGAGAAGGGACTGTGGAGTAGCCATCTCCTTAGGGGGTGATTTCTCATTCTCTGTCTATCTCACTGTCTCTCTGGAGAGTGCACATACCCTATAACATAAATCTTTCTTAAAAAAACAATTCTTGGCATGGTTTAATGCATTATAATGCATTATACTTCTTTCCTCCCTATCAGATATCATGTACTCATTAAACAGATGGTTGACAGAAAACTTTAGAAGCACACTAGAAAGAAGTGACCAGTGCTCATCTGAAAGATGCCTTGTTTTCTTAGAATTATCATATTGTCATCTCAACTTTGTATTTTTGTGCCCTTTCTGAGCAATTCTTGTCTTTATTTTTTAACCTACTGCCACACAGATGACAAACGAAATGCACACCCATGACACCCTCTACCTGACTCAGGCGCCATTACCAAGCCTGGCTGTAAGTCCCCAACCCTCCCACTCAAGAAAGCATTCAGAATACAAGTGAGTCAACATATCATCGAATAAGTCTAGCTTTATAATAATAGCACCCACAAACTGGTACTTTTAACAGGTATAATTAACAAATTTCTCAGGACATTGCTCACAAACTAACTCACATTATTGTTGTGTCTATTACTGTGCTATGTACATGGGCCTCCCAAGCAAGATTTTAAGAAAGGAGAGCACAGGGACAAATCTCAGACTTCTGTTCTCTTAGTGCACCTAGTCTGGTACTCATACTGCTCATGTAATAAGTAAACTAAATACTCTTTTTATGCCTCTTCTTTATCATTACTTTTGACTGCTAAAGAGTTCTCTACAGATAGCAGCATGTTTTCCTGTTAACAACAGTTTCTGTGTAAAGGTCCAACAGCAAACTACAGGTATGGTCATGGATATCTCTGTGGGTAGACTAGCCTATTCTCCATGGGTTTGTTTTCGGTTTAGATTAAAAATGGATAAGGCCCAGGCCCTGAGGTATTTGGGTGAGCACATTGGATTTTAATTTAGCTGAGTAACCAACTCATTATTATCAGTACCCCCAGGGCTTCAAAGAAGGCCAGGAACTGTATAGAAAAGCAAAAGGGATATATGAGCCCTCTTAAAGACCTCCAATACTTGAACAGCCATTAATTATCACCTTGGAAATTCAGAGTTTTCCACTATATATTTTTTTATGGCCTCAGAATAAAGTTAACATGAGAAGAGAGAATTAGTGCAGTACGGTAAACCTCAAAAACTTAAATAAGTAGCCAATCAACTACTAAAAATAATCACATCTAGGGGTCACCAGCTGGTGTGGTAGTAAAAGGGCTGAACTCCCACATGGTCAACTGTGTTTTGAGTCCTGGACCTAGCAGTTTTTTTTTTTTTTTTTTTTTTTTTTTTTTACTTTCCCTTTCTCTCTCTCTGTCTCTCTCTCGTGAGCACCTGTGCCTTATAATAAGATTAATAATAATAACAAGAATAAAAACAAATACAATTAAATAAATGTCTAAAAAATAATAATCTCTCTCTTAAAAAAAAAAAAAAATCCTCTGACCAGCCTGTCGTGTGGTGGTTCAGGCAACTGGATCCCACACGGCAGACCAAATGGTTGGAGTCCTGGACCCGGTGGTTTGAAAAAGACTCTGGGCATTTATACATGTGTGCCCAACATCCCAAAAGGAGGAAGAATGAGAGGAGAAGGGATTGTGGCATAACCATCCCCCAAAGGTGCTTTTTCACTCTTTGTATATCTAATGAGTGTACTTGCCCCTTGGAGGGGGGAAAAAAATCAATCCTAAAATTCAAAGAGAAAGTAACAGACATATTCTGAGGAGAATGTAAAAGTCAAAGTAATTAAGTATTCTGTAGAATAATTTATGTTGAAATTGATCATCACTAGCAGAAGTTTTTCTAAATTTTTTGAACTTCAAATAGATTAAAGTTGTTACGGTTTGGATTTAGATGGAACCAACTGTCCATTTAAGAGACTAAGAACACTGGGGCCAGCAGGTGGTGTGGTGGTTAAGGTGCTGGATTCCCCCATGTCCAACTCTGGTTCAAGTCCCAGACTTGGTGGTTTACTTTCTTACCTCCTCCCCGTATCTTTATCTTTCTGGTGAGCTCACATATTCTACAGCATTAAGAAAATAATCTTTTTTTAAAAAGGTAATAATAGGGGCCAATAGATGGTATATCACTTATGTCGCTCGACGTTCATGTGGCTGACTACTACTGGAGTCCCTGACCCAGTGGCTTGAAACTCATGCCAAGTGCATGTGCATGCATGCCCAAGATCCCGGAAAGAGAATGGAGAAGGGACTGCAGCGTGGCCATCCCCCCTGGGGGGTGATTTCCCACTTTCCTTCCCACTGTCTCTGTTCTTTTTCCAGCAAGCACATGCACCCTAAAGCAAAAAACTCTTAAAAAAAAAAAGAAAAAAAGAAAAGAAGATAATGATAATAAGAGACTGAGAACCTGCTGGGGTTGACCGGGCAGGAAGTCTGGGTCTAGAGCTAGCACATTCAAGACCTAGGAAGATTCTTCAGTTGAGAAGCAGCTCTCTGAACTGGCCACACAAAGTTCACTTATATCCAAGGATACCAGCACATCTGAATGTCTAATGAGGCATCTAAGCACATGATTAGCATCCATAAGAAGGCATGCATGTTTAGCTAATTCTCAATGTTTATAGTCCAATAATTCATTTCTCTTCATTCCTTAATTTTGCCAGAAGCACGTGTGCACACCAAGTGAGCAATGGGTGAGAAAGCACCTTCATGGGAGATGGTTACACTGTAATCCCTTCTCTTCCACTTATCATTTTGGAATTTTAGGCATGCACACATATGCACCCAGTGTGGTTTTTTTCAAGCTACTCGTCTCAGTCTCACTGTCAGCCATGCTGGATCCAGCTTCCTTACCTACCACACCATGAGCTGACCCTACACTCAAATAATTCTGCATTTGTTTAAATATTCATTTTCTGTTTAAACACTGCATTAAAATTACTGTTTTGTGTTAAATACATGTAATTCATTCTGTTTATCAGCACCATTGTATAAAATTTTCAACCTATTCTTTTTACTTTTTTAAAAAATAATGAATTATTTATAATTGTATTTATTCATTTATTTATTTTAATTTGACCAGAGAGACACAGAGAAACAGAGAGAGAGAGAAAGTGAGAAAGCAAGCCACCAGGTCCAGGACTTGAACCGTGGTCAGCCATGTGGGAGTGTCCAGCACCTTAACCACCACACCACCTGCTGGTCCCCCTTTTTACTTTTTTAATTAAGAATTTACAAACAGGGCCAGCTAGTGGCATGGTGGTTGAGGCAACTGGATCTTACACCACTGACAGTGTGGTTTGAGTCCTGGACCTGGCAACATGAAAAACATGGGCATGTATGTAAGTGCCCAGAATTCCAAAAGGAGGGAGAAATAGAAGAGAAGGGACTACAATGTGACCATTCCAAATGGGGAAGGGGGAGGCACCGCTTTCTCACATCTCCCCTTAATCTCTGTGTGTCCTCTGACAAAAATTTAAAAAGAAAAAAAGAGTTAAAGAATATATAATTAACATAATCTTAAAAACATAAATACTCCTTTACAGAATTTTTCATTTTTAATATTTTTAGATCTATTTATTTAATTTTATTTATTATTATTATTTTAAAAAATTTGCTTTAGGGCACAAGCACACAAGGGGGGGGGGAGAGAGAGAGAGAGAGAGAGAGAGAGAGAGAGAGAGAGAGAGAGAAAGTGAGAAAGCAAACCAACAGGTCCAGGACGCAAACTGCGGTGGCCATGTGGAAGCCCAGAGCCTCAACCACCACGCCAACTTCTGGCCCCAGAATATTTTTTATTATACAATTCAATAATGAACTGCCATTAAGCTCTACTTCTTGTTGATGCTTGACATGTTACATTATAATTGCAGAGAAGATTTAGTTCCTAGTTTGTAGGGAAATCTCTTTTCCCTTCGGATATCCAACGATTAATCTGATTAAGCCCAGAATAGAATTGACTGCATTTTCTAGGAAACAATATGTTTTAATGTTTTTGAGATGAAAGCAATACAGATTTATTGAAGAACATTTGTCACATAGAGAAAAATGTAAAATAGAAAATAAAACATCATTTGTAACCCACCATCAAAACTACCTCTATGTATTTATATGTCCTTTTAGTTTTTTATGACTCATCATTCTTTGAGAGCAGGGATTCTCAGTTTTCACTCTAATTACTATCACAGGGTCGATAATTTTTTGCCTTGGGGAGCTGTCCTGTGCTTTGTAGGACATTAAGCAGCATCTCTGACATCTAGCCATGCGATATCAGTAGCTGTCCCCTCCCAGTTGTGACAACCTAAAATGCCTCCTGGTGGGGTGGGGGAAGAGTACAAAATTGTCTCCAGTTGAGAATCACTTTTTTAGAGAAAAAGGGGTTTTAAAAATCAGATTCTACCTCTCTGTTTTAGAGGTGAGAAAATTAGAGGTGTGAAAATTAATACGTGGATCAGCAAAGATAATTTGCTCAAAATCTCATGGTTAATTAGAGACTCAACCAACACTGAAAAAATCTAGACTGAAAAAAATCCAGATTAACTTGCCTTCAAGTTAGAATTCAATGTTCAATATACTATTCTGTTTCCCAAGATGTAGAGAAAATAGTATAACCTTTCTTTTCCACTGTCAGGACAAATCTTTTTTTTAGTAGATGAATCAAAGCAGCTAAATATCCTTGAATCCTTTCGCAAATAGAAAGCCATTAGAACAGACAGCAAGATGTCAGGATTTCTGATCTAATCATGATCATTTAAAGTCATTTAGATTTCAGTAATTTTAGCTATAAAGCTTGAATTGCTGTGATAATTAATTTTTTTATATCTGCTAAAGAATTCACCAAGAAAAGGCCACCAGAGAAAATTCAAAGAGGTGGTTAACACGACTAAGAGTACTTTTCTTCATCTGTCCTTCAGTTGGCAGTGGTGCTGTTCATCTGTACAAAAGCCACCTGCATTTCTCATGTGAAAAGCTTGGAATGCTGAACATCCTCAGCAAAATCCTTGAAGGACCTTCATATGTTTGTGCTTTGCTCAGCCAAAATAAACTTGTACACTGACCTTGTGAACAGATGCCTGGTAATGAGGTCATAGAACTGAGTAGCATTTTCAGAAAATTGCTTTACGGTATAATAAATGTTCTGATTAGATTCCTATTTTCATCTTTAACAGGCTCAGGTGGCTCAACCTAGGAAACCTAGTCAGGGGTATCTATGCTTTAAAGGTCATACCAAGAGTTCAAGAATTTTTAGCCTAAAAGATATTTTTAAGAAACTATGTATAGTAAAAATGTTAAATAATTCTCAAGGCTTACTCTTGGCTTTCTTGCAGCTTCTCCTTAAACTTGACCTATTTCCTGTTTCAGTTTCAATTTACTCTTCACTGTTAAGTGTCTGGTTCAGTGATTCTTCCATGACAATGCCTTTTCTTGAAATCTCCAGAGGTGAAACTAATTTCACCTACTTTAAAATAAGCACACTGTAACAGGACGCAAATAGCATTAACATTGCGCTAGATTCAACACATTTTATGACCATTTCTTTTTCTTTTTTAGAAACTTGCCAGAGTGCACGTGTGCTAGTCAGAAACAAAGAGGCTGAGGGAGAAGATGCTCCTTCACTCCCATGAGTCATGGTCACACCCAATCCCTTCTCCTCCGTTTCTCCATCCTATCTGGATTTTGGGCATGCATGTGCACATGGCAGACATGTTTCTCCAGTTGCTGAATCCAGGATTGGAACTGCACTGACAGCCATGTGGGATCTGGCTCTCTTAATCACCAGGCCAGGGGGCTGGCCCATTTAATGACTATTTATAAAAGATAAAATAGACTCCAGAATAGAGTCTTCAATATTCCTGTATTGATAAGGGGAATGGCAAAGCTTCCTTTATAAATAGGGATCTTGTCAATAAGACAATCATGTTATAATGAACAAGTGGGGACAATGTCAAAATCAATTTCAATTGTGAGCTATTTGTTTCTATTTGTTTTGCAATAGTAAGTCTGATGATTTTTATGTTCTTTGCCTTCTGCCTTTGGGGTAGAGAGGTGATTTTCATGTGTTAAATACACAAATAAAACCTATGAATCACAAAGAAGACAGCTAGAAAATCGAATAAAGGTTTGCCTTTATAGCATTTTTGGTGAGATAATATTTATTTTAAGAATGAAGGGTAGCCGGGACCAGCAGTTAGCGTAATGGCTATGTCGCTGGACTCCCACGTAGTCGACTGCGGTTCGCGTCCTGGACCCGGTGGCTTAAAATTCACGCCGGGCATGTGTGCGTGCATGCCCAAGATCCCGAGAGGAGAATGGAGGAGAAGGGATTGCGGCATGACCATCCCCCCTGGGGGGTGATTTCTCGCTTTCTGTCTCTCTGTTTCTCTCTGTCTGGCGAGCGCATGCGCCCTATAGCAAAAACCTTTCCAAAAAAAAAAAAAAATAAATAAAATAATGAAGGGTAGGGACCAGCAGATGGCAAAATGGTTATGTCGCTAGACTCCCATGTAATCAACTGCAGTCCAAGTCCTGGGCCCAGCAGCTTAACACTCACACCAGGCGCATGTGTGCGCATGCCCAAAATCCTGAGGGAAGAATGATGGAGAAGGGCTTGTGATGTGGCCATTTCCCTGGGGGAGAAGTGATTTCTCACTTTCTGTCTATCTATCTCTCTGGTGAGAGCACATGCCCTATAGCAAAAATATCTCTCTAAAAAAAAATTAAAATTCACAACTGAGAATTTGATCATTACGGAAATTGATTTTTGAGGGTGAAAATCATGATGGCATCATAGATAATGTTATTCTACTTTCAGGCTTTCATTGCCACTATTTAGAAATTTAATGCCATTTGGATTCTTGACCATTTGAAGGTGACATGTTTTTTGTATTTGGAATCTTTTTTTTTTTTTTTAATAGATTTTTGCCATAGGGTGTGTGTGCTCTCCAGAGACAGTGAGAGAGAAAGTGAGAAATCACCTCCCAGGAGAAACAGCCACACTACAATCCCTTCTCCTCCATTTTCCTCTTGGGATTTTAGGTGCATATGTGCAAGCTCCCAAAGTGATCTCCTAGCCTCCAGGTCCCAGACTTGAATCATGCTGGGCCATACGTGAGTCCAACACCTTAACCACTATATCACCTACTGGCTTCTATCTTTGGAATGCTTTTTCTTAAAGAGAGATTTTTAATATAGGGTACGTGTGCTCGCCAGAGAGACAGAAAGTGATAAATCACCTCCTAGGGAGGATGACCATGCTGCAATCCCTTCTCTTCCATTCCCCTCTGGGGATTTTGAGCATGCACACACATGAGCCTGGCCTGCATTTTAAGTCACTGGGTCTGGGATGTGAACTGTGGTCGACTATGTGGGAGACCAGCAACGTAATCATTATACTATCTGCTGTTCCCTATCTTTGGAATCTTTAAGAATTCTCTCATTAGGTGTTTTGGGCTATCTAGTGACTTTGCCTAGAGTTGCTCATTCTTTTTATTCATTGTGCTGGGTACTTTGTAGGTAGTTTCAATCTGGAGATTCATGTCCTTTTGTTCTGGGAAATATTATTGCATTCTTTTTTTTATTTTAGAGAGATTTTTGCTATAGGGGGTATGCGCTCGCCAGAAAGACAAAAAGCAAGAATTCCCCCCCCCCCCCCCCCCCCGGGAGATGGTTACACCACAATCCCTTCTCCATTCTCCTCTCAGGATTTTGGGCACACATGCACATGTACTTGGTGTGAACTTCAAGTCTCTGGGTCCGGGATCTGAACCACAGTTAACTGTGTAGGAGACCTGTGATGTAACCATTACACCATCTGCTGGTTTATTTCTTTGATAATTTCATATATTCTCTCTTTTTAGAACTTCTAGTTGTTGAATTTCAGATCTCCTGAATGATCTTTTTTGATTTGGAAATCAGGGGTGCATTTTCATTAAGCAACAAAAAGCAAATGAACTTCTTCTAAAATTTTCTCACTTTTGCTCTCTCACTCGCTCTCTCTCTCAGGTCAAATTTAAAATGTAAATAAATAAATAAATAAAGTCAATAAAATAATTCTTAAAAAAAAAAGCTAAATAACAAGAAAACTATACCATATTCTAGTGCTGGTAATTAAGAGTCATTAGCAATATAGTTGTTCTACATGTGTAGTACACAGTTAATATTCATTTAATCCTCAGTGCAACACTGCTACATGATTTGATTTTTTTTCTTATTGATTATATTAATTTTGATATTGAAGCAAAGATTACTCTGAGAAGTTTTAGTACCTGACTTTTATATCCTGTTCACAGTGGTATTATAGTAAATCACCACTCTGAGTAATTATTATTTAAAAATTATTTTATTTAACTTTATTTATTTATTTTAATTTGACCAAAGAGAGACAGAGCAAGAGAGAGAGAGAAAGAGAAAGTGAGAAAGCAAGTTTCCTGGTCTGGGACTTGAACTGTAGTCAGTCATGTGGAAGTCCAGTGCCCTTAACCACTATGTCACTTGCCTGCCCCTGAGTAATTATCTTTATAGCATTGTTCTTTTAGTTCAAGATAACTAAAAGAGCAATATTTGAGGGGCTGGCAGGTGGTGTGGTGGTTGGGGTGCTGGACTCCCATATGGTTGAATGAGGTTCGAGTTCTGAACCTGGTGGCTTGCTTTCTCACTTTTTCTCTCTCTCTCTTATTCACTCTATCCCTCTCTGGTCAAATTAATATAAATAAATGGATAAATAAAGTTAAATAAAGTAATTCTTAAAAAATAAAGAGATGGACTTGAAAGTAAAATACTATTTACTCGCAGTTTAAATTTACTAGCAAACTCAAATTTTCACTTGGCTTGAGGTAGACGTATGATATTAATGTTTGTTGAGGTCCTGTTATACACACTGTATTTTTATATATGCTCTAACCGATGGGTATTACTACTCCTATTTTATACATGAAACAACTAAGGAACACAGAAATTAAGTAAATTGCCCAAGGTTGCAAAGAAATTCACACTCAGCACTTTCAGAATCTGAAGACTATTTTCTTTCCATACACTGTGCACCCAAGTCAATTATGCTATGGTATTTAAAATAAACCACACCAATTACTACATGCAAAGGAATCCAAAAGCCATATGCAAATGTTCACAGAAGGCATTCATTTGATAACTTGGCTTGCAAACACAACAAATGACATTAGTAACTGGCTAAGTAAAACTTTCAAATTTTAAGAACAGAATTTTTTTTCATGCCTTATTTTGAATAATCAGTTACCTCAAATTGATTGAAGGAGAGGTGCAGAAGTAAGCCAGAAATCCTACCAAAATATTGCCATCGAGAGAGAGAACACCAGTCAAGACAGAGAAAGAAAGAATGGTCATCTTTACTAACGGTGATTTATTCAAAGTACTTTATGGTAACAAGCAGAAAATTATAACAAAATAACATTTTCAGGTATGTCGTATTCATTAACTACCTCTCATTTTGTGATCAACTAAGAGCTTCAAAATACCCAGTAGTTATAGAAAAGAAGATGTTAAAATGTCCTTCAATTATCTACTTATTTTCTCCAGTATTAGCAGAACAAGCCTAAAGCAAAATTCTGCCATAATTTTATAATGGTTGGAAATAAAAAGTCACCTTATTGTCTCTGTTGACCTAATGTGACATTGGATTTATAGAAGTAAAGGAAAAATTACCTTGACTGCTGCAGTGACGGCAGCTGTAGCTGCTAAGTTTAAACCTTGCCGTCCAAAGTTTACCATAGTCTCATAGCCTCGTTCCTTTGCTTGTACAATATAATCATCAATCTCCTAAAAAGAAAAAAAAATTCAGTTAATTTTATATAAAAGTAGTGTTAAGAAGCCAGGTCTAGGGACCAGCGGTTAGCGTAATGGCTATGTCACTGGACTCCCATGTAGTCAACCGTGGTTCGAGTCCCGGACCCGGTGGCTTAAACTCATGCTGGGCACGTGTGCGTGTGTGCCCAAGATCCAGAGAAGAGAATGGAGAGGAAGGGATTACGGCGTGGCCATACCCCCTGGGGGGTTGATTTCTCGCTTTCTGTCTCTGTCTTTCTGGCGAGTGCACGTGCCCTATAGCAAAAACCTCTCAAAAAACAAGGAAGCCAGGTCTAAAACTTTCACTTCATTAAGTTTAGATCATGCAGCATATGTCAATATACATTTCTGAAAAATGATTTATGAAAACAACATGTATCTTACCCTTTCCTTTGAAGAAAGAAGTGGATGAAGGAATTTTCTATATATTAGACTTGCTCCTTTGGTATAGGGAGAGAGCAGCCATATGACAAAAGCAATCTTCAGCTCATAGTACAGGGGAAACCTAACCAAAAAAAATTTGGAAAAAGCTGCTGGTGAAAAATAAACTATAATGAGGAAATCACAAGAATATGTTTTTAAAAGTTCAGTCATTATACCGAGCTTTCCTATATAAAAGTTTCAAACATAAAAGTTAGTGATCCCAGAAACAAACATGTTTGAATTGATGAATTCATCTCATTTGGCTACAATTCAGTTAGGAAACAGGGACCTGACCCTGCAGAGATTCACATCTTCTAGTACAAGATTCTTCCTTTGCAGGAAGCACAGGAAAGCTGCCAAAATGACTGCAGTAGTTAAGAGAGGGCATTAAGAGCATTTAACCTCAGCAGTGAAAACAACCTACCTTGTCTTTGGAGGCAAATGTCATGAGTCCACGACATACGTCCATGCACTAGGCTACAGCGTTACATGCTCCAAGTGCATGTGTTTACGCCATGCAGGCATCTCCTTATCTTTCTCCAAACTCCCACAAAATTCCCCCTTCAATCTCTTTTGGCCAGAATTGCAACACTTAGTAGACCTGAATCACTCCATCGCAAGAGAAATGGAATTACAACTGTGGTAGACTGGGGGTTAGGATTATAAATCCATGTCTCTCCCCATGTGACTGCAGTTGCTTCTCTGTAGGCTGAAAATACTTCCCCAACCAATGACTGTGGGGTTATAGCCAACAGACTGTGAACTTGACATTCATTACATGAAAGTAGAAGCTTTAAATATCTTCTGACTCCTTCACCCCAACACCTTCAACCCCTTGGTTTAAGTTTTTGTTTTTGGCCATGTAAATAACTGCTCCTTCAGCCTTGGTTCTAAAATGAGAAAATATTTAAAACAGCCGAGTCTAGCAAAGCTATGGGTGGCCACTGCCCTTATGTAGTGTAAGAAATACTGTAAAAGTTCATTTTTCTAAGCCTAAGTGCTTGCAGGGTTGTTTGTTGCCATGGCACAGTTAACTAGTACATCATGAGGGACCAGCATCTTGTGGCCCCTGAGGCATTAAGATATGTGATAAACTGAGCGACTCTAGGTGCTTTGGCAAGACAGACGGGAAGTGGGCCATGACGAATGAGTACTGAGTAGTCAGCAAAGGGTCTCTGCCACAATCCAGTTACAGAGGAATCACCTTATTTCAATGTTCATGTTAAATATTTTCTACACTTTTTAACAACATGTATAGGCTGCATTTGCCATCCGGAAAAAAAAGTGATGTTTTAAAAACAAAAGAACTTTAAAATTTAGACCTAGATAGTTTGACATCTGTGTTCTGTCATTTAATGAACAAACAAAAAAACAAATCTCCCCCAAAACAAATATAACAGGTAAATGAACAAGCCTGGGGGCAAGTGGGAAAACTTAATATTGCAATTCAGAGGAGAAAGATGAGTGCAGATACAGAGATGTTCATAAACAAAGGCAGGTGGTGAGAATAGTTCAGTCTGATGACTTCTGTATTTTTTTGGCAACTCCAGTGTGACCTAAAGTGCTATGAGACAATCAGAAATACAAAGTGGGAGAGAACAGTAAAGGTTTGAAACAGACACAGGTAGGAATGGAAGCAGAAAATGACCAGAAGGAAGTAAAAGGAATAATGAGGTTCAAATTGATACCTCTTTGAGTAGTTGACTGATTTTTTTCTAGCTGCATTTAATAACCCAGTTAAAAAAAAGCAAAGAAGGGTGACTATTGGGCTAAATTGGGCTGAGGTTTGTGTGGCAGGAGGAACTGAAGATATTGGCAATTTCATAACTTAAAATACTGTGAAAGACTTTTCCAGGTGATGGTAGGGTTTTGATGAGACTGCACGACTGAAATAACATGAGAGGAATTTGTTTCATTAAACACTGCTCTGCAGTAAAGTGTTAAATCCTTGAAGATAAAAAAAAAAAGTTTTCATTCTGCTTCATAGCTACTTGGAATAGGACAAACAAGGAGCTGGTGTTGAGTGAGCGTCCACATGGATGTTGACAGTGCCCAGTGAGAATGTTTGAAGATGAGAGTTTTTTTTTAATGAAGAAATTGCATATTTTATTATTTGTTTATTTTGCTGTGAAGATGTTGCTTTAACTGTATAAAATAGCACCAGCAAATGCAAAACTAAAATAGTACTCTTCTTCGACACTATACAACTAACAAAAACTTTTCTCCACTCCCACTTATTTTCAATAGAAAGGTCATTAAGTATTCTGACCCAAATTCAGGGATGCATATAAGCAAGATACAGTGTTATATAAGGCTTAGGACAATGTTATCATTAATTACATATTTTTTCTAACTAGTTTTTATCACAAATAATAGTCTCATGAATTCTGACTACTGATTTGATTTGAGCATGGTCTAGGAATCATAGTGTAGATGAGAGCTTTAAGGATGGGGAGAGAGTGCTAACACCAGATGCTGTGGGCTTACAAAGAGGGGTCATGGCCCAGCACTGTTGGTGCACGGATAGTACCACTGCTTGGGAGGCTGGAAGCTGCACGGGAGGTCTTGGTTCAGTTCATGAGTCAATGAACAAGCCAGGCATGGTTGTGTGCCTATAATCCTGACTAATTTGGACTTGAAGGCCTGAGGATCAAGATAGAGTGAGATCCTGCCCCAAATACCTATCTTTCCCTCTCTCACTTTCTCTGTCATAAAGGTAGGCTGGAGTCATTTAGGAGGTGACAGGGAAAAATAGTCCAAAGTCATCAGTATAGAAAAAGGATGACTACAATGGCATTTCCAAGATACTGAGGGGAGGTATGTAGGTGTGGGCAGCAAGTGCACATGAGAGAGGAGTACGGTGACTTTATTTGAGGGGGACTATAACAAAAATGATGTCCTTCAAAGGAAACACAAGATGGATAAAATGAGGTGGTGGACAATTAGGTAAAGTGACCTTATTCACTGAGTTAATAGCAAACAAAGGGCACCTAAGAGTGAGCCTGCAGTCTGGCCCCTTCTTGATAGCAGAACTTACCAAGCAACTGTTTGATCTGTTATGGTTTCAATCACAGTATAGAGCGCGAACACAATCCAGTACATCATCCACCGAACCTGGAAATAATCAATATACCCATGAAGCAACAGACTAAGATGATCCGCAATTTTGAATAATTACACAAATGCACACATTTCTACACACATACACACACACACACACACACACACATATCGGGTCAAAGCAGAAGGTGCTGGTTTAGTTTTCGACAGGTTTTAAGTTTGAGTTCCTTACATAGTTATGTCAACAACTTGGCAGAGGTCAACAGATGACGTGGTGGTGAAGGGTACTTAACTCCCACATGGCCAACAGTTCGAATCCTGAATCTTGTAACTTGCTTTCTCACTTTCCTTTTCTCTCTCTCACTCATTCACATTGTCCCTCTCTGGTCAAAAAAAAAAAAAAAAAAAAAAAGTTAAATAAAATAATTATTAAAAAAAACTTGGGACATAAGAATTAAAGAATAATAAATCTCTGGGGCTTAATACAAAATAATTTAGAACTCTAAATCAAAGAAACTGAAAAATAGAAAATATTTTTTTTAACTGGAAAAAAGTGTTTTTTTGAGAGATTTTTGCTATAGTGTGTGCGCGCTCGCCAGGGAGAGACAGAGAGACAGAAAGTGGGAAATCACTCCCCGGGGGAGATGGCCACACCATAATCCCTTCTCCTCTATTCTCCTCTCGGGATCTTGGGCACGCACATGTGCCCACCATGAGTTTTAAGCCGCTGAGTCCTGGACTTGAACCACAGTCAACTACTTGGGATTATAACCATTGATGTAACCATTACACCATTTGTTGGTCCCTTGGAAAAAAGTTTAGAAGACATTATTTGTGCTTCCGCTCACTAATATTGGGTTGTCGGAAAGTCATGACACATTTTTGCATAGAAAACAAAAAAATACATCATGGCGAATATAATAATAGTAAACACACAACACTATGCCAACTATGGGCTGGAAACTGTGCTAAATATATTACATATACTAATTCCTTTAATCTCTCCAACAACATTATGTAATATCACTGATTTAACAACAACAAAAAGGTGGTACAGAGAAGTAAAGTGACTTCCCCAAGAACATTCGGCTGGGATTTAGAACCAGGTGGCCTAGGGAACCAGCAGTTAGCGTAATGGCTATGTCGCTGGACTCCCACGTAGTCGACCGCAGTTCGCGTCCTGGACCCGGTGGCTTACAACTCACGCCGGGCGCTTGTGCGTGCATGCCCAAGATCCCGAGAGGAGAATGGAGGAGAAGGGATTGTGGCGTGACCATCCCCCCTGGGGGGTGATTTCTCGCTTTCTGTCTCTATGTCTCTCTCTGTCTGTCTGGTGAGTGCATGCGCCCTATAGCAAAAACCTCTCTAAATAAAATAAATAAATAAATAAATAAAAAAAAAAAAAAAAAAAAAAAAAAAGAACCAGGCGGCCTAACTCTGGAAATGGTTAAGCAATTATACCATGCAGGGAGAGAAAATGTGAAGAATTACTGATGTGGGATCCAAGAATAATAATAATAATAATATAATAATAATAATGATTTAAGTATCCTCATTCCAATCAATGACTATAAATAAGTAAATAAAGGCCTTATAAACAGCGAGAAAATTGACCTAAATATTTAGTTTTAATAGAGATGCCTGTTTATGTATTTCACAGATAATACAGGAGTATATCTAAAATAGCTGTTTTTTTTTAACAATTTTCTATTTATATGGACAAACCAATTAAAAATAGCCACTAGTAGTTTTGAAATACTTGTACTGTGAAATATGAATAATACCAATTTGCTCTAATTCATAGAGCATCCTAAGAGCTTTTAAAAAGTGACAAAAGTAGGGTACATTATATTTAAAATAGTGAGTAATTAATATTTATAAGTTACATCTCAAAACAAACCAAATGTGTTTTTTTTGGGGGGGAGGGGGAGGTTTTTGCTATAGGGCTCGTGTGCTTACCAGAAAGACAGAGAGAGACAGAGAGACAGAAAGTGAGAAATCACCCCCCGGGGGGATGGCCACGCCACATTCCCTTCTCCTCCATTCTCCTCTCAGGATACTGGGCACGCACGCACATGCGCCCGGTGTGAGTTTAAGCCACTGGGTCCGGGACTCAAATTGCAGTCAGCTACATGGGAGTTCAATGACATAGCCATTACTCTAACTGCTGGTCCCCCAAATGTTCTTTTTAGTTTTTCACTTTTCATGAGTTATTTATTTTGTTTGTTTTTAAAGAATTATTTAATCATTCATTTATTTAATTTGACCAGAGAGACACAGACAGAGAGAGAGAGTGAAAATAAGAAAGCAAGCCACTAGGTCTGGGACTTAACTGTGGTTGGCCATGTGGGAGTGTCTAGGGCCTTAACGACAACACCACCTACTGGCCCCAGGAGCTATTTATTTTTTTAAAAGGGTTTTGCCATAGGGTGCATGCACTCACTAGACAGAGACAGAGAGAAGGAAAGTGAGAACCCCTCCACCCCTCAGTGGGAATAGCCACACCACAATCCCTTCTTCTCCATTCTACTCTAGGGATTTGGGGCCTGCATGTATACAAGCTCACAGTGCTTTCTCAAGTCGCGGGTCCGGGACTCTAATCGCAGAGTTGGCCCTGTGGGACCGAGTGCCCTAAGCACCATGCCACCTCTCTCTTTCAAGTAAGGGACATGATATCATATGAGCTCATTCAAATAGCCTTTCTAATTCAAACACTAATTTAGCACTTTTACCTCTCAACTGTATTCACAAGGTTATCTTTTACCCTTGGGGATTCTAGTTCTCCCACTTCCAAAAGAAGAAATGAAAAAAAAAAAAAAAGTGCACAGAGAACAATGTGCTTTCATAGAGCTAGAACAGACCTTGGAGGTGATCAAGCTTCTTAAAACTAAGTAAATATTTATGGAAAAAAACTTGTAAAAACATTATAAGAGCAACTGTTGTGGTTGGGTCTCCAATTCAGCCTATCCTAGGACTCTCCAGAAGACGCCAAGAAACCCTAGTGCTCCATGGGTTACAGTCTGAAGACAAATAGTATGGTATACTTCCTTACTGTACTGATGGCCAAAACAAATAAGGTGCTCAAGGTCACTAGCCAGTAGGCGGCTGAGGGAGGCACAATCCATCTGGAAGCCCCAGCTATGCAGCTTTTCAAACAAGTGCTACCACTAGACCAATCTTACCGGTTCTCTACAATTTCCTGGTTCTCACCCTCTCTGCACTCAGCACAGGGATTTTAACGTCAACATTAATGCCTCCTTTCCTGAGAAAGTGGAGGCTTAAGTTAAATTTGGTTTTCTTCACATAAGGCCTCAGAATGCTCAGAAAAATAAACGTATGTAACTCAATGCTTAATTTTCATTATTTCACAAACATCATTATGGTTATGATCTTCCCAAGGGTAACAACTGTAAGCAATACTACACAAACAGTTATAATTTACCTGTTAGTAGGTTTGAGTAGGGAAAAGGGGGGCTATATAGATTGTAGTTATTTGTTGATATTTCCTGAATGACTAGTTTGAGAACAGCTTAGAGCTGCTGCATGTCCCAAAGATTTTAAAAATAACTGAGTTTCTGTCAAGTGCTTACTCAATTTTGAAATGAAGTAATCAAATTAACTAAAACTCACAAAATAAAAAGGTGCTTTAAAGTACCCAATGCTTATCTCTAAAAATCAAAACATATATGTGTGTAGATTGCTAAAATATTTTAAAATGTCAAAGATTTAAAAAGAGGGGTCAGCAGGTAGCGTGATGGTTGAGGCTCTGGACCCCCATATGGTCAGCCATAGTCCTGGACCAGGCAGCTTGCTTTTGCGTACTCTCTCTCTATGTCTCTCTCTGGTGAGCCCATGTGTCCTATAGCAAATTAAAAATAAATAAATAAAATGAAATATATATATATATATATTTTTGGAGAGGTTTTTGCTATAGGGCGCATGCACTCGCCAGACAGAGACAGACAGACAGAAAGCGAGAAATCACCCCCCCAGGGGGGATGGCCACGCCGCAATCCCTTCTCTTCTGTTCTCCTCTTGGGATCTTGGGCATGCACACACACGCGCCCTGCGTGAGTTTTAAGCCACCGGGTCCGGGACACGAACCGTGGTCGACTACATGGGAGTCCAGCGACATAGCCATTACGCTAACTGCTGGTCCCAAAATATTCTTTAGCCAGCCTATGGCCTGGTGGTTAAGGAAGCTGGCTGACTATGTGGTTCATGTCCTGTACTGGGCTGCTTAAAATATACACCAGGTGTATGTGTGTGCATGTCCAGAATCCTGAAAGGAGGGAGAAATGGAGAAGAGATTATGGTGTGACCACTCCCAACTGGAGGTTTGTGTTTGTGTGTTCCCCCTCCCCCAACTGTCTCTCTGGCGAGCACGTCCAACCACTAGCAAATTTGAAAAAAGAAAAGGAAAAAGAAAGAAAGGAAGAAAGAAAGAAAGAAAAGAAAAGAAAAGAAAAGAAAAGAGAAAAAAGAAATGCTTTTTTAAGGCCAGCAGTGGTGGTGTGTGACCCTGTTGGGGCACTTGCCTCTTTCTCTCTGTTCCCCTCTCTCTTTCTCTCTCTTGCTCATGGAAGAAATAACATAAAAAATAAACTTGGAAGAAAATATTCTTCTAAAATTTTTTTTTAAAGAATTACTTTATTTAACTTTATTTATATATTTATTTATTTTATTCATTTATTTTTTGGAGAGGTTTTTGCTATAGGGCGTGTGCGCTCACCAGAAAGTAAGAAACCACCCCGCAGGGGTGATGGCCATGCTGCAATCCCTTCTCCTCTCGGGATCTTGGGCACACATGCATATGTGCCCTGCGTGAGTTTGAGCCACTGGGTCTGGGACTTGAACTGCAATCGACTACATGGGAGTCTGGTGACACAGCCATTATGCCAACTGTTGGTCCCTACCTTTTTTTTTTTTTAAGACAGGGTCTCACTTGTTATGGTCCGCCTGCCTCAGTTTCCCTGCTGGTATACAGATGTGCTATCGTGCTCAAGCTCTTTTTAACACAGTGTCTCATTATGCTGCCCAGGTTAGCCTGAAGCTCACAGTTGACCTGCCTCAGCTTATCCATCGCTGGGATTACAGGCGCATGACAGCATGCCTGTTCTAATTTAGTTTGGATGGGGACCTGAACTTGGGCCTCATGTGATCCTAGCCAGCAAAGCTCAGTGTCATAGCGGTATACACCATTGCAGCTGGGCCTACCTTTTAAGTTAATGGAAGAAAACATTCCCAGCATAATCTTTATTAGATTTATGTCTATGTGAGAACAAACTGTAACTACTATTCTTTTATTTTCTTTTTTTGGCACAAGGCGTGTGTGCTTGCCTGAGAGAGACTGAGGGGAAGTGAGAAATCACCCCTTGTCGGGATGGCCATGCTATAATCCCGCTCTTCTCTCCTCCTCCTAGGATTTTGGGCATGCAAACACACAAGCTCAGAGTGATTTTCAACCCACTGGGTCCGGGACTCAAACTGTGTTTGGATATGTGGGAGTACAGTGCCTTAACCGCCACTCCACCTTCTGGCCTCAAACAGTGTTTCTTTCCAGTTCAGAAACAACTGGTAAAAATCAACTAACTGTTTAGATATCTTCATGAGAACAATGAGTAATAAGAAAGCTGTACCTAACTTTTTCTTGAAAGTCTCTGACTCTCTCCAGTGATAAACTCCAATCCCACACAGAAGGCAGTTCATTTTCAGGGTTTGTGTTATAGTTCAGGCTTACATGACAGATAAGAATTGCCTGACTACTCTGTAACTACTTATAGGAAGCCTAGCCTATGATCATAAAAGTCTGTGAACAACAACAAAAAAGTCATTTTGATCCCAGAGAACGTAATTTTCCAGTAAGGTGAAGCTCACACCTATAAGCACTAAGATGGGAAGTCACATATCCACCCTAGTTTTGATTAATCTTTCCTATTAAACATAATTTAGTCAATTCTTGAGGACTCAGGTGGCATCATTAAAATAACACCTTGTTGGGACCGGCAGATGGCATAATGGTTATGTTGCTGGACACCCATGTAGTTGACTGCAGTTTGAGTCCTGGACCTGGTGGCTTAAACTCACGCCTGGCGTGGCGTATGCCTACATGCCCAAAATCCCAAGAGGAGAAAGGACTGCAGCATGACTGGCTCCCCAGGGGCTGATTTCTTGCTTTCTGCCTCTCTGGTGAGTGCACGTGCCCTATAGCAAAAATCTCTTGAAAACAAACAAACACATAAACAAACAAACAAACGAACAAAAACACTTATTGGGACCAGCAGATGGTGTAATGGTTACGTTGCTGAACTCTCATGTAGTGAACTGCGTTTCAAGTCCTGGATCGAGTGGCTTAAAACTCAAGCCAGGCACATGTGCATGTATGCCCCAAATCCTGAGAGAATGGAAAAGAAGGGACTGAAGTATAGTCATCCTCCGTGGGGGGTGATTTCTCGCTTTCTGTCTCTCTGGAGAGTGCACATGCCCTATAGCAAAAATCTCTCTAAAAAAGAAAAAAAAAACCACTCATTAATACAACTGTACCAAACCCAACCTACACATGTCATGACAATAAAGACATGAATCTGACAGTTCTTTTCTTAAAGATTAAACATTTTACCAGGGGGAAAAACAAGCAAACAACTGAGATAGAAAGATACTCTGCTGTTTTTACTACATGAGATGCCCTAGCTGCCAGTATGAGTCAACATCTCAGTATTTTGAATAAAGTTTACTAAAAGGATGATATATAAAGTTGTGGGGCATGGTCAGGAGAACCAAAAAATGATACGGGTATTCATGCCCCTGAGCTACTGGCAGCAGGGGCCAGTATTATGCTTGGGTGAGAAAGGGGATGGAGAGGGAAAAACAACCTGAAACCCCATTAACTGTTAGAGCTCAAATAGTCAGTCACAGCCAACAGGTGCGAGCAGGGAGGGAGTGGGAAAACAAGTGCTCTCCCCGACTCCATTTCTGACCTGCAGGGACCTCTCATGGATTATACCCAAAGGGAGGCCAGAGATGGTCAAGTCTGTATGGATTACCCTCCTGGGCCATAAGCAAGGTGTACAGGTGTGGGGAGTAGAGGGGAGACTCCACTAGAGAGGCAAATGGAAGCTCCCAGCACCACAGCATGGCAGCTCTCCAAAACATACCCAGTCTTGACCGTAACCTCTTACCACTTCCACAGACACTGCCCTACCTCAGATGACTATCGCCTACTGTCTGGATTATTTTGCTGGCATCCTACCTGATCACTCTGCCTTTTTTTTTTTTTTGTCTATTCTGCATACAACAGAGTCCTTAGAACCAAGTGAAATCGTGCCATTCCTTTGCTCAAACCCCTTTAATGGCTCTCCATCAAAACTCTTGTCGTGGCCAGAAGGCCCTGTGTATCTGGCCCCTAGCTTCATCTGCTGCTACACCTCCTCCCTGTCCTGCTGCAGCCACTCCGGCCCTTTCACTGACCCCTGTATGTGCTGATATGCTCTTGCCCCAGGGCCTCTGTAAATGCTGTTTCCTTGCCTGAAATGCTCTCCCCACAGTTATCCATTTGGATAGCTTTCTCACTTGCTGTAGGTCTCTGCTCATTTATGTGCTATCAGAGAAGCCCTTCCTGACAGCCCTGCTTAGTATCAATATCCTCCTAACTCCTTTATCTGCCTTTTCTCTTTAGAACATATCTTAGACACATGTAACAAATATTTGCTCTTTTTCTCTCTGCCTTTTCCTACTAAAATACACACCTTAAGACAAAGACTTTTATTAGCTCATTGCTAAATTTCCTGTGCCTGGCAGAATGTGCTCATTAAGGGGCCAGGCAGTGGCATGTAAAAATGTGACACTCTGCAAGGCAACCCCACAGAGAAAGTTCTCAGCTCAAGTCCACAGACTTCCTTGAACACACCAGAGGTGTATATGTGACCATGACACAAGGCTGACTGAGGCATAAAGACCCTGTAGGGGATGCCTGTCTATCTGGCTCTCATGGAAGAAAGAATGAAAGAAACTTAAAAAAAAAAGAAAAAGAAAAAGGTGCTTAATTAACGTTTGCTGATGGACTACTAAATAAATATGGTGTTGCACACAGCTTAGGGTGCTCCTTTTTGCAAATACTGCAAAAGGCCAAAAAGTAGTCAGCGGGTACAGAAAGGATGAGCAAATGCAAACTTATCTTCCAAGAGATGTTTTCCTTTGCTGTTGTTTAAAAAAAAGAGAGACAGAGAATGAAAAATACAATGAAGCAAAATAAAAGTGTGTTTATGTCCTCAAGGACTTAACATTTTACTGAAGAGATGATGAGATTCAAATTTGAGAAAGAAGGAATACTTACTGGAACACGATCCCAGATGAGGGAGACAAGAATAAGACTAGAAACACAGATGGACAGTGGGTCCACAAAAGAAGCAGGAATGTGTCTTCCCCTGGGACAGAAGGAAAGGAAGAAAGAGTGGCTGTGTTGGGCAAAATGTTGAAGTGGTGCATAGCTGAGGCCCTCAGCCTTCCATTCTGCAGCAGAAAGGCAGGTGACCTGTTACGCTGGGCATGAGTGGGAAGCAGAGTGGATTTGAGGACAGCAGTAAAGGTTTAGAAAAGTTGTTTTTATGGATGGGAAAGGGAGCTGCTAGGGGACAGCTAGAACAGCCTATGACTCAGGATGCCCTCACCTGCTCTGGGTATTAGAGAAGAGCTGCAATAAAAGGTCTAGGACAAGGAATCAAGAGAGTTGTGGAGGTGACATCTTGTCCATTAAAAGGTATAATGGCAGAGTGTGGCTGGGAAGTTGCCCAGACAGGGCCTGTGTCTACTTCGCACCCACAGAATATGAGGCGAGGCTTTGGAGGAGGAGGAGGTGTGTCTGCTCCATATGGTCTCTCCACTTCTGTTGGCTGCAATGGTGGGTGGACAGTAGAGCTATCCTGGAAGCTCTGTGCTGAGGGTGGGCAGAAACTGAGTTCTTAGATAGTTGTATGAGGAGGATTCTTTGCCTCATGCTGGACTATTATGTGACAGAGACACACATTTCTGAATTTCTCAGTCACTGCATCATTGTTGTACATTTATGATCACAGTAGCTTAGCCCACCCTAATATGGGAGGTTATCTCTCATCTCAGTGGGGATGGAGAGAGCAAGGCCACAGCAGCAATGGTTCTAGGATTAGGTCGGCTTTGATCATAGTGCCACCAGCAGCCAGCTATAGCACAGCAAATGTCTTGGTTGGTGTTGAGGGTTCTACTCCCACAATGGGATATGGAGGAGATTGCCATTTTAAGAAACTCTGGGTGGAATACTCTCAGGGGACTCTAAGAAGTATTTGGAAAGAAAGTGGAGGGTAGGAAGGATTGATGTACTCATGCAGCAGATTGGGGCAGAGTCAGAGGAATACGATTTTAAATTAACATTGTGAACCCTTGGCAAGCGTGGCTTCTATGTGTGTGAATTTGTTAGCTCCCATCTGCATTGTCAGTATATGTGACAACATGTATTCAGCAGCAATCCGCTTCTACTTTTAACAGGCCAAGGAATCAGAATAATAAGCTTGTTACAAATATGCATAAAGTGTGAAATAAATATATTCTGAGTGGGAGGCCAATGAACTATCTAAAGAATACAGTGCAGAGAAGTCAGTGGGGAGACTACATGGAGAAGCTGTTCAGTCTTCTACTTTGTTTTGTTTTCTTTGCCAAGAGCACACCTAATGCTAGTACAATGCCTGGCACAAAACAGGCTCAAAAATACTTACTGAAGAATTAATGATTTGGATTAACTTAACAAGCAAGATTGTAATTTACATTTTTCCTAATTATTTAGTAATCAACTTCTCTTTGAAAGCAGTCACAATGGAATGACAATCATTTTTCATTTTTGGAGCACTTTACCCACCTTATTTTTCATGATTAGAGAAATGTGATGAATATTTTAATTTAAAATAAAATATTTATAAATATGAGTCCTCAAATGGAATCTTAAAATCATTTAGAGATCAAAAGGAATTTATTTTCTAAGGAAATATACTCATAATTAAGCAAGTTCTTTTGAAGATTATGGAGTCATCTGTGATATAAAATCACAGTATCTAAAATTACATTCTGGTTTATATAGTGCATGGATCAGATTATCCTACTTAACAAGTCAGCACTTGCTTTATTATTACTGAAAATCTGTAAGGCCTTAGCATTTCAGAAATTCAGACAGTCATGTGATGGAGTTCTTAGCTTTACCCTCTCAAAGGAATTAGAGGATATTTAAAGCCTCAGTGAATACTGTAAGATGAATATACCCATAGGCTAAATTTACTATCAGAAGCCCATGCTCCATTTAATAAGTATGCATTTACCTACTCTGATGCCAAAAAAAGTTGGCCTCATTCCATGATCTTTTTAATATTTTTCAACTAAACAGGTTTTTATGATTTATATTCTTAGATAAAATGTTTACAAAATTGAATTTAGATCCCAGGATAAACAAATACAGCAAACAAAAATTGAGTTGCAACTGTAAAATGATCCTCACAATTTTTATCACAGAAATCGGAGCAATACACAGGCCCCATGCATACAGAGAACATGATGTTCTGGTGGAATGTACATTGCTATAGATTGTGAGGAGGCACAGATAATTACAGAAATGACATACTAATTAAAGTACATACTACATGTCTGACTCTGTGCTTCAAGTCCTAGACCTGGTAGCTTAAAGACATGCTGGTAATGTGTGTGTACACCCAAAATTCAGAGAGGAGAATGGAGAGGAAGAGATCAGGGTGTGGCCATTCCCTCTAGGGGATGATTTCTCGGGACCAGCAGTTAGCGTAATGGCTATGTCGCTGGACTCCCACGTAGTCGACCGCGGTTCGCGTCCCGAACCTAGTGGCTTAAACTCACGCCGGGCGCGTGTGCATGCGTGCCCAAGATCCCGAGAGGAGATGGAGGAGAAGGAATTGCAGCGTGGCCATCTCCCCTGGGGGGTGATTTCTCACTTTCTATCTGTCTGCTGTCTGGCGAGCGCACGCGCCCTATAGTAAAAAGCTCTCCAAAAATAAAAAAAAAAAGGGGGGGAATGATTTCTCACTTTCATTCTCTTTCTGTCTCTCTGTCAAGCGTACATATCCTATAGCAGAAATCTAAAAGGAAAAAAAAAAAAAGTATTTTCCGGGACCAGCAGTTAGCGTAATGGCTATGTTGCTGGACTCCCATGTAGTCAACCGCGGTTCGAGTCCAGACCTGGTGGCTTAAACTCACGCCGGAAACGTGTGCATGCGTGCCTGAGATCCCAAGAGGAGAATGGAGTAGAAGGGATTGCGGCGTGGCCATCCCCCGTGGGGGGGGGGGTGATTTCTCGCTTTTTATCTCTCTATCTCTCTCTGTCTGCCTGGCGAGCACACGCGCCCTATAGCAAAAACAAACAAACAAAAACTCTCCAAAAAAAAAATTATTTTCCTTAAATTGTACGTTTGTATAATGTATTCTTATGCTATGACCAATGTGATAATAGTAATGATAACACTAGTACGTTAAATTATATAACTGTACTGGGGGGCCAGAACATGGCGTGGTGGTTAAGGTGCTGGACTCTCACATAGACTGTGGTTCAAGTCCTGGACCTGGTCGCTTGCTTTTCCACTTTCCCTCTGTCTGCTTCTCTCTGGTGATTTTATGTGTCCTACGGCAAATTAAAAAAGTAATAATAAGGACCAGTCGTTGGTGTAATGGCTATGTCACTGGACTCCCATGTAGTCGACCACGGTTCGAGTGTCAGATCCAGTGGCTTAAACTCATGCCAGGCATGTGTGCATGCGTGTCCAAGATCCTGAGAGGAGAATGGAGGAGGAGGGATTGCGGCATGGCTATCCCCCCATGGGGTGATTTCTCGCTTTCTGTCTCTCTATCTCTCTGTGTCTTTCTGGTGAGCATACGTGCCCTGTAGCAAAAACCTCCCTGGAAAAAAAAAAGGTAACAATAATAATAATAGCAATAAATCAAATTATATAAGAAATTATTTAGAAATTATATAACTAAACTAATTTATACTTTCATGATAAAAAAATAATGTGATATATTAATTTGATGACTATCACATTTTTAGGGCCTATCATGAACACAATCTTAAAAAGTTAATTTTATTTATAATAGAGAATGTGTACAAGTGAGAAAGACAGAGAGTGAAACATCCTCTAGAGGGTCTCATTCTGCTGCAATCACTTTTTTCCCGTTTTTCAGTTCATTAGGATCTTAAGCACATTCATGTGAACCAGAGTGGATTCAAACCCATAATGAGATCTGAACCCACAGTGAGCCCTGCAGCTTCCAGAAGTGCAGTTCAGGTTGCTATCAACTATACCAGCAGCCTGTCACGGCTGGTCTTTTATGAAGCCTTTGGCATGAATAATCACAAAGTCTAATGTCAAAAAGTGTTCATAGGAGGGTGTAATATAAGACATATAAAAGGATACGAATAGGTGATTACCAACAGAATGTCTAATTCAACACATATAACTACTGACATTTGTCACATATCACATTATATACATTATTAACGCCTTGTATGAATAAAATTTCTTCACCAAAGGAAAGCCTTCTGTAATTATGTCTACTCCTTCCAAAGGTCATACATAAACCTGGTGCATGTACTTTTCCTCTGTAGCTTATCAGTGGGGTTGTCTGTCATTAAAACAAAATAATTATTTTATTTAACTTTATTTGTGTATTTATTTAATTTTAACCAGAGAGGTACAAAGCAAGTGAGTGACAGTGAGAGAGAGAAAGCAAGTTGCCAGGTCCAGGACTCAAACTGTGGTTATCAGTGTGGGAGTTCAGTGTCCTTAACCACCACGCCATCTGCCAGTCCCATCTCTGCTATTTGAATAGAATAATCAATAGGGGTTGAAACTGTCTTGATCATCATATTCCCAGCACCTAGTATCATACGCTAATAAAGCAAGCACAGGATAAGGCTTTACTAAACTATTTTTTTTCTTTTTTTTTTTTTTTTAGAATTGTTTATTTTATTTATTATTATTTTTTAATTTGATGAGGATGGGCAAACTGCCAGGTTCAGGACTCGAAACACGATCGGCTCTGTGGGAGTCTAGCACCTTAACCACCCTGCCACACCACCCACCAGCCCCACTAAACTATTCCTTAAATGTTAAGGTCTAAATTGATACAAGAATCAAACATGTAACTCTGAATTGCGAGCAGTGGCTTATAAAGTCTAAAAGAGCCTATTTTTTCAAAGTTGTTTTCAAAGTTATCAGAGATTAAACAACTTTCCAATTTCTCTTAATTACAGATTCTTTGAATCATAAAGCTTTTAATGCTGGTCTTTTAAGAAAAAAATGAAAAATTACATGTGCCTAATGATTATAATTATAACCACATTAAGTAAATCCAGAGCATAAAATGCTAAAACATGCTTTCCTGGAAAAAAAAAAATCTTTGCTGAGTCTAAAAAGAAATAAACACTGCTGAATTTCAGACCACCCAAAGGGAACTTTATTTTCTGACCATTATTAGTTATTCACTCAAGTCAGTTCACCCAAAACATTCGTCTACATTTCAGAGACAGCAGAAGAATCCTATGATACAGAATTCTTTGAAACAGTACAGTTAAGAAAGTTTGCCCTGTTTCATTAACATTATGCAATAATTTAGTTACTTCATAATGACTTTTTCCCATTAAAAACAAAGAGGAACAAAATGTGAGAAATCAAATAGAAAAACTCCCTCTTTTATCCAACCCAGATGGCTCGGTTATGGGATTTTTCTCAGAGCTATGCCAAGTTAAAAGCATGGTTGAAAGAAAATTGAAGTTAACTCCAAAGTAAATAGAATCCATGGCTGAATTTTTTTTTTTTTTTTTTTTTTTTAATGATGTGGCATGTGTTAAGGGTGATGTTAGGCTAGGATTGATTGATTTGGGCTTCCTCAGCTTTGGGGTACTTCGGCCTTCACTGCCATATCTGAGTATGTGTTAGCCTTCTGAAACTCCCCAGTACTCAGTTGACTAATAGTTATGCTTTTAGATGCTGATCTCAAAGCAATATTGTTTACCTGCAGTTTCTAGTTATCACCACCAAAGACCTGACAGAATACTCTGTGACTCTGAAGGAGGGAGCCTTCACATTATTTATTAATAGATGGATCTAGAGTTAAAGTGAATTATAATGGGGCAGACTGTAAATGGAAACCTGTTATAATACTGCACTGGTGTTCCTGAATCACAAAAAAACTTGAAAGAAAGAAAAAGTATAGAAATGTTTGAAACTAGATAGTTAATTTAAAAGGGGTGTAGAAAAGATGCAAAAAAAAAAAAAAAAACAAAAAAAAACCCAAAAAACCCACAACCAGGAGCTGTTCCCAGAAGCAGAATTTAGGAAGGAATGACTTCTTAGTCCCAAAATAACCCTCTCTATCTACACTGGCTGAGAATTCACACTTTGGTTTTTATATTGTTTAAGGTCTTATTGATTTATTTAGGATAATAAGCATCTGTCAGAAATGAAATTCCTTTTTAATAGCACCATATGGAATTTCTCATGATTTCAGTATGGGAAAGAGCCTGTCTATGTAACAAGAAGTAAACTGGGCTAAAAGGTCAGCCTATTGTTACCCACTTTCCATCCTAAATTGTTCTCCTACTTTCTTCTTGTCCTTGGCATTCCCAAGGGCTGGCACCACTTCTAAAGCATGCAGGTCCTCTAGGTCCTCTCATCTATCTTCACATAATTGATTCCATCTTGCTACTTCCACAAGAGAAGTAACTCAGCCACTAAAAGATTGGCTTCTTTCTTCAAGTGACTGCATTTTTAGTGCCAGACCTGGTGGCTTGCTTGCTCTCTCTCTCTTTCTCTTTATCTCTGTCTCTCTCCCCATCTGTTTCCCTCCCCATCTCTGTTTCCCTCTGATGAGTGTACGTGCCCTACAACAAATTTAAAATAATAAAAAATACGTAAAATTAAATAATTAAAAAGAATATTTTTCTATTCTATATCCCAAATTGCTAATCAATAAACATCAGGTGCTTTTAAAACAAATGTTGTTATTTAATGTCCATCTGTAGGCTTTTTTTAAAAACCACAGTGTGGTGAAGGACTGTGGTGAAGGAAGGGCTCCCTGAATGCCTCTTAATCAATGGTTTTCAATTTGGCTGTGGATAAGAATCACTTGGACATTACAATTATGTAGATTACTAGGCACCATCATCACAAGGTGCAGAGAAAGGTCAGCTGGGTATTTAAAAGGTAAGCTCAATAACTGTGTGTGTGTTTCTTTTTAGAATCTCCTTTCTTTCTTTCATGAGAGAGGGGGAGGAGAAGAGAGAAAGACAGGCACCCCCAATGGGGCCTTCATGGCAAAGAGTCATACCCAGCTTTAGCCAGCCATAGACAACTGGCATGGGTGGACCTGGTGTGTTCTGAGAGATCTACAGACACAAACCAGGAACCTTCTCATGGGATGAACCTGAGAAAATGTTGCATTACCACTTGGCTACCCTCTGACTCCCATGAACGTTTTTAATGTGTAACTAGAGTTGAGAAAGGCACAAAGCCTTTGCCATTTGAACTGTGGTCTATAGACCAGTAGCACTGGCATAACCTGAGAGTTTGCTGGAACTGCAGATATTCAAGCCAGGTCAAACCCACTAAATCAGATTTTACATTTTAACGAGATCCCAGGGGTATTCATATGTTCATTAAAACAAAACAAAACAAAAAGCCCCCAAAGTTCAAAAAATAGAATGAGCTGGTCCTTTAGACCACATCTCAGAAACAAAGTTCATGGCTATCAGTTGTTGAGATAAAACTTAGAGCAAACAATCCAGAAAGGGATCAGCCAACAGGATTGCCTGAGTCCAGAGCCGTCTGGGCACTGACAACTCAATGAAGATTTCCTCCCCTCTGAAAGTAAGTTTGCCTCCTCCTGGGAGACTGTAAGAACCTTGATTAATAAGCTGAAATTCTGCTCAAACAAAAATTTTATGGCAAAAACTTCCCTAGTTGCTCCAATAATTTATTTTGACAAGACTAGTTGACAAGGATAACACATAAAACTAAAGTGTTAGATCTTCATCCATTTAAAAGTGACCCACTAGAAACCTTGCTAACAAGAACGTAACAAAAACCGCAGAGTCGACCTTTTGGAAAAAATACTGTAAAATATAAATTACTCAACTCAATCTATTTCTATGACTTTTTAAGACCTTTTGAAGATAGACATTTTTCTCTTTTGCCTGTGGAGTTTAGATCTGTGCTTTCAAAAAAATATTACGGATTATTCTTTTTTTAAAATTAAAAATATTTATTTTTTTAGCCAGAAGATAAAGTGTTTTTTTTTTTTTTTTTTTTTAGAGGTTTTAGCTACAGGGCCCGTGTGCTCGCCAGACAGACAGAGACAGAGAGGCAGAAAGCGAGAAATCACTCCCCAGGGGGATGGCCACGCCACAATCCCTTCTCCTCCCTTCTCCTCTCGGGATCTTGGGCACGCACGCACACGCACCGGCGTGAGTTTTAAGCCACCGGGTCCGGGACGTGAACTGCGGTGGACTGCGTGGGAGTCCAGCGACATAGCCATTACGCTAACTGCTGGTCCCAAGATAGATAAAGTTTAAGATAAACATCTACACAACAAATTTTAGTACATTTTACATTTTTTATAGTTTTTTAAAAGACTTCATCTTTTTACATAACTATCTTATTTATTTTTTTTTTTGGAGAGGTTTTTGCTATAGGGTGTGTGCGCTCGCCAGACAGAGAGACAGAGAGATAGAAAGCGAGAAATCACCCCCCAGGGGGGATGGCCACACTGCAATCCCTTCTCCTCCATTCTCCTCTCGGGATCTTGGGCACACATGCACGCGCCTGGCATGAGTTTAAGCCACCGGGTCCAGGACTAGAACCGCAGTTGACTACGTGGGAGTCCAGTGACATAGCCATTACGCTAACTGCTGGTCCCTATCTATCTTATTTCTGAAGTAACATCTTTCTCATGTGATTTTAAAGTTTCATGAGGTTTGGGGGAAGATTTTATTTCTCTTACTTAGCTAAAATCTCCAGGAACAGCTCTAGCTTTTATATTTCTAGGAGGACCTTTCATAGTGTAATAGCAATCTGGTTTACAATCTGATTATTACAGCTTTAGTTGGTAAAGCTCTGTATTTCAGATATTGCATAATGGAAAGATTAAGTATATGTCTGTATATTCTGAAGGCAGATCCTGGTATTGTGTGAAAGGGGAAATTTCACTGCATAAATAATGTAACCTTTAGCTGAAAACAAAACAAAACAAAAAGTCAGACGTATATATAATATTAGAAAATATTCCATTTTAAATATAAAATTTATAAGTAGTTTAATATTATCTTTGTTATTTAAACAGCATTGCTTGCTTAATCCCTTGTTTCTAATTTTGTAAAATATTTTTCTACTGTTCCCCTTAAACTATTTCGAGTTTTACTTAACTTATTCAAGTGAAAAACTTGAGTAATTGCCCTGACTTGTTTTTATTTTTTGTTTTTATGTAGCATTAGTCATCTTACATTCATTATGCAGTCTAATAATTTTGTTTTCTTTCTTGATTTGTGAGTTGAATGCTTCCTTTTTTTCTTTTCAAACTTTAAAAGCTATTGTATATAAGAATATAAATTATAGTATATGCTGTTATTTAATTTTGAATTAGTCTATTATTGCTCTTTTGATTTCTCCTGTAGTCAGTGATTATTTTTCCAGGTTGGAACCTATCAGAGTTTCAAACTAGGGAGGTTATGGTTTCTCAACACAGGGCCCGGCAGAACACTGCCTACCTCTGAATGAAGTTTTCACTGCAGTGAGGGTGGTGGCAGCTGAGTTTTGGTTATTTTCACTTTTACGATTTTAACCTATTCCATCACTTTGTATTAGGGTGGAGGTGGCTAGGCCTCTTTCCAATTTATTCCTTAGTAACATTTCCTTTAATGGAAACAACTGTCTCTGTTCCTGGTTTAAAAATCCATCTCCATTGGCAGTACAGTTTGTAAAATTCTTCCCAGATATTAGAAAAAGCCTGACTTAGTCTCTTAGGTTTAACTGTTACTGTGAGAATTTTTTTCTATGTGTATGTTTTCCAAACATTTTCATTGAAAGCTGGAAAATAACTGGCAGTTGCAGCTGGCTAGCTGTATCTCAGAGTGAAAATCCTGTGAATGCTTTTAATTTATAAAGGTCAAGAGCTCCATTAATTCACAATTAAAAATTTTAGAAGGAACTATGTTAAGTATTTGTTTTAAATTCCCTCAATTTACAATCTTATTGAAGTTTAACACTTGATTCCAACTGGATCCACTGTAATGATCCCAAGGTGATCATAAAGAAATCATTTAGAAAAACTAAGAAAGTAATAAATCACTTGTTTATAATAGATCTCTTGAAGTATAAATTCCTTCAGCAGTGAACGTATATATTATATAGATATACATAAAATAAGTAAACATGACACATCAAAAATTAGGTTTACAACGAATAATCACCTAATTTACTATAAGTTAATATAAGTCCTTTTTTGGGGTTAAATTTAGCCAGAATGTGACCCTATTTGGCTATAGAGTAATTGAAGATTTAATTAGTTAAGATGAGGTAGGTCATAGTGGCATTGGGAGGGCCTGAAATCAAACAAGACTGGTGACCTTCCAAGAGACAGAGAAGAGACACAGAGAAACAGAGACACATAGCTAGGAGGGGAGAACCCCATGTGACCACGGAGGCAAAATCTGAAGTGCTGGCAGCAATCAAAAGGTAGGATCAAGCAATAATGGATTCTCAAAAGACTGCAAGATTCTAGAGGGACTGTAGCCCTGCTGACATCTTGATGATGTATTTGTGAGACAACATATTTGTTATTTTAAACCACACAGTTTGTGGTATGTCCTTATGGTTGTCTTAAGAACAAATATAACAGTCTAGTCAGATCTCCCCACAGTAAAGATCACGTTCAATAAGCCCTTTGTTAGTCACAGGCTTCTAATCAGCTTTTCATTATAACAGTGAAATATGAGCAGATAACCGAGGATCAGCCAACACTTGAGAAGATCATGTGTGAAAAACAGAGGATGATGTAAACAAAAAAGCAGAATTCAAAGGAAAGACTATATATCAATAGAAAGAAGAGCACATCCAAAAAACCAGTATTTAAATATTTAGAAAAAAGAAATTTTGAATATAAAATAGGAATAGAATGCTATAGACAAGAAACATTCATAGAATAAAAAGAGCTCTTAGAAATTAAACACATGGCAGCAGAAATTAAAGGATCAGTTGAAGGGTTAGAAGATAAAGTTGAGGAACTCTATTATAAAGTAGAATAGAGAAAGAGATGGGAAAGAAAAAGAAAGAGATAAGAAAGTTAGAGAATCACCCCAGTACCTTATAACTGAATAAAAGGAACCCTAGTAGAATAAACAATGAGTAGAAAAAAACATTAAAAAAATTTTTAACCAAATCTCCTAGAGCTGAAGGATAAAGAATTACCAGATTAAAAGGGATTAGCAAAATTGATCATGATCAACTCACACCAAAACACATCCTTGTAAAATTTTACGATGATGGGAAGTCATAGCATCATGAGGTTTTTTTTTCCCCCTTTGGCCAGAGGTTGTGTGCACACCTGAGAGAGAGAGAGAGAGAGACTCCCCAAGAGAGCCTGCATTCCTTTTTTCCCTCGATTTTTCTATCTCCTCAGACTCCTTTGCACATGTGCATGTGCCCAGAGTGTTTTTCAAGCCACCAGGGCTGGAATTTGAACAGTGGTTGGCCACGTGGAATTCGGCTCTCTCCACAGAACACTTAACCACTATGCCATGAGGCCAGCCCCATGAAATCTTTAAATAATGAGGATATGAAAAAGCTCCCACAAACTTCCTGAATGGGGGAAAAAAAGAGGTTAAGAATCAGAATCACTGGAGACTTCTCAACAGCAACACTGGAAGTTGAGGATGATAAAAGTTTCTTTAACATTTTAAAGGAAAATGATTTCCAACCTATCATATCCATGAATTTACCTCTCATTATAGCCTTCTCAGAAGGATGTATTTCATCAGGAGGAAGGGGTTGGCCCGATGGCCTAGTACTAAGGGAGCTGGATCACATATGGCCATTGTGATCAAATTCCGTCTCAGCAGGCTTGTAAAACACGCCAGTTACATGTGTGTGCATGCTCAAAATCCTGATGAGATGGAGAAATGGAGGAGAAGGGACTGCATATGGTCACACCCCACTGGGGGGATGATTTCTCCTTCTCTCTGTCTCTGGCAAATGCACACATTCTCTGGCAAATTAATTTTAAAAAAAAGAAAAGATAACTGTATAACTGAATGTGGTAAAGATTTTCCTTTTCATATCACCTACATATTCAGTTAAAAACTGGGTCACTTTTCAAAACAAAGTCCACAGAGCTTCAGAGGGCCATTTCTAGGACTTTTAAAAGAGTCATCTCCCAGTGCTTTCCCTGTTCTTTGTTTTGTTCAGAGTAACTCTCTGGACCAAATGCCTGATTTTTATTTTAAGTGCTGTTAGCCAATCTTTTCATTGCTGCTTTCTCCAGCATTCTTAGAATAAGAACACTGGTTTCCTAGAAAAGCTATGGCAATTACACACGACTTGAAAGTAAATACTCTATTTTCAAGTCATGAGATGGTATGAGCCTGAAAAAATTCTCAAAACCATACTAATTCTTCAGTAGGTTTACATTTCAATTACCAGAAAACTGAAAGTCTTTAAGTAGGCCATATCAGCCACACTATACAGGAAATTATATCCTAGGAAAGCTGTTTTAAAAATAGGCAAAGGAAGAAAGGAGGGATGCCAAAATACACAGCACTTTTCATTTGTTTTGATTTGAACACAGCATCTGTTTTATCAGGTGCAATCTACCATGTGCAGGCTTAAGGCGAATGGTAGTAGTTAGGGTGGGAAGAAGTAAATTAACCAAAAAGGTTTGCTTTCTGAAAATAATTCTGAAGTCGGTATCAACAGAATTTAGGTCATATCCAAATACCAAAAAGAAGCGGGGTTTTGGGATAAGTGCTCAGACTAGACTGTACGCTTCTTAACCCAGCAGAATCAAAGCTGAAAACGTAATCCATCCACTTAAGAAACATATGTACTTTTATAAACACAATTTAATATTTGGTATATACTGCAAAGTCAACTGTCCTCCTTTTTGTTATTTATCCCTTCATTTAAAATGAGTACCAGCTGTATACCACATATATAAAGAACATAATATCAGATAGTATAAAGTGCAATTAGCAAAATATAATAGGGCAATTTTAAGGTTAATTTTATTAGGAAACAACCATGTACAAAAGGAGGTAAATTTAGAAAAATTATCTTATGGAAAAACTTTGAGAACAGAGTTTCAGAGTCAGAGTTTAAATTGGATTGCAAAGTTGAGGTGAGAATTAGTCTCTTTTCACAGGTGGGTCAAGAAATGATATTCAGGGGCCAGCAGTTAGCGTAATGGCTGTGTCGCTGAACTCCCATGTAGCCGACTGCAGTTTGAGTCTCGGACCCGGTGGCTTAAAATCACGCTGAGCGCGCGTGTGCATGAGTGCCCAAGATCCCGAGAACGGAGGAGAAGGGATTGCGGTGTGGCCATCCCCCCTGGGGGGTGATTTCTTGCTTTCTATCTCTCTGTCTCTCTCTGCCTTTCTGGCAAAAATCTCTCCAAAAAAAAAATAAGATATTCAAAAATTTTGCCATAGTAGGGCCAGCAGGAGGTATGGTGGGTAAGGAACACTGGACTCCCACATGGCCGACCGTGATTCGAGTCCCAGACCTGGCGGCTTGCTTTCTCACTTTCCTTCTCTCTCTTACTCTGTACCTCTCCAGTCAAATTTAAATAAACAAACAAATAAATTAAGTTCAATAAAATAATTTTAAAAAATTTTGCCACAGTAAAATTAGATTGAAAATGTCTAAGGGACTGTCAACACATTACAGAACATTCAAAAACTTCTTTTTTAAATCTCTTAGTTTATAGGTGATTTAGACATTTGGGGTTTCTGCCTTAGTGCTGGTTAAACTGCCTAATTGCTCTTCCTGAAAAATATCTGTATGGTTGTGGTTCCTGAAGGTCTACCTTTGAATTAATCAGAAGCACCTTCATTGACTGGTTGTAAAAGCTGTTTCCAAAGGGAGTATAGAAAGAATAAGGTATTAGAGACAGAAGAGCTTCAATCTATTACTAATCTTGCCTTTATAATGCACGTGATTCTGGGCAGGTTAATTCACTTCTTTGAGCTTGTAATATGGGAATATTTAATCTGCCTGCCTTTACAGGATTTCTGTAAGAATCAGTAAGATTATTATTGGGATAGTCAGAATTCTCCTTACCCTGAAGACATCCATGTCCCAATCTTTAGAAACTGAATATGGGGGCTGGCAGGTGGCATGGTGGTTGGAGGTGCTGGATTCCCACGTGGCTAACCATGGTTGGAGTCCAGGACCAGGGCGGCTTGCTTTCTTGCCTTCTCTTTTTCTGTTTCTGTCTCTTGCTGATCAAGTTTGAAAACAGTAATAACAAACGGAATTAAATAAATAATTCTTTAAAAAAAAGAAACTATGAATATGTTAGGTTTTACAGTAAAGGAGAAATGAGTTTGCAGATGGAATTAGGTTGCTAATCTGCTGACCTTGGATGTGGAGTTCACCTGCCCTGGATTATTTAGGTGGCCCCATTATAATCACCAGGGTCCTTTATCAGTGAAAGGAGGCAGAAAAAAAAGAGAACTAGAAAACTTGCAGTATGAAAAACTCTCAGGCCAACATTCCTAGCTTTAAAGCTGGAGGAACAGAGCCATAAAAAAAGGAATGTGGACAGTCATAGAAGCTGGAAAAGGCAAGGCAGTGAATTTTCTCCTAGAGCTTTGGGAAGGAATGCAGCCCTATGGACCCATTTTAGATTTCTGACCTCTGGGACTCTAAGAGAATAAACCTACGTCATTTTAAGCCAGTAAGAGTGTAGGATTTCGTTACAGCAGCAATGGGAAACAATGATATGCAAAAGTATTTTGAACTGATAGGAAACTATATAAATAGAAGCTACAATATTAGCCCACGATGACATCTCAATTTAAGTCTCTTGGCCGCCTTGATGGCAGAGAACTTGGTTAATAGGGCTTCATAGTTTCATTACATGTATTTTTAAAAGATTATTTTTTTCCAAGGGACAGGCACCCCCAACAGGATCCTCACACCACTCCACCTCCCTTAAATCTCAGCTGTCCTGGATCATAGGCATGTGCACGTGCCTGTAGGCCTAGAGAGGCCCAGGATGCGAATCCAGAGCCTCTTACATGTGTATCCACTCATGTGACCCTTGCACCACCACCTGGCCCACATGTACCATATTTCTTGTCAAAGACATATGCCCTGCCCTACCTAGTTCAGTGCCTGATCATTTTTTGTTTTAGCTCTCATTATATTAATGAAGTGGAGCTTTAAATTAACATGTACTTTTCAAACCAGCTCTAGGCACCTACCTTTCTACTCCTCTAGTTTCTCTTTAATCCCTCATTTTTTTCCTTTCTTTCTTTTTTTTTTTTTTGAGAGAGATTTTTGTATAGGGCGCATGCACTTGCTAGAGAGACAAGAGACAGAAAGCAAGAAATCACCCCCGGGGGTGGGGCGGGGGCGGGGGGGAGAAGGCCATGTCGCAATCCCTTCTCCTCCATTCTCCTCTTGGGATTTCGGGCACACATGCACATGTGCACTTTGTGAGTTTTAAGCCACCGGGTCTGGGGCTTCAACTGCGGGGGGTCGACTATGTGGGAGTCTAGCCAAGTAACCGTTATGCCACCTGCTGGTCCTGAATCTCTCATTTTTCTAGTCTTCCTAAAGGGATGAGTAAGAAAACTTTTTCTCAGAGTCAACAGTATTACCATAAAATGATGTACAGTTTTTACTTTGTTAATAAACACTTTATTCTATGAAAGCTGTGTTAAATATATATCTAATTATATACATGTACATATATGATATTTATATATGAACACAAATTTTATGGAGTTTTGGTCAGTATGAATAAAAATGTTAATGAGTTGTTTTCTTTCTTTCTTTTTCTTTTTTCTTTTAATTTGTTAGAAGAGGATGCATGCACTTGATGGAGAGGGACTGACAGAAAGAAAAATCACTTCTTCATGGAGGACATTCATGCCACATGCCCTTCTCCTCCATTTCTCCCTCCTTTTGAGATCTGGGCATGCATGTACACTGCTTGACATGTTTTTCAAGCCTCAGGGTCCAGGACTCCAACTGTACAGTGGGCCATGTGGAATCTAGTCACCTTAACCACCATGCTACTGGCTGGCCCAGACTTCTTTCTTTATTTTAAAGAATCATTTTATTTAACTTTACTTATTATTTATTTTTAATTTGATCAGAGAAGGACAGAGAGTGAGACAGAGAGAGAGAGAGAGAGAAAGTGAGAAAGCAAGCCACCAGGTATGGGAGACTCAAACTGTGGTAGGCTATGTGGGAATTCAGCATTTTAATCACCACACCACCTGCTGGCCCATGGACTACTCTTTCTAGAATGATTCTTAGGACAATCTCCAAATTACATCTTTTCTGTTTTTTTAGGATTCAGATAACAAGCCTATTCCTTTTATTATAACTTATTTAACACCTTTTTTTCTTAACAAGCCATTCTGCTTTTTTAGGTACAGATAACAAGCCTATTCCTTTTATTATAACGTATTTAACACCTTTTTCTTATTGCTGTCCTCTTGGTTTTCATTTTAGATGTTTCTGTTCTTTATTTAAACTTCATTTTCAATTTGTACTTATTTTTCCCCCCACAAAAGAAAGCTGATTTGTGAGATAAGAGAGTACCGTAAGCACAAATATCTACATAAGCACACATACACAGAGGCATGCCAATCATCACCCTAGGTCTCTGAAATGCCTGGTAGGTGAAATGGCCCGATGTTGAGACATATCACCCTGTGCTCAGATAGAAAGATCTCATCTTTTTTTTTTTTTTTTGGCTATAGGGTGCGTGCGCTCGCCAGACAGAGAGACAGAAAGTGAGAAATCACCCCCCCCAGGGGGGATGGCCACGCCGCAATCCCTTCTCCTCCATTCTCCTCTCGGGATCTTGGGCACGCACGCACACGTGCCTGGCGTGAGTTTTAAGCCACTGGGTCCAGGATGCGAACCATGGTCGACCACATGGGAGTCCAGCGACATAGCCATTACGCTAACTGCTGGTCCCAAAGATCTCATTTAATAACAGTATCAGGGACCAGCAGATGGCATAATGGTTACGTTGCTGGACTCCCACGTAGTCGACCATGGCTCAAGTCCTGGACCCAGTGGCTTAAAACTCACCTGGCGCGTGTGCCTTCATACTCAAAATTCCGAGAGGAGACTGGAGTAAAGGGTGGATCACGGTGTGGCCATCCCTGTTAGTGAGTGATTTCTTGCTTTCTGTCTCTCCATTTCTCTTTATCTCTCTGGTAAGGACATGTGCCCTAATAGCAAAAATCTCTCAAGAAAACCAAAAACCCCCCAGTATCATAAACATTCCAAGTAGGGAGAAGCTTCACATTTGTTAAGTATAAACACTTAAAGAGCTATATTCCCCAGCTCATATTTTCATGGTATTTGGAAATAACAGGCAACTCTTATTTTTTATTTTTCAAAAGAGAATTCCAATCAAATTAAAATATTACGCAGTAGGGCAGAATGTCGTCTAGGGAACTGTGCAAGGCTGTGAAATGTTGTAAGTATAAAAACGGACAATTTTATGTTTATTGAATCTAGTAATAAAAAAATTGGGATTGTATTACATCTGTTTTTGCTTTTTTTATTTAATTTTTTTCCTAGTAATTAATTTTTATTCTGTTTTACAAAAGTATTGGTCTATGATACCAGAAAACAAAACAAAACTGGACCTCTACCATAGGCATCTTGGGAATCACTATTAACAGGTTAGTGCTGGCTTCTATAAATTAATGTTTGCCAGTACTATAAAACAAAAGTTGAAGTAGTTATTACAACATGCATTAAAATAGATCTCTTCGAGCCATTTATAAAAATGATTTTAAAGTATTAGAACTTATTGTGGTTCCCACTCTTAAGATCATCTTTAAAAAAATAAAATAAAAAATAATTCTAAAAAAAACCTGGTATTATATAAAACAGGAAAAAGAATGACTGACATTTCAATAGAATGAGTTACAGAGGTTTCAGAATCTGCCCCATTCCTACCTCCTAAAACTACAGAATAAAGAATCATAATCTAGTCTATGATCAGTTGCTGAGTTGGATGATAAACTACCAATCCAAGATCTCTTACAAAGAACCACAGCTATAGGGGCCAGCACATGGTGTAGTGGTCAAGGTGCTGGACTTCTATATGGCCGACCATGGTTTGAGTCCTGGACCTAGTGGCTTGAAACTCACACTAGGCACATGTGCATATGTGCTCAAAATCCTGAGAGGAGAATGGAGGAGAAGGGATTACAGTGTGACCATCCCTCCCCCGAGGGGATCATTTCTCACTTTCTCTCTCTTTGTCTCTGTCCACTGGTGAGTGTACATGCCATATAGCAAAATCTCTTTTAGAAAACAAAAATATAAAAAACACAGCTATATATCCAAAAGAATCAAAAAGAGGTACTAACATCTTTGTATATTAATCTGTAGCAAGCGCTATTCAAAGTGCCCAAAAAGTAGAATTTGAATGTTTGTCAACAGATCAGGAGATTTAAAAAATGCTATATCTATACCATGTAATAATATTCATCTACAAAAAGTAATGAAATACTGCTAAAACAAAGATGAACCTTGAAAACATTATCGGAGCTGACAGATGGCATAGTGGTTAAGGTGCTAGATTTCTACATGGCTGACCACAGTTCGAGTCCTGGACCTGGAGGCTTATTATCTCATTCTTTTTCTCTCTTTCCAGTCAAATTAAAAAAAAAAGGTAATAATAAATAAAATGAAATAAGCAGTTCTTAAAAAATATTATCTAAGTGAAAAAAGCCAGACACAAAAGGTCACACATTATATGATTCCATTTACATGAACTGTCCATTATAGAGAAATCCATACAACAAAAAGCAGATTGGTAGTGGCCAGTAGCTTGAGGAATGGAAGGCAGGGTATAACTGCTTAATGAACACAGGTTTTAATTTTGGAGTGATGAAAATATTTTGAAAGTAGGAAGAGGTAGTGTTTGCACCATATTATAAATGTACTAAATAAATGTACTAAATTCCACTTGAAAATGATTAATTTTTATATTTTATGAGTATCACCTCAATTAAAAAAGAAATTATATTTATTGAATGCAGTTATGTGAGAACTGACTGCTTACTTCTATTGATTAGCCACCAAAAAGATCCTTTTGCTATTCTCTGAAAATTCACTCCAATACACACAGGAAGTTACATATACATTAATAGGTGAGGAAGACCATTTACTACTAAGCACTGTGAATAAAACGGAATGAGGAAACTTACAGAAAAGATAAAAAACGATTAGTGAAAGCAAGAAAAAAAAGAAAATAGGGTAAAGAAACTCAAAGAGAAAGAAATATTGAGATAGAGTCAATTTAAGAAGAAAAAGGATTCCAACTGTCAATAGTGATGGAATATCTGGATAATTGCATCAATCAGAAAGTGATTAAACACCTATGAAAAAAGACTTTAAAGCTACAGAAATATATTCTAGTGTACCTAAACATTGAAATAGCTAATCACCCCCAACCACCAAAAGGGCCATAAAACAAAAAGTCCTCCAACTCCTGATTATACTGGAATTTGTAAGAATAAATTAAGAGCTATTCAATTACTCATCTTGGGAACCAAACACTTACTTAAATGCCAATCTGTAGTGAACTATTTTTGAAACTATGCTTTGGAGTTGACTTCAATTAGTTTGAAAAAAATGAATTTCAGTACTTCACACTTATATCACATATAACTGTTTCTCAAAGAACAGCAGTTTTCCTTGCTTTGTGTATTACTGACATATTAGTTAGTCACTCACAAAGTATACTTACATATTCCTTTACGTTTTTCGTTTTCACAGCTTTGTATGAATAATATGCAGGATAGAGCATTCCAAACACCAGCCTAAAAGTAGAAAGAATGAAACACTAGTCAAACCTAACAATGCTTTTAATGAAATTTAACCTAGTAGAAAGTACAAGTACTTACAAACTCATAACTGTAAATCTGTGTGAATGAAAATTTGTGTCTAAACTAAATACACGCTGAAAAGCAAAGTAAAAATACACTGTTTAACAAAAAGATGATTTCAACGTTAGTAGTTTCATGGAAATACTTACTTTAAAAAAAAAACACAACATCTAACACTTTTTTTCTCATTACAAAAAATAATCTGTTGTTCCTTGAAAACACAACTTCAGAAATGTAGGAAATAACTGAGGGTGGGGGGTGGGGGGGGGGGAGTTGCCCCAACCCTACCAGTCAAGAGATAACCACAGGCAACATTATATTGTACCCAAATCACATTTTTTTTTTTTACCCATGTGCAATAACTTAAACATAAACATGCACACACACACACACACACAATCTGTAGTAATGAAAACTTGGTCCTTCACTAGTCTGATAAACACTGAAGTCTAATTTTAATAACAGCTGTGAACTAATACTTAATATGTTACTTAACAATATGCTAACTCTCTTTAAGCATTTATAAAATGACCTTAAATCATGAATAGGACTTAATGCCACTTACGATCTTTAAGTCTCAGATTTGAGAGATATTCGCATACATATAATCAAAGGATACACACAGAAATATCATGACATAATATATACATGGTTTATATTTAGCACATTCAAGTAATATAAAAACTTCATCTGCAAATAGCATTTGTATGGTATTCTTCTTTTTCTTTCGGAGAGGTTTTTGCTATAGGGTGTGAGAGCTCCCCAGAAAGACAGATACGAACAGAGACAGAAAATGAGGAATCACCCCCAGGGGGAATGGCCATACCGCAATCCCTTCTCCATTCTCTTCTCGAGATCTTGGGAGATCTTGGGCATGTGCACACACATGCGCCCGGCATTAGTTTAAGCCACCGGGTCCGGGACTTGAACAGTGGTTGACTACATGAGAGTCCAGCGACATAGCCATTACGCCAGCTGCTGGTCTCCCCAGTATTTTCTTAATGTCTGAATTGCTTTGTACACTGAGCTTCTCATCTGTTTAAACAATCCCATAAATACATGTTTTTGGCTGATTTCTGAGTTTTTGCTATTGCACACAACACTGTCAAAAGACATTTGTGGAGGCTGGCAGGGGCGTAGTTTTTGAGGAGCTGGACTCCCATATGGCTTGAGTCTAGCATCTCAGAAGTTTGAGTCCCAGACCTGGTGGCTTGCTTTCTCACTTTCTCTCTCTGTCTCTCTCTAGTCAAATTAAAAAATAATAATGATAAAGAAAATGAAATAATTCTTTAAAAAAGAAAAGACATTTTTGTGAGTAATGACAGTTGCTGCCTGGTTGTGATTGGTGCTACTTCAAAAGGCACTTTTTTTTTTTTATCTACTTTTAAAATGTCCTTTAGAGAGGCTGCTCCATTTTATATTCCTATACATGGCCAATCATAGGAATCATTGAAAAATAAAAGGTTGCCAGCCAAATAGGAGAAAAATAATAACCTTATAGCTATTTAAATATGAATTTCTAATAGTTTTTAAGCTTAAAAACTATTCTCAAGTGTTTACTGATCTTTTGATACATGGAGTATTTGATACCTTTTTGCCTGTTACCTTAACTCTAACTCTGATTGATTACTTATTCTGTCTAGCATGAAGTCACAGAGAGAGATAAGAAACCCACCAATGGGTATGATCATGCTACAATCCTTTATTCTCCATTGCTCCATCCTGTCAGAAATTTGAACACACATATTCAGTGTGTTTTTCAAGTTGCCGGGGCTGGGATCTGAACCATGGGTGGCCAAGTGGGATCCAGGTCCATGTGCACTGCACTTACCAGCTGTGCTCCCAAGCTGCACCAGTTTATTATTTTTACCATAGGGCGGGCGCCACCATGCCTGACCAATCTATTATTTTAAATAGCCTTTTTATTTTAGGATAACTTTAGTTTTATAGCAAAGTTGGGAGTAATGGCTGCTTCTCCACAGTTCCTGTGTGAGGCTTTTGGCCTTGCCCAGGTTGGGCAACATTTGCAGCCTGGAAGCTGTCTCCTCTCTAAAAGTCTGGCTAATGAATGATAATCTCCTCCCTCCTGGACAGGGTTCTGAATGGGACTATTTTTATAAACTACCACTATCGATATTATAATCTACTACTGTTTCAATGTGAATACCACTGAATAATTCCTTACTAACATCTGTAATATTTTCTAGGTTTCTTTTTTTGGGGGGAGGGGAGGAGATTATTTCATTTAACACTGGGGTCCACTGTAGATGTTTGCAACCTGGGAGGTCGGGCATAAAGCCAAAGTCTGAGCACAGTTTGCAAAATCATATAAAGTGTATTTTAGAAGGCCACCTACAAGATAAACTCAGGGTTTATAAAGTGAATAACTGCTACAAATAAAATTCACCTATAAATTTGAATATTGTTTCAGTTATAGAGGCAGGAAGAAATATTACTTATTTCCTCTTCATCTTATTTCTGCCTAAACAGAGAGGACGTGGCTAGTATAGGTAAGATACTTTTTGCTCCCTAAAGCAACTAAGGTAAAGTTGCTTCTGAAATTGATAAACTATGGCTATGTTGAAAATCTCTACTCCTATATTTTAAAAGTGAAACAAGCAAAATCACTTTTAAGAATGCAATAGTGGTCTTGGATCATTTTTCATATATGGGAAATACTTAAATGGCTATTTTCTAAAAAGGTGTTCAGTTGTAATCCATCCTTCACCAAAATTGTTTTAGAGAATTGTAGCATGTTCAAAGATAAGTCCCCAAATATCTACTAAGAATGCTATTAACACTAGAAGTAATGTCACCAAAGCATAGAAATTACCAGCATCTTTTCACAAAAAATTGACTAAAACTTATTTTTCTGGTTAAGACCCTAAAAATAACTTACTGTGTAATTTTTAGAAGATGCTGAAAAGTATAAACTGAATATAAAAATCACAGGTAACTCTATTTCTAACTGAATCATCTTTCTTTTTTCTTAAAGGTTGTTCCAACCATGTATACATTTTTAATTATGATTTTTATCAGTCTTTCACAAGTCTGTTATGTCATTCTCAAATGCTTTAAAAAATCATAAAAAGCATAATAATAGTATAATAACAGGGACAGCCTATGAGCTGGTAGTTAAGATGGCTGGATCCCCATGGCATGCTATGCAGTATGAGTCCCAGAAAAACATGCTGATGTATGTGCATGCATGCCCAGAATCCAGAAAGGAGGGAGAGATGGAGGAGAAGAGACTGCAGTGTGACCATGCCCTGTGGGATGTGCTTTCTTCTTTTCTTTTTTTTTTTTTCTCCCCCTCTCTGACTTGGGGGTAGGCGAGCACACACCCTCTGGTAAAAATTACACTAAAAAAAAGTTTAATAACACAGCTGATCAGGAGTTAATTTACATCTAAACGAGTTATAATATAAAGCACTAAGTCCAAGGACTTAAACAACTTCTATTTTTTTTTTTAAATTAATAGTTTCTCTTTACCATGACTATTCAGGTGCTTTTATTTTTCTTTTTATTCATGATAGAGCACGTGTGTGCATGTGAGAGTGACAGAGAGAGAAAAAGGTCAGCACCCTCTGCAGAGTCTGATCACGCCATAACCACCTTCCTCTAGTCCTCCTGCCCCCTGGATTTTGGGCACTCTTGTGTGTACCTGGCGGGTTTCAGGCTGACCAGGCTGGAGATTCCAACCAACTCCAGGACCTGGCTTCTCTTGGGCAGTGCGTTATTGCTGCACCAGGAATCCGGCCCAAACTTCTTTTTTTTTTTTTTTTTTTAGGCTTTTGTCACAAGGTGCATGTACTCACTGGAGAGAGGAAGAGAGAGGGAAAGTAAAAAATCACCCCATTGGGGGGATGAGGGGGTAGCCAAGCTGCAATCCCTTCTCCATTTTCCTCTCAGGATTTTACCATGCACGCACACGTGTTTGGTGTGATTTTCAACTCAACAGGCCTGGGCTTGTATCACAGATGGCCATGTGGGAGTCTAGCACCTTAGCCACGATGTCACCTGCTAACCCCAAACTTCTTTCTTCTTGATCTATTAATATTGCTATCATTCTCTCTTTCTTTCTGAGAGATTTTTGTTATAGGGCGCCTGAGCTCACCAGAGACAGAAAGCGAGAAATCATCCCCTAGGGAGACGGACATGCCAAAATCCCTTCTCCTCCGTTCTCCTCTTGGTATTTTGAGCATGCACACATGGCCAGTGAGTTTTAAGCAGCCAGGTCTGGGACTTGAACAGTGGTCAACAACGTGGGAATTCAGCGATGTAACCATTATGTCATCTGCATCTACTGGTCCCATTAATATTATTATCATTTTTAAAAAAACATATGAAAAATAAAATATGTAGATATATGTCTACTATTTTAATTAATGAACAACCTTTCTGTTAGTACTAATAACTGTAATTATGTATTGGCAGTTTCTAAGAAGCATGATGTTAAGTATTTTATGCATAGTACTTCACTAGTATTCACAATAACACCTAGAAATAGGTGCTATTTTAAAACCAATTTTACAGGTGAGAAGAGCAGGCTTAAAAAAGTTAAGAAACTAACACAAGTCATACAATTTGTTTGTTTATTTATTTATTTATATATATTTTTAAAGAATTATTTTAATTTTATTTTATTTATTCATTTATTTTATTTTAATTTGACCAGAGAGAGTGACACAGAGAGGGAGAGAGAGAGAGAAAGTGAGAAAGCAAGCTGCCAGGTCTGGAACTTGAACCATGGTCAGCCATGTGGGAGTGTCCAGCACCTTAACCACCACGCCACCTGCTGGTCCCTGTTTATTTTTTTAATGAGGTTTTTGCTATAGGGCGCGTGCGCTCGCCAGAAAGACAGAGAGTGACAGAGAGACAGAAAGCAAGAAATCACCCCCCCGGGGGGATGGCCATGCCGCAATCCCTTCTCCTCCTTTCTCCTCTTGGGATCTTGGGCACGCACGCACACGTGCCCGGCATGAGTTTAAGCCACCGGTTCTGGGACTTGAACCATGGTTGACTACATGGGAGTCCAGAGACATAGCCATTACATTAACTGCTGGTTCCCACAAGTCATACAATTTGTAAGTTTGTTGACAGGATTCAAAGTCAGGTACTCTCACTCTGAAACCACACTAACAACCTTTGTTTATCTCCTAATGACATTTTCCTAGAAGTGGACTAATTGGATCAAAGGGCTTGTACTTTGAAGGTCTTTGGGAGATTTACATATACACACACACACACACACACACACACTTATACATACATGCACACATACTGTTCTTTACAAGGGTAATGTCAATTTATAGTCTTAGCAGAAATGTATGAACATACCCATTTAAGAACTATTTAAAAAAATAAGGTAAGAAGAAAAAAGTCAACAGATGAATCAAGTAAAGTAGTAGAGTCAGTAACCATTAGGCATGTTTTTCAACAGATGAACTGTGTTTCTAAGGTAATAAAATACGGATTAGAACAATCATGCAGAGTATAAATCTCTAAGAAGAAAAATAATACCTAAATATGTATTATAGTTGGTGGTATTAACATTTAATTTCTAGACCAGAATTTTTTAAAAAGAATTATTTATTTATTTCCATTTGTTATTATTATTATTATTTCATTTGATCAGACAGAGGCAGAGAGAGAGAGAAAGGGAAAGCACAAAAGCAAGCCACCAGGTCCAGGACCTGAACCATGGTCAGCCATGTGGGAATCCAGCGCCTTTAACCACCACGCCATCTGCCGGCCCCATCTAAACCAGAAATTTAAAAAAATCGTCCTCACATTTTTAAAAAGAATTATTTATTTTTATTCATTAATTTATTTAAATTTGACCAGAGAAAGACAGAGTGAGAGTGAAAGTGAGAAAGCAAGCCACCAGGTCCAGGACTTGAACTGTGGTCGGCCATGTGGGAGTGTCCAGCCCCTTACCCACCACATCACCTATTGGTCCCCACATTTTTCTGTTTTTAAGAATTATTTTGGGGCTGGTAGGTGGCATGGTGGTTAAGAGTGCTGACTCCTACATGGCTGACCATGGTTTGGGTTTGGATCTAGCAGCTTGCTTTTTCACTTTCTCTCTTTTGCTCTGTTCCTCTCTGGTCAAATTGAAATAAATAAATATATAAATAAAGTTAAAATAAGATAATTCTTTTTTAAAAAAGAATTTATTTATGTATTTAAATAATATGTAAGAGAGAGCAAAAGAGAAAAAGTGAGAAAGCAAGCCGCCAGGTCTGGGAATCAAAGTGTGGTCAGTCATGTGGGAGTCCAGTGCTCTTAACCATACCACCTGCCAGCCCAAACCTCACATTTTTCTTTAGATTACTAATTCCCTCCCTAATACTGTAAAATAATTTAAATTGTAGTTTGTTAAAAATTAGTACAGCATGACAGTTTATTACTGATAATACTCTACATATTAATAATATGTAATATGATCATGTGCATATAGGAATTACTTGGCAAACTCTTATTTCACCACTTTCAGAATTATGCTTCTAAACAAAAAAATTGTAATTACTGTGATCTATTAGGCTAAAGGCAAAAACAAAAACAAAAAAATAAAAAAAAAACAAAACCCACCACCTCAGTGAGACTAGAAATTCACTAAAATAGGATTGCTAATATTAAATAAACAAAATAAACGATAGGATCAAAAATAAGAATGATGGAAAACCAAGCTCATTGATTATTCCTCATCTACAGTCACAAAAAGCAACACAAAATACACTAGAGACAGACAGACCAGTGAAATGTACATTAAGATAGCCTGCAGGAAGAATGGCAAACAGGAAGAGGTTCCTCCACTACTTTCCATTCCTGTGATCAAGGCAGAGACTGCAAGTCATTCACTGCATTTGTTTCTGCTGACCCTGGTCTCAGAATCTTTTCCAACATGGCACAATGACCTCACTGAACAAAGGCCAGGAGCCAAACACACCTATTTGTCATCTTTTGCCATCTTTGTTCTAAATCTCTATTCTTTTAGGTGATAGTATCATAACTTTGGCTCAAGTTTGATGACTATGTTATAGTCCTAAAGTAGTATACTTATTTCATTTAAGGGAAAAGTAACATTACATTCTTGGTTTTTTTAAGTATAAGAAACTGATATATAATCTGTAAGTACTAGAGGAATAGTGTCAAGGGCACTGTTTATTAGTCTGTGTCCCTTTCTATGAAATTTGAGGTGTGAGAATTACTACGGAATTCAGTACAATTCAATGCTTGGCTTTCTTTGAAAAAATGACTTTTCTTCTATCTGAATTATACTCTCTCTTTCTTTCATTTTCATTTTAGTAGGCTGCCCAGAAACTCAGAGTTAAATCTGTTGTTCAACTGTGATGGTTCCTAGAATTGGTATGTTTATATTTGTATTCCCAGATTTTAATTTTCTTTGATTGCTGTTTTATTTTCCCTTAGTCTCAATTCTCTTATCTTTCTTTATAATTTAACATATCCATTTGGTAAAGAGATTTCTCAAACATTTTAAAGAACATAATGGAAAATAAGTAGTAGAAATGTATTAGAGAGATTAGGCACAAAACTGGGCTCTAAGGTGCCAGGTAACCAAGAAAAAAAATCACCTTTTAAATGATGGTATCTCATTGGGAACCTCTGGGGCTGGTTCCTCAACCCTGCATCAAAGTCCCTAGAGAGCTTCTTCTTTAATACCACCTGATGTTCATAAACTCAATATAGTAGTTAATTTAAGTAATAAAATAAGGCAGAAAATGTAAAGCAAAAGTCTTCTCCCATTTTGAGACAATCTCTTCATGCAAAGATAAGCAAGAAAACAGATTGTTGAATATCCTTACAGGGAAATAATTTATATATATAAAATATATTAAAAATAAAGAATATTCAAAAATCACCATTTCCTAATTATTGTGCTATGCTAGTAAAGTCATGCACATCTATTCTATCTCGAGGTGGAAATTACTAAGTATGCTGTGTGCATCTCTTCCTTGCTCCACATCTACTTAGATCATATTGGTAGCTTGAAACAGGCCATTGTAGCTAGTGTTTTACATCATGGAAATTAGCAAACGATATGAATCAGTCCCCTTTCCTGCAGCTGTTAGGCACCACCAGCGGGCCACTGCCTGCATGTGTTTGAGCTAAGGGAAACTATAGCATGCCTGTATCAGGAGGACAATGGATGCTATAAGTAACAGGAATTCACAGAATTTAGTGAAATAAAAAAGCAATCTATGATGACAACCACACTTAAAAAACAGCTTAAAAATGGAAGATTAAGAAAGAGGGCAAAATTTTCTGCCATTTATGATCATAGCTCATTCTAAATTGTTTGAATATTAGTTCTATAACACGGACACAGACTCTATTTTAAAAACACTAGGGCTGGATGGTGAAGTAGTGATAAAGCATGATTCTCTGCAAGGCTGAACCACATGAGAGGGTTATGGGTTTGTGTCCAGAGACTTCCTGACAGGCCAGGTGCGTGTACCCATGATCCAGGGCTGGCTGGAGCTGGGGCTGGATTGGAGGAGCATCAGGGCCCTATTACGGGGTCTCTTGAACATGAAAGAAAGAAAGAAAGAAACTTAGGGGAAAAAAAGACTCAATATTAACCTTAATATGGAAAGCTAGAAACAGCCTATTTTATGACAGCGGTTTTCTTATTTTTTTTTCTCAAAGAAATAGTTTCTTCCCTGAGAAATAAATCTTTCTAAGGAACTTCAGAAACAAGAGGTAAATGCAACTAACAGGTGCCCGAGATGATTTAATTTCCTCCATTGTAGGATCCTCTGGGGAATTCTAAACCCTTCAGAATTTTAAAAACATCGATTATAAATGGTTCATTATTTCCCAAACTTATCTGTGTTAAGAATCAATTGAGGAGCCCGGCAGGTGGCTTGGTGGTAAAGGTCCTAGACTTCCACGTGCCTGACCCTGGTCCAAGTCCAAACCTGGCAGCTTGCTTTCTCATTTTCCCCTTCTCCTTCTCTCTCTGTCTGGTCAAATTAAAATAAATAAATAAATTGAAATTAAAAATTCTTTTTTTTTTTTTTTTTTTTTTTTAGAGGTTTTTGCTATCCGGCGCGTGTGCTCACCAGAAAGACAGAGAGAGACAGAGAGACAGAAAGCGAGAAATCACTCCCTAGGGGGGATGGCCACGCCACAATCACTTCTCCATTCTTCTCTCAGGATCTTGGGCACACACGCACACATGCCCAGCGTGAGTTTAAGCTACCAGGTCTGGGACTCAAACCGCAGTTGACTACATGGGAGTTCAGTGATATAGCCATTATGCTAACTGCTGGTCCCAAGAAATAAAAAATTCTTAAAAAGAAAAATGACTCAATTGAGAATAAGAATCTTTGGAAGTCACATCCAAGAATCTGAATTTCTAAATTCTGCATCTTCAACAAGTGTGACAATATTATGCTTACTTTGGTTTTGGATTGAAACTGACTATGATTGGGGCCAGCAGGTGGTATGGTGGTTAGGGTGCTGGAATCCCACATGACTGACCATGGTTCGAGTCTTAGACCTGGCGGCTTGCTCTCTCACTTTCTCTCTCTCTCTCCTTCTCTCATTAAATTAAAAAATAATAACAAATAAAATAAATATCTACAAAATTTAAAAAGAAAAAAGAAACTGATCATGATTAAGCAATACACTGTCAATACAGAAAGCTAGTTTCAGTCTAACTGGATTTTTAAAAGTAATGTGAAAGTGACTATAGCTTATCTTAATTTTTGTCAAACACTATTCTTACTTACATACTTAAATTTAAGAGCTGATATACAAAAAGAGAGTTACATAAACTAAAATGACAACAATTTAAAACATTTGAAAATAATCAACTAGTGCCTGTTTAAGGTCAAATGATTAGTAGTGGTGCAAAGTCTAGTGATAACCAATGTACGTGGGTACAGTCCCTGTGATAACCTTCCTACGTGAGTCATTCTGCCACCGTTTGAGCAGTTATCAGATAGCAAAAGTTCATGTCTGTCACTGTCAAAATAATATGAAAATTTTGTCTTATACAAATGAAAAGAAGAAATGAGATTTGTGGCTAAAAATCCCTGTTAGTACAGAATTCTCAGTTAGTAACAATGGTTAAATAGCTACAACCTTAAAGCGAAATATGAAAAATATATAAGGAAAAGGTCAAACCCATAACTCCTCCCCAAATCCTGACTTTTATAACCAAAGGTACAAGGTTAAAACCACCAAGGAGATAAAAAGACAGGAACAATTCCTTTGAAGGACTTCATTCATGTTTTAATAATAGTCATCAAGCGCTATGAACCTTGGAATTTTCTACTTGTCAGAGCTAAACTTCTAATTTTACTCCAGAACTTCTCATTTCTACTCTGAAGGGAAAGCTAAAGATAAAAACTAGGGGGAAAAAAAAAAATCAAACCACAGTACATTAGACTTAACCTTGCTCATTCCTCCACTCCCTCTTCCCTAGGCATGGCTCGATCACCACAACAGTGTCCTACTCTCTGTGTCGTTTACTCCAACCACAGGAAAATGTTCGAAAGAATGCTGAACTCACTACAGAGTTCACTATGGAACAGAGGGCTACAAACCTTGGAGGCACTCAATTCAGCATCTGGTGGGTAAAGTTCCACAGAAAGGCTCACAGAGCTGAAAGACGGCCATTTTCTCCACAGTCTACGGCGTTTCCCAGTTTACCAGCTGCAAATGATTCAATTCTGATTGCCAACACAAACGAGAAATTCCTAGGTGGGATAAGGTGTTAGCAACTATTTCTTTCTTTTTCTTAAATAATTATTTTTTATTTAACTTTATTTATTTGAGTATTTATTTATTTATTTTAATTTGATTCGAGGAGAGAGGGAGAGAGGGGGAGAAGGGGAGAGGGGAAAAGCCGCCAGGTCCAGGACTTAAACTGCACTCAGCTGTGTTGGAGTCCTGCCCCTAACCACCATACCACCTGCTGGCCCCTTACTGTCCCATTTCTACAGATGATAAAGGTAAGGCTCTGAGAGAATAAGTTACCAGTTAAGTACCCAGGAAATGCAAAGTCAAAGCAAGAAATGTGTAATTTTTCTGTACCAAAAAGGAAAGAAACCAACAACAAAAAAATCCCAAAAACCTTGTACTTTATAAAATGTGTAGCTCAGCAGATTCCCAGTATTAGTAGTTGAATGAACTCACTGTTCAGAAGTTGTCTAGGTAATTATAATTGTGATCCATGTATAGATTGCTATCTCTTATATATATATATATCTATATATATATATAATCCAAAACCCATATTTTTTTTTAGAATTATTTTTAATTTTATTTATTCATTTAATTATTTTAATTTGACTAGAGAGAGACACAGAGAGAGAAAGTGAGAAAGCAAGCCATCAGGTGTAGGATTTGAACCATAGTCGGCCATGTGGGAATGTCCAGCACCTTAACTACCATGCTACCTGCTGATCCCTAAGACCCATGTTTTAAAAATTATGTTCTAAGACTACTGAAAAGAATATCCAGGTCTTTAATCAACATCACACTCTCCAATTACTATCAAACTGGTTAGGTAGCTACAGTTGAAGGAGTTAAGAATTACTCATATCATCTGACCAACTCCTGACTCTTGAGTAACTCTTAACTCATAGAACTGTTTACTTTATTTAGCTCCTTAAGGATAGGATTTGTAAAACCCCATGGACTTAAAGACAACTTGTGAGCTCAGTTGTAATCTTTTTTTTAAAGCTTCTGTGAAGAAAATTCATACACAAATCAATTTTGAAAACACCAAGGAAATTCCCTCTCCTAAAATCCACCCCTTTACATAAATAAAAAGAGGATAAGGGAAGTGATAAACGTGGATTCCACCCTGTCCTGTGAGATTCACTTAATACCACATGACCATAAAGTGAACATCCCTGCATTGAACTATATCTAAAATTTTTGCCAAGTTCTCCCATAAAACAGTCACACTTGCTGTGCAACCTAAGCTACAGTCACCTACAGTCACTTCATGAATGAATACTACAACTCTTTGCTGGGAGCCATCCAATCTGAAGTGAATTTAATATTTTGCTTTCAAAGAATTCTCCATTAAACAAAAACAGCTATGATGGATGGCATGCAAAGTACCAGGTAAGGTTTCTTCTATTCCAAGCCATGTATCAGTGGACTCACCATTGCTTTTTAATCAAAACTTAATTTATCATATTTCTCTAACCACTTCCTTTATTTTGTCTATTCAAATCATTTCAGTGCCTCCAGTGTTTCCAGCTCAGTCATTTTTTCCCATGCCACTCCCTACAGCCAGAACAATCTCCCTCTTCATGTTGAGGCTTTCCCTCCCTTCATGGGTACCCTGCATGTTCCTATTATATCTTCCATTAATGAGGTTAAAAGAAGGTTTGGTCTCCTTATTTTATAGGGAAGACAAACAGTAGAAATTATTTTACAAAATTGACCATCAGAACATAAAAAAGAAACACTATAAAAACATGTTAAAGTATTCCTGGTCTCTGGAGATGGTAATTGACCTAAGTAAGGTCTAAGTACTTCCTTAGTAGAGTACAAAAAAAAAAAAAAAAAAAAAAAAAAAAAAAAAAAAAAAAAAAAAAAAAAAAAAAATCAGAGGTGGAAACTTTATTTCTGTCTTGGACAACTCAATAGAAAAAGAAACAAGTGTATGTAGCAAGAACCACACCAACACCCAATTTAATTCTGACATCAGTAAATACAGCAGGAAGCCAGCATGCTGGTCGGCTGGCACTGCCAAGCCTCCTGCCTCTTAGGAAGCATTGCTCATTGTTTCATGAAAGGCAGTTTTGGATGACCCTACTGACAATGTGGAGACATGATACAGTCTCCACCAATCCTGACTCCTTTTTTTCCCTCCCTAAAGAAACATAAAATTATCAAATGAAGGATAGTGATGTGTAAATTGAAAAGGTGTTGAACTTCCTTATGAGCGGACAACTCTTTAGAGAGCCTAAAGAGAAATATCAAATTAAATGTAATCTTCATTGATTGGATTCTGTATTAAAACAAAAATGATGTAGCAAAATATGGCATTATTGGGGCAACTTGGGCAGTTAAGATTTGAACTGTACTTTAGGTGTTAATATTTTAGCAATGTTATATTTCTTAGGTTGTATTAGTCTTGTGATTATATAAGAAAATGCTTTGTGGGACAGACGGCACAATGGTTACATTTCTGAACTCCCACATAGTCGACCACGGTTCAAGTCCTGGATCCAGTGGCTTTAAAATCACTCTGGGTGATTGTGCGTGCATGCCCAAAATCCTGAAAGGAGGATGGAGAAGGGACTGCAATGTGCCAGCCCTCCTCAGGGGGACTTCTTGCTTTCTGTTTCTCTGTCTCTCTGAGTCACATGCACTCTATAGCAAAAGTCTCTCTCTCAAAAAAAGAAATGCTGGGGCCAGCAGGTGGCATGTTGGTAAAGGGTGCTGGACTCCCACATGGCCAACTGCGGTTCAAGTCCCAGACCTGGCGGCTTGCTTTCTCACTTTTCCTCTTTCTCTCTCTGGTCAAATTAAAATAAATAAATAAAAATTAAAAAAAAAAAAGCTTTAAAAACTAATGCTTTGTTTAGGATATATAATAATCAGGACTGAAATGTCATAATGTCTTCCACTTACTTTCTTAAAATACAATTTTAATTTTGAATAGTTCTAGATATACAAACAAAATTGTAAAGATAGCATAGAGAGTTCCCATACATCTCACACCCAGTTTCTGATATTTTTAGAATTTTACATTGATATAGTACATTTACCACAATTGACAAATCATTGACAATGCAATACTGGGCCAGCAGGTGGTGTGAACTCTCACATGATGGACCGTGGTTCAAGTCCTGGACCTGACAGCTTGTTTTTGCACTTTCCCTCTCTCTCTTTCTCTACGGTGACTGTGTGCCCTTTAGCAAATGTTAAATTGATAATAATAATAAATTAAACCCCCCCCACACAATGCACTATTATTATTATTAATTAGCTCAAGGGCATGTGTACTCACTGGAGGAGGGAGAGGGAAAGAGGAGAGAGAGAGAGAAAGATCATACTCAATGGGGCATGGCCTTGCCATAGTCCCTCCTCTTCCATTTCTCTTTGGGATTTTGGGCAGGCACACACGCACACCCTGTATGTCTCAAGCTGCCAGGTCTGGGACACAAACCATCCCATCAGTTATGTGGGAGCCAGCTGTCTTAATCACAGCGCAGTATTATTGAAGTTCATATTTTATTCAGATTCATTGGTTTTTACTGCCTCATTTATCAGAATAAATTTAACCATTATGTCTTCCTAGGATCCTCTAAAAGTTTCTCAAGCCTTTCTTATTTTTGATAACCTTGATGGTTTTGAGGACTGCTAGTTAAGTATCCTTTAGACTGTCTCTCTCAGGACAGTTTTGGGAGGGAAATCACAAAAATGATATATTACTTTCATCCTATCTCATAGGTATATAATATCAACACACTTTGCACTGATGATGTCCACCTTGATCGCTTGGCTGAAGGAGAACATGTCAGATACAGTTGCAGCACCCCTTTGCAGCTTCCTACACTTTTTTTTTTTTTTGGAGAGGTTTTCACTATAGGGCGCGTGCGCTCGCCAGACAGACAGACAGAGACATAGAGACAGAAAGCGAGAAATCACCCCCCAGGGGGGATGGCCACGCCGCAATCCCTTCTCCTCCATTCTCCTCTCGGGATCTTGGGCACGTACGCACACGCGCCCGGCATGAGTTTTAAGCCACCGGGTCCGGGACGCGAACCGCGGTCGACTACGTGGGAGTCCAGCGACATAGCCATTACGCTAACTGCTGGTTCCCTGGCTTCCTACACTTTTGAGAAAGAAATAATGTCTATCCTATACCTAGAAGTGGGGAGTTATGGATTGCTTCCTTAACAGTGGTGTTATTTATCTAAATTATTTGGATTTTTTTGGTGTGTGAAAGATTTGCCCACTGTACCCATTTATTTATGCAATCATTTACTTCGTATGAACTCGTGGATATTTATTTATTTATAAAATCACCCATGGTCTGAATGGCTTTCATCACTAGTGCATTTAAAAATGTCATCAATAAGATATTTTACCTAAGATTGTCTGCTGTTTTCAGTGGAGGGCCCATTACAGTTACATTTTTCACTAGACTGCTGAAAATGAAAATCTAAACTGCTCTCTTAATATTTAAATTTCCAGAGGCTTTGTTTTAAAAAAAAGGTCAATCAGAAAAATCCATAAGGAGAAAGGAAATCGGTCTCTCCTTAGGTACTTCGGAGACTGGGGAAAATAAAATGGAGCTATGGGAGTTCCCTATACCTAATGTGATTTATGTAAATACTGCTTATGCATGAGAGTGCCTAATGTTCTTTGATGCTTATGGTGAAATCGCTTCTCCTGAAACAGTAATGTCATGCCCAAGAATAGACATTTTTTCCTTAAATACACAATCATTCATTTTTTGGGGCCGAATTCAAACCATCTCAATTTTGATTTCAATCCTGAAAATTTAATAGTTCGAAAGAAAAACCCAGGAAGTTCTCATTCTTTCCCCAAAGATATATAAAAAGGATGGCAATGTGGTTCAGCATTACATAATGCTGCCACCCACTCCAGAAACAGCAATGAGTGCCTAGCAACAGTAAAGGGTCATCTCAGGAGAGTGCCGATTGCTCACTGGAGCATTCGACACACAGATGCTTTTCCATCCTTATCGCTTCCAGTCCCCGCTCAACACACGCTGGTGACCTTGGATCCCAATGCCATGTCATGAAAATCTTCCTCCTATAACAATCAATAACAGACACTCAGGGCAGACATCCTTGGCAGAAAAAAAGTCAAAATAAATATGGAAACATCGGAGGAAACTATGCATTCAGAAGTCTCTGCGTACCTCTTGTCTAGTGATTTTTTTTTTTTTACACTGAGTTATTAGCTTTTTTGGGTGATATTTTTCTGACCTCATCCCCCCATACCACAGGTTCTATCAATAAGGCTGAAAGATTCAATTATTATTTGTTTTTTAGGGAAAGTGAGAAAGCAAGCTGCCAGGTTCGAGACTTGAACCATGGTTGGCCATGTGGGAATTCAGCCCCTCCACCACCACGCCACCTGCCGGTCCCCATCCCATGCTTAATAAGAAGGTTATGCACAAGTGTGCCCAATATTATTTGATATGTGGTAGATGAGATTTTCTTAAAATAGAAATAATCATGTTCAATAATGGATCTCTATTTTCTTCCAATGTATAGCCATTCAGATTTGAACAATCTTAATTCCTACTCAATCCTAAAGATGTGGTACTATAAAAAAGACCAGGAAGCTCTGTGTTCTCCGAAAAAACGAGGCTAGAAATGTGGTGTGTTGTCACATGATGTTGCCACCACTCCAGAAAAAGAAGTGGGAGCACTTATTCCTATGCTTTGTGCTATTTGTACACACCCTCCACCCATTTTTGGGTGTGAAGTACCTTGTCTATTTTTCTTTTATATATTCTGAATATGAGCCACTTGTTGCCTTTATATAATACAAATGTTTTTCCCCATTCTGGCTTTTATTTTCACTTTCAATGGTGTCTTTTGAGGAGAAGTGTTTAATTTTAGCTTTTCTCAATTTCTTACTATCAGTCTTTTTCTTTATGATTAATGCTTTCTGTGAACTATTTTAGACTCTTTTTCCTTATCTTACATCTTCTATTTTCCTATATTATCTTCTAGCCAACCTTATTGTTTTACTTTATTTTCTTTTTTGCGATAGGATGCATGTACTCACCAAAGAGACAGAGAGATGGGGGGGAGTAGAGTGAGAAATCACACTCCCAGATATTCTTTATCTTTTCCTTCTTTATTTTATTTTGCTAGAGGGCACATGTACTTGCCAGAGAGAGTGAGACAGAGAGACAGAGAGAGAAGAGAGAAGAGAGGGGGAGAGGGAGAAAGCAAGAAAGCACCCCCCATGGGGAATGGTCACACAGCAATCCCTTCTCCATTTTTCCATCCTGTCAGGATTTGGAGCACATGCTTGGTGTGTTTCTCAAGCCACCAGGTCCAGGACTCAAACTATGCAGTTGGTCATGTAGGATCCAGCTCACTTAAGTACCAGGCCACTGGCTGGCCCTGTTTTTCATTTTTAATATGTGGAGAAGAACTATGTAAATGAAAGTCTTTGCTGTTGTGACATTTAATTAATCTCTACCGTATATACAGATTGGGAGAACTGGAACATTTTCTCAAAATCTTAACATACTTACTAAGTAATATATGATCTAAACTAGACAATGTATGTAATGTGAGTGCAAGTTGCAAAGTCCAACAAGAAAGTGAACACAATATACAATTTAAGATTACACCTTTACCCTAACATCTCATCTACCTATGGGATCCTTCCCTATCAGAAGTGCTCTCATGGGACCAGCAGTTAGCGTAATGGCTATGTCGCTGGACTCCCATATATTCGACTGTGGTTTGAGTCCCGGATCCGGTGACTTAAACTCATGCCTGGCGCGTATGCATGCGTGCCCAAGATCCTGAGAGGAGAATGGAGGAGAAGGGATTGCGGCGTGGCCATCCCCCCTGGGGGGTGATTTCTTGCTTTCTGTATCTCTCTGTCTTTCTGGCGAGCGCACACGCCCTATGGCAAAAAAACTTCTCAAAAAAAAAAAAAGTGCTCTCATTGCCCTTCTGCCTTAGTCCAATACCTTGCAGTTGCTGTTGTGTAAGCCCATCATTCCTTTTCTAAACCTGTTATTCCTCTCATGTTTCCCATCTCACAAAGTGCTTATACCTCCCACTCAAGTAATCTAAACTAGAAATCTGAAATTCCTTCCTCCTCCTCACACCCAATCACATGAGTTTGTCAACTCCCCCGCCCCCACCCTCACCCACCCCAGTCTCTCTCATATCTGTCCTCAAACACTTAACTTCAGCCTTAACAGTGATCCTCCTTGTTTTTTTTTCCGGGGTACTGTCTGCTCTCAATCACTTTCCCTTGACCCTTTGTTAATATCATTATTTAAAATCTTTTAAATAATAGCTTTTCTTCGCTTTCTCAATAAAGAAGACTTCCTCATCCTGCTATGCAAGTTTGACCTAACTGATCTCTCTCTTCTGATTTCTCTGATTTCACCTTCTGCATCTCCGTGCTCCAATAAACACTGCACTACTTGATATAGGGAGTTCTATTATTTTCCAATGCCCTGGTATCTTTTGTTCTCCCTGACTGAGCCCTCTTCTTCTTTTCAATTTATTAAATCATAAAGTCAAAAAAAGAGTAACAGAACTCTCAGTGTCAATATACATATGAATATGGCCATGTTTTTCAATGTTATATTCGTTGGATCGATGGTTGTTTCCCTCATCTTTGACTCACCTCTGTTTCGTGGCAGCACTACTCTCAACCCACTTTAAATGACTTTGTTTCACTAAAAAGTTTTTTACGGAATATTTTTCTTATTGGATTATAGCCAAAGATTTACCTTTTCTTTATTCCTTTTCTTAAAATAAGTTTCTGTAGTACCCTGATGAACTATGCTTTAAATACCATATAGCTTTTCTCAGGATGTAAGGAAAGGACATATAAGAGAAGTTGAACAAACTCCAAGAATTTGTTTTCTTTTAGAATTATTTAATTTTAATTAATTATTTATTTTTTAAAAGGATTACTTAACTTTTAAATTATTTTTATCTTTGTTTTTAACTTTGCTATAAGGCACTACACTTACCAGAGACAGACAGAGAGAAAGTGAGAAAGCAAGGTGCCAGGTCTAGGACTTGAACTGCAGTCGGCCTTGAGGGAGTCCAGTGCCCCAACAATTTCTTTTTAAAACCAATACACATTATCAGCTACATAGAAACAGGATCCATAAAATAAACACCATCTCCAAGTACTGACTGCTAGGAACAGTACAATAAATGTGTACCCCATCTGTCACTCATAAAAACTCACTTCTGGGACCAGCAGTTGGTGTAATGACTATGTCGCTGGACTCCCATGTAGTCGACCACAGTTTGAGTCTCGGACCTGGTGGCTTAAACTCATGCTGGGTGCATGTGTGTGCGTGCCCAAGATCCTGAGAGGAGAATGGAGGAGAAGGGATTGCAGCATGGCAATCTCCCCTAGGGGATGATTTATTGCTTTCTGTCTCTCTGTCTCTTGTGTTTCTGGCGAACGCACGTGTGCTATAGCAAAAACCTCTCTAAAAACCAAAACCAAAACCAACTCACTTCTTTTAAACACATTCTCTCCTCCACCCAAATATTAGGTCATCAGAAAAGTCATGACGTATTTTTTTATGCAAAAGAAGTACCTTGCATAGAAAAATAAGTCAAGGGACCAGCAGTTATCGTAATGGCTATGTCGTTGGACTCCCACGCAGTCTACCGTGGTTCGAGTTTCGGACCCAACGGCTTAAACTCACGCCGGGTGCATGTGCATGCCTGCCCAAGATCCCGAGAGGAGAATGGAGGAGAAGGGATTGTGGCGTGGCCATCCCCCCTGGGGGGTGATTTCTCGCTTTCTCTCTCTCTGTCTTTCTGGGAAGCGCACGCGCCCTATAGCAAAAACAAACAAACAAAAAAACAAACAAAAAAGAAAAGAAAAATACGTCATGTCTTTTCCCGTCAACCCAATATTTAAACCTACTGATTTTTTTTTCCCCTGAGATTTATCCTTTAACACTGAAAGCAACCTTTTCCTCCATACATTTATTTTATTTATTTATTTCATGGCAAAGATAGAGAAAGAAAAACAAGGACCCTAAATGGAGTTCACTATGCCATGATCCTGCCCCCCAAGCCTCTCTGGCAGCCAGGATCACAGGCTTACTCAGGTGTCGGTGGAGCCAGGATCCAGGCACCAGTCTCCTGTACGGCTCATGTAGCATGCAGCAGCACCCCACTGCCCACACTACCACGGCTGGGCCAAAGCAACCTTTTAGTAATCTAAAAATTAGCTACTGTTAGTAGTATGAGTCATCGTGATCTAAGAACTAACAAGTTACTTACATCCCTCGTCACTTAGAATCAGTTCTACTTCTTTATCAGCAAAATAGAAGTAACTTAATCAAATCAAATTAGAAATTGAGTCAGTTTGTGAGAAAGCACCAAAAAAAAAAAAAAAAAAAGACATACGATTTGCAAACAGGAAAAAAGGAGTCAGTTACATACTTCAAGATGACATCTGCAACCTTTGTTATTTTTGTTAAGATTTTAGATCTACCAGTTGACTTAAAAACAGTTGAGTCCACCAGAATTCTTCTCATGTACTGAACAGTTTTTTAAAAATTCTAAACAACAGAAATTTGTGATGTAATCTTAATATCAGAAAGATTAATGAAAGGCCAGTCTCCTTTTTCATGTAGGACAGAATTGCAAGATATAATAAAATAGTTGTTCTTTTAACCCTCTTAGTTTTGGGGTGGTTTGTTACACAGCCATAGATAAGTGACAGCAGCAAGGAAGGCCAAGTGGCTTTTGTGGCAGTGAGCACAGAGGCCTGTAAGCACAAAAGCCAGAGGCAAATCAACATGCCTGAGGAATGGTTGGGAGGAGCCCGGGTGGGCTCAGTAAAGCACTGAGGAAGGGGTCCGAAAATGGCAAACCGAACAGCTAGAGGAGAGAACAGCGTGGCTGTGGCTGTGGGTGGTGACTCTGATTATACTTGTGGCATCCTATACCTTGAATACTCCCCAGAAAGACAAGAGTAAAGAGATGAGGTCTTATGTAAGTTAGACAGGTTAGGGTTAGGATAGGACTCAAGGTCATTGTTAAAAAGCTATCTTACTTGCCGCCAGCAGGTGGCGTAGTGGTTGGGGTGTTGGACTTCCCCATGGCCAACAGCTGTTAAGAGTCCCGGACCGGATGTCTTGAAAATCATGCAGGATGCGTGTGCGTTTGCATGTGTGTGTGCCCAAAATCCCACGAGGATAATGGAGAAGGAATTGTGGAATGGCCACCACCCGACATGATGGAAAAATGGAGAAGGGGTTGCTGTATGACCATTCCCTATGGGGGGAGGGGGGTGCCTTCTTGCTTTCTCCCTTTCTCCCTCTCTCCCTCACTCTCTCTCTCTCTCTCTCTCTCTGGCAAGTGCATGTGCCCTCTGGCAAAATAAAAATAAAGAAGAAAAAAAAAATAAAGAACATCTGGGAGGGTCATTTCTCATCCCACTCCCCCTCCACCTCTCTCTCTCTTTGGTGAGCACATGCATCCTATAGTAAAAAGTAAAAAATAAAGTTGGCTAGAAAATAATATAGAAAGATGAAATTTTCCCTAATTATTCATTCCTTCCACTTTTCTGCCCCTCCATATATAATTTTTAAAAAATGAACATGTATAACACATTTTAGTTTAGTCTTAATACTGTAGATACTTTTAAAGGCATGACATGATGTTGATAAATTTAACTACAAATAAACATGAAGCTCCACATGAAAAAATTTTACAAATGTTCTTTTTAAAGCAGCACAAATATGTACTGATGCAAATGTGCTATGTAGCCACCTCACAACCCATAGTTTGCTGTTCGCTACTTTGTTCTCAAGCTGGCTGGGAATATGAAATTCATTTTCAAGTTGTATTTCATGAGTTACTTTAGAGAATGCTGTAATAAAATCCAGACATTCCATCCACTACATTCCTTTCTTCTAATGCTTCTGTAATCCAATCTAAAAAGACCAATCAAGTTTGTCTGGGAAGATCACTTCTTTATGGACTGCTACTGTTGTTATTGCTAAGTTTCAGATATTTTTTAGGTTATCAACTTATCTTGTTTTAATATTATCAAATTGCTGAAAACCAAAACCAAACAAAAGGTATTTTGCCATTTTTGTTTCCTTATTTTAAAATGGTAACAAAATTCAGCAGCTCAATTTTGTAAGCTTCCCAACATTAATGTTCTCCAAAAAAATCATCACCAGGTTTTTAAAAAAAACAAAAAACCAAACAACAAAAAAAACTTGCCAGAGGGAGTATGTGCTTCCCTGGGTGGTGGTGGGGGGGTGGGGGGAGAAAGCACCCCCTCTCCACCCCACGGGGGGTGGTCACACCAGAATCCTATCTCCTCCATTTCTTCTTCCTTTAAAGATTTTGAGCAATGGGGCCGGCAAGTGGCATGGTGGTTAAAGGCGCTGGATCCCACATGGCCGACCATGGTTCAAGTCTCGGACCTGGTGGCTTGCTTTCTCACTTCCTCTCTCTCTCTCTCTGTCTGTCTCTGATCAAACTGAAAAATAATAATGATAATAATGAATAAAATAAAATAAAATAATTCTTTAAAAAAAAAAGATTTTGCGCATTTATGCCCACATGAGCTGGCAGTCTGTGACTTGAACTGTGTGGCCAGTCACATGGGATCCCACTGCTTTTACCACAATGCCACCAGTTAAGCCAAACATCACAAGGTTTTTTTGTTTTGTTTTGAATCAAATATCCTCTAGTGAAATGGTTTTCTTTTCTCTCTTTTTTTTTAAGTTTTTTTGCCAAAGGAATGTGTGCTCACCAGAAAGTGACAGAGATAGTGAATGCATGACACTGAGAGGGAAAGTAAGAAATCATTGGGGGTGGGGGGGAATGGCCACCCTGCAATCCCTTCTCCTTTTCTTAGGATTTTGAGCATGCACGCACACGTGCCCAACATGCTTTTCAAGGCACCAAGTCGGGGACGGAAACCACAGTTGGCCATGTGGGAGTTCAGTGCCTTAATCACACCACCTGCTGGTCCGTGAAATGTTTTTCAAACCTGGTTGCACATTCCAGTCAGCTGGGAAAATAAAGACTCCTAGGCCCCATCCAGATCAAGTAAGTCAGAATAGGGTCTGGGACAAGTGCTTTTAAAACCTTTCAATGGGGCTGACAGATGGTGTGGTGGTTAAGGGTGCTGGACTCCCATACAGTTGACAATGGTTCGAGTCCCAGATCTGGCGGCTTGCTTTCTCACTTTCTCTCTCTCACGCTGTCCCTCTCTGGTCAAATTTAAACAAATAAATAAGTAAATAATGTTAAATAAAATCATTCTTAAAGAAAAAAAGGTGGCAACCCTATGTTGCTATTTGTTAAAAAATAAAACCTTTCAAATATATAATAGTATAGTACTTTGTAAGTTCTAATTCTTTTTATTTATTCATTTATTTTTTAAGTATATATTTTTTTAGAATTATTCTATTTAATTTTATTTACTTATTTACTTTAATTTGACCAGAGAGGAACACACACACACACAAAGAGAGAGGGAGAAAGAGAGAGAGAGAGAGAGAAAGAAAGTGAGAAAGCAACTCGTCAAGTCTGAGACTTGAACCGTAGTCAGCCATGTGGGAGTCCAGTGCCCTTAATCACCACGCCACCTGCTGGCCCCTCGTTCATTTATTTTAATTTGACTAGAGAAAGACATGCAGAGAGAGAGGGAAAGTGAGAAAGCAAGCCACCAGGTCCGGGACTTGAACCGTGGCTGGCCATGTGGGAGTGTCCAGTGCCTTAAACAGTATGCCACCTGTTGGCCCTGTGAGTTCTAATTCTAAATGAAGACTCCAAAGCATCTCTATGAAAAATGGATAGTCTTAATTTATCATGTGCTCAGCAGCAGTGAAACTAATGTCAAGATTCTTAAGAGGTTAAAGTTATTACTCTGGGGAACCAGCAGTTAGTGTAATGGCTATGTCGCTGGACTCCCACGTAGTCAACTGCGGTTTGCGTTCCAGACCCGGTGGCTTAAAACTCACGCCGGGCGCGTGTGCGTGCGTGCCCAAGATCCTGAGAGGAGAATGGAGGAGAAGGGATTGCGGCGTGACCATCCCCCCTGGGGGGGGTGATTTCTCGCTTTCTGTCTCTCTGTCTCTCTCTGTCTGTCTGGCGAGTGCACGCGCTCTATAGTGAAAACCTCTCCAAAAAAAAAAAAAAAAAGTTATTACTCTGTTAACCATATTTCTCAAATAATAGCATAATCTTTCAACATTTAAAAAGCTACAGAACTGTTTTTCTAGCTCAAAACGGTAATCTTAAATTATCCTATTATACAAGTCTATTTTATTTTTAAAGACAGCGTTTTCTGCAGCACTACAGGCATGTGCCACCACCCCTGGCTCTCTTTTAAGACAGGACCTCGCTATGTTGCCCAAGTCAGTCCTGAGCTGACAATTCTCCTGCCTCACCCTCGTGGGAGTCACTGAGATTACAATGTGTGCCACTGAGCCCAGCTTTTAGGGGACTGAGCCCAGGTCTCTCATGTGGTTGGCACCCACCTGTGTGGAGCATAACATCTTAGCAGTGTGTACTGCCATGAATGGGCCTCAAAATTCCTTCTTGAAAAAAGGTGAGAAAATCTTGTCTTGGAGACCAGCAGGTGGTGTGGTGGTTAAGGCGCTGGACATTCCCACATGGCTGACGGTGGTTCGAATACTGGACCTGGTGTCTTGCTTTCTCACTTTCCCTCTCTTTCTTTCTGTGTATCTCTCCCTCTGGTCAAATTAAAATAAATGAATGAATAAATAAAATTAAATAAATAATCATTAAAAAAGATGCTGGACACTTCCATATGGCCAGCCATGGTTCAAGTCCCAGACTTGGTGGTGGCTTACCTACTCACTTTCTCTCTCTCTCTCTCTCTCTCTCTCTCTCTCTCTGTGTCTCTCTAGTCAAACTAAAATAAATGAATGAATAAATAAAATTAAATAGATAATTATTAAAAAAAGAAAATCTTGTTTTGTTTATTAGAAAGTTTTAGCATTGTTTTTTTTGGGAGAGATTTTTGCTATAGGGCACGTGCGCTTGCCAGACAGACAGACAGAGACATTAGAGACAGAAAGCGAGAAATCACCTCCCAGGGGGGATGGTCATGCCACAATCCCTTCTCCTCCGTTCTCCTCTCAGGATCTTGGGCACGCACGCACACGCGCCTGGCGTGAGTTTTAAGCCACCGGGTCCGGGACACGAACCGCGGTCGACTACGTGGGAGTCCAGTGACATAGCCATTACGCTAACTGCTGGTTCCCTTAGCATTGTTTTTAAGGATTAAATGTTACCAAAATGTAAGACTCTGATAAACCCATAGAAAACCAAGAACCTGGCTAGAGTAAAGTCACTGCTTTCAGGGCCTGTTTGTGGGCTATCTATCATCCTTCACACTAAGAAATGTTATTTAAACTAAAGTTTACAATCTTGGTATTTCTGGGCAACTGTTGGAGTACAGGAGTATAGGTAACTTCTCAAGTTAAACCTGGTAAATTTATTTACCTTGCATTCTCAAAATAGGAATATTTATGGACATTTCTGAAAATCTTACCAATTAAATGTCTCATCATCATGTTCCTGGGGTGCTGTGAGGTCCTGAATGTCCTCCACTGACCACATGAGCACAGCACATCTGATGACAAGGGAGTTACAGGGACAGTTTAACAGGCCAAATACATCCTGGTCATCAGTGGGTGACAGATGTCTTAGTCAGATCACCCCCAAAACAATGCTGACCACATGGAAAACACAACTCTCCATTTAATGTTTTCCATTTTCCTCCTCCTCTATATAATTCCTTATGCTCAGTGTGTGTGTGTAAGCAATCACAGCTGCACCTCAGTATAAATTGTTAGTATCAGATATTATCTCCCACTTAATAGTTTCAGACCTATGAGGAATTATTCTGAAAGAGATAATCTGAAAAGTTAAATTATTCTTATGTAGGCATTAGGGAATTTCAAGCAATGGAGCATTTCTGACCGGCTGAACTATCAAGATAGAAAAGCAATATCCTTAACACAAAGCAGAAGCGGTTGAGTGATGAATACTATTTTACAGTTCAATATCAACACTATCTCGTGGCTCTGTTTTAATCTGGAAGGAGCTATAGTGAAGGCACATTAATTTACACATTTTTTAGACACTGAGTTACTTTTTATAGCAATAGCCCATATATCAAATGGATAGACAAGAAAACAACTGTCATCTGAAAAAAAAAAGTGGAAAAAAAAAAGGGGAAAACTTTGAAGTGGCTATCTATGAACATACTTCCACAGCTTCAAAAATCCCTTGGATAAATAAGAAATTGGACATTCATTATTGGACTCAGACCAGCTTTGAGAAAGAAAAGGATAGGAGACAGCCTGCCTGGCGATTTCACAGAGGTTCTGGCCTTCTGTTCACATACTCATCATGACAGGTGCAGCCCCTTCCCTCCTCCATCTGTGGCCTGGCTCAGCACTAAAACTGGCCTCTTCACCAGCAAGAGGCATATGGGCTGGGACAGGATCAGCATCTCCTTTCTGTTGGTATCTGCTCCCTGCTTGCCTTAGCTTGTGCCTTTAGTTACTATAGATACCTTGGTCCTGGACTCACAGCGAGTGTTCAACCTATTTTTAATGTAATAGCTGCTATCTATCTATATACATACATATATATGTGTGTGTATATATATATATGTGTGTGTGTGTGTATATAATATATGACAAATACTTCTAAGTTATGAAGCATTTAAAAAAAAAAAAGAACTGTGAATCTCTCAAGCAATGTAAAAATACTACCAATATCACTGGTCCAGATCCCTTTCCTGTACCAGCCCCTCAGAGCTAATCCCATCTTAAACTTGTGCTTATCATTTTTTCTTTTTTGAAAACCAGATTGATACATATACATACAAATATCTCACTGAACTATATGTTGTTTAGTTTTACCTGTGCTGCTGAGAGTTTTTTTTTTTTTTTTTTTTTTTTTTTGCCATAGAATGTGTACACTTGCCAGAGAGACAGAGACATAGAGAGAAGGAAAATGAGAAATCACACCCAGTGTGGATGGCCATGCCACAATCCCTTCTCCTTCATCCTCCTCTTGGGATTTGGGGGCACACCCACACCTGGTGTGCTTTTCAAGCCACTGGTTCTGGGACCTGAATCGTAGAGTTGGCCACATGGGATCCACTGCCTTAACCAATACACTACTTGTTGGTCCTACTGAGGACTTTAAAACTGGACCACATAATATGCAATCCTATGTGTCTTGCTTTTTAAAAAATACACTATAATTTCCCTAACATTTGTTCATTTTAATGCCTGCAAGTGGTATGTCATTCATTTTTACTGTTATATAATATTCCATTGTGTAAATCTAGCCAGTCCTCACTTAACGACCTGCCTGTTTAACAACACTCAGATTTATCAGACCTGTTCTCAGTCTTTGAGTCTCAGGAATCCCCTTTCTCAGTCTCTGTCTCATTCCCACAGTCAGTCAGTCAGTATTCACCATACAAAGTGTTTGCAATCAAGCAAGACTACATATTCTGTTTATAAATTTGTACTTTATTGTGCATCCATGGTAGAATTCAGAATAAATAAAAACAATTACATTGTATTTATATTATTGTGTTGTGTTGTGTGTCTTGTTGCTTTTTAGCACTCACCTAATGTATGCTTTTCATGTGGCTAAAATGATTGATACATCATTCTAGCATGGTGCCTAGTGTTATCTATTGAAAAACACATACACTAATGGTGCCATGACACACCATGCGACATGCACCCTACAGCTCTTCGTTTATGTACCAATTCACTTAACGACCTAGTCACAGAAAAGGAACTTGGTTAAGTGAGTACCTGTATATCAATATTTATTACCCATTCTCCCTCCTTGTAAATTAGTATTCTTGGTAGATTTTTGCCTTCAGAACTTTCCTATAAATATTCTTGCAAATGTGTCTTGATGTATGTGACAAGTTTGTATTATGATACTCAGCAAGTTGTGGAATTACTGGGTTATAGGGTATGTGAATGATTAACACTATAAGTTAGGGCCAAATTGTTTTCCAAAGGCGTTCTAGCATCATATTCTCCTACTGGCACCATAAGAAGATCCTGTTGCTCTACACATCCTTGCCAACACTTGGTATTTTCAGATTTCTTAACTTTTGCAATCTAGTAGGTGTGAAATGGAATTTCAATGTGGTTTTAATTTACATTTTCCTGAAAACTAATGAGTTTTATCTATCTTTTATATGTCTACTTGCTATTGGTTTCCTGTTCTATGAAATGCCAATTCATTTGACCATTTTTCTTTTAGATGATCCTTTTTTTAAAACATTGATTTTAAAAAAGTTTTTATATTTTCTGACTACTGTATTTGGTTAGTCATATAAATTACTACACTATTTGCGGTTTTTACTCCTATTAGGTCCCAGTTTTAGTGCTGGCTCCTCCCATCACGTCATCTTCCCTGCCCCAAATTAGACAAGAATGGAAAAAAGAGCTAACCGAGTTTTAATTATTTAAAAAAAATCATATTTTTTAAAAGAATTATGTTATTTAACTTTGCTTACTTATTTTAATTTGAACAGAGAGGGACAGAGGGAAAGAGAGAGGGAAAGTAAGAAAGCAAGCCACCAGGTCCAGGACTTGAACTGTGTGGTGGGCCATGTGGGAGTCCAGTCCTTTTAACCACCACCAAGCCACCTGCCAGTCCCTAAAAATTCTGTATCTTTAAAAGGGTATTTAAAATAATTAAATAATTTTCACACAGATTGTTAAAGGTAAAATCATTGTCTGGGGACCAGGTGGTAGCACAGCAGTAATGCAACTGGACCTGGAAAGGTCGTGGGTTTGCATCAGTGGATCCCATGAGCATGCTGGATGCTCACACACACCCATGATCCAGATGGCTGAGACAGGAGTGGATTGTGGCCTGGTTATAGTGTAGGGGGTGCCTGTCTCTCTGTCTTTCTTTCTGTCTCCCTCTCTGTTGGGAGGAAAAAAAAGAAACTTAAAAAAAATATTGTCAAGAATGACAAATGGGGGCTGGCAGGTGGCATGGTGATAAAGGCCCTGGACTCCCACTTGGCTGACCACAGTTCAAGTCCTAGACCTGTGGCTTGCTTTCTTAATTTCTCTCTCACTTTCTCTGACCAAATTAAATAATAGGAATAATAATAATAATAATAACAAAAATAGACATGTAGTAGAAATCGACATTCTGGGGCCAGCAGGTGGTGTTGTGGTTAAGGCACTGGACTCCTACATGGCTGACCCCAGTTTGAGCCTCAGACCCAGTGGCCTTAAAATCACACCGGGCACATGTGCATGTGTACCCAAAATCCTGAGAGGAGAATGGAAGAGAAGGTTTTGTGGCATGTTCATTCTCCATGGAGGTGATCTGTCATTTTCTCTCTTGCCAGCACACATGACCACGTAAAAAATTTATTTAAAAAAATTTTTTAAGGTTGTTTAAAGTTTACACATGTCTGGGCTGGCTTCATAGCCTAGTGGTTAACTGTTGACAACAGTTGGAATCCTGGCCTCGTGGATCAAGCAACTTCTCACGTATGTGTGGATACATGCCCCAAATCCAGACAGGATGGAGAAATGGAGGACAGGCACAACATGATCACAGCACCTTGGGGACTGTTTTCTCCCTCTTTCTTGTTCTCTCTGGCAAGTACACACAGCCCCTGGCAATTTGAAAAACAAAAGAAAGAAAAAAAAAAGATTTATATACTTCCAAGGCCTTTTTATATAGACCTAGAAGTATATCATTTGCATGTTTTGGAGAGGTTTTTGCTATATAGGGTGTGTGTGCTCGCCAGAAAGACAAAGAGACAGAAAGTGAGAAATCACCCCCTGGGGGGATGGCCATGCTGCAATCCCTTCTCCTTCATTCTCCTCTTAGGATCTTGGGCATGCATGTACATGTGCCAGGTTTGAGTTTAAGCCGCAGGGTCCAGGACTTGAACCGCAGCTGACTACATGGTAGTCCAGCAACACAGCCATTATGCCAACTGCTGGTCCCAAACCTAGAAGTATATCTTTGAATAGTCTTTTTTTTTTTTTTCCTATCCATTAAACACCATTTTGTTTCTATTTGCAAAATTAATTTGGGTATACAAAATAAAAATGCAAAGTTTCCACATTTTGGAAAATCAGAGGAAAAAAAACCCCTAAAGTTGGTGAAAATTAATGATTAAGAATATAATACAAATAGGGGCCACCCCCTGGGGAATGATTTCTTGCTTTCTGTCTCTCTGTCTTTCTGGCAAGCACACACACACTACAGCAAAAAACCTCTGTAAAAAAAAAAAAAAGAATACAATGCAAATAAACAAATATGAAATGAACAAATTGGATGTCTGTTTAGTAACAGTGCAATTGGTCGGGGCCCTCAACAGAAAACAAAGACCACAGACACAAAGCAATCAAGAACTGATCAGGGTAGCAATGATATGCATAAGACAAATATCACCAACTTTGTTCTCTCTCTCTCTTTTTTTTTTTTGTAGAGGTTTTTGCTTTAGGACGCATGCGCTCACCAGACAGACAGAGACAGAGAGACAGAAAGCGAGAAATCATCCCCCAGGTTGGATGGCCACGCCGCAGTCCCTTCTCCTCCATTCTCCTCTCGGGATCTTGGGCACGCATGCACATGCGCCCGGCATGAGTTTTAAGCCACTCGGTCCGGGATGCGAACCGTGGTCGACTACATGGGAGTCCAGTGACATAGCCATTACGCTAACTGCTGGTCCCAACTTTGTTCTCTTTATCACTGTATCTATCCTTTACATCAACATTCAAGACTAACTACTGCTTCTTGTTTTTGCAGGGCCTCTCCAAGTTTAAACAAAGAAGAGAATCAGTGTACCCACTTCACAGTTTCAGGGAAAGTGCATTTCAAATTTTGGAAGCCCTAAAGGTTGGTGATTAAAGGTTGATGACTGATGGCATGGTGGTTAAGGCACTGGATTCCCACATAGCCAACCACAATTCAAGTCCCAGACTCGATAGCTTTAAAATTGCGCCAGGCATATGTGTACGTATGCCCAAAATCCTGAGAGGAGAATGAAGGAGAAGGGGTTGTGGCACAGCCATTTCCCCTGGGTAGGTGGTTTCTCATTTTCCCTTTCTCTGGTGAGGGTATACTCTCTGTAACAAAAACTGGGGCCAGCAGGTGGTGTGGTGGTTAAAAATGCTGGACATCCCCACAAGGCCAACCATGGTTCAAGTCCTGGACCTGCTGGCTCGCTTTCTCACTTTCCTTCTCTCTATGTGTCTGTCTTTCTCTGGTCAAATTAAGATAAATGTAACAAAAACCTAAAAAAAAAAAAAAAGTGTGATGACATAAAAGTGTCACATTAGCAAAATCTTTAATATATCATTTATTCAGTACTTTATACATACATGCTTTTTTTTTTTTTAGAGGTTTTTGCTATAGGTGCGTGCGCTCGCCAGAGAGACAGAGAGAGACAGAGAGACAGAAAGCGAGAAATCACCCCCCAGGGGGGATGGTCACGCCGCAATCCCTTCTCCTCCATTCTCCTCTCGGGATCTTGAGCACGCACGCACATGCGCCCGGCGTGAGATCTAAGCTGCCGGGTCCGGGACGCGAACTGCCGTCGACTACGTGGGAGTCCAGCGACATAGCCATTACGCTAACTGCTGGTTCCCACTATTTTTAAACTCTAAACAATGCCACTCATTAATCACTGCAGACTTTCAGGTAACACAAGGTTAATATATTCATTTATATAAATATCTAAGTAATTTTATTAAATACAAAATACTTGAGAGCTTCTCAAAAAAATTAATCTGTATATAATTCTCCATAGGAAGTATACAAACAGTATGTCAAGATTTTTAACTAGGGTTCTATCCTGACTTTCATGCTTCCAGTGATAGAAAATACACTGTTGTCACAAAGTTGTCAGTCTCAATGTTGAACAATTCTTTCTTCTCCATTTCAGCAGGATTCTGGGCATGCATGCACATTTGCAGTGTTTTTTTCCAAGCCATCTGGGCTGAGTTGGGATGTGAACCATGAGGCCAGTCATGTGGGAATCTGACTCCCTCAACCTCTAAGCCACTAGGCCAGCCCAGCAGCTATTTTTTGTCCCTTTTTTCCTTTCTTAAAGTTTTGCTATAGGGTATTGTGTTTACTGGGAACAGATAGATTACAGTATGGTGTCACTCTCTAGGAGAGCTAGCCATGCTGAAATCCATTCTCTTCCATTCTCCTCTTCGATTTAGGACACACATGTACATGCACCCCTCATGTTTTTAATTATTAAAATTTATTTTATTCAATATTATTATTACTATTATTTTAATCTAAGGGGGGGGGGGGAGAGAAGGTGAAAAAGTAAGTCACAAAACCCAGGACTTGAACCACAGTTAGCCACATGGGAGTCCAGCACCTCAATCACCACACCACCTCCTTGCCCCATGGCATGTTTTTTAACTGATAGGTTGGGACTTAAATTGCAGAGTTGACCTTGTAGGATTCTGCTGCCTTAACCAGCATACCACCAGCTCATCCCCTTGCAGATATTTTGTTAAGACTTTTTTTCTCTCTCTTTTTCTATTGCAATACCTTATAATAGGCAAATGACATTGTTATGGGTTAAGTCGTGTCTCCCAAAAAACGTTATTTTGGAGACCTAATCTTCACTACCTCAGAATGTGACCTTATTTGGTAATAAGAAAATGTGTGAAAGGAGCAGTTAATGCAAGTGCATAATCAATGACAATAACGAGTGACTTTACAGAGACGTGAGATACCAAGAGACTAACCAGGATTCAAGTCCAAGTCCTGACAGCATGAAAAAACAAAGCTGTGTATGCATGTGGGAATGTACCCAGCATCCTGATGGGATGGAGAATTGAAGAAAGGGGGTTTGTGGCATGACCAGGCTCTGTTGGGGGATTTCTCTCTCTTTCTCACGTGCCCTTCTGGCAAAACAAAACAAAAAACCATGTTCTGCTAATAGAGAATCACCAGTAATCTTTTCCCATCTGATGAGCAAAATAATATTAAGGTTAAGTATTTAAAGTACTGGGACCAGCGTTTAGCGTGATGGCTATGTCGCTGGACTCCCACGTAGTCGACCGCGGTTCGAGTCCCGAACCCGGCGGCTTAAACTCACGCCGGGCACGTGTGCATGCGTGCCCAAGATCCCGAGAGGAGAATGGAGGAGAAGGGATTGCGGCGTGGCCATCCCCCCTGGGGGGTGATTTCCTGCTTTCTATCTCTCTGTCTCTCTCTGTCTGTCTGGCGAGCGCACGCGCCCTATAGCAAAAACCTCTCCAAAAAAAAAAAAAAGTATTTAAAGTACTTATTTATGCCATCTTAACTGTAATATATCACTTATTAAGTTGTTGAGAAAGTCATGATGTATCTTTCTATGAAAAAATGCATAATGACTTTCTCGATAATTCAGTATTTGAGCAGTTTAATCTATGCCTGAAAGAGAATATAAAAATCTCCATCCTCAAAGGGTTCAAAATTCAGTAGAAAAGTAATTGTCTAATCTATCAGCAGTAACAAAAAGTGGACAAAAGCCAACTGTTTCTGAAACAACTGGCTAATAAAGGAATCTTGTTGGAAGTGCTGGCCTAGGCAATGAAAACAAACCCAATAGTTTAGGATGTAATTTCTGTGTTTACAGAGAAAGACAGAAAGATGACCTTTGGTAGGGCTTTCACAATGTATATTTTAAGATGTCAAGTTTTTAAATTTTCTTGAAAATATCATTGCTTCTATTTACCTTATTTCTCACCACTAACAGCAATTTAAGTGTCCTATTCTTAGACACAAATTGTGAACATTTAAGTTACTCACATATATATTTCATCAAAAGTAGTAAATAAAGATAAAATCTAAATTAACTTGGGGCCTGCAGGTGGCATGGTGTTTAAGGCACTGGATTCCCACATGGCCAACTGTGGTTTGAGTCCTGGACCAGGCGGTTTGTTTTCTCACTTTCTCTATCTTTTTGTATCTCTTTCTCTGGTGAGTACATGTGCCCTATACCAAAAGAAAAAAAAAATAAAAGGAAAAAAAAAAACCTAAATAAAAAATTATTTTTAAAAAGTCTAAATTAACTTAATTGAAAGAAGGTATTTTAGCTATCACTGAGATTTTATTAATCAATTAAAATATTTAAAGCACATGTAAAGGAAGAAACATATCATATGTATTGTGACTATCCTCAAACTTCCACAAGGGTTTACAAATCAATCCGAATGCTTTTCATTAATCCAATCATAAGCTCAACAAAGACATAATGTCACTCTCTCTTGTTATACCAAAGATGAACGTAAGAATGAAATTCACATTATTCTATTTTCTTTCATATATTTGTTAAGGTATACAATCCTACTTCTCTATTTACCTCAGGATAACTTGGGTAGGTTACCAAGGCTTAAAGATTATGTTTTTAGTAACAACACAAATGCAGTCTTTTCTCTTTTGCTATCCAGAATAAGAAAGTCTGGGAAGAGGCTCATCATTAAAAAGAGTTTTTACTCAACTCTGAGATCCTTCCTGTCTCTCTTTCCAAATGATTCATTCACTGTGGTTTTAGTAAGGAAAAACAAAAACAAAAACAATAAAAAGGACAAGTATTAGAGATGGGAAAAAATAAGACAGTCCCTGAATTAATGATGCGTTACATTTATTATAAATAATTCTGTAATTTTACAGTTCACATTCATTATTTTCATTCTCTTACTGCGGAAAGTACACATTTACTGAGCTTATTTATGTGCAACCAACAAATTTAGAGGAAATATCTGACTCTTGGAGATTATTTTGTAGTTGGAGAAGACAGACAGACAATAAACAGATGAGAGAAGGAAACTTGATGGCCTGAGCAGAAGTACCAAATGCTACGGACGACAGAACTGGGAGGGAACACAAGAGGGCTGGGGGCAAGGAAGGCCCCACTTCAGGCGGTCACACCTGAGGGAGAGGAGGGGAATGTGCTATTAATATATACACCATATAATATAACAGAACATTTATGAGGTATAATAAAGCACACTGTCTTTGGTAAAGACTCTGCTTTACTGAGTGGGAAAAGAAGTGACCTGAGGATGACCTAGGAGTAGAGGAGCAATATGATTTGAATTGGGTTTCAACATGATCATGTTGGCAGCTGTGTTAAGAAAAAACTAGGGGATGAGGGTAGAAGCAGGATGTTATGCTACTGTAAAAGGGACTTGAGAGATGCTGCTAGTTTGGACTATAGTAAATGTAAAAGGTGATGGGCACTGGATTAAAAAAAGAAAGAAAGAAAGAAAGTGAAGTCAAGCAAGATTTGCTTCAACGTAGGAAAAGAGAGAGTGTAATCGGGATGATATGATTGCAAGGATTTTGGCCTGAGCTGCTGGAAGGACGGAGCTGTCATTAACAGAGCTGGGTTAGGCTGCTGGGAGGAGCCCAATTGGGAAGGAAATTCAGAAGCTCAGTTTTGGATATTTTAAGATGACTTTCAGATGATTCCAAGCAGAGCGAAGTAGGCAGCTGAAAATATGATCATGAAATTCAGCAGAGAGGTCTGGGTTTGAGGTACAGATTAATGGGAATGAGCAAAGGAGTATAAAAGAAGATCGGAAAAGGACTTAGAACTGAGACCCTGGACTTACTAACTTTGAGAAGTCAAGGAAAGTGGAGGAATGTGCAAGGGAGACTGAAAAGGATGTGGCAAATCACTTCAGATATTAAAAAAAAAAGCAAGTTTCTAAGGAAACCAAGTGAAGAAAGTATTTCAAGGACAGAGGGAGCAACTGCATCAAAAGCTGCCCACAAGTCAGATGAGGACCAAACAATTCGAACAAGTGTTAACCTAAGAAGGGCAAATTTAGTGAAGACCAAAGAGGCAAAACCTAAGTGGTATGGGTTTAAGAGCATCTGAAGGGAAATGTGGAGAGTGTATACAGACTATTCTTCTGAATCATTTTTGCTTTCAAGAGGGAGAGGGGTCAAATGGTGGTGTAGCAGTAAAACTATGCTTTTTGCAAGGCTGACCCATGTCAGAGCATTTCAGATGGGTATGCACATGCCCCTGTGATTAAGGACTAGTGGGGGATGGTTCAGGACACTGGGACTCTATTGAGGTTGCTGTCTTTCTCTCATGGAAGGGAGAAGTAAGTAAGCTAAAAATAAAAGAGAGAAAGGAGAAAGGAAATGGAGTAAGATGAAAAATGCAATAAGCTGAAAGAGTTTCTTTTACTTTTTAAGAGATTTTTTGCTATAAGATGCATGCACTCGATGGAGAGACAGAGAGACAGAAAGTAAGAAACCACCTCTCGGGGTGGATGACCACACTGCAATGCCTTCCCCTCCATTCTCCTCTCAGGATTTTAAGCACACATGCACATGTGCCTGGTTTAAGTTTTAAGCTACCAGGTCTGGGACTCAAACCATGACCACGGTCAGCTATGTGGGAGTCCTGCAACATAACTACGCCATCTGCTGGTCCCATAAAAGTTTCTTTTTTAAATATGGAAGAAAAATATGAGGGAGAAAAATGCATTTTATTATATTCTAATTACAATGATCTCATCTAAACATGGAGACTCAAAGAAAAAAAAAAGTAAGTTAAAAATAGTTTGGGGCCAGTAGGTGGCATCCTGGTTAAGGCCCTGGAATTCCACATGGCTGATCATGATAGCTTGAAAATCATGCCGTGTGTATGCTTGTGCATGTCCAAAATTTCAGGAGGCGAATGGAGAGGGGACTGCAGAGTGGCCATTCGCTTTCCCTTTCGCTGTTTCTCTCTCTCTCTCCCCAGTGAGCCCATGCGCTACATGGCAAAAACTTAAAAAAAAAAAAAAATCGTTAAAAATATTTGGGACCAGCAGTTAGCGCAATGGCTATGTCGCTGGACTCCAATGTAGTCGACTGCGGTTTGAGTCCCTGACCCGGTGGCTTAAACTCACGCTGGGCACGTGTGCGTGCCTGCCCAAGATCCTGAGAGGAGAATGGAGGGGAAGGGATTGCAGCATGGCCATCCCTCCTGGGGGATGATTTCTCACTTTCTGTCTCTCTGTCTGGCGAGCGCATGTGACCTATAGCAAAAAACCTTTCAAAAATTAAAAAAAAAATAGTTTAAACATTCAGTTTGCTGAAAATTTAGGCAACTGTATTCTTCCTTGCTCTGAAAACAACTACTAGCACTTACTGAATAAGTAAGGGGAACTATAGGCGGCATGGATTTGGATACATTTAATCTTACAGGTAGGTTATGGAGAGACAGACACAATAAAGGGCAGAGCTGATAGATGAATTCGGCACTCTGGCTTCAGTCCTGATCTTACTCACAATGCTATAGCATATAAACAAATGAAGTGTTGGGGGGAAATGGGATTTCCCTCAACTTTTGAGTGTCACGTTTCAAAAGGCAAGAGGTCTAGGTATCACATATGAAGGTATTATCATTTGAGTAATCTCAGATTACTATCTCTTGTTTTTTATTTAACTTATTTAAAAAATTCATAATAGAGTGCATGTGCATGCAAGTGAGAGATAAAGAGAGACACACACACCCACCTCACTGGGCTTGGTCATGCCATGATCCCCTTCCTCCCGTCCTCCAGCCTGCTAGGATCCTGGGCATGTTTGCATCACACTCTCAATGTGTTTTCAGGCCAGCAGAACTGGGAATTAGTAGTTGGCAATTCCATCCAGCTCCTGAGCCACAGAGACTGGTCTACTATCTCAAAAATTGCTAACTGAGCTATTCACCTTGCTTATGAAGTTAAAATAAGTTGACTTCCTACAGAATGTAAATAATAAAAAATACTTGCCTATCATCACAGTAATGTTAGAGCTGGACAAAAGAGATTGGAGAATGACCTTATCTACTTATGTCTACTGAGAAAGAAAAGTGACATCTATGGTCAGCAAAAGGCTGCCTCAAAGTTATGCAACTGGTTCATGTAGCTAAAGCCAGTTCTAAATTCCAAGTCTCCCAACAACAGTGAGGTGATAATTCTTCCTACACCATTTTACTTCATTCCTCCATTATAAAAAAAATTATGTATGAATCTTCAGAAAGTTCATGGAAGTGCTTACAAGGGAAAGTGATGCATGAATTTTAAAATTTGTTTGCAGCAAAATAAAACTCATACTTTCAGGGGCCGGCAGGTGGCGTGGTGGTTAAGGGCGCTGGACTCCCACATGGCTGACCATGGTTTGAGTCCTGGACCTGGCGGCTTGCTTTCTCACTTTCTCTCTCTCACTCTGTCCCTCTGTGGTCAAATTAAGAAATATAAATAAATAAAGTTAAATAAAATAATTATATATATATATATATATATATATATATATATATATATATATAAAAACACCTCGTACTTTCATTCCTTTTTTTCCATGAACTCTTTGAAATAACCTCATATTTATAAGGTCTTAAGTGCATACTAAATGCCAGGCATCACATGTTGGCATGTTTTAAAATAACTGTTAAATAGTATTATGAAATAAATATAATCTTTTTTAGATTTATTTAAATTTTTTTTTTTTTGGAGAGATTTTCGCTATAGGGCGCGGCGCTTGCCAGACAGAGAGAGACATAGAGACAGAAAGCGAGAAATCACCCCTCAGGGGGGATGGTCACACTGCAATCCCTTCTCCTCCATTCTCCTCTTGGGATCTTGGGCACGCACACACGCCCGGTGTGAGTTTTAAGCCACCGGGTCCGGGATGTGAACCGCGGTCGACTACGTGGGAGTCCAGCGACATAGCCATTACGCTAACTGCTGGTTCCCTAGATTTATTTAATTTTTAAAAATTTATTACTATTATTATTATTTTCCAGTTTGATCAGAGAGAGAGGAAAGGTGAGAAAGGAAGCCACCAGGTTCAGGACTCAAACCATGGTTGGCCATGTGGGAGTCCAGCACCTTTAACCACCATGCCACCTGCTGGCCCCTATCATAATCATTTTAAGACAAGGAGACTAAAGATCAGATGGGTTTACTATGCTGCCCAAGACCACACAGCTATAATTAACTGGAATTCAAATCAGATTGCAAAACTCAGCTGCTCTTTCCCCCAGTGTTATACCACAGGATCTGCAGAGAAAGTGTTTATACAAACAAGGAACTCTGGTATGGAGGTTCCCTGTGTCTTGCTCTTGCCACTAGAGGTTCTTGTTCATAGAACTGACGGATCATGTTTAGGATGACCTGGTTGCTTCCGTGGGTTATAGAGAATGTAAATAAATTCTATTTCCTATGGTGAACAGGGTTTCCAAGTTTGTGTAGATCCTGAGATTGCTCTTTTGTGATTAGAGATGGAGAAACTGAAGAGCACAAGGGAAAAAATATAATGATGCTTGCTATAATATTCTCTGACGTGTGCTTTGTAATGTGCTAATAGTTCAATGGCTCATGAAATACTTTTCCTGACACTTGATAAATGTGTTTCTTTCCATAACCTGTTCTTTCTCACAATTTTGTTTCCCTTTCCTTTGGCTCAGACCTTAAATTCTGAAAGCTCTAGCACTGCAGGTTCTGATTTCCTCTCTCTAGTTAAAGAGCTTCCTACATGGTCTTCCTGACTCCAAGGTTTGTCCACTGTCAACCACATCACACCAGGGTAGAGAACCTTCCAAAGGAAAAATATTGCTACCCTCAATCTATGTCTTCTTCCTTGAAAACAGGCTCCAGAATCCTCTGCAGCTTTTTTTCTCCCCCAGTCCTCATGCCCACTGTAACTAATCTGGGCTTTTCCTCCTCCAGGCTTTGGCTCACAATGGTCCCTATATCTGGAATCCTTTTCTTTTTCATCCCAGGCTGTCTAGATTCAGTCCATCCTTTAAGATCTATTTCAAATGTTATCTCCCTTGCCTTTTCTGATTCTCCAACCATATATAATCCCTTCCTTGTCTAACACGGGGTGTTACATTAGGTGTGACTCTTAGAAGACTTGACATTCTGACCCGAATGGCACATTATCTGTGTCTGAACTGCCAGTTCCAGTAAGATCAACTATGTGTCACTGACCTTTGTGTTATAAATAGCACCTAGAACAATCATATTCTTAGTCAATGATCAACAACAAAAATCTGATCTGAGAAGTGGAAACTAAATCAAAGCACTTCACAATTTTCTATCAGTTGAACTGGTAGAATTGACTACAAAGGAATGAGGCAGTTGATTTTCTGATTTCTGCATTCACACACAACAGTTGATAGACATCTACTAGGTCAAGAAAAGTATGCCCAGGGAACCAGCAGTTAGCGTAATGGCTATGTCGCTGGACTCCCACGTAGTCGACCGCGGTTCGCGTCTCGGACCCGGTGGCTTACAACTCACGCTGGGCGCGTGTGCGTGCGTGCCCAAGATCCCGAGAGGAGAATGGAAGAGAAGGGATTGCGGCGTGACCATCCCCTCTGGGGGGTGATTTCTCGCTTTCTGTCTCTCTGTCTCTCTCTGTCTGTCTGGCGAGCGCACGCGCCCTATAGCGAAAAACCTCTCAAAAAAAAAAAAAAAAAAAAAAAAAAAAAGAAAAGTATGCCTGGATTATGTAAATAAGAGACTATACAGGAGGCCTGGAGGAGGCTAAAAAACAATCTTAAGGTATCTGTGGTATCCTTTTGCTTATTTCTTGATTGTTAGTTTTGTACCAAAGAACACAGGAAGCTCTGTGGCTTTAAAACTATATAAAATCGTTTTGTCGTTTAATCAAATCAGAAATTTTGAATGTTATATTGCCAATCGGGGTAAATATAGCTAGTAGGCGATTCACTCCCAAACAAAATATCCCTCCCCCAAATTTCGCTCCTTCTCCCAAGGAAAAAAGCACAATAAAAAAATCTTATGTCAATTTTTTTTCCCCACTCCAAATTCTAAAGCTAGGCAGAGAAGCCTGCTGCCTCACATAAAGGTATTGAGGAAACATTACTCCTACACAGATCATGAATAATGAATCGACGGGGCTGTGACTACGTCATTGTTGTTTACTTGATAACTTTTTTTTTTTTTTGACGTGGAGAGGGGTAAGGTGGGGAGGAAGGAAAAAAATCAGTATATATTGCCTTCAAATAAGTACTTTCACCAAGTAAACACCACAACTCCATGAATATTTTCCCTAAGGATTTGTAGGCACTTGTTGGTAACAGCACAATGAAATGAACAGATAATTTGCACCAAGGAAACAGGCACCTGCAGCCTCTCAATCACTGAGTAAATATTTCCAGCAAGGCAGGGCTAAATTCGGGTATCTGGACGAGTAGGCAGTGTCACCTTTCAGTAACACACTGCTTTCTGGTTGAGCTGTAAATCTTGGGACAACTGGGACCCTTCCCAGGGATCCCGAGCCGAGAGCGGTTTTGGGATTTTGGGCAAATCTCTCCTCCTACCACACGTGACCGCATGGCAATCGGCCGCCGAGAGACACGGCAACACATCGGCCGAAGGATACAAAGGCTGGGAGCCGCCGCATCCTCAGGAGGATCGCGAGCCTCCCGCGCTCGGCGTCTGCGGAGCCTGCGCAGGGCGCCGCCGCGAGGCGCGCCGCTCCCGGGCCCGCAGGGCGGTGCCGCGCAGCGCAGGGAGCGGGAGCAGGGAGCGCGCGCCGTCTGCCCTGCGCGCCAGCCCACCCAGCGCCGCCGGAGCAGGGGCGCCAGCCGCACGCAGCCGGGCCGCGCCGCGCCGCAGCCTCGCCGCCCGCCTCGCTCGCCGCAGGGAGCCTCGCAGCGACGTGGAGCAGGGTGAGAAGCCGGGGCCCCCAGTCCCGGAGCAGGCCCGAGGCCGGGCCACCCCACCCCCTCCCAGGCCCGGGCCTTCCTTTCCTCCCAGGCCCTACCCCCATCCGTACGCGTCCCCCCACGCCTCGCGCGGGCTGCGGGGCCGCCGTGTGCGGCACTTACACCACGGCTCTGGAGATCATCCAGGACACCATCTTCCCGGGGGCTTGGGCCCCACCTCCAGGGCGGGTGGGCGCTGAGCGCAGCGAACCAGGCCGCCAACGGCAGGCCGCGCGCTCGCCGGCTCTCGCGCTCCCCGGGGCCGCGCTGGCGCCCTTGGGAGCCGGGCCCGGTATCTGCGCGCCACGGCCCGAGCTGCGCGGCGGTCGGTCCCCCGCCCGTCCCCCGTCCCCGCCCGTCGGCCGAGCCGCCGCCGAGCTGGCCGGCCCCGCCCCTGCGCTCCGCTGATAGGCGGCAGCGGCGGCGGCGCGTTGGCCCGGGCCAGGGCCGGGGCCAGTCGGTCGGGCTCCGGGGCTGCACCCGCCGGACCCTGGCACGCGTCGGGCGGCCCCAGCCATGGCTCTCTAGCCTCCCTTTCGCGCCTCCTTTGGCCCTTGGGACACCCAAGCAACAGTACGAGGGACAGGAGGCCTTGGAAGGGGAGTTAGGGGTAGGGTCTGTCATGCATATGTGAAAATGAACTATTAGCAGGAACTCTGTGTCCTGTAGAAGCTTCTGGACGAGGTCCTTGATTGTGGAGAGCCGAGATGTTGAGACGTGCTTGGCCACATCCGGTCCCCACTGTTTACCGAGACCCAGCGTCAAGGGCATCTTTACCGCATGTTAAGGGAAACTGGGGAGGTCCTTGCGCAGGCCTCAGTGCGTACCACGAGTGGTATGGTGCAATGCAGGGAGAGACCGAGGCGGAGGGCGTTGGATTTCACGTTTGCAGTGGTGGGTGTAGTGATACCACGGTTTTGGGCTTTTTAGGGCAACTTTCCATCAGACCATCTGCAAAGCCTGTTTAACAGGCAGTGATCTCTAATGCTTCCCAAAGCCTGCCAGATAATCTAAATTTAAAAACGGGGCCTAGGATTCCTGACTTGTTCTGCCATTTACAACTAACTGTTTTTGGGGAGGTTGAGTTACTGCTTAACACCTTGCAATTGTTGAAAATTTTAACATTTCAAGAGAAGTATTTGAAAACTTAACTTTTCAGTGACTTCCGAATTGAGAAAATGATCTTAAGTTTACGGGTTTTTTTACTTCGATTAATAAGATAATGCCAGTGTTCAGATAGTGCAAAAACTAGACGAAGAAATGTAAGTTTAAGGCCTTTAATTAAAGTCCTAGAAAATATGGTTGCCTATGTTGTGACCGTCCTGTAATTTATTCTTTGCGTTCCTCAGTTTCCCCGTAATAAAAAGAGGCTAATAATACTGTAGCCTTCCTTTTCTCCTTGCAGGGGTGCTGTGAGGCAATGCTAAATAACATGGTAGGAAATGCTCTGACTTGCTTGGGAGAAAATCAGTGGCCACATAGATTATCTTGAGCTCTTTATAGTTCCCAGGGTCAATAAATTTAGTAATATTTTGATTATTAAAAAAACTAGTTCTGGGACCAGCAGTTAGCGTAATGGCTATGTTGCTGGACTCCCACGTAGTCGACCGGTTGGCGTCCCGGACCTGGTGGCTTAAAACTCACGCCCGGTGCGTGTGCCTGCATGCCCAAGATCCCAAGAGGAGAATGGAGGAGAAGGGATTGCAGCGTGGCCATCCCTCCTGGGGGGTGATTTCTCGCTTTCTGTCTCTATGTATCTGTCTGGCGAGCGCACATACCCTATAGCTAAAACCTCTCCAAAAAAAATAAAACTAGTTCAGATGCTGCTTTTTACTCTTAGGCTCTTTTTATTTTTATTCTTTATATTAAGAATACATGTTACTTCAGGAACCTCAAGATCATTTACATTTCTTTTGAATCTTTCCAGTCATTATTCAGCATTATTTGGGGATCAGGTATGTCACTTAAACACCAGTTTTCTGGAGAACTCAGCTTGCCCAGTAAAATTCAGATACATTTGGATGTCATTCAGATCCGTCTAAGAACAGGTCCTGAAATATCTTTATAGCCTTAATTATTACTGCTTTCACTCCAACCCCTAATGTGTGCTTTCTCTAACTCTCATAGGGAAACTCTTTCAACCAAGCTGTATTTTCATACTCACTGCTTTTGCCCAGACTTCATTTTTCCTTATTATTTTGCTTCACATTCATTACCTATTCTTGATTTCAATAAATTTTCATAGAATTTTCAATTGTATACCATGAAGTTGGTCTTCACTTTCCTCAGTGACAATTATTCATAATTTTCTCTGAGTCCCCATAATTAATTACTTGAGTTTGTTTAGTACCTGTGTCTCTGTTTCTACCCATGTCTAATCTGGATGGTAAAAGGTTTGAGGACAAATGTGGCATATTAGATGTGTGTGTTTCTTTAGTACCCAGCCTAGGCTAGGATAAAGGACCAATAAAAGTTTGAATAATGTCGTAGCCAATGTGGTGTGTTGGTAACACAATGCTTTGAGTGCTGGATGCCATTTAAATGACTGGGTAATACTATGCACATAGCTTCCTGGGTTGACCTGTATATACTGGGCACGCACATACCTATGATCTGAGCTGGCTGGGAAGGCTAAAACCCTATTGAAGGTGCCTATCTTTCTGTCTCATGCCAAGAGATTAAAAAAAAAAAGTGGGACCAGGAGGTAGCGTAATGGCTATGTTGCTGGACTCCGATGTAGTCGACCGCGGTTCGAGTCATGGACCTGGTGACTTAAACCCACACCAGGCACGTGAGCGCGTGTGCCTAAGATCCCGAGAGGAGAATGGAGGAGAAGGGATTGCAGCGTGGCCATCCCTCCAGTGGCGTGATTTCTCGGGTTCTGTCTCTCTCTGTCTTTCTGGTGAGCACATGCGCCCTATAGCAAAAACCTCTCCAAAAAAAGAAAAAAAAATTCTGAATAATATTTGATAAATATAATCACTCTCTTTAAATATCAAGCTTTTGAAAATTGTAGCCATGTACAGTGGCAGTCTCTTTAAAATATGTATCCTTCTTGCCGTCTTAATTTGAGATTCATCATTCTGAATATTATTTCACTGAATCATAATACACGAATTGGCTTCAGGGCTTGGTGGTTGCTCTTTAAAATATCTCTAGATATTTTGTTATGTTTGTATGTTAAATTTTTTTTGCCAATGAACTATTTAATTTTATTCATTCATTCATTTTTTTTTTTTTTTAATTTGACCAGAGAGAGACATAGAGATAGAGGGAAAGTGAGATAGCAAGCCACCATGTCCAGGACTCGAACCATGGTTGGCCATGTAGGAGTGTCCAGTGCCTTAACCACTACCACCTGCTGGCCCCTCTTATGTGTTAAATTTAATTTTATATTCTCTTATGTTCTGCCTCTACCACATTGATGTTCTTTTTTATTGCATTCTTTGTGTTTACTTGAATAGTCGTCTTCACATCTCTGTGTCAGGGGTTGGAAACTGCAGTATGCCACCAACATGTTGTTGAGTCATCCTGATAGCCAAAAAAACTAGGTTGTGCTTATTCCCTTTTGACATTCTGGAAATTGAGGTTTGGAGGAGTTAACTTTGACCAATGATCATGTAGGTTGTAGGTGACAGAACTGGAACTCTAATCTATACTTCCAAGCTGCTTTACGTTATGCTGTAAATAAAGGTAGCTGAGTTGTGTCTAAGGTTCCTTTCTAGGGAGAAATTGGGAGGAATTTTTTTGTTGTTGTTTTAATGATTGGAACTAAACATTAGCATTTAAAAAGGGGTGGCAGGGATGCATATTTTTTGCAGTGTATACGACATTTTGAACAACAAACATGTCCCTATGTCCTGCATGATTTAAGAATATTCTGCCTAATACTCATGTAATATTTTGTAATTTTCTGAATCTACAAACTCCATTTTGTACATAGTCATAGTTTTAGCTGAGACTGAATTTTCCAGTGTCTGATTTCACATGCACCTGTTATGTAAATTGAAGGAAGATTTGACTTGACCAAGTTGTTTATAGTTTTGGAAAATTGTACCACAAACAGCTTTGCATTTGTGCTTATCATGTTCAACTACTAATTACTACTGGAAGTCTTCCACTGTAGTTTTGTCCCAGCATTTACATATTGAGATACTGTCAGGAACCAGTGCAGTGGCATGTGCCTGTAATCCTAATTACTACCGAGACTGAGACAGAAGGACCATGAGTTCCATTCCAGCCTGGGGAACCTACAGCCCCACCCCTGCCACACACACACACACCGCCCCCATCTTCAAAAAGAAAGAAATACTAATTTATGATAAGTTATGTGTATTTCCTTATTTCATTTATATTTTATTTAGGGTAAATGGATTTTTTTTTTGAAATAGGCTGTAGGAAGATTGTTATTGATTTCATTTCAGGTTGGTGAAACAAAAATTAGAAAATATTTTATGGAAGGGAGGGGCACACTGAATCTGATTTAGTTGAGAACTATTGGTCTAAAGTAAGAATAACTTTATCTAAGAAGGAGTCTCTCATGAAACGTGCCCAGATTTTAGTGGTGGGTGCTTCTAATGTCTATGTATTGGACTATGCCATAGATAGTTGAGATATGCTAATAGGTGGCCATTAGGTAAGTGCTTCACTGTGTAAGATAAGACTCTAATGGCAATATGAGAAAAGGAAATGTAGTATCTTTTGCCTAGAAGCTTTTATAGTATGCTCTCATTTGGCAAGCCAGAGATAATTTCTTATATAGAAAATAGGAACTCACTTCTTTAGGTACTAAGCCTAATTGTTTTGTTTTTGTATGTTCAACACTAGTATTTATGTGTTGTACTGTGAAGAAGTGCTTCTTTCATCTTGTTCTGCAAAGACGCTTTTTTCCTCTGGATATTAATCATGGTGGGACACAACATATTTAGGGACAAAGGACATTCTTTCAGGAAACCTGTTTGTACTACCAGTTACATGATGTTTGGCAAGTCACTCTGTTTTCTGCTAAGTGGGGATGCTAATGTTATGATAATCAAATGTAAGGGGTTTTGAAACCTAAGCATAATTAAACTATTAAAAGAATTACTTTCTCAGGGGCTAGCAGGTAGTGTGGTGGTTAAGACACTGGACTCCCACATGGTTGACCACAGTTCAAGTCCTGCACCTGGTAACTTGCTTTCTCACATTCTCTCTCTCCCTCTGGTGAGCACGATATAGCACATTAAATAATAATAACACAATTAGATAAATAATTCTTTAAAAAAGAAAAGAATTACTTTCTCAGCTATAGTTTCACGTAGTATAGTTTTTCTAGGAGATATGTGGAATGTTCATTTCTGCATGTTAAAGGAGTTCATTTATTAGCAAATGAACAGAGTAGGAAAGTACCTGGTAGAGCAGGTAGTGGGAACAGAATTACAGGGTACAGAGATAGTGTCTAATCTATGTAATTATTAATGAGTATGCAAATGAGACTGAATACTAGGTCACCTTCCCATTTCTATTGAGAGAATATTTTCAGTGGCTTGAAAATGTTTTTATTTGGAGAAAGGCTAACATAAAATTACTCAATGACTCTATCTTTTAAATAGTTCTTTAGGAAATAATTGGAGCGAAAGAATTTTTTAAATAGTTATTTTATTTTATTTATTATAATTAAAAAAAATTGCTTAGGGCATATGGATTCAGAGGGAGTTGTGGGGTAGTGAAGAAAGCAAGCTCCAGGTCCCAAACTTGAGTCACTGTTAGCCATGTGGGAGTCCAGCACCTTAACCACCATGCCTCCTGCTGTGCCCAGGAAAAGAACTTAAAATTCTGACTTAAAAGAAAGAATCTGGGGCCAGCAGGTTGCATGGAGATTAAGGTAGCTGGATCCCACAAGACCCACTGTGATTTGAGTTCCAGACCCCATAGCTTGAAAATCACATGTGCGTGCGTGCTTGTATGTGCATGCTCAAACTCCTGAGAGGAGAAAGGAAGACAAGAGGTTTCAGCAGGGCCTGAGGGGTCCTCCCCACCTCCAAGTTCATGCAAAATTAAAAAAAAAAAAAAAAAAAAAGGGAGAAATCTGTTCTTTTTTTCATCTGCTAGATCAAAACCTCTTCTCTCTCAGGCACTCTGTTTATAGTATTATGATTGCAGCGAGATCAAATTTGGTATCTGACATTAAAATAGAGTTATAAAGAGATTGTATTGGGACCAGCAGTTAGTGTAATGGCTCTATCACTGGATTTCCATGTATTCGAGCACGGTTCAAGTCCCAGACCCGGTGGCTTAAACTCACACCAGGCGTGTGTGCGTGCGTGCCCAAGATCCCGAGAGGAGAACGGAGGAGAAGGGATTGCGGCGTGGCCATCCCCTCTTGGGGGAGATTTCAAACTTTCTGTCTCTCTGTTTCTCTTTGTCTTTCTGGCAAGAAAAAGCAAAAACCTTTCCCAAAAAAAGAAAAAAAAGAAATTGTATTGAAAATATCATGATAACATTGCAGTAGAATAGAAATATATTATTTTTTAAATGAATTATTTACGTTTATTATTATTATTTTAATTTGCTATAGAGTACATGGTCTCACTGGAGAGAGAGAAAACATGAGAAAGCAGGCCACCAGATTCAGGACTTAAACCAGTCAGCCATGTTGTAGTCCAGCACCTTAACCACCATGCCATGTACTGGCCCCAAGATTATTTCTTTATGAGGTATTCTATAGGTATTGATAGGAAATGATGATTACTAGTTAGCCATCAATGAAGATAGCAAAGAAAGACCGAAATGGCTGATTCTGGGAAATACATCTGAGTAAGGAATTGACATCCGTGGATCTAATACATTTGAAGGTAGTAGTCTCACATGTAGCAATGAAGGATTTAGACATAAGCCTTTTATTTTCTTTCAGAGTAAAAATGGCTTTGTGTTTGATTATGTTAAGTGGGAGAAATATTTAGTTCAAGACATATTTGAGTACTATCACTACTGATTTAAAGTAGAAATATTATATCATAATCCCTAGTTTTAAACTGAAGATGGATTTATTATTTCAGGCATATAAATGGAGGTTAAGATGTATTTATAAGGTGAAATATTTGATAATTTCTTTATGTTTAGTAAGCAGAATTCTTATTGATGTTTTTGAGTGTTACCTCAGAGTACATGGAATAAAATTTGAAAGAGAAAGAAAGAATTTACTCTTTTTTTCCTTATTCATCTCTAGCCATCTAGTTCCCTTTGGAGGCAAAGCCCCTACCTTCCCCACCCCTTGGCCAAAGTGAAGTCCAGAAATAGATCCAATTGTTAATAGGCATTTAGTCTAAGATAAAGGTGGCATTTTTCATTGGTTGGGACATGAAATCATTCAGTAAATTATATCAGGACAACCAGCCAGTCATTTAAAACTAAAGAAAAAAAAATTCAGATGGATAAGGAAAATAAATGTAAAAACTGAAAGTACCATAAAAGCACTAAAAAAAAAAGCCAACCCTATGTGAAGGTGATGCAGGACCGCAGAGGCAAAGGGGGTAATCAGGCCCAGCACCTGGAGGGGACACGGGTTTTAGTCTCACTCAGTATGAGTTAGAAATCCGGACAAGTCGAGGGGTTAAAAGCGGAGAGTTTATTAAAGGAGGTAGAGGGAAGATCAGAGCTCCCAGGAAAAAGGGAGGGGTCCCAAAATGGCTTGATGCCTCCTGATTTGAGTTCCAGGTTTATATTTCAGCTGGTAAGGTCCCATCCATCAGAAAGTGAAAGTGCTTTGCCCCATTCTGGAAACTGTGATAATGCTTTTATATTATGTGTGTTTCTTGAGTTATGTCTTTCTGGACCTTTGGGTCTTTTTCTAATTAGTTCCTATTATCAGGGGGCATCTGTATGTCTAAGGGTAGAGGAACTCATGCCTAGCCCAGTTGAGTTCTATTGTAAAGGGCTGTGAATTCTTTAAGAACATCTGCATGTCTAAGGGCAAATGAAAGGGTGACTGGGAGTGGATAGAACTTATCAGGAGTCACACATCACATCACATCACAGTGGTTTCCTTGGGGTTCCCCTTGCCCTGTCTGTCTGTAAATGGGGTCTAACTCCTGCCTCAAAGATATCATAAAGTCAGAAACTATAACCAGATCTTTGATTACATAAGAATCTGAAATGCCTATGCCTCCAAAAGCAATATAAAGAAAATTGCAAGACAAATGACAGATTGGGAAAAATATAGTCTGAGGAGTTTTTTTCTTTTTTAATGTAGATTAATATTTAAAGCATTTAAAAAAGCCATTAACTAAAAATAAATCTCTGAAGACTTCCGATTTCCAGTTTAGCACAGCTTAGAAGTCTCTACTTGTTTTTAACAAGTAAAAAGCCAAAGAGAATGAAAAATAAACCACTTCTTAGATCTGTCAAGAGAAGTGAGGTCACAGGGCAAACCACTGCCCCCAAAACTGCAGAGACAGGTGGGTACAGAGAATCATGACTACTGAAGCAGAAACCCACAAACAGAAACCTCTGAGGAAACAAGTGTAGTCAACCAATTGCTTGAGGCTTTAGTTCAAGCCACTCTGAGACAGAAAAACTCCAGGGAGGCCCTGTTATAGGAGGAATCCCACACTTCTGTGAGTTTTACCTCCTTGATCCCTACCAGGTCCTCACAGTGAATATCAGAAACTCTTATCTCCAGCCCCACCTCACACTACTGCCTGGAGGAGAGGGGGAAAAAGAATCGTTTTGAAATACCCCAGATTATTCTGTTCTTAAAAGGGCCTGTCCTCCGGAGAAGCTGTTTTACCAGAGGCTAACCTGTTGGGACTTTATCAGAGCCTGATCTAACTGGGGGACAGGAAATACCCAGCTCTAGTCTGAGTCTTCCACATGGGGGAAGGAAATAAACGTAGAACCTCTCCAACCAACCTGCCCTCTCTGGAGGACATGAAAACTGAGATGCACTGTTGAAGTTCACAGGCTCACCAAAAGACTGTGCTAATTAGGTGGTTTGGTGGATAAGGTGCCGGGCTTCCATGTGGCAGATTGGTTCAAGTCCTGGACCTGGTGGCTTGGTTTCTCACTTTCCTGCTTTCTGTCTCTGTTCAAATTAAAATATAATGATGATGGAGCCATCAAGTTGCGTAGTGGCTAAGGTGCTGGACTCCCACACGGCTGACCACGGTTAAAGTCTTGAACGTGGAGGCTTGAAGCTCAGGCTAGCTGCTTGTTCATAAGTCTCAAGGGGAGAATGAAGGAGAAGGGTTTGCAGCCTGGCTATCACCTTTTCCCCCTGTAGGTGATTTCTCTTTTTCTTTGTCTCTCTGGCGAGTGCACATGCTATCTATAGCACAAATCTCTCAAAAAAAAAAAAAATCTTAAAAAGAAAAGACTTTCTTCTGGAAAAAGAAATGTAATGCACTGTAAAGTTAGTTATATGTGATTCAATGTAATATAAACAAGATTATGCTAATAAATAAAAAACATAATTGCTAAAAAAAAATAAGACAATCATAGCACTGCAGGAGGCTTCCTCTTATCTCACATCTTGCCAGTCCATTACTAAAGGCCTACATCCTTTATTTTCTTTTACTACTAGTACATCATATCTGCCTTTCAGCAAAACTTTGTAAGACACACTAAAAAACAGAAAGAGACTGAACAAATATCTGAACCAGAGTCAGATATGTCAGTAGTGTTGGAATGATCAGACCAGTGATTTGCTGGAGATAAAAAACTACTGTAACAGAAATGAAGAGTGCTTTTGATGGGTTACTAGTATCCTAGATAGAGCTAAGTAGAACACCTCTGAGCTTGATGATGCTACCTACCATAGAAACTTCCTAAACTGAAAGATAAGAAGAAAAAAGACAAAGCAAGCCAGAATACGTAAGAATGGTGGTACCAAAGGAATAAATAATGTATAATGGGCATATCAGAAGAAAAGAAAGAAAAAAAAGGGGAACAGAAACAATTTCTTCCAAATTAATGTCAGTGCCAGGAATATGTCACCTAGGCACCTCATATTTAAATTTCAGAAAATCAAAGATAAAGAAACAAAGGATTTTTTTTTTTTTAATTGCCAGAGGGTGTGAACACTCTCCAGAGACTGAGAGAAAGGGTCCCCTGTGAGGGGTGGTTACATTGCAGTCCTTTTTCCTTCAGTTCTCTGTCCCATCAGGATGTGAGGCACACATGCTCACATACCCAGCATTTTTTCAAGCCACCTTGGCCCAGATGTGAACTACAGTCAGCCATGTGGGATCTGACTTGCTACCCAGAGGACTTATATGCTGCACTACCAGCCTGGCCCTAAAGAAAAAAATTCTTGTAAGTGGCCAGAGGAGAGAAAATAGCTTCCTATAGAAGAGCAAAATTAAGAATTACATCCATTTCTCCAGAGAATCAAGCATGCAAGCAGGAAGAGAGTAGAGAGAAATGTTTGCTGCTCAGAGCAGCAGAAGTTGAGGAAATTTGTCTCCAGTGAAATGTATAACAAAGTTATTCAGCGGCTAACAGGGTGCAGTAGTAAAACTGGACACTCTAGGTTTGTGCCTGGAGATCCGAGTACACTGTGGGGTCCCCACTCTGACGACCTCCTCCAATCCCAGTTACTTCCTAAAGGCTCCACCTTTTAATAGTCTGTTTAAGCTTTCCCCTTCTCCCTTTAAAAAAAAAAATTTCTTTTGCCAGAGGATACGTGTGTTGCCAGAGCCAGAGGGGGAATATGAGAAAGACAACCTCCCCACCATGGGGGATGGTCACACCATAAATCTGTTTTTCCTTTTGAGATTTTGGGCACTCAGTCACATGCACCCTGTGTGTTTTACAAGCCTCCAGGTCTGGGACTCAACCACCTTAACCAAATACCACTCTCCAGGTCAAATTCTAAAACTTTCTCCAAAATCCCAGAGGACCAGGTTGCTGTCCATCATTTCTTTATTCTGTTGATAAGCTTAGTCTTAGCAAGTCATTTTTTTTAAATAATTATCTTATTCAACTTTATTTATTTATTTATTTTAATTTGACCAGAAAGGGAGGGGGAGAGCAAGAGAGCGAGCCAGCGAGAGAGTGAGCACGAGCGCGTGCGCAAGCCAACCAGGTCTGGTGCTCAAACTGCGGTCTGCCATGTGGGAGTCCAATGCCCTTAACCACCTTGCCACCTGCTGGCCCCAGGTCATTCCTCTTTAGGAAGGGAAAATGAGTGTAGGGTAGAAGACTATGTACACACAAATGTTAATAAATTTTGGCATGGCATACTAAGAGAATCAGTCTCAATTGAGGAAATCTGGATTTAAAAGTTCCTTACTGGCCAAATTAGCAATGATTAAATAGATGATATTGCTATATTGGTGAGAATGTGTGGTTACTTGTGAATTTCTATTGAAGTGAATGAAGACTTAATGGGGGGGGGAATTCTACATATTTTTACATATTCATAGAAGCTGGGCCTTTGATTCTGTATTATGCCAGTAAGACAATCTCAAGCCTGTTGTTTCACACTGTGTGTGGGTGGGGCCTACCTAGTGTGTATTTAAAAGCTCCTTATACATCCCTATTTCTTTCTCTTTCCTTTTTTTTTTCATATCCCTGTTTCTTTTATGCTGCCAAAAATGACTCTACACACAGTGTATCTCAAAATCAATCGTTTGTAAATTTGTATTCGTTGGCTATAATGCAGCTTCTCCCCCCCCAGAGGTTTTTGCTATAGGGCACGTGCGCTCGTCAGAAAGACAGAGACAGAGAGACAGAAAGTGAGAAATCCCCCCACCCCATGGCCACACCGCAATCCCCTTTCTATTCTCCTCTCTGCATCTTGGGCATACAAGCACATGTGCCCTGCGTGAGTTTAAGCCACTGGGTCCGAGACTCTTAACCGTGGCCGACTATGGCGTCCAGCGACATAGCCATTACGCCAACTGCTGGTCCCTTTTTTTAGTTTGCTAACAGCCATGTGCATGTCCTCCAGATTCATCTCTACCATTCCTGACCCACTAAGCTTCAGCCATATTGGCCTTGTTTCTGTTTCTGTGAACATAGTTGTCTTACTTTCTGCCTTAGGGCCTTTGCATTTGCTGTTCCCTGCTCTAGAATGAACAATCATTTTTTCTTGATTGGCTTCTTAATGTCATTCAAATTCCAGGGTTCTTCCTAGTCAATTACCCAATCTCACCTAGCCACCTAATCACTCTTGGGTCATCCTGTTTCTGTTCTCTGCAAATTACTTGCCACTGGCTGCTGTTCCTTTTTGTTGTCTGTCTCTTCTTCCAGTACAAATGTAAGCTCTCTTAGAGCAGATATGTTGGCCTGCCCTGTTTCACTGCTGTGGTACCAGTACTTATATCCTTCCTATATATTATAACATCCTTTAGGACTTTGAGTGGCTATCTATAGCCAAAAAAAGTACAGAAGCAAGTAATGCCTTTATACACTAGGTAAGGCATTCAACATTTTGTGTACAGGCTGCCTATAGCATTTTAAAATACCCTAACCAATATTCACTATCATGGAATGATCTGTTTATCGGTGTCATGGCAGTTTGGCTCAAGTGAAACTAGCAAAAAATCAGATAGGAGAAACAGAGCTCTTATGAGACACAAGCATGTGGACACTGATGGAGTTAGATATTTATTGCTCCATTGAAATGATCCAGATCCCAGAGAAAGTTCTAGGGCAGCTGCCAGAAGATGATCAGGAGTAGAAGGAACAGAACTAAGCAAGTTGTCATAGGGCAAATTAGTTAACAAGTAGCAAGGAGAATCAGGAAAAAGTGGGGAGAAATTAGATAAATGGGAGAAGGGATTGCTTAGGATTCATAGCAAGAGTATATGTTGAGTCAACTTGAGCCGCCCTTTATTCAGTTGAGAGTCAATCTGATGGTTTCTTAGGCCTACCAGTGCTAATGGAAAGCATTTGATGGATGGTGAGTGTGGGGAGTAGAGTTGGAAAGAAGCGGGGAGCCAGACACATCTGGTGTAGAAGTGTGTGTTTGGCAGAGACTTACATGTTGTTAGGTCCCTCATGGATTATTGAGGTCACTTGGTCTGTTATCTCCCAGTCTTGACAGAAAGGATCTCTTAAATTGTTTTTCCACTATGAATCTCACATTGCAAAAGTTTTTTTCATCAGAACCTATAGTTATTAATAGTTTGCCTCCAGGGAACCAGCAGTTAGCGTAATGGCTATGTCGCTGGACTCCCACGTAGTCGACTGTGGTTCGTGTCTCGGACCCGGTGGCTTACAACTCATGCCGGGCGCGTGTGCGTGCGTGCCCAAGATCCCGAGAGGAGAATGGAGGAGAAGGGATTGCAGCGTGACCATCCCCCCTGGGGGGTGATTTCTCGCTTTCTGTCTCTATGTCTCTCTCTGTCTGTCTGGCGAGCGCACGCGCCCTATAGCGAAAAAACCTCTCAAAAAAAAAAAATAGTTTGCCTCCATATATATTTTTTTTTTTTTGGAGAGGTTTTTGCTATAGGGCGCGTGCGCTCACCAGACAGAGACAGACAGAGAGACAGAAAGTGAGAAATCACCCCGCGGGGGGATGGCCACGCGGCAATCCCTTCTCCTCCATTCTCCTCTCGGGATCTTGGGCACGCACGCATACGCACCCGGCGTGAGTTCAAGCCACTGGATCCAGGACTCGAACCACGGTCGACTACTTGGGAGTCCAGCAACATAGCCATTACGTTAACTGCTGGTCCCTGCCTCCATATTTTTAACTGAAGATTGTAATCAAAGCAGCATATGCTATCCTTATTGAATTGGCCTAACTTGAACTATTGATAAAAGCTAAAAAGAAAGGAACGAAGGAAGGAAGAAAAGGAGGGAAGGAAGGAGGAAGGAGAAAAGGAAGGAAGAGAAAATTATAGTTTTAGCTATGGTGTTTTGCAGTTAAATTGTTGTTTCATTTCAAGTTTTGAAATATTAAAAATGACCTGTGGCCCTCAGATTGAGTGCTTCTGGTGCTTGGCCTTTGAAGGCCCAAATTTATTTATAGGGCTCATTGTCTTTAAATCTTTCTTTGTCACTTAAGAGCTATATCATTTTTATAATCACTTAGTTCTTGAGACTCAATCTCCCCATCTACAAAATAGATATAACAACAGTATCTCCTTCAGGGACTTCTTTTGAGGATCTTATGAGATAGTAATGTCTTTAAGCACTGGCATAACTGCCTGATACATAGTATGTGCTCAATAATTATTTTTCATTCTTCTTCTTTTTTTTTTTAAGAGAGATTTTTGCTATAGGGTATATGTGCTTGCTGGAGAGACAGAGACAGCTCGAAAGAAATCACTCCCTGGAGGAATGACCACGCTGTAGTCCCTTTTTTCCATTCTCCTCTTGGGATCTTGAGTATGCTCGCACACAGGCCCAGCATGAATTCTAAGCACCAGGTCTGGGACTCGATTTTGTGGGAGTCCAGCAGCGTAGCCATTACACCATCTGCTGATTCCTTATTATTCCATTTTTATTATGGTTGTTATTTAGAATTGTGCGGCTCATGTTCTTGGAATTGTCTTACAGAATCTGGATTTAAAGTTTGATTTTTTTTTTTTATCACCAAGAATTGATTCCCTCTCCTTCAGGTATAAGAAAGACAGTGTTGAGCAAAGAATATATTATGTTGACTGTTGAGGGTATAGGGAGAATTGAAGAACTGGCAGGATTTTTTTTTTTTTTTTTTTTAATTTTCACCAATGAGTCCTTTCCAGTTTGGCTTGTTAGAACAATTTGTCTGGTTTCAAATTCTTTTTCTATAAAGCTTTTTTTCCCTTTTTTTTCCATATGGCACAAGCGCTGGCCAGAAAAACAGAGATACAGTGAGAGGGAAAGTGAGAAATCACTCTCCAGAGGCGATGGTCATACCACAATCTCTTCATCTTCTTTTGGGATTTTGGGCATGCACGCAAAATCCTGAGGATACACGCCCAGTGTTGAGTCTCTGAAACTGGAACTTGGTCATGCATGTGGGAGTCCAGCACCTTAACCTTACCCACTGGACCACCTACTGGCCCCAAACTGGCAAGATTTTTTTTTTTTTCCCCCGAGAGAGATTTTTTTTTTTTTTTGCTTTAGTCAGAGACAGTGCGAGAGAAAGCAAGAAACCACAATCCTTTCTCCTCCATCCTCCACCTGGGGTTTTGGGCACCTGTGCCTGTCCTGAATTTCAAGTCTTCTGGTGCAGGACTTAAATCACATTTGGCCATGTGGGAGTCCAGCACCTTAACTACCACACCACACTCTGGCCTCCAAACTGGCAAGATTTTAAAGTTACCATCCTATAGAAAAAATAGGTCTTCTGCATTCACTGAGCAGAAGATGAGAGAAAGCAGGTTTCAACTATACTAATAAGTTGGTTAGGAATATAAATAATTAGCTGCTAGTCTTGTTTTAGGGGTCACCTTATGTAGAAGTAAGGATATATTAATGGAAGAGATGAAATTTACATATTGTCAAAATTAAAAAAAGATTCTGATCTTAAGTGTCTTTTGTGCAATCCATGTTATTGTAACTCATTTCACAATTGGAATCAGTATTGAAATGAGCCAATATAAATGAATAAAGTATATTTTCTTGGTAGCCATTAGCATGTCATTTCAGTATTATAAAAAAAATGTTTTTTTTTTTTTAAAGAAGTTGCAGCTAAAAAATAAACCCTATAGCTCAGTCTTTAGAAAAAATATTAGTTTTCTTTTTCTTTATTAAAATTTTTGCCAGAGGGTATGTGTGCTTGCTTGCCATAGAGAGATGGGGGAGGGATTTGAGGATGAGAAAGCACCCCCCCCCCCCCAGGGGATGGTCACAAAACAATCCTTTTTCCATTTTCCTCTCCTTTTGGGATTTTGGATACTCATGCCCATGTGCAGCATGTTTTTCGGGCTGCCAAGTTGGGACTCAAACCGTACATTCAGCCATGTGAGATCCAGCTGCCTTTACCACCATGCTGGGGGCTGCCCGGGCAGTATCTTAAAAAAACGAAATGAGATCTTTTTCTTTCCCTGCCTCCTCCTCTCTCTCTCTTACTTTCCCTCCCAGTACTACTACCAGCTTGTTCTCACTCAGGCAGTGATTTTGGTGGAGAACTAATAAATCATCTGGCAGAAACAGTGATACTATTCTTTTTTTATTATTTATTTATCTGTTTTTATTAAGGTTTTTGCCATAGGGCATGTGTGTTTGCTGAAGAGAGACAGAGCCAGAAAGAGGGAAAGTGAGAAATCACCCCCCCCCCCCAGGGGCGTGTCTGTGCCACAGTCCCTTCTTAATTCTCCTCTCAGAATTTTGGACACACACATGCACCCAGTGTGATTTTTTTCAAGCTGCCAGATCCAAGACTTGAACCACGGTAGGCCATGTAGGAGTTCAGCACCTTAACTGCTATGCCACCTCCTAGCCTCAACAGTAGTACTATTCTTTTTTTTTTTTTTCCATAAATAATTACTTCTTTCAATTTTGTTCATCATCATCATCATCATCATGTAATTTGCTGTAGGGCATGTGCTCTCACCAGAGAGGGACAGCTGGGGTTGGAGGGGGCGGGGGGGGGGGGGAGTGAGAAAGCAAGCCATCAGGTCCGATATTTGAACCACAGTAGGCTGTGTAGGAGTCCAGCACCTTTATCACCACAACACCTGCTGGCCCCAGTGGTACTACTCTTAACAAAATGATTTTTTAACTTGAATAAGTTCTTAGATTTACTATGTATTTTTTTTTTTTTTGGAGAGGTTTTTGTTATAGGGCACAGGTGCTCACCAGAAAGACAGAGACAGAAAGCGAGAAACCACCCCCCCCCCCCCCAGGGGGGATGGCCATGCCACAATCCCTTCTCTTACAATATGATTAATTAAAGGTTGATTTAATTAATATGAATATGTTCAAACAGTCTAGCTACAAAGTAGATTACCAAATGTTATGTAAGAGAGTTATTTGAAACAGTATCATTATGTTGGGTTGTTGAAAAAGTCATGACACATTTTTTTTTTTCCTATAGAAAACCAGAAAAATATGTCATGACTTTTCTGATGACTTAATAAAATAGATAAAATGATTTGTAGGGCCAGCAGGTGGTGTGTTGGTTAAAGTGCTGGATTCCCACATGGGCAAATGTAGTTGAAGTGCCGGACCCAGCAGCTTGAAAATCATGTCAAGTGTATGTGGGTGTGTGCCCAAAATCCGGAGAAGGGACTGAAGAAGGGATTGTGGCATAACCATCTTCTCTGAGGGGTGATTTCTCTCTGGTGCTTGCCCTATGGCAAAATCCTAAAAAAAGTAAAAATAAAATGATTTGTAAATAAAGCACTTTAAAGTACATAGCTCCACTTAAAACATGTTAATAATAGTTGGTCTTCTGAAGTATTTTAACATATCTCCTTCAATCTTGTATATATTTATAAATTTGCTTTTTAAATACTTTATAATAGGAGCTAGCAGGTGGCGTGGTGGTTAAGTGCCCTAGACTCCCACATGGCCGACGTGGTTCAAGTCCTTAACCTGGCAGCTTGCTTTCTCACTTTCTCTCTCTCTCATATCCTATCCCTCTCTGATCACATTAAAAAAAAAAAGTTAAATAAAATAATTCTTAGAACAATACTTTATAATACATAGTTCGGAGTTTAATTTGTAAATCCTTATTGAATGGGGCTTGAGGTGTGGAGATTCTACTCTCTTCACTTTTAACCAATATGATTTTTCAGATTTTTCGTTTTTTTCCTTAGTATTTGGGTGTGTAGTCTGCCTTTCAGGCATGACTATACATCAGTATTTTCTGATTACATCTTTGTTATAGACTACATAGAATGTGTCTTTTTTAGTTATCATGAAGGGCATGATCTACATTAGTATGTTGGTCTTTTAACAGTTTTGCCTATAAATTTTACACAAGTTTTAGAAGTTCTGTTGTCTACTTTTTAGTGCAAACATTAAAGGGAGAACCCCAAAAGCAAATCCAGACTGAGAGCTATTATAAAAAAGAAACAGAATTTTAGGGACCAGCATAAGGCGTAGTGGTTACATTGCTGGACTCCCACATGGCTGATTACGGTTGAGTCATGGGCCAATTGGGTTGAAACTTACCACATATGTGCCCAGTGTGATCACAAGAGGAGACTGGAGGATAAGGGACTGTGGCTTGGCCATCCCCCTAGGGGCTGATTTCTTGCTTTCTATCTCTCTTTTGAGCACACATGCCCTATAGCAAAAATCTCTAAGAATAACAAAATAACAAATCAAAAATACCCATAAAATTTAACTAATGGTGTGGATGTTGAGAGATTGGAACCCTTGCATACTAGTGGTAGGAATGTAAAAAATGGTACAGCTCTTTGGAAAACAATATGGAGGGTCCTCAAAAAATTAAAAATCAAACTGCCAAAAATACCTTTTTCTAGGTATTTATTCAAAAGCATTGAAAGCAGAATCTCTAAAAGATAGTAGCACTCCCATACGCATTTCAGCATTATTCACAATAGCCAAAATACGGAAATAACCTAAACAGCTATTGGTAGGTTAAAAAGAAATGTAGCATATACAGACAATGGAGTATTATACAGGTTTAAAAAAGAAGGAAATCCTGCCATATGTGACTACTTGAATGAGCTTTGAGGACATTGTGTTAAATGAAGTAAGCAGTCACAAGATCAGATACGGTAAGATTCTCCTTTGTGAGCAATCTAAAACAGTCAAAACTCACAGCAGAGAGTAAGAATGGTGGTGGCCTGTGTCTGGGGAAGAGAGAAATAGAAAGTTTCACTTCTGCAAGATAAGTAAGTTCTAGAGATCTGTGTAACACTGCTATCATTCATACAATAGGAACATTGTATTTATATACTTAAGATTTTGTTAAGAAGGTAGGTCTTATTTTTAAGTGTTCTTAGCACAACAAGACAAAACAAAATTTAGTAACAAGAGTTTTAGAGAACTTGGATAAAACAACGTCTTTCTTTTTATCTTTTTTTTTTAGCATTCCTTTTTCTCTGTGTGAGAGACAGTTACCCTGAACATAGTTTGACCATGATGTGATTCTTCCCCCAGGCTCACAGCCAGCTAGTGTCATAGGCACATGAGGGCACTGTTGGTGTGCTCAGGTCACCTGCAGAATCAAGCAGGTCCTTGCTCATGCTACTTTCTATGCCACAGTAGCTGGACCTTTATGGGTTTTAATGTAGGTATTGTAAAGGTTGGCATTACTCTTCTCCAGTTTCTTTTTTGGGGGAGTGTTTATCATTTTATTGCTCAGAGTTACCTGTATTGAATGCTTTAAAATAACGGGATCCCTATTAAGAAAGCATATTGTGCTAATGTATTATTGGATTAGAAATTCCTTGATAACTAAAATGATTGCTAAAACAGTTGAGGTTTTGAATTCATGTACTATATATGGTACATTTCTGGTTAATTAACATCTTTAACAAATGATTAGAAACCATCCTACTTCCAAACTGTTAACAAGAGATGTTTTAAAAACATGCTTAATTTTCAATTAAGTGAGTCAGTATCTCACTTTTTTTTTAATAGAAAAATAATTGTTTTGTTATATGGCATGTGCCTGGTGTGTGCCAGAGACTCTGGATGTGAATCCAGGACCTGTGTGGATTCAGCATTACAGAGCATTGACTACTGCCGTGCTCCCTTGGCTGGCCCAAGAGTGAGACTTTTTTTGGGGGTTTGTTTTTGCTTTTGTTTTCGTTTGCTATCAGGTGCGTGCACTCACCAGAGAGCGAGCAAGGAAATGGGAAAGTTAAGAGTAAGGGCTTGAAGTGACAGACACCGTTTAAATTTTGGTCTCACTCCTTACTCTGTTCCTTGGGCAGGTATTGGGTAATCTAGGAACGATACTGATCTCTCTCATGGGCTTGTTGTCAGCAGTAAATTGGCTAGTGTTTGTCATGTGCTGAGATCTGGCACAAAATGGTTACTATTTTTATTGCCAAAGTCTGTGACAACTTTTGATTACTTGATTTCCTTAACTAGTTATAAGCATCTTGAGGAAAGGAAGAAGATAGTTTTTCCACGTATTGGGTTGTCAGGAGAGCATGACACATTTTTGCATAGAAAAACAGAAAAATACATCATGTCTTTCCCGACAGTCTAATATTTGTCACTCTTCCCATCCCAGTACTTTGTACACAAAGGCATCACTTTTTTTTTCCTTTTTAGAATTTTGTCAGAAGTTGTGTGCATTTGCCAGACAGAGAGAAAGCACTGCCAAATGGGGTGTGGCCCTGCCACAATCCTTTTTCCATTCTCCTCTTAGGATTTTGGGCATGCTCACACACATGCCTGGTTGTGATTTTCAGGCTGCCGGTCCGCACTCCAGTTGCGCAGCAGGCCATGTGGGATCCATTCACCTTAACCTCTGTGGCACCTGTTGGCCCAGAAAACACTTTTTTTTTTTTTTTTTTTTTTAAGAATTATTTTATTTAACTACCTACCTACCTACCTATCTATTTATTTATTTTTAATTTGACCAGAGAGGGACAGAGAGGAGAAAGTCAGAAAACAAGGTTCCAGGTACGGGACCCTTAACAGCAGTCAGCCATGTGGAAGTCCAGCGCACCTAACTACTACCATGCCACCTATTGGCATTAAAAGCACTCTTAATGTTATGTGGTGGCTTCTAACTTTATCAGTCCTTTTCTGTCTATACATGACTTTATTAGCTCCATTTATAGTGGCCATTTGTCTGGTCTGTGACTGAACCGTAAATTAATTTACGTGTGAAAGCAGAGCATTTATGCTTTTCTTTTAGGTGTTGTTTTTATTATTTTAATTATATATATTTTTGGAAATTATAAGTTTTGTTTCTGGCTTCTTAAAAATAGCCTGTAATTCTTATGTATATGCCAATCTAGATTTTTAATAGTATCTGTTTAAACTTTTCTGCTATAAACACATCATTTCATCAGGTTTCTGTATGTAGCAAGGGATTTTTCTTGAATTATGAATGGTTTTGAATAAAGATGGTAAGGGAAAGAGTAAAGAAGGGAGAGAAATTGAAAGAAAGAAATGCAGACAATTCTAAGTCATCTTTCTCCTCTTAAATAGAAATCTAACAGTCTTACCTATCACTTCCCTTGAAGATATGACTGTTATCTGGACTCATTTTAGTTAGTACCTCACAGCTAAAAAAAGAGTCAAACCTTTAAGTTAATATTGGAGTTATTCGGGTAACACTATAGTGGGTTTTTGGTCTAAATTATTTTTATTTGCTTTTAGGCTCCTACTTCCCCATTTTGAATTTGCTGCTTTAAGCTTGGTGTATAAAAATAATTTTGGGGGCTGGCAGGTGGCATGGTGATAAAGGTGCTGGACTCCCACATGGCTGACCTCGGTTCAAGTCCTGGACCCGGTGGCTTCCTTTCTCACCTTCTCTCTCTCTCTTTCTTTGTCTCTTTCTGATCAAACTGGAAAATAATACTAATAAATAAAGTTAAATAAAATAATAGTTTAAAAAAATTTCTTCTTATATATTTAGTGATTATATTTACTAATTTACATTTTTCTTTTTTTTAAATTTTCATTTAAAATTTTCACGCTACATGATTAGTTTAGTCACACTTTATTCATATCAGAAGAATACTTTTCATTTGGAGACTCAGCTTGCCTGTCAAAGAAAAAGTGATAATTATTCTATATGTTGTTTAAAAAGATAAGTTCCCTGTAAAGACAAGGAATTTATGTGAGGTTGAATTTTCCCCCCTAGTTTAAAATGAATACTTTTTTTGTAGTGACAAATAGTTGTTTCTGAAGTTGGCAAGAAACCTTCCTCTGGGACTGTTCTAGAAATGTTGTGGCAGGTATCTAATTCAACTGCAGAGAAGTTCTCTGAGAGTTGCCTTATTTGTCTTGGAAGAGTCAGGATCCCAACCTTGCTTCTTCCCCCGAAGAGGATTATAGTGCTGAGCTGTGGGAGCAGCTGTAAAAGATTCTGGGGTGACAGTGTGAAATAGAGCAATAAATGCAAATTAAAGAAGGGACCTTCCCTGGTAAATATAGGCTTGTGCAGGTTTTTTTTTTTTTTTTTTTAAATAGAGTTTTGTTGTTGTTGTTGTTGTAGGGTGCGTATGCTCACCGGATAGAGAGAGGGACAGAGAGATAGAAAGCGAGAAATCACTTCCCAGGGAGGATGGCATGTTGCAATCCCTTTTCCTCTATTCTCCTCTTGGGATCTTGGGCACACATGCACACAGGCTTGGAGTGAGTTTTAAGCCACCGAGTCTGGGATTTGAACAGTGGTTGACTATGTGGGAGTCCAGCAAGGTAACCATTATGCCATCTGCTGGCCCTAGGCTTGTGCAGTATTTGCATTCTTATGCACTGTCTTAGGGGACAAAGAAAAAGAAGAGTAATTAGGAGGAAGCTTTTTCCTTCTTCTTTTTTTAAAATTCTAAGTAGAATTAAGAATTGGCTGCCTGCTTCATGAGAGTCACTATGCATGAACAGAAAGGATGATCAAGAGTTATTGTTGCAGATTCTTCTTTTTTTTAATGAATAAGATAGTGTGTGACTATGAGCTTGAGAGTTGGGGGAAGAGAGAGAGACAGAGACACTGGTGGTTTTGCCAGTCTTCCTATTTTGATACTCTGCCCTTGCCTCTCAGATAGCCAGGATCATAGGCTGGCAAGTTTTGGTGAATCCAGAAACTGAGCCTGGTCCTCCCTTGTGTCCCCAGTCTCATGTAGCTGAGTCATGCCACTTGGTCCACTATTGCCATGTCCAATTTCCTTTTTTTTAGAATTATTTATTTAATTTTATTTATTCATTTATTTTAATTTGACCAGAGAGAGACACAGAGAGAGAGGGGCAAAGTGAGAAAGCAAGCCACCAGGTCCAGGACTTAAACCGTGGTCAGCCACATGGGAGTGCCCAGTGCCTTAACCACTGTGCCACCTGCTGGTTCCCACCAATTTCCTTCTTAATATATGTATTTTTAAAGAGATTTTTGCTATAGGGTGTGTGCACACACTGGAGAGACAGAGATAGAGAGACAGAAAGCAAGAAATCACCCCCCAGGGAGATGGCCACACAGAAATCTCCTCTCCTTCATTCTCCTCTTGGGATTTTGAGTATGCACGCACGCACACATGCCCAGCGTGTGTTTTAAGCTGCCAGGTCCAGGACTGTGGTAGACTATGTAGGAGTCCAGCTCCGGAACCATTATGCCGTCTGCTGGTCCCCGCAATTTCTTTCTTAATAAACAAACAAACAAACAGAATTGTAGGTATTTGTATAATGTCTTGGTGAATACTAATTAATTTTATTAATATATTATATATAAATAGTAAAGTATCTACACCATGAAATAATTTTGAATCAGAATAATTAGACAAAAGAGTCAGTCATTAAAAATAATTTTGAAGGAGAATAAAAGCAGTGAGAAAAAAGAAACTAACAGAAGCATGAAATGAAAAAGGTGAGAGAAAAGATGGAAGCAGAGAAGTTAAAGACAAAAAACTTTTTTTTGGAGAGGTTTTTGGTATAGGGCGTGTGGGCTCGCCAGAAAGACAGAGAGAGACAGAGAGACAGAAAGTGAGAAATCACCCCTCAGGGGGATGGCCACTCCTCCTCAGTCCTTTCTCCTTCATTCTCCTCTCGGGACCTTGGGCAAACACGCACACGTGCCTGGCGTGAGTTTAAGCCATCGGGCCGCGGTCGTCTGCATGGGAGTCCAGTGACAGCAATTATGCCAACTGCTGGTCATGAGAAAAACTTTTTATCGTCTTTATCTCTGCTATCTCTGTTCCTCTCTGCCAACTTACAGGCTACCCTGAAAAGGGGCTAAAACACTCAAGTTTTGTGGCCATTGAGGGAGGTAATTAATTATTCAGTAAATCAGTTGTCTTATTTTTAAGACTGATAAACTAGTACTTACCACATAGGGTTGTGCAGGTGAATCATTTAGCTGTAAGTTGCTGAGTAGACTGCCTGGTGCATGGTAACTGCATGATAAATGTTAGCTATCATTTTTACCATCACTGCTGTCGTTATTAATACCTTTTTTCTTTATTCATATATTCAGCATATATTTATTGAACACTTATACTGGAAGTTAAGACTAAACAAGACAGAGTTCTTGCGCTCAGTATGCTTCCATTTTTGTGACCGTGACAAATAATAGCCAAGTAAATACAGGTTATGCTAAGTGCTTTGAAGAAAATGACTAGAGAGACAAGAAAGAATAGCTGGGGGCAGGGATCACTTTCAGTGTAGGTGTCCCATAGAGCCTTTTTTTTTTTTTGACAGGTTTTTGCTATAGGGCACGTGCGCTCGCCAGACAGACAGAGAGAGAGAGAGAGACAGAAAGCAAGAAATCACCCCCCAGGGGCGATGGCCACGCCGCAATCCCTTCTCCTCCATTCTCTTCTCGGGATCTTGGGCATGCACGCACACGCGCCCGGCGTGTTTTAAGCCACCGGGTCCGGGACATGAACCGCGGTCGACTATGTGGGAGTCCAGCGACATAGCCATTACGCTAACTGCTGGTCCCCCCATAGAGCCTTTTTGAAGAGGTGACAGTTTAGTGAGGCCTGTATTTTGACAGTGAGTTCATTAAGTCAAGAGCCTGGGAAAGCATTTTCCAGCAAAGGGAGAGGCATGTGCACAGCTCAGAGCTGGGAGGCAGCTCCTATATTTGAGGGATAGAACGTGGAAAAGTATAGTTGGACCATAGGATGCAAAGAGGATAATGGGAGAATGGAGAAGAATCTGATAGGTCTCCCCGTCCCTCCCCAACCCCTGTCCCATGCTCTCCTCAGCAAGCTCTCACTGTGCATGAACCTGCCTGATACAGTCTTTACTGTGCCCCCAGCCATGGAGGGAAGATCATTTTTGGCTGGACCAGCAGGTGACATGGAGGTTAGAGTGGCTGTATCCCACATGGCCAACTCTGCGTTGGAGTCCTGGACCCAGTGGCTTAAAATTCATGCCAGGCACATGTATATGCATGCCAAAAATCCCAAGAGGAGAAATGGAGCAGAAGGGATTGCTGTACAGCCATCCCTACCAGGGGGGGTTTTTCTTACTTTCCCTTTCCTTCTCTCTCTCTCTTTGTTGAGTGTATGCGCCCTATGGCAAAAACCTTTAGGGAAAAACAGAAAAACAAAACAAAAAAACAAAAAACAAAAAGAAAATCTCACAGTTGCCTGGAATATTCATATCATTTTGTGGACTGCTCAAAAGTATTATACTGCAAAAGTGAGACAGTAGAGTTTTTTTGGTCATATTTAGTGTCTAATGCGTTGTGAATTGTCTAGGCACTTTTAAAACTATATATATCATCATTATATTTGGTAGTCTAGTTTGTAAGTTTTCAGATCTCTACTAATCCAGTGGGAATGTCCTTTCATTAGTGACATGTCAGCCATTCAGGTATTTCAAACACAGAGGCCACTTTGCTCTCCCCATTGATCTCTCAGGCACCTCACATAATACATTTTTGTCTTACCTGCTTTATGGTCTGTCACCTTAACTCTGATCAGTGTCTTCAACTCCTTTGTCTCTGTGGTTCTCTTGATGTGCCTAGGAAGTCTCCAATCCTAGATTGGCTCACCTGGGTTTCTCACCTCAGCGTCATTAACATTCTGGATCAGGTGATTCTGTGCTGTGGGGTGCTGTCCTTTGCACTGGAGGATGTTTAGCAGTGGCCTGGGCTCTTTTAGATGCCTGCAGCCATTTCTTCCCTGCAGGTTGTAACAACCAAAATCAGCTCCAGACATTGCCAAGTATCCCATCCTCCTCTGTTGAGAACCACTCATTTAGCTGTATGCTTTGTTCTCCCCTTCATCTGTGTTCCTTATAAAAAATTGCATAGTAGGTTCATTGTCACCATAAATCCATATTTCAACCAGGTCTTTACTTTCGTCAGCAGTCCTTTAATACTTTCCTAGTCAACTCTTTCATTTTACATAAAGCTATTTCACACGTCCTTTATTCTCCTCAAATTTCCCATTTTATTACTTTCCTGTTATTTAGCAGGTGACCTGTCTTCTCCTCAAAGAGAAAAGAAAAATACAAGCTATTATATTTCTTGTGTCATGATATCCACCGTGAGCTTATCTGATTTCAGATTGTGGCTCTAGCATTAACACATTTTGTGCCCTTTGGCAAGTTAGCTGTTAAGACTTACTTTCTCCATCCGCATTATGGCTGTCATAGAAATTGTGTAAGGAATACAATGCAGTGCCTTGCCTATAGTGTCAGATGGTCATGGAGGTAGGTTGGGGATACCAGGACTGAGGCAGGGGTGCTATTTTATGACAGGTCTCACTTTAGAGAATTATTTGAGTAGAGTTCTGAGAAAAGTGAGGAGTAAGCCATGCAGATTTATTAGAGAACGGACTTTCAAGAAATGTGACTGTAAGATAAGAGACAGAATGGTGGGCTAGCAGGTGGATTCCTACATGGCAGCCGTGAGTCTAATCCTGGACTGGGTAGCTTAAAAATCATGACAAATAAATTAATAAATACGATTTTTTAAAAAAGTTTATGGAGAGACCAGCAGTTGGAGTAATTGCTTATGTCGCTGGACTCCCATGTAGCCAACTGCGGTTCGAATACTAGACCTGGTGGCCTAAACTTATGCCAGGCGCATATGCGTGTGTGCCCAAGATCCTGATAGGAGAATGGCGGAGAAGGGATTGTGGCACAGCTATACCCCTGGGGGGTGATTTCTCACTTTCTGTCTCTCTGTCTCTCTCTGTCTTTCTGGAGAGCACACACGTCCTATAGCAAAAACCTCTCCAAAAAAAGAAAAAAAAAGTTTTTTCCTTTAACTTCTGTGCTTCCATCTTTCTCTCACCTTTCTCATTTCATACCGCTTAAGATTATTGTTATGATAAATGATATAATTTCTGTTAAATGCTTATCACAGGCTTAATTAATCTCACATGCTGATAAATATTAGCAGTTCATACTCAGGAAGGGCAACATAATGTATCTGGCTTTAAAGGAAGTGAATATTAAAATTTTCAATAATAATGCATGCAGAAGGGGCAAATTTGAAATGAATCATAGTTTTAAAAATATATTAATGAATTACATTGTTTGGGTTTCTGCAGAGAATCAGGTAAGTGTAAAATAGACACCAGCTGCAATCTTATTTCTAAGTGTAATCATAATAAAATGCATTGTGGAAAGAGTGTGTGTGCTTGCTGGAGAGATAGGAGACAGAGAGACAGAAAGTGAGAAATCACCCCCACTGATGGCCATGTCACAGCTCCTTGTCCTCTGTTCCTCTCTTGGGATTTTGGACAGGTACACACACACTCCCAGTGTGAGTTTTAAGCTGCTGGGTCTGGAACTGGAACCATGGTGGACTACATGGGTGTCCAGCGATGTAACCATTACAATATCTGCTGGTCCCTCCGTGATGTTTTGTTAAAAATGGCAAAAAGCAGGAGGTAGAATGGAGGGGGGATACCTGGTTATTATCATCCATCTTTCTTGGAACCAAAAAGATTTTTCTCACAATATAGAGCAGTTGTTATTTGGCAATGTCTGGAAACAGTTGTCATTTGGGGTTGGGGTTGGGGAGTGGAAGTGGTGCTGTAGTGGTACTCTAGTGGGTAGAGGTAGGGGTGCTGCTAAACTTCCTAAAATGCACAGGGGATAGCTTGCCCCCTCCCCCCAGAAAAAGACCCAAAGGATTTCTGTCCCAAAATGTCAAGCCTGTCGAGGTTGAGACCTCCTGATGTAGATGAATGCGGCAGCTTCCTTGAGAGCAAACATGATATTTTTTGTTGTTGATTCTTTGTAGAAATGATTGGTTTTAATCTTTATATGTAACTGAAAACTGTGTTATTATTTTTAAATTATACTAGTTCCTATGGGAGAACTTAAATTAGTATTTTAGTTACTTTATTGTCTTCATGATAAAGAGTAAAAACCAATCTAGTTGATCCATTATAAAGTAAGTTAAAAAACAAATTGCCATAGGATGCGTGAGCTCAAGGGAGAGAGATATGTGGGTAGGGAAAGAAAGAACCCCTTGTGCGGTAAGGTCACACAGCAATCCTTTCTACTCCATTTCTCCTTTCAGGGTTTTTGGGCTCGCATGTACATGGACACATTACAATTTTTTTTTTTTTTTTTTTTTTTTTTTGAGAGGCTTTTCGCTATAGGGCGCGTGCGCTCGCCAGACAGAGAGAGACAGGGAGACAGAAAGCAGGAAATCACCCCCCAGGGGGGATGGCCACGCCGCAATCCCTTCTCCTCTATTCTCCTCTCGGGATCTTGGGCACGCACACACACACACGCCCGGCGTGAGTTTAAGCCACCGGGTCCGGGACGCGAGCCGCGGTCAACTACGTGGGAGTCCAGCGACATAGCCATTACACTAACTGCTGGTCCCGACACATTACGTTTTTTAAGCCAGGGCAGTTGGCCATATGGAATCCATCAACTTTAACCACCAGACCAGGGGATGACCAACTCTATTTTTATTAACAAATAGTTATTTTACTTTAGTTTTTTGTTTTTAGAGAGAAATTTTTGCTATAGGGAACATGCACTTGCCAGAGAGACAGAAAGGAAGAAAACATCCCCCAGGAGGTTGGCCGTGCCACAATCCCTTCTCCTTCATTCTCCTCTCGGGATCTTGGGCACATATGCACCCAGTGTCAGTTTTAAGCTGCTGGGTCCGGGACTCAAACTGTGGTTGACTATGTGGAAGTCCAACGATGTAACCATTATGCCATCTGCTGTTCTCTACTTTAGTTTTTTCAAAAATTAATTGACTATAGGGCACAGGTGCTTATGGGAAGCCATGGGGCCAGACTAGAGAAAGTGAGATGGTCCCCTTGACGTGTTGGCCATGCCACAGTTCCTTGTCCTTTATTCTCCTGTTGGGATTTTGGGTACATATACGCACTGGGGCATTTTTCAAACAGCCAGGTTGGGCCTGGAACCACACACCTGGCCTTGTGGGATCCAGCAACTTTAACCACTATACCACATAGCCAACCCTGTATTAGATTTTATAGTCATTCTAATTTTGTAATTTGTACCTTTATGAAGATAGTTATTTGGACTATAGATATTGAGATTTTACAAAATGATTATGCCTGATTAGGTCAACCATATCTGGTAATTAGGAATTTAATTTTTTAAAAACTGGGGAACATTTTAATTTTTTTTTTTTTTTGAGAGGTTTTTGGTATAGGGCATGTGTGCTCACCAGACAGACAGAGAGACAGAAAGCGAGAAATCACGCCCCAGAGGGGGTGGCCATGCTGCAATCCCTTCTCCTCCATTCTCCCCTCGGGATCTTGGGCATGCACGCACACGCACCCGGCGTGAGTTTAAGCCACCGGGTCCGGGACTCAAACCGCAGTCGACTACATGGGGGAGTCTAGCGACATAGCCATTACGCTAACTGCTGGTCCCAACATTTTAATGGTTTTTAAAGAAGAAATAAATAGGCCATTACTGACCTTTCTTGGCAAGAGCTAATTGAGGTCTTCTTTTGTGCCAATTCCGTTCTCTGTATGTAACATGCGTTCTCTCATTTGATCCTCACAGCAACTTTTCATGCATGTGTGTGTGAGAGAAAGAGAAAGAGAGCGAGAGAAGCCCTCAGTAGTGTGTGGTCACACGACAGTCTTCTTTCTTCCATTTCTCCATCCTATGAGGATTTGTGCATGTACATGCACGCACATAAAAACACATATTGGCCTGTTATGTTTTTCAGACCTCTGGGGTGGAAATTTGAATCACAACCGGCCTGGTATGATCTGGTATAGTCACAGTGGTTTACTGCTGCCCGATGGGAATAGCTCAACTGCAACTTTTTTATGTAAGAACTCTTTAGGGCTTGTGTGCTCACTGGAGAGAGACAGAGAGAGGGAAAGTGAGAAATCACCCCCAGGGGAATGATCACGCTACAGTCCCTTCTTTATTTTCCCCTCCATATTTCGGGACACACGTGTCTGGCGTGTTTTTCAGGCCATCAGTGCCTTAACCACTATGTCACCTGCTGGCCCCCATGGTATGCAGTTTTTAATCTACAATTCTTTCTGATTTAGGTTCCTCTTTCTATATATATATATTTTTTTTTTTTCTTCTGTTTTAAGTTTGTTTTCTGAGACTGGGGATAGAGAGCACAGTGGTGCAGGAGTAGGCACCGTCAGCATTATTCACACTGTGATCCTCCTTCCAGCTGTGCAGCCAGCCAGTGGAGCTGTGCAGCCAGCCAGTGGAGATCTATATCCTGTGATATAGATCAAAAGTAAGGGGGGAACCGGCAGTTAGCGTAATGGCTATGTCGCTGAACTCCCACGTGGTCGACCGCGGTTCGCGTCTCGGACCCGGTGGCTTACAACTCACGCTGGGCGCGTGTGCGTGCGTGCCCAAGATCCCGAGAGGAGAATGGAGGAGAAGGGATTGCGGCGTGACCATCCCCCCTGGGGGGTGATTTCTCGCTTTCTGTCTCTCTGTCTCTCTCTGTCTGTCCGGCGAGCGCACGCGCCCTATAGCGAAAAACCTCTCCAAGAAAAAAAAAAAAAGAAGAAAGAAAAAGTAAGGGGACCAGCAGTTAGCGTAATGGCTACGTCGCTGGACTCCCACATAATCTACAGAGATTCGAGTCCCGGACCTGGTGACTTAAGCTCACGCCGGGTGCGTGTGCATGCGTGCCCAAGATCCCGAGAGGAGAATGGAGGAGAAGGGATTGCAGCATGGCCATCCCCCCTGGGGAGTGATTTCTCACTTTCTGTCTCTCTGTTTGTCTGGTGAGTGTACATGCCCTATAGCAAACACCTATCCAGAAAAAAAAAAAGAGAAAAAAAAAAAGTAAGGAAATGACTGTTGTTGAGAGTCACAAAGAAAAACTCTTCCTTTTTACTAGTAGCCAGGGTCCTGGACTTTCTCCTTTGCAGTCTTCCCATTTTTCTTTGAGTATTTATCAGGAATGTAGCAAAAGAAGTTTGGCCCCACAGTGCTTTCTATCATAAATGGTGCCTCTATCTATAGGCCTTCAAACAAGCTATGATGAATAATTATTGTTATACAATAATATGTCTATTTTTATTTAAATCTGTTGATTAGCCCCATAGACTAGTAGTTAAAGGTGCCAGATCCCACATGGCTGACATGGTTTGATCCTGGCACTGACAGCTGTAAAAAACATGCCGGACTTAATGTGTATGCGTGCCCCAAATCCTGGTAGGATGAAGGACTGGAGGAGGAGGAATTGTGGCTTGACCACCCCATGGAGAGTGCTTTTTCCCCTCTCTCTCTATTGCTCTAGTGAGTGCTTGTACTCTCTAGCAGATCCCTAACTACCACACCACCTGTGAACCCCCTATAAGAGATTCTCTTAGGGTCTGAAATTGCTGCAAACATGGCCTTTCTATGTAATTTACTTCTTGATTAAATGAAAATTTTTCCAACTGAAGCATACCTTTTATATTGGCCATAAAACAATGCTGTCTGACTAGACAACTTCTGGGGCAGAAATACATACTAAATTTTAAGAACCACTTTTAAGACTTTTAAAAATTATCAAAGTAATAAATGTTCACTCTTTTATAGTAGTAGTCCATGGTACTGTATTTGAAAAATCCAGATAACTAGGAACAATTAAAAAAAAAAGAAAAAGGGGCCAAGTGCTGGCATGGTGATTAAAGCAGCTGGATCCCACATGGCTTACTGCAAAGTTGACTCGCGGACCTGGTGACTTGAAAATACACCAGCTGTATATGCATGTGTGTCCAAAATCCGGTAAAGAGAGCGAGATGGAAGAGAAGGGATTGCAACATGACCATGTACCATGGGGTTGTTTTCTGGCTTTCCCTTTCATTCAGAGTCTATCTCTGTCCTCTTAATACCTATGTCATCTAGCAAAAAGAAAAAAGAATAAAGAAAACACCTTTGGTCATTCCACTATCCAAAAAGCTAGTAATATTACTTATTCTTTTCAAAAATCTCTTCCCACTTTTTGGTTACTGAGATTCATCATTGTCTTCATCTTTCAAAGCAGAAATCTGGGGTTCGTATGTAATATGCTGAATTCAATAAATCCTCCTATTTCTGCTTCTGCTGTGCTCTTGAATTTGTCCAACCTCTCAACATCTGACTTGTTTTCACAACCCTTGCCTTATGTATTAGTCTTCTGTTCCTGATCTGTTTTTGTTGTCTTTCTACTTTAAGTCTTTCCTTGATTAGTAGATTAATTTTAATTTTTTTCCTTTTTAAAAAAAAAAGTTTTGATCACGTTTTGCATAAAAATGCTCTGAGGGCTAAGAGGTGGCATGGTGGTTAAAGTGCTGGATGCCCACATGACCAACTGTGGTTTGAATACAGGACCTGGTGGCTTTCTCTCTGATTGTTTCTGGTGAGCTCACATGCTCTCTCTAGCAAGTTTAAAAAGAAAAGATAAATAAAATTAAATAATTCTTTATAAAAATGCTCTGCCTCTGGGGAACCAGCAGTTAGCGTAATGGCTATGTCGCTGGACTCCCACGTAGTCGACCACGGTTCGTGTCCCGGACCTTGTGGCTTAAAACTCACGCGAGGCGTGTGTGCGTGCGTGCCCAAGATCCCGAGAGGAGAATGGAGGAGAAGGGATTGCGGCGTGACCATCCCCCCAGGGGGTGATTTCTTGCTTTCGGTCTCTATGTCTCTGTCTGCCTGGCGAGCGCACGCGCCCTATAGCGAAAATCTCAAAAAGAAAAATGCTCTGCCTCTGAATGCTTTCAACAGAAAGTGTGGGCAGCATGTTATAGTTTGTGTGTGTACGCGCACAATGAAGCACACACACTAGAACCTAGAAGCAAATGAGACATTTTCATCTGTAGCAGCCCTTCATTAGACACTTCATATATTATTTATATCAGTCAACTTGATTACCCCCTAAATAGAACACACATTTCCAAACATCAGTGTCCTGTTTTATACTTGTGTTTTTGTTTGTTTGTTTTGGATTTTTGCCTAGAAAGCTTTTAAAATTTTACCTTCCCACTAAAAGTGCTTCTTGCAAAACAACTTAGTTGTCATCTTCATTGGAAAGCATTCTTATATTGCTTCAGGTAAAAGTACTTACACTGGTATTCTGGGGGAACTAATTATATTGTTTTGTAACATGTGCCTTACTGTATTATATTTCATGCACATACCAGCATTCCTAGTTAGTTAAGGGAAGTACAGCTAACCTGTGATTTGGAATCACAAGATGGTTTTAACTGTTAGAAGGTAATTGTAGGGAAGAAAATTTTGTTTCTTATCTATGACTTCATTGTTTATTTTATTATTTTATCCTTAAAATTATTCTATCTATGATAGTCTCTTTGAGTCTCAATTATTCCAAGAATACCCAAGAGATTTTGAATAAGTTTTTTTAAATAATTATTTTATTTAACTTTGTTATTATTATTTATTTATTGAATTTGACCAGAGAGGGACAAATGGGGGGAGAGAGAGGGGGGAGTGAGAAAGCAAGCCACCAGGTCTAGGACTCGAACTGCCGTCAGCCATGCAGGAGTCCAGTGACCTTAACCACCATGAATAAGTGGTAGTTGAATAAGTTTTTGAGGAATTGTTTGGGGCTGTGAGATAGCCCTGCACTTCTAAAACTTGGGTATCTTACTGCCACTTTCTCTCCCTTTCCTGTTTAGAATTGTCAGTTTCTGAAAGAGGCCCTATTTTGTGACAATTACCCAATTCATCTTTTTTTTTTTTTTTAAAGAATTATTTTTTATTTAACTTTATTTATTTATTTATTTATTTATTTTAATTTGACCAGAGAGTGAGAGAGAGAGACAAGGAAAGTGAGAAAGCAAGCCACCAGGTCCAGGACTTGGACCACAGTAGGCCATGTGGGAGTTCAGCGCCCTTAACCACCACGCCACCTCCTGGCCCCCCAATTCATCTTTTGAGGTTTTTTTTTTTTTAATTTTTTGGAGAGGTTTTTGCTATAGGGTGTTTGTGCTCGCCAGAAAGACAGAGAGAGAGAGAGAGAGAGAGACAGAAAGCGAAAAATCACATTCCCCCACTTCCCCCGCGCCACAATCCCTTCTCCTCCATTCTCTTCTCGGGATCTTAGGCACGCACGCATACGCGCCTAGCGTGAGTTTAAGCCACTGGGTCTGGGATTCGAACCACGGTCGACTACATGGGAGTTCACTGACATATCCATTACACCAACTGCTGGTCTCAAGTTTTAAAAATTCTTAATACTTTACCTTAGCTTTCAGTGATCTGTTCATATAATTCCAAATGTACTGTCACTGTGGTTATTTCTGTTAAGGTCAGCAAAGTAACAAACTTGGAAATAATGAGAAAGACAAAAAGAAATAAAAGTTAATTAAGAAATTTGGACCAGCAGATGGAAAAATGATTACAATGCAGGACTCCCACGTAGTCAACCGCAGTTCGAGTCCCAGATCCAATGGCTTAAAACTCAGCCAGTCCCGTGTGTGCTGGTGCCCAAAACTCAGAGAGGAGAATGGAGGAAAGAGACCGTGGCATGGCCATCCCCCAGGGGTGATTTCTTGCTTTCTGTCTCTCTGATTCTGTCTTTCTGGTGAGTGCACGTGCCCTATACCCAAAAATCTCTCTCAAAAAATAAGAAATAGGTATCATAGCTTTGGAAGGTACCAGATCACCCTTTCTTTATTCTGAGATTTTATAAATAAAGGGACAGATTAAAAATTTTATTCTTGTGGCCGGCAGGTGGTGTGGTGGTTAAGCCGGCTGGACTCCCACAGGATGACTGCCGTTTGATTCTCAGACCTGGCAGCTTGCTTTCTCACTTTCCTTATCTCTCTCTCTGGTCAACTTAAAAAAAAAAAAAAAGACAATAAATAAAATTAAATAATATAATTCTTTTTTAACATTTTATTTATTCATTCGTTTATTTTAATATGACCAAAGAGAAACAGAGAGGGAGACAGAGAGAGAGAGAAAATGAGAAAGCAAGCCACCAGGTCCGGGACTTGAATCGTGGTTGGCCACGTGGGAGTGTCCAGCACCTTAACCACCACGCCACCTGCTGGTTCCCTAATAAAATAATTCTTTAAAAAAAATATTTTTTATTCTTGTTTCCCTCCCTCCTACATAAACTGAATTACTGGGTAACCAAATAGGAAAAGTCTTCTTAAATATTGTAGAATTCTACGTAACAAATGGAGATGTAATGATAAAATTAACAAATCACCTGTGGGCAACCCCTAAGGAAATAATAGAAAATGGTCATTAGGTGAATCAGACTGGCAGCACTTGAAGACAATAATCAAATCTGAATATCACTTTTAAGTGGGACACCCATAAGGTACAGACTATTTTTGCCAAAACAATGAAACAGAATCAGATCTCTAGATCTTACTACCAGCTTACAAGAAATATAGAGAATAGAGGAGTAAGTTAACACTATGGAGAAGTAGTTAAATGTAGGATGTGAGAAATCCTACAAAATAAATGCTTTGGTATAGACTGAACAATATTCAGAGACATATCAACCAGATGCAATGTTTTATTCCTGGTTTAGACAAACTAAAAGTAAAAATTTCATTTTTTGAGGTAATTGAAATTTGAACATGAACTGTATATTACATGATACTAATATTATTTCTGATTTTGTGAGTTTAATAATGGCACTATAGTGTCAATTTGAATAAATCTTTAATAGTGATAAATTCTTTACTATTTATGGGTGAAATGATGTGATACCTGGAATTTGCTTTAAAATATTAGAGTACTCTCAGCAATGCCTACCAAAAGAGATTGATTGATTGATTATAGAAGAAATTAGGTTGGTGAATGTTGACATTAAGTTGCGTGGTGGGTACATCATGATTTATTCTATTAATTCTCTACCTAGATGGATTTTTAAAAATGTTCAGAACAAAAAGCAAAAAAATAAAAAAGAACAAATAATATGTAACATAAAGCTTTAGAGTGGCCAACACAGGCAAAAAATACCCTGGGTCATTATTGTAATTCATCATGACCATATGATGAAAACAAAACACAAGAGATAAAGCATGACTCTTGCTAATATTAAGGCCAAAAAGTTTTTCTTGATAGTGTTCCTGCAGACACTGTATAATATAGTGTGAAAAGCATTCTAAAGCACATCCTGCATGCTTCAAAATGGCCGATGGATTCCCTTCCAGGGTTAATTCTAGAAAAAGCAGCTTTGCCAGGACCAGCAGTTAGTGTAATGGCTATGTCGCTGGACTCTCACGTAATTGACCGCAGTTCGCATCCCGGACCCGGTGGCTTAAAACTCATGTGGGGCGCGTGTGCGTGCGTGCCCAAGATCCCGCGAGGAGAATAGAGGAGAAGGGATTGTGGTGTGGCCATCCACCCTGGGAGGTGATTTCTCGCTTTCTATCTCTCTGTCTCTGTCTGTCTGGGGAGTACAGGAGCCCTATAGCAAAAACCTCTCCAAAAAAAAAAAAAAGAAAGAAAAGAAAAAGCAGCTTTGTGAAGAGCCAGTATGATACATTTTAGAAACTTCACACCCTGCTGTCTAGAGTTTCCCAATAGAGTTCATTAGCAATCTCCTTTTCATCTTTTAAAAGCCTAAGTCATTAAACATAAAAGTTTCCTATCCATTCACCCTTCTTCCATTACAGTTCTTATTATGCCTTTTTAACCTAACCCTTTCTTGGCAATTAGTTAATATACATTAAAAAAGAGATGTTTCCTTGGAGTTACTTCCTTTGGCCATTGTTTTCTGTGGTTTGTATCTCAAAAACATCTCTTTTATAACATAAAGTGGGTATTTAAAAAGCCTGTGGGGCTGGTTTTGTAAGAGTGGTAATGTACTGCCCAAGAGAAGCCAGGTGCTACATGGCAACCAGGGTTTGAATCCTCAGTATGGTCAGCCTGAAATATACCATGCATAACAGTATGTATGAGTGCCTAAGATCTGACCACTGGAATACTGAAGAAAGGGGACTGCAGTGGACCAGGCTTCTTCCTATTTTTTTTGGGAGAGATTTTGCTATAGGGCGTGTGCGCTCGCCAGAAAGGCAAAGAGAGACAGAGAGATAGAAAGCGAGAAATCACCCCCAGGGAGGGATGGCCACACCCCAATCCCTTCTCCTCCATTCTCCTCTCGGGATCTTGGGCACGCATGCACACGCACCCACGTGAGTGTAAGCCACTGGGTCCAGGACTTGAACAGCGGTCGGCTACATGGGAGTTCAGCGACATAGACATTATGCTAACTGTTGGTCCCATGTGGACTAGTCTTCTATGGAAGGTGTTTTCCCCCATCTCTCTCTTTCTCTCACATGAATGCATACATACACTTTGTCATAAATAAAGAAGAAAAAACAGGCATTAAAAATACCATTATCATTTATTCCCTTTGAAATTCTATTATTAACTCTCTCTCTGCTCTTAAATAATCTCTCGTTTTAGGGGAGCTATAATAGATGGACCAGACGAAGTAGAGTGTTCTCCATAAATATTTATCTCAAGCTTTGGCTAGGCAGCACTCAGTTTGAAATATTTCCTGGCAGTTATCTGAAATATAGATTCTTTGTGTTATTAAGTCTGAATAACACATTGTTTAGTGAAACTTTGTTAGGGTTTGCATTCTTTTGTGAAAATTGAAATTCCTAACAAGAACAAGGCAATTCCTCTAATTTGAGATGGATCAAGGGAGTGAGTACCCAGGGATAAAGCCAAGACTCTGCAGAAGATAATTGTAGTTACCTGTTATAGGTTGAACATCCCCAATCTGAAAACCTAAAATTGAAAATGCTTTGAAATTTTAATCTTTTTGAGGGCTGACATGATGCCAGAAGTGGAAAATTCCATACCTGATCTCATGTTAAAGGTTGCAGTCAAAACGCTGCAATACAAAAATATTTCAAGTAATAAAGTTACCTTCAGGCTATGTGTATAGGTATATATAAAACATAAATGGGGTCTGGCAGGTGGTGTAGTGGTTAAAGACACTGGACTTCCACATGGCAGACTGCAGTTCTAGTCTCAGACCTGGCAGCTTGCTTTCTCTCTTTTCCTTTCTTTCTCTCTCTCTCTGGGCAAATTAATAATAATAATAATAATAAAATCAAGTTAAATAAAAAATAGTTCTTTAAAAAAAATAAATGGAGGGCCAGTTGGTGACGTTTTGGTTAGGGCACTGGACCAACTGCAGTTGGCTGATTGCAGTTAGAGTCCCAGAGCTGGTGATTTGCTTTCTCACTCTCCCTTTCTGTCTTTTTCTGGTCAAATTGAAGAAGAAGAATGATAAATAAAGTTAAATGAATAATTATTTTAAGGGGCCCAGCAGGTGGTGTGGTGGTTAAGGGCACTGGACTCCCACATGGCTGACCATGGTTTGAGTCCCAGACCTGGTGACTTGCTTTCTCACTTTCTCTCTCTCTCTCTTTCTCACTCTGTTCCTCTCTGGTCAAATTAAAATAAATAAATAAATCTTCTGAAAAATGTAAATGAATTACATGCTTAGAAAAACTTGAGTCCCCTAATATCCCATTCTGTATATCCAAATATTTTAAAATTTGGAAAAAATCTGAAATCTTAAAGACTTATGGTCTCAAGCATTTCAGATAAGGGAATCTCAACCTTTAGCTTTCTATTGCTGCATAACAAATTGCCACAAATTTAGCTATTTAAAATAGTCCAGATTTATTATCTCATGCTTTCCATAGGTCAGGAGTCTGGGTACTGTTGGATGACTGCTTTGCACAAGGTCTCACAAGACTGGAAGTCAGAGCGTTGGGTCTTCCATGCTCACATGCTTGGTGGCTGAGTTTGTTTCCTTCAAGCTTTAGAATTGATGGCAGCCTGCTTTTTCAAGGTCATTAGGAGAGTGTGATCTCTAGATTCTCTTTTGAAAGACTTTATTTATTTAACTTTATTCATTGTCATTATTTTCATTTTATTTTTTTGAAGTTGATGAGAGAGAGAGAGAGAGAGAGAGAGAAAGAGAAAGAGAGAGAGAGAGAGAGAAGGTCTGGGACTTGAACTATAGTCATTCATGTGGGAGTCCAACTGCCTTAACCACTATGCCACCTGCCAGCCCCATAGCATGTTGTTTAACAACGTTTCACAATCTGAGCCTGACTATTGGGAAACAAAAATGGCAGACCTATCAACCTGAAGATCCAACAATATGGAAAAGGAACTACTGGTCTTTTGAAGGATGGCATCTCAATGTCATTGGCAAGTCCAGAATGCCTGATATACTGGTAACTACTTTTTTGTGGTCAGGTCCCAACAGGTCTCTGATATAAGGGAGTTCAGTCTATGCTGAAGGCAGAGAGGGAGAGGACATAAAAACAAATGTTGAGTTTTCCACACAGTAAGGCATCTGTGTCAAGGTGGCTATATGTGTCAACATCAGGGAATCCCTCCTCTTGGGAGCCAGGAGGAAGTCTCAAAACTAGAAGAGCAAGATGTTGTCCAAATCAATCCAGCTTCAGAGACATTCTATTAGTGACAAATACCCCTTCTCCAAGAAACAATGAAGTGTTTTGTGTGCTAACAACTGAGCTTAAAAAAAAAACGTAGAATAAAATTCTGCATTTTTATAAAACTTGATAAAACATAGTATTTCAAACTATACAGTCACCCGAAGTACAGTTATCAAAAATGCACAGCCTTCCCTTGGCATTTCCAGCACCTTCAGCTTTCTGTGCCTGGTCTGTTTTGGCATCTCCGTTTTCTGTAGAGTTATTTCCATCCTTGCCAGCATCAGCTTTTCCCTTTTTTTACTTTGGGTACCTTCTTTCCCTTCTTTGCAGGGACCTTTTTAGGCTTGGGCTCTGGTTTTGGAGTAACAGGTCTCACAGATAAGCTTGCAGATCTTCTCTGCGGTTCATCCTTCACCTTGGCTTTGTCTTCTTTGACATCTTATTCAGCTTTTCTCTTGGGCATGGTGGTGACCATGGTGATGGTGGGTGGGACGGTGGGTGGTGGGATGTGGGACGGGCGGTGGGACATGGGATGTAGGCGCTGGGCGCAGGGGATGCAGCGGCACATAGGCTTTGATTGGTCCCAGGGCTTTCGCCTCTTCTTCACACTGCTCTTGCTTGTTATTGTTAATGAAACTTGAAATGGAAGGGTGAAAATAGTTAAATATAGCCTTGCTAGCTAATGAATCAAAATACTTTTTTAAAAAGAATTATTTTAACTTTATTTATTTTAATTTGACCAGAGAGAGACAGAGTGAGATGGGAGGGGGAGTGAGAAAGCAAGACGCCTGGTCTGGGACTCAAAGTGCAGTCAGCTATATGGGAACCCAGTGCCCTTAACCACCACGCCTCCTGCCGGCCCCAAAATACTTTTTAAAAGTATGTGCATACGTAATTTTCACAGGGGACCTAGAAAGCAGAGGTACAGTTTTCCATTATAGTCTCTTTTTTGCTTAGCAAAGGCATTTGTCTTGTTCTTTTCTCACGTAATTTTTATGTTTATCATTTTAAGGGATAAAATTGATTCAGATGGAGGCATTTTACATTACTTACTGTCTTAACCAGGTTAATTGAGGGTATATTGAAAAACAATAAAAGTCACTGTTCTTTGCATATAGTTCCATAAATTTAGATAAGCACATGTACCAGGGGATTTCAGAAACTTCATGGAAAAATGGAATTAAAGTGCAAATTGATTTTTTTATGAAAATTTTGAAATGCATGTGTAGTTTTTTCTTTCTACACATTTTCCATAAACTTTTTGAAGACTTTTATATTTGTGTAACCATTGTCACAATCAAGATATAGAATAACATTTGCGTCCCTTTGTAGTTGAGCCCTCCTCTCACACCCCATGCCCTCACAATCACTGATTTGTTATCTGTCAGTATAGTTTTGCTTTTTCTGTAGTGTCATGTAAATGGAACCATACATTTTATAGCTTTTATGGTGTGGCTACTTTCACTAGGTATAATGTATTTGAGATTGTTCAGTAAAGATATAGAGTTATCCAAGAATGGTTTGGCTCTTGCCCAGCTCCTGGGTGTAACCTCTGAGTTCCTGGTATCCTCCCAGCTTGTCTATGCTGACAACATTGTCCATGATCAAGGGTGTTGAGCCATGTACTTACCAGCCCTTCCTCTATAGGGGCTGGGGGCTAAAGCCAGACATGCCCACAGTCATTCCTAGCTATGTTCAAACTTAAGCAAATCCTAAATACTAAGCCTCAAGTGAGCTTCCCTGGTTATCAACACTGCCTGCATGTTGTCACACGTTGCTGGGAGAAATAAGCACTGTCTGCATGACTCCACTGGGCTAGCACAGCAGGTACCTTGTGCCCGTTGGTGCTCCTGGACCCAGTCCTGTACCCCTCTTGCTTGTGCTAATTTTTGTTTTTTTCCTGTGAAGCCCGAGAGAGAGGGGGTGGGGGGAGGGATAGGAGAAAACACCCCTAACAGGGAATGGTCACAGTGCAGTCCCTTCTCTGTCTCTCACTCCTTTCAAGATTTTGAGTGTACATACACATATGCCAGGCATGTTTCTTAAGCCACTGGGTCTAGGACTCCCAACCATGTGGTTGGCCGTGTAGGATCCAGGTGCACCAGGTCATGGAGCCAGCCTGCTCTTTACAAATTTTAATCTGTATCATTTTACTATAATAAACTGTGAGGATGAGCACAAGGGGTTTCTTTTGAGTTTTTTTAAGTCTAGTGAGTGAGTAGACATGAGGGCCAAGTGGCTGCAGAGGTTCATCCACATTGTTGCATTTTTTCATTGTTGAATAGCATTTCATAGTTTGTCTCTTCCCCAGTTGAAGAGGCAACTGGTCATTTTTGGCTGGTTCCAGCTTTTGGCACAAATAAATCTGCTATATACATTTGTGTACAGGCAGTTTTTTATGTGAGCATAGGTTTTTTAAATTTCACTTAGATAAACATCTGAAAGTTGGGTGCTGGGTAATTTGAAGAGTATGAGTTTAACTTTATTAGAAAGTGCCAAACTCTTTTGCAAAGTAAGTAAGTGCCTGTCACTGTCAGCCAGCGCCATATGATAGAGTTCTGATTGTTCCTCATTCTCCTTAACACTTGGCATATGTGTGTGGTAGCCTCTCATTGTGATTTTAATTTGCATTTCCCTCATAACTAATGATAAAGTGTCTTTTTTGTGTACTTGTCACTATATATCTTATTTGAAATATTTCTTCAGATTCATCCAATTTAAAAAGTTGAGTAGTTTTATTACTGAATTTTGAAAGTTCCTTAAATATTCCAGATACCAATCCTTCATCAGATAAATATTTTTCAGATATTTTACTCTATTCTGACCTTTCAAGAGCTGAAGTTTTTTGCTATTTATTTATTTATTTATTTATTTATTTATTTATTTGGTTTTTGCTATACAGTGGTAGGAAAAGTGAGAAATCACCTTTCTGAGGGGGTGGCCAGGCTGCAATCCCTTCTTCCTTCTCCTCCTCAGACTTTGGTATACATGCACACACATGCACCTGGTAGTCAATCACGTGGGACTCCAGCACCTTAACCACCATACTACCTGCTGGCCCAAGAGCCGGTTTTTATTTTCAATGAAAAGTCTTCCAACTTTTTTCTTTTCAAGTGTATTGTGGCTGTCCAGTTCCTTATCTTACATAATTTTTAAAAGATTTAATTATTTATTTAATTCTATTCGTTATTAGTATTTTTTAATTTGACCAGACAGAGACAGAGAGTGAGAGAAAGAGAAAGCCAGAAAGCAAGCCACCAGGTCCGGGACTCAAACCGTGGTTGGCCAAGTGGGAATCCAGCACCTTTATCCATCACTCACCTGCCGCCCCACCTTATATAATTTTACAGTAAGCTTGTTGATGTTAACAAAAAAATTTATGCTAGTATTTTTATTGACAGTGTCTTGAATTTGTAGATCAATTTGGAGAATTGATCTTTGTAATACTGAGTTGTAAGATGCCTGCACTTGGAATATATCTCTTATTTAGAGCTACTTTTATTCATCAGGTTTACAGTTTTCTGCATAGAGATCTTGTTTATATGTATTTTTTGGTGCTGTTGTAAATGGTACCATTTTTAAATGTCTTTTCCAATTTTTCATTTTCCACTATAATGTTTACATTATTGATCTTGTATCCTCAACATTGCTAAATTGTTTATTAGATCTAAGACCTATGATGTTTCAACTTTATGGTGGGTCTGTCAGTATATTACCCCATCTTAAGTTGAGGAGCATGTGTACTTATGATGGTTCTACTTAAGGATTTTTCACTTTATGGTAGGTTGATCAGGACATTAAATGCATTTTCTGCTTAGACTGTTTCTGATTTACAGTGGATTTATCAGGTTGTAATCCCATTGTAAATTGAGTATCGGTACACTTTGTAAGTTTTCCTATATAGACAACTACTTTTGTGAGATCAGTAACATTTATCCTTTCTTTCATTTGTGTTTGCATGATGTGTATTTTTTTAATTTAAGGTGTTTTTTATTTAAAGTGGGTTTTTGATAGAAATAGATAGTTGAGTACCGCTTTTTATGTAATTTGACAATTTCTTTTAATCCAGTCGTCTCTTTATCTTGCCTGGGGATTTCTTTTTGATCATTCCCACTTAAAGTAGTTATTGACATAGATTAAAATCTTTGCTGGCTCTTTTTTGTTTGTTCCAGTTCTTTGTTTCTGTATCCTACTTTCTCTTGGCTAATTCAATATGTTTTATGATTCCATTTTATCTTTTTTATTAGATTATTATTTATACCTTCCTTTCCATTCTTTTTGTGTGGGTGCTCTAGCATTTACAATATACATTTTTTTTTTTTTTGAGAGGTTTTTGCTATAGGGCGCATGCGCTCGCCAGACAGACAGAGAGAGACATAGAGACAGAAAGCGAGAAATCACCCCCCAGGGGGGATGGTCACACCGCAATCCCTTCTCTTCCATTCTCCTCTCGGGATCTTGGGCACGCATGCACACGCGCCCGGCATGAGTTTTAAGCCACCGGGTCCAGGACGCGAACCGCGGTCGACTATGTGGGAGTCCAGCGACATAGCCATTACGCTAACTGCTGGTTTCCTACAATATACATTTTTAATTAATCACATTGTGTCTTCAAATAATGTATCATTTTATGATAGTGTACGAGCATCAGAACCATATCTTTCCAATTTCTCTCTGCTGTATGCTCTGTTTCTTCCATTTTACTTTCACTGGTACTATAAGCTTACAGAGCATTGCTGTAGTTTTGCCTGAGTCAGTATCCTTTGGAATGGTTTAAAAATGTGGAAAACACAATTTTGTATTTACTTTTATTTTAGCATTTCAAGAGATCTTTGTGTGTGTGTGTTTTTCAACATAGGCCCAAGCTTCTGTCTTGTATTATATTCATTCTTCTTTAGAAATGTCATTTTACATTTCTGTTATTGTAGCTCTGTTAGTATTGGCTGACTCCATTATTTTTTGTCTGAAAAAATATTTTGTTATTAGTAGTAAAAGTTATTCTTTTGGAGTATAGAATTTTCAGTTGACAGGATTTTCTTTCAGCACTTTAAAGATGCCCCTCTATTTTCTTCTGTCATGACTATTTTCTGACGGTGAGTAGTAGTCTGTTACAGTTTTTACCTTTATCCTTCTGAATATAATATATTGACCTACTTTTCTTCAAGATTTTATTTTTTCTATTTTTCGTCTTTGAAATTCGAAGGTAATTTATCACTCTGGGTTTCTATTAGTTTTTTGAATATGTGATTTGATGTCTTTTTAAATTATTTTTGAAAAAATACTCATTATCATCTCAAATAATGTATCTTTTATGTACTTTCTTTGTGAGATCTCAGTTAAGTCGTTTCAATTGTTTACTGTATTTTCTATACTTGATATTTTGTTCCAGTCTTTATTTTTTGTTTACTTTCAAATTTAACTTTGGTAAATTTCTTTTGCCTTATCTTCTATCAGTTCTTTCCTCAGCTGTGTCAAGCATACTCTGAAAGGCTTTTTTCATTTCTGCTACTGCATTTTAAATTTTTATTATTTCACTTTGACTTCTATTTTTAGCAGTTCAGTTTGACTTACAGTTTCTGTATGTCTGATATATGCTATCTGATCATGCATATTGGTTGTCCTTTCCATTTGAATCTGTTATTATTATGGAGAATCATTTTAAATTCCTCGGCAGATAGTTCCAACATTTGAATTATCTTTGGGTCTGCTTCTGCTGATTGCTTAGTCTCCTGAGAGGATTTGTTTGTCCTTGAGTTTTTTTGTGATTTATAATTTTTGAACAAAAGCCAACCACCATTTACAGACTAGTGGAGATTAAGGTAGATAGTATTTATGCTGAGAAGTGGGCATGACTCTTGCTCTGCTAAATTGTTAGCATGGGACATTGAATCAGTCTTGCCTGCAGTTGGTGAGGGTTTATGTTTTTTTTGTTGTTGTTGCTCTCATTACCAGTGTACCATTAATGTTAAATCTTTCATCATCAACTAGCACCTAACGTAGGGGTTGATTTGCTGTAAAGTTTTGACTTTTTATTCTGCCTTTATACCTTTGAGCCTTACCTGCACACCTGTAATTCAGAATGGATCTCTGTCTACTCTTTTCTTACTTTTCTAGAAGTAAAGTACTGTCATTTATTACAGGGAGCTGGTTTGTATTTTTAGTGAGCAAAAGTCCTTGAGAACTGAATAGCTTTGTGGTGGGGTCTTCTCTTTTGTCTCAGACCAACCTAAGTCTTCCACAGTCCTCAGTAATCCTGCTTCTTTACAATGGACACCTTTATTGTTTTGAAAGCAATATACTTTTCTGTCTCTTCCTATTTCAGTACCCAGTAGGAATTTTTTCTTCAGGTGGGGGGAGAAAAAGCAAATAAGTAAAATTAAGAACATTCTAGGGGCCGGCAGGTGGCGTGGTGGTTAAGGGCGCTGGATTCCCGCATGGTTGACTGCAATTGGAATCCTGGACCTGGTGGCTTTCTCTCTTTCTCACTCTACCCTTCTCTGGTCAAATTTAAATAAATAAATAAAGTTAAATCATTTAAAAAAAAAAAAAAAAGAATATTCTCAATTGCATACAATATCCAGGCTTCATAAATACACTTCTAATGGAACTGAACTATTGAGGGAGAAATAATGACTGCTTATCTGTTGCAAATAATAATGATGTAATTTTTAAAATTATAATAGTAAAGGAAATAATAAATAACAAATCTTGAATCATGAACACTTTGTAGATGTTCATGATTTATTTTTACATATTTTACACTGATATGATCATTTCCAACATCAAGATGTAGGACATTTCCAGCACCCTTACGCCATTTCACAGTTAATATGACTTACTCCCCAGGGTAAGCAGTACCATAAATTCTATCTACATCCATTAGAGTAGTAAAAATTGATTCCTTTAACAATTTGTCACATTTTTCTTATTATATTCTCTCTAATTAAAAAAACCTATGTATTAAAAAGAAACCTATAAATGACTATATCATTTGTGATTTTGATTTCTTTACCTTGTCTTTGATTTTATTTTGCCCCATTTAAAAAATGGAAATTTTATTTCCATTTCATCCCAGTTCTTTTATATATTTCCCTCTGGATTGAAATATTAATATATTTAAGTCTCCTGCATCCTAAAATACTTCCTAGCTACTTCCTTCATAAGCATTCTTCCATTCCTATCCTCCTCAGCTGTTGAGAGCCTCTCAACAACCACCTGCCCAGTGCATAACATAGTTATTCCGTAGTTCCATTTCTTTATTCTATTTGCTGAGGATGATTTCCAAAGAGTGGAATGACTGAGTCAAAAGGTATGATTTGTTTGGAACCAGCAGTTAGCATAATGGCTGTGTAGCTGGACTCCCACGTAGTCGACCGCGGTTTGCGTCCCGGACCCGGTTGCTTGAAACTCACGCCGGGGTCATGTGCTTGTGTGCCCAAGATCCCGAGAGGAGAATGGAGGAGAAGGGATTGCGGCATGGCCATCCCCCCTGGGGGGTGATTTCTCGCTTTCCGTCTCTCTGTTTCTCTCTGTCTGGCGAGCGCACGCACCCTATAGCAAAAACCTCTCCGTATGGTCAGATTGATTCCTAGAAGTACTTTACCGAATTTACATTACTACTAGAGTAGAGTGCATATTTATTTTACTTGATTATCATTGACAATAATTGCTGTTTTTTAATTCCTGTTTATTTCATAGAAAAGTACTAAATCTGTTTTGTATTTCTCCTGTGATTAACAATGGATGCACCAACAAGTTTAAAATTTTAAATATAGGTTTGAATTATAAAACTTCTAGGAAGAATACCAAAGAAACCTGTATTTTCTTTTTAAAATTTTTTACTTATTCGTTCCATGAGAGAGAGGGGAGGAAGAAAAGACAGAAAAGACAGGTATTTCAGTGGGGTCTTCATACTGCAATCCACTCCTGGCCTCAGCAGTTCTGGGTCATGGGCAGATGTACACCTACCAATTTGTAGAGATCACCTTGGGGCATGAACCTGGGACTCTTCCTCTTGAGTCCAGCATTGCAAAGCACTATGGTAGCACCAAAACAGTTTCTGACCCTCTTACAGAGTATTTTCTAAGCATGGCTTAGGACTAGGATATAAAGATATTAGCATATTTGTGTTAAATTTAAGGACTCGTGTATATAAGTGAATAAAAGAATTGTGGGGACAGCAGATACGTGGTAGTTAAGGCACTGGATTCCCACATGGCCAATTACAGTTCAAGTCCTAGGCCTGGCAACCTGAAAATAAAGCTAGGTGTATGTGCACCCAAGATCCTGAGAAGACTGGAGAAGGAATTGTAGTGTGACCGTCTCCCTCTCACCCCCCCCCCCCCGGGGGGGGGTGATTTCTGACTTTCCTCTGTCTCTGGCTAGCAAGCACATGCTCTGCAGCAAGAAAAAAAGTGTTGCAAAGGAAGGAAAGAAGCATCCATGCAAATTTAGATGTAAAAACGCAATGAATGGGGCTAGCAATTGGTAATGATTAAGGCTTTGGATGCCCATATGGCTTATTGCAGTTTCAGACCCGACTTGGCAGCTTGAAAATCATGTCCGGTATGTGTGCATGCATGGGTATCCAAAATGTCAAGACGAGAATAGAAGACAAGGGATTGTGGCCCGGCCTTTTACCTGAAGGGTGATTTCTTGCTTTCCCTCTCTTTCTCTGGAGAGCTCACTCATTCATGGCAAATATCTAAAAAAAAAAAAAAAAAGAAGAAAAGAAAAGAAACCCAATTGACATTAAAATAATTTTGTAGTTAGAATAGTTGAATAATTCTTAGCTATTATAGTCAAGAATATATTCTTGACATACAAGACATGCAACATTAAAGGTTTCAATGTAAATGTTTAATCTGTAAGGTAGAGTATCCCAAAAATTATTTTATTTCAAGTAAGTTTGGATTTACATAATTTTTAATATATTATTTTTATGACTAAAATTAGCAGAATAAAGTAGCAGTTCTGCAGTGATCTTTATAAACTGTGCTTATGGCTGCCTCTGTGGCACAGTGATTAAGGGAATTGCATCCCACATGGCCAACAACTGTTAGAATCCTAGCCCTTGTGGTTTGAAAAGCATGCTGGGCTGTGCCCACACTCTTGATGGGAAGAGGAAATGGAGGAAAAAGAATTGTGATGTAACCATGCTCTATTATGAGGTGCTTTCTCTCTTTCCCTCCCTTTCTCTCTGTCAAGTGCATGAGCCCTCTGGCAATTAAAAAAGAAAACACCAAAAACTTATTATTTAATTGAGAGTCCTTTAGTCTGTACTATTAGTATGTACATATTAGGATTTATTATACATATCTTCCACGAGACCTTTGAAATCTTTGTAACTAAAAATAATGTGTTTTACTAATAATTAGGAAGATTACTTTTGTTCATCTTGTGACATTTTTCAGGTTTGAACCTGCTGTGTGACAGGAGCATATACTTTGCTACTTACTGAATTGCCTGGAACCCTTGAAAGGGAGCTTTTAAGAATGCTAAAGATTATGTTACTCTTCAAATTTTATAATATAATCGATGCCCAGAGGAGCAAAGTGGTTTGCTCAAATTGTATAGCATCAGTAGTTAGTAGCAGAAGTAACCTAGGCTTCTTCGATTTATCTCTCATTCTACCATATTATATGACTAATTTTTCATTTGCTGTCATTGGGACTTAAATACACGGAAGCATCTATTTGTAAATGACTCTTATGTGACTTGATTATGTGACGTTTTGTTAAAAATGTTAGTTATTAGCCTTCTGAGTATTTCTCTTATCCATTTAATCTTAGATAATATCAAAATACATTATGGACTAGCAGAAAGTTTGGGGAATGTTGATCTTAATTTTTAAGTTTGTAGTTAAAATCTTTTACTGAAGTCTGAATTTTCATTATGTGTGCCAACTGTGATTTTTAAAGTGAAAGGTAGGAAGGACTTCCATTATTGAGCTTCTATGAACACAAGCTTTGGAATTGGAACAGTATTTTATATACTACACTTTTTCTTAATTGAGTAAGTTATCTGTAGTAGTAAAGCATATGTGGGGTCAGAAGAGGCAATGCTTTCCTTTATGTAGAGTAATTTATTTTTATTACATATTTATGTTTTGTAGTATGTTTTAAATCTCATTATATGTAATCATGTGGCTTTTTAAGAATGTGCCAAAGAAAGAATGACTGAGAATTCTCTGTATTTCACTGCTAGGTCTTGTTTTGTTTTGGTTTTGTTTCTTTGAAACCGTATGCCATTAATTTGAGAAATGTATTTCAGAGCTATCTGTTCTTGCTCATAAAGTTTCTCTGTTATGTAAAATCTATTTAATGCCTTCATCTGTGGAGTATAGCTAGCATGCTAAGATTTTGAGTCATTTTTTAGTTCAGATTTTACTTTGATTTTTCCTCATTTACTTCTTTACTATAAGTTGAGAAGCTTTTTTTTACTTAATACACGTTTGTGGTTATGAACAGAGCCACCTGTAGGACCACTAGCTGTGCAGCCACTAACATGTGGCAGTAGTGAATTTGTGACTAATAGAAACATGACCCTTTAGGAACCTAACCTGTTTGCAAAGTGTAACTTGCATCTAGCATATTTCAGTGGTAGTTAATGGAGCATTTATGAGAGAGATCGTTGATGAAACAGAAAAAAAATGCCATGGGACATTTCAGGAAGATGCTGTGCACCCCATGGCACCTTTTCACCTTTTCATTTCTTGTAGTTGCTCACTGAGTAGATTAGGAATTTTCGAATGCTGTTTTCATTCTTTCTAAAATTTTTTTTAATAATTAAAAAAATCAGATTTAAGTCTCCTTTTTTAATAGAGGAGAGAATGTTGAAAAGAAGTGGTAAGTTCCTGTAGAACCAGAATTGAAACTGGAAATTGGTTAACAGATATGGAAAACATACATGCCATTAGAGACCTCCTAAAAGGTTCTTTCTTGTTTTTCCTTTCTTTTCTATCGTTTTCTCCCTGTCTTCCTCTCTTCTACATTTGCATCAAGAAGACAGAAAGTTTTGTTTGTATGTTGGTTTTATCAAGGACATTATTTGAGACTCTTTAGAAGACTAAAAATAGACTGGTGTTTTGGATATACACTCATAGGATCAGTTTTGGCTTTGTATTAAATTGGTAGTTTGGTAACAAAATGAATGTTTTTCTTGTGAATTGTAACTCTTTCTCTGTATTTGTTCTTTAGAAATTTCCCTATAAACAACCTTGCTATTTTGCTGAAGCACACGATTTTGGCCATTTAGCATTGTACCTTGATGAAATGGAATGCTGTATGTAAGACAGTATTATACAGGTGATGAATAACCCTGTAGGAAGAATAGGAACTCTGTTTTTTGTTTTTAAAAACCCTCTGCAGAATGACCATACAGCAATGGCCCTTCTCCTCCATTTTCCTCTCAGGATTTTGGGCATGAATGCATATCCACCTGTCACATTTTTTCAGGCTACAGAGTCTGAGACTCAAATCTCGGAGTCAGCCACGTGGGATCCAGCGTCTTAACCACCATGCAACCTGCTGGCCCCACGAACAGGAACTCTTTTCTTATGACTATGGACTTAAGAGGTTCCTCTTGGTTGGGTTGTGTTTAGACAAAGGTTTCTTTTGCTGTATTTGTTCATTAATTCATTCAGTAACATTTAGTCTTAGCAAGGTTTAATAATTGCTGGGAATATAATTATAGACAATATAAAGGTAGACTATTCTTGGCTATATGGAGCTTATATTCTATTAAGGGAGACAAATATAAAGCAATTACACAATAAGTGGTGTAAATATAGTTATGGCAAGTACTAAGGCCAATAGTGACATGTTTAGAAAATCTATGCTCGGGAAATTTGACTTTGGTAATCAGGGATGGGTTCCTTAAGGAAGTGATATTTGAATTACTTCATCATTATAATCTTGATTGAAGAATTAATTTTTAATTAACGCTTAGTGAAATACCTGAATACCAGTCATTTAAGGTTTAGTAATAAACATAGTAATATTAAATTTTCATTTTGTACTAATTTTGGTCTTCTACTTGCATAATTGGGTTGAAACTCTTGATTTCCTTCATTTAATACTGACTTTCACAATTCCTAGATGTACCGGTATGTATAGACTAAAGACTTCATAAACTCAAACCAGTCTTTACAGTTGACAGTTAATGAAAGCCTCTAACTGTAATAGCTTCAAAAAATACTTGTTGAAATGCGTTAAACTTATATGTCATTCCATTGATACCTCCTTTGGTAAACAAACCAAAGCATTTCTAATGTCTGTCTTTCCAGATAGTCTGAGAACTTCTCAAGGACAAAGACCCTACGTATCTCCAGACCCTTGCAGGATGTGAGACATATCGTAAGTGCTAAATAAATATTAAACAAATTAATTATGAATAATCTGTGTTAATAAGGAGAAAGCACCTTGATAACTGATCCTCATGTTTCTTTTAAGAGTTTCAGGTTTCATTGGTTAAGAGCAGAGGGCCATTGATATCATAAGGCCTGGATTTGTAAAACGGTTCCTTACTGTGTATTTTTAGGCAAGTTATTACACGTCTTTAAACCACATTTTCCTCATCCTTAAGATAAAGTCTCATGATTTCTGTGAAGTACTTAGCGTAGTGTCTGACATATAGTAAGTGTTCTATAAATGGTGCCTGCTGTTATTGCAAGAGACTCGAGTTAAGCTTTTTTATATGTTTGTTGCATCTACTGGTTAAAGAGGTACCTATAGGGGCACAAAATACTGGTATGTATGAGAACAGATAATCGAACCTTTCTATAATTATGGCACGTCAAAATGAAAAATTTCTAACTAGTAGGCTGTTTACTCATTGAAACTACATGAACTGCTAATGAATTTGGCAATTCACTATGTAATTATGATTATTACAACAAAAATTTCCTTCCTTTATTATAAGTCAGGTTTTAAAATAAACCAAATAGGTTTTATAAATACATTTTTATGGACTAGAAAATCAAATAAGAGAAGGCATCCCCACCCCTGCCAGGGGTGGCCACACCACAGTCTTCTTTTTCATTCTCCTTTTGATTTGGGGCATGCACACACATGCACCTGGCATGTTTTTCAGGTTACTCAAACTGCGCAGTAGCCATGTAGGACCCAGTCACCTTGACACCAGGCTGCCAGCTGGCCCTCTTTCTCTTTTCTTTACATTGATTAATAATGACATTTTTTGAGGATCTTTATAAAAGTAAAAATGTAAGGAAACTCATTGATTTAAAAAAAAAAACAAATATTCTAAGATTTGAAATCCTGACTTTAAAATCTCTTTTAATTACATATTATTTACAAAGTTATGATTTGCTGGCAGAAATAAATAATGCAGGTCATCCCCCTCTGGAACAAAACAAAGTGGAAAAATGCCAGTGAACAAACAAAAACTGTTTAAGGATGTCTTATTCTACATTTTAAAAAATGTACTTCAGGTTTCTCAAAAGTAAAATATCTCAAATTAGTGCAAATCCCGAAGCATTGGCCATAGTCAAGAGATAGAATAGAATTAGGAATATATTTCTAGGAATATAAGATACTTGATTAAAATATTATAGGGGTATATACATTATATATATATATATATATATATATATATATATATATATATATGATCATCTGAAATACTTTCTATGAAATATTGTGTTTGATTTGTTGGATTTACTTGCCTTTCAGAGGACTTAAAAATGATGGAATTCAACATGTAGAGGGGGTTTCTAGGGACTCATTTAGAGGAACTTGCTTACAAAATTGAAAACAGCTGGCAGTTTATTTTAAGTCAACCTGACAACCTATTATCTAAGAATATGATTTAGTGAATGGGATTTATGTAACTGTTATATTTGTATTGCTTTTTCAAATGGCTTTACATATATTTTTTTTCTTTTGCTTCTAGGATATCACTAAGAATTAGGAATCAGGCTTTTTTTTTTTTTTTTTTTTTTTAACAATTATGCCCAATGTCACAAAGCAAATCATTGATAATTTGGTATCTGAATTGGGTCTTATGCTTATCTTTCTGTATGTTACTTTCATGAAGTTATTCGACTGGCTTCTTGGTCTAAATTGAGATTTTAGAAATCTTAGTCTCTAATTCTCAAGATAATTTGCTAAGTATCATGCCACATATGCTTGGAAATAAAATTTCCAAATTAAAATTTTTCTAATATGCATTTTTAGACATAGTTTCCTTTGTCTATATATTACAGTTCTGTGTTTGGTTTTTAGAAAAGCAAAATTACCATTATGATTAAACTCCGTCTTCTTTGTAATTTCGTTTCCAACATATTAGAAGTGGCCTTGTTTTCCACTTCAAACAGCCCAGCTTGGGTGTTCCAGAGAAAGCAGATAAAAGCTTTATGTTTTATTTTAAACATTCAGATTACTGTAGGGTAAACTACTTTTAAAGAAGTAATTTTTAAAATAGAAATTAAGAAAAATCTAAGAAGCTGAAGTTTAGAATAATTTTTTATTGGAATAGAATTTTTGAGGTTTATTATAGTACTATCACTGAAAACTCAGTTGAGATTTTAAACACAGCCTTTAAACGTTATAAAGTCTGTCTGAAATCAAACTGCTCAGTGTCATCTATAAGGAGGTTTGATTTGGAAGAATTCAATAGTGTAATCAAGGCAGGAGTAATGTTCCAAGTTGGGAGATTTGTATGGTTATCAAGTCCGACTGTGATTGGATAGGAAGTAAACATTTTATTGAATGGTGATTGGCTAAAATCCTTTTCATGGTATTTTGTAATGACTGAGTCTGGAGCTGGTCCATTTTTATTATCTGTCCACTGTGTTTGAGCTATGTACTAGTACTAAAAGTACTCAAACTGGTGAAGAGACAGTTTGTGAAATTTAAGGATGCCAACAAAAGCCCGCAACAGAGCGTTTGGCGCTCCTGTAACAAAGCAGTGGCGAGGCATAAATCCCTGAATACAAACGCATAGTTTCGCTGCAAATGGGAAGATTGAAAGGATGACAGCTTTTTTTTCTTATTCATTTAAAGTCGTGGACTGTTGTTCTGCTGTGGCTGAGTTCTATGGGTTTAGTTTTCAGTAGGAAATGTTACTCTGCTTTGCTTCTGTGACTTCAGGATGCCAGTCCAGGTTAGCTCAGTCGGTGGGCACCATGTGATCTGAAAACATCACTTTGGAGATGAGGCGTTGAACCAAGAGTTTATTTTGTGATTCAGAGTGGAACGAGCACATTTGACTTAACGCCTCACTGTTCACCTTTGAGGGAGCGACGAATAGAAAGGTGGACCCCAAACGCTGCCCTAGCTTCGCTGATAGACAGCATTCTCTGACCCCCTGCGTCCCGCTCGGCTCCTGGCTGGGAGTAGCCGTCGCGCCGCGAGCCTGGCGCGCCGGCCCTCGGGCCGCCAAAGCCGCAGCGCCGGGCACTACTTTCCGTCTGCGGTGGCTCCGCCGACCCTCCCGCGGCTCGCTCCCCCGCCCGCGCTGGCGGAAGGAGACGCGCGGCGCGCTCACTGCCGCCAGTGGACGGGGAGGCGGAGTAGTACTGGCCGCGGCGCGGTGGCGGCGGCGGGGACCGGGGTTGCCTCCGGGCCTCCGATGAACGTGTGGGAATTTCTGTCAGTTTCTTTTTGTGGAGCTGTAGTCCCAGCCTGCGAGTCTGGGAGTCCTGGGGAGTGTTGGGGCCTGTGAGGGTCCGAGGTCGCCGTGTCCTGGGCAGAACGTCCGGTGCGCCCCCGAGTCTGCGCTCGCCCGGGGGGCCGCTGCGGTCTCCCAGTCCGCTCCCCTCAGCATGGGCGGCCGGTAGGAGCGAGGTTTCTCTGGGTCGCTCGCAGTGGAGGAGGCAGCGGCCACTTTGGCAGCGACGGCTATGGCGGTGGAAACGCGGCCGGAGCTGGTGGGGAAGCGGTTCCTGTGTGTGGCGGTCGGTGAAGAGACGCGTCCGGAGCGCGGGGAGAGCGGACGCAGCTGGCGGAGCTGGAGAGCCGGGATCATCCGAGCGGTGTCTCACAGGGACAGCCGCAATCCGGACCTAGCGGTAAGAGCGAGCGCCCCGGTCCTGCCTGCCGGCGTCCGCACCCGCTCTCGAAGCCGAGCGCTGGTGGGGTCCTCTGGCACCTTGCTTCCCGGCCAACCGGCGGTCACGCCCCTCTCTGGGGCCAGGTCGGGTCTGACCACATCCCGTGACCGTGTCACCGCCTTCGTCGGTGCGGCTTCAACGGCTGAGGCAGCGGCCTCAGAGTGGGACCGCCTGGTGTCCGGGTCAGTTGGCGGGGGTTCGTCTTGGCCCAGTCCCGGAGGGGTTTGCGCGCTGCCCGCTGTGGCGCTGGGCGGTGGGGGCTGCAGACTGGGCGCCGCGGCCTCGCGGGCAGGTGGGGTGGGGGCCGGCCTCGCGGGGCGGTCGTGGCCAGCTTCACTGGCATCTTTTTCCTGGCCAAAGTCTTAACATTGCAGGGGCTTGAGAGTTCACACTTATTCCGGAAGGTTGCTGAAGGGAGAGGCGAGGAAAGAGAAAGATTTGTGGTTTTCCAGTCAGTCCTGGTGTGTGTGTGTGGGGGGGGGGGGGGGGGGGGGGGAGAGGCGCCAAGGCCATGGAACTGGCGGTGCCCTAATTCATCCTCCATTTAGATGCTTGGCTTCGAACCATAAACGATGAGATGAAATTTTAGGTATGCAAGAAATAGACATTGATCTTTCTTTTCCGTAGTGTACTTTTGTTGGTGTTGGAAAATGGATAGTGTGGTAGAGTGAAGATATTCCTGGGTTTTGTACACTTTAAAATAGACCAAGAAATGCACATTCTGGTGTTAAATATTTTGCAGAACCTTAACATGTCTTTTTTTCATTGCTTAATTTCCTTACATGTAACACTACCAGTGTTTTCTCTCAATAGTGTAGGTATGTGCATGATTTTCAGATATGCTCTGTGTTCTAAGCATATTATCACTGGAGACAGACAGGTTGAAGGTTAGGGAAAGAGTAGAAACAGGACATGACTAGTCTTCCCAAAGTTTATTTATGAATACATAATCGATGATACTTAATTTCTAGTGCCCTAGGGCATTTTCTTGTTAAGTGAAAATTCAAAATGGGGTAGTAATTTTTCCCTTCATGGTGTATGCAGGCTTATAGTTCCAAATTCACTATAGTACCTGTACACGTATTTTAATATTTTTGTTACAGTTTGAGTGTGTGTAAGCCTTGTTTCCATCACCAAATTCAGTGATAATGGTTTCTGAAGCATTATTAATATCAACATGATAGAGCAAAGTATTTTTTTCCTACTGTTTACTTTTTTTCCTACCTAGTTACTTCTAACTAAGCAGAATAGAGGCAGTTTTTAAGATTTTTGTTGGCTATTCTTGTTTAAAAGAAGAAAAAGAATCTCTAAAAATATTACTGTTACTTATGGTTCTAAAAATTGTGACAGTTCAGTTTAGTAGCTGCTTTTATTTTCATGTGAAAGTGGTGCTGAATGTTTTTCCTTTTGCTCTGATATGAAGATTCTCATGGCTTTTATGTGGGAGCTAATTGGATTATGGTTTTTAGCATTTTAAATTATTTCAAAATAAACATGAAGCAATAGCTTGTGTTTTCATAGTATTTTGTTTTCATAAATATGTGAAAATAAGGAAGTACAGTTTTAAAGCATGGATATCGATGGTGATTAGTCATGCTATCAAACTTAAACTTGAAAGATGTAATTTGTTAGTTGGGAATTTAAATAATATAAAAAGGGGGTTTGCATCATGTTTGTAATAGACAAGGTATTAAAATGGGTTTTTAAATTAAAAATTAATTACTGTAGAAATTTTGAGGATTGACTGGAAAGGATAGGAAGGAATTTCTTTGGGATATGTATTCTGTCAGGATATAAAACATTTCCATATATATGCACAAACATAGATATTTTAAATTCACTGAATCATACACTTAATAATTGTGTTTTACCATATGCACATTTTACCTAAAGGAAGAAAGAAAATGGCATGTTGCACCATAAATACGGGAACCTTTGACAAGTTTTCCTTTAAGTCTTTATTTGAAAGTTAATGCTGTTACTTACAGTGTAATATCAGTTTTTTTTTCCCCTTAGCCTAGAACCTATAACTTTAGATTTATGTATTTCCAAACTCTCTGTATTTCTTAAAACTTGAAATAGTTCAGCATCAATGTAATGTACTTTCTCCATTAGACTTTTGTTGCTACAGAGTAAATTTTAAAGAGCTTTATCAATTATATGAAAAATGCTGATAGATTTTTTGTTTCTGTAAAATTACAAGTGTGTACTTTTCTAATTATATGTAAATTTCTAAATATATTAAAAATCTTGTGTATATATGGCACATGATTTGGAGGAATAGCAAAACTTCAAAGTTGTTTAGAAAATACTGCATCTTGGAGTTTATCTTTTTAAAAAAATTTTTGGTCTTATATATGAAGAATTGCCATATGCATTTATCATTGTTTTAATTAACACAAACTTGGTGGCTCAACTACAGAAGTTTAATATTTTACAGTTCTGGAGATCACGAATCTGACTTGGCCCACTGTGCTAAAATTAAAATTAAAGTGTGTCAGGACAACATTTATTGAAGTCTATAAGGGAAATCTATTTCATTTTGTTTTCTAGTTTTCAGAATTTACCCATATTCCTTGGATCATGATCTCCTCTATGTTTTTTTTCTTTGTTCAATGTGATTTTTGCTGTAGGGCAGGTACAGATAGAAAGAGACTAAAAGTAAGAAAGCACCCCTCAGGGCCATGGCCATGCCACAGTCCCTTCCCTTCCATTTTTCTCTTAGGGTTTTGGGCGCGCACGTACCCAATGTGAGTTTCACACTGGGGGCCTGGGACTAGAATCACAGTTGGCTGCGTGGGAGTGGGGTACCATAATCAATGTGCCACTGCTTGCCCCAACCTCCTTCATCTTGAAAGCCAACCAGTTTGTATCTCTTCACTATTTACTGCTCATCTCTCTCTCTCTTCTGCTTCCTCCTCCTCCTTTTTTATTTTCTTTTTTCTTTTCAAAGAGGTGTTTGCTATAGGGCGCATGCATGTGCTTACCAGAAAGACAGAGAGAGACAGAACATGTGAAATCACCCCCCAGGGGGGATGGCCACGCTGAAATCCCTTTTCCATTCTCCTTTCAGGATTGTGGGCATGCATGCACTCGAGCCCAGCGTGAGTTTAAGCCACTGGATCCAGGACTTAAACCGTGGTCGATTACATGGGAGTCCAGTGACATAGCCATTACACCAACTGCTGGCCTCTCTCCTCCTTTTTAAAAAATGGCTGTGTGTGTGTGTGAGAGAGAGAGAGAGGGGGAAGGAGGGAGGGGGAGAGAGAGAGAGAGGGAGGGAGGGAGAGAGAGAGGGAGATGAGTAGATGGAAAGAAAGAGAAGGAAGAGAGGGAGAGAGAAATCAGTTTGTTTTTTTTTTTTGGCAGGGTCTTGCCATTGCCATCCTCTGTCTCAGCTTTTCAGTTAGCTAGGATTTCAGGTGTGCACTACCTTGCCAGGCCTGTTCCTGTGCCTTTGGGATCCTAACCCAGGTTTTCAATGTGACCTCAGCCTGACACAGCAGTGCTCTGCTGCTTATACTACCATGGCTGGATGATTCCCTCTTCCACTTTTAAGTGACCTTGTGGTTACTTTGGGACCAGTCTGATAATTCAGAATCATCACAACATCTATTGATTAACAAGCCATGATTTCATCAGAACTTCAATTCTGCTTTGCCAGGTAATGTAATATAGTCATAGGTTCTGTGGATTAGAGTGTTGACTTTTTTTTGTTTTGTTTTTTTGAGAGGTTTTTGCTATAGGGTGTGTGTGCGCTTACCAGAAAGAGACAAGGAGACAAAGTGAGAAATCACCCTCCCATGGGGATGGCCATGCTGCAGTCCCTTCTCCATTCTCCTCTCGGGATCTTGGGCGCACACACACACACACACACACACACACTCAGCGTGAGTTTAAGACACGGGGTCCAGGACTCGAACTGCGGTCAACCACACGAGAGTCCAGCGACATAGCCATTACGCCAACTGCTAGTCCCGGGTGTTGACATCTTTGGGGTGAGTTTTTTTTTTTTTTTTTTTTTTTTTTTGGTCACACCATGGGAGCAAACATATTCTTATATAATGTAAACATGTATAATTTGATACAAAGAAATTAAGACTGAAATTAAGTTTATTTTTCATGCAGTTTTAGTGATGTTATTATCTGATATCCCAGTTGGTAGAAGTTTTACTGTTGGATCATTGGAAAAGTCATGACATATTTTTGCGTACAAAACCATAGAAAAATATGTCATGACTTCCAATGACCCAATAGATTATGTTTGGATAATTTCTTTTTTGTGTGGGTGTGGCTTTTTGAAAAATAGCTTGTCAGCCTTCTGAAATCATATTTATTGGAATTATATTAATTAACAAGAGATCTTATCTGAATCCTTCCTATGTAGGAGGACCAGGTTGCTTAAGAAGTCGACATGTGTACAATATATCATAAGCCTTAGGCATGTTTAATCCTTTTTTTAGCTCTGTTAACTCAAGTTCTTGTCTTGGCATATATTGTTGAACTGCTGCCTGTTGAGGAACTTTTCTGAAAGATTGATGGAAAGGATAGAAGGAGAACCAGTTAAGAAGTACTGTTGCATAATATTTATCTTTGAATATTTTCATGCTAATTAAAGAGCAAAAATTAATTCTCTGCATGTTTTACTTCCACAGACTGATGTCATTTATTTATTTTCTATTTATTTTTATCTTTTCATCCACACAACTACCCTCCTACATTTCCTTGATGCTTAGGAGGATTGCATCCATGTTTTCAAGCCAATCCTGTCCAAAATGTGAGTTTTTTAAGAAAGTGTATCTAGTTTTTTTGATATACAAAAGGAAAAAAATTATACTATGTATCAAAGACCAAAACCATGAATTTGAGTGTATTTTGGGGAGCTTTCTGGTGATCATACCAGGTGGAGCTATCCTAGGATTGCAGATTTTAAACTATTCAGTACTGTGTACCTGCAGATAAAAGTTATTTTTTAAAACTTATGTGTCTTTAAAAATAATATTCATGCATAGGAAATATAAAGTTTTTTGATTGATTTGTTTATAAGTAAGCCCTTTTCCAGTTTTAGTTCTGTACATTTCTGCTCAGCTCTCTCATTTAAATTTCCTTTTGAATTGTTAACATTTAATTTCCTTATGTTTTGTTAGAATAATTATTCAGGTCAATCTGACATTTATATTGTAGCCTTCTGGAATTGATAATGCTGATTTCTGTGCTGATCACAAAATGTTTAATGTATGAATTAATGAATAAATGAATTTTCACTTCATTAATATTATGGTCTTGACAGGTTAATGATAAGAAAAATTGTTTAAGCTGATAAGCTAAATATATGAAAAAGGATTTATTTGGAGAACTGGCACACATGATTATGGCAGGTGAGAAGTCCCATTGCAGGCTCTCTACAAACTGGAGATCCTGGAATGCTGGTAGTGGGGTTCAGTCCAAGTCTGAAGACCTCATAAACAGGGAGATTGATGGTATAATTCTTAGTCTAGGGTAGAAAGCTTGAGAACTTGAGGGTCTTGAGTCCTAGAGTTCAAAGGCAGGTGAGCCTTGAGTTCTAGTGTCCAGGGCAGCAGCCAAAGTCTATCCCCATCTCTAAAAGAAACCTGTATTTGTTCTTTCTATCCTCTGCCAATTGGATGGTTTGCTCTCATTCTGAAGATGGATCATATCTAGTCCACTTAGATTTACATATTAATCTCTAGAAACACCCTCACAAACATACCCAGAATAATGCGTTAGTAGGTTTCTAAGTATTCCTTAATCCAGTCAAGTTGACATCCAAAGTTCCCCATCACACAAGGTATTTGCTCTTTGTTTTGACCTGTTATGTACATTTTGACATATGTTGGCTTTATTAATTTAAAATAGAGGATGTTTTCATTCATCAGGGTAATTGGACCAACAAAATTTTATCATGAGAAATCTGGTCTGGACTGCCTATGTAGCTCAGCAGTGTTTACATAGAAGCAGCCAGATCTCACATGACATACTGTGGTTCAAATCCCAGCCCTGATGGCTTGAAAAACACAATGGCATATGCATGTGCATGCCCAGAATCCTTATGGGATGGAGAAATGGTGGAAAAGGCTTGCCTTGTGACCATGCTTCTTTGGGGGTGCTTTCTCTGCCTTTCGGTTGAATGAATGCATACTCAGACAATTAAAAAAAAAAAAGAAGAACCCCCCAGATTCTTCATATAAGGATATCATCACACTTAAACATCATCACCTAGATACCTCAATGTTACTGTAAAAGTACATGGGCTATTTTTCTGTACTTATGGATATGTACAAAGAATGTTTTTGATCCTAATGGTTTAGTCCATTTTTGAAAGTATTTCAGTACATCTCTGCCACACTGAGTAATGTATAAGGAATAAAGGTTTACTTAGCTTAGTTTTGAATGTCCAGGATCCAGAGACCTTATCTTGTGAGGGTCTTCCTGTTGGTCTGGACTCTGCAGAGTCAAGGCAGCACAGGGTATCAAATGCAAGAGCTAGTGTGGGTATATGTCTGTGTCTGTGAGTCTTGAGTCTGTGTATCTGCTCTGGTCTCACTCCCTAACCTAATAAAACCCATTAATATTCAATCATCGGGTCCCCACCCTGATGACTTTATCCAATTCCTGGTACTTTCTAGAGACTACCTCTTCTTAATCCTGTAATCGCCTCTCTTGTTCCCTCACATTTTTTGGTAATTACTAGAAAGTGTATTTGCTCTCTAGAGAGAGAAAGACAGAGAAAGCATCCCCTGTGGGGGCATGATCATGCTGCAATCCCCTTTCCCTCCATTTCTCCATTCCCTCAGGATCTGGGTGTATGGTCAGGTGTGTCTGGCAATTTTTTTCAAGCTGTTGGGACAGGGATTCAAACTGTGGCCCACCATGTGGGAACTGGCTTCCTGTACACAGAATTTAACCACTGTGCTAAAGGGCATGCCTAGTTGCCATTCTCTTCATGAAACAACCAAAATTCATCTCTTTCTCAGTAACAAAATATACTCACTTCTTCTTCATGGTCCCAGATGCCTTAATTCTTTCCAAAACACTAAAATATTTAAAGTTCAGCTGTGAGATAGTGAAATCCAAACAAAATGTATGCTTCCAGAATGCAGTGGCTGGATGGGCATAGGGTAGAAATTCCTATTGTGTAAGAAGAAAGGACTACTAGACCCCAAACAAGTCTGAAACCCAGGAAAGCAGACATTGCATTTAATACTGCAAAACAACCTTTCACTCTGTGCTACTTTCTGGACACACTCTTGGCAAGGATTGAGCCCTCAACGCATCTAGCAGTTATCCCTCCCCCAACCTTCACAGTCTCAGTCTGCGTAGCTGTTTCAGAGATTGGAGTTTCATGTCTGTAGTTATAGGCTGACCTTGCACATGGTAAATCTTTAGTTGTGATATCTCCAGGGTCTCCCTACCCCTGTAGATCCACTAGACATTGCCTTGGTGATAATTCTGCAGCATCTTTACTGCCAGATTTCCACTTAATTTTGCCCTCCTGTGGGCTCTCTGCAGTAGCTGCGTAACTGTGACAAGTCTCTGTTGCCTGCACTCTCAGCGGTCCAAACATTCTTTTAAATCTAAGTGGAGGCTGCAGTGCCTCCACAGCTGTTGAATTCTGCCAGCCTGCAGCATTACCACTCAGTGAATGCCAAAAAGGCCTGCCATTTGTATGTACTGAAGCTGTGGGCAGAGCAATGATGATCTCTGCAGCCCCTTGAATTATAACTGGGCCAAGGAACTCTGCATAAGGATATGAAGAACAGAGTACTGTAGCTACATGGGGCAGTGAGGATACTCCTAGGTAATCCCCTGAAGCCATCCTACTCTTCTAGATTTCCAGGTTCTGGAGCAGCCCTAAAGATCTCTGAGGTGTTCTTGACTGTCTTGATGAATAGCTTCTGGTTTTCTTTTATTTGTGCTAATCTCTTAAGCAAGCTGTCTCTTGGCCACACCTTCTCCCAACATGCCTGTTTTTTTTTTGGGGGGGGAGGGGGAGGTTTTTGTTTTCGGGCGCCTGCGCTTTCCAGACAGAGAGAGACAGAGAGATAGAAAGCGAGAAATCACCACCAGGGGGGATGGCCACGCTGCAATCCTTTCTCATCCATTCTCCTCTCGGGATCTTGGGCACGCACGCACACGCACCCGGCATGAGTTTTAAGCCACCGGATCCGGGACCTGAACCACGGTCAACTACGTGGGAGTCCAGCGACATAGCCATTACGCTAACTGCTGGTCCCCATGCCTGTTTTTTCTTCATTGCTCTTTACATGGTAAGGCTGTGGAGCTTACCAAAATTTTCCATTCTGCTTGTCTTTTAATTATCTGTTTTAACTTGAAGCTACACCCTTGGTCTCTAATTTCCCTGTAAGCTTTTTTTTTTTTTGGAGAGGTTTTTTCACTATAGGGCGCGTGCGCTCGCCAGACAGACAGACAGAGAGAGACATAGAGACAGAAAGCGAGAAATCACCCCCCAGGGGGGATGGTCACGCCGCAATTCCTTCTCTTCCATTCTCCTCTCGGGATCATGGGCACGTGCGTGCCCGGCGTGAGTTTTAAGCCACCGGGTCCGGGACGCAAACTGCGGTCGACTACGTGGGAGTCCAGTGACATAGCCATTACGCTAACTGCTGGTTCCCGCTATTTTTTTTTTTTTTTTGAGAGTTTTTTTTTTGCTTTAGGGCGCGTGTGCTCGCCAGACAGACCGAGACAGAGAGATAGAAAGTGAGAAATCACCCCCCAGGGTGGATGGCCACGCTGCAGTCCCTTCTCCTCCATTCTCCTCTCGGGATCTTGGGCACACACGCACCATGCGCCCTGCGTGAGTTTAAGCCACTGGGTCCGGGACTCAAACGACGGTCGACTACGTGGGAGTCCAGCGACATAGCCATTAAGCTAACTGCTGGTCCCCCTGTAACCTATTAATAGTAACCATGGAGCTTCTATATTTTGCTTAGAACTTTTGTAAGTTAGGCATCACTCATAAATTTGGTATTCCCCAAAGTCTTAAAGGATATGGAATACATCCAAATATTTTGCAAAGGTGTGATAAAGATAACCTTTTTTCATACTCTCCAATAAGATAGTCTTCATTTTCTTATGGGACCGCCTCAGAATGGCCTTTGCTATTCCCATTTCTACCAGCATTATAGTCATAACCATTTAATAGCACTTTAAGAAGTTCCAAACTTTGTCTAGTGTTGTAATTTTCTTAACCCTAACTAGAATCTAGGCTTTTCCTGGCCTGCTGCTCAAAAGAACTCTTCCAGCCTTTATCTGTTGCCTGGTTACAAACAGCTTCTACATTTTCAGGTATTTGTTATTAATGACAACTCAACTCTTGGTTCTTATCTTTTGTTTCTGGGTTTCATTGCCTTTTTTTAATAAACCCACCAGTATTCAGTCATGAAAGGCGCCCAGCCTTGATTACCTTATCTAATCCTAGTCGCTTCCCAAAGATCTAATAGTGCAATTCAGTTTCTACCCTCTAAATTCTTTCACAATATAACCAAACCAAATTTTGACACATGAATATTTGCAGGAGAAAGGGGGATTTAAACCGTAGCAGTCTTTTTTTTTGTTTTTGGAGAGGTTTTTGCTACAGGGCACATGCGCTAGACAGACAGACAGACAGACAGAGACAGAGAGACAAAGCGAGAAATCACCCCCAAGGGGGGTTGGCCATGCCGCAACCCCTTCTCCTCCATTCTCCTTTTGGGATCTTGGGCATGCATGCACACGCGCCCTTCGTGAATTTAAGCCACCAGGTCCGGGACTTGAGCTGTGGTCGGCTACATGGGAGTTCAGTGACATAGTCATTATGCTAACTGCTGGTCCCAAAACCATAGCAGTCTTCTACTGTTACACTTAAACATATTTTCTTTCCCTATCACATATTTAGTACAGTACTTAGCATTTACTTAGATGTTTGTAAATGTTTATGAAATGGTAAATAAATGAATGAATGTTATCAGTTTCTTGAATATTTTAATCTATCCTAATCATCTTAATTATCTGTTTCTAGTTACACTTAATTATGAATTGCTTGCTTTGTTTGTGGCTTTGTGGTGTTGCATGTCTTGTCTTCTCAGCATCCGTTTCATCTTTTACCAATTATTCAGTTTGAGTAAAGAATGGGTCATAATTTTCCTAAGCCAGAGAATAGTATTCCCCTAGCTACATTGATATGTGCAGGCCTTAAGTGGATTCAATCTGAATGAAACCAAGAATAGCATTGTGTGGGTGTCTGGCACTAAAGCAGCCATCTTCTTACCTTATTTAAGGTAAGTTAGTTTGAGAACAGAACTGACATTCAGAGGTTAATGGAGTTGACAGGGCGATAGGAAAAAAAAATGTGGCTGATCAGATTTCTTTCTGACAACTACATACTACTGTTAGATTTTTCATTTATGGGATTTTTCATTATTAGAGAATAAATTTACTTAAAGTTTAAAACTGTTTTAGATGTTTTTTTCCTTTTCCTTGGGGAATGCAAGCATCTTAACTGATACATGTAGTAATATTTCACTGAATTAGTTTTTTGTTTCATTTAATTGATGTTAAGATACTAGAATTTTGGGACTAGCAGATGGTGTAATGGTTAAGTTATTGGACTCCCACGAAGTTGACCATGGTTCAAGTCCCAGACCCAGCAGCTTGAGACTCACTGCAGGCATGTGTGTGTGCGCGCGCGTGCTCCCATAATTCTGAGGGGAGAATGGAGGAGAAGGGATTGTGGTGTGGCCATCCCTGCTTGTGGAGGGGTGAGGAGATTTCTTGCTTCCTGTCTTTGTTGCTCCAGTGAGCACACCCACCCTATAGTAAAAAAATATCTCTCCAGAAAATAAGTAAGTAAAGATACTGGGATTTTGTCATTCTGATTTTATGTAACCTCAGTGATGATTTGCAGAAAGGGTTATATTTATTGCCAAGCTTTGAAAGTGAGAAAGCAAACTGCCAGAGGGAGAGAGAAAGTGAAAAGGTAAACTGCCAGGTTTGGGACTCAGACTGTGGTCAGCCACATGGGAGTCCAAAGCCTTAACCACCACACTGTTTGCCAGTCACCTCAGTTGTATTTTATTAAGTCACCAGGTCCAGTACTTGAACTACTTAGTTGGCCATGAAAATCCAACTGCCTTAATGACCATGATTTAAAAATTAATTTGTCTTAATATGTGTGAAATTGAAGTATCTAACTTCCCAAATATCCAAAATAAGAAATAACACTGAATTTTTATATCAGGCACGATGGCACAGATCCCTCACAGTTATGTAGAAATTTTGGAAAAGGGGCATTATTACTTAATATTCCAGGAATTAAGAAGTGGCAATCTTCACTTCTTAGATCATACGCCGTAAATGTGTGTTCATACTCTGTATTGGGTAAATAACTATAGGTTCATTAATGCTTATTTGAAATTATAAAATCCAAACAGATAAAACTTTGTTTTTTTTTATTTTTTTTTTTGGAGAGGTTTTTGCTATAGGGCACATGCGGTCGCCAGAAAGACAGAGACAGAGAGACAGAAAGTGAGAAATCATCCCCCAGGGGGGATGGCCACACCATAATCTCGTCTCCATTTTCCTCTCGGGATCTTGGGCACACTCACATGTGCCCTGTGTGAGTTTAAGCCACTGGGTCCAGGACTCGAATCACAGTTGACTACATGGGAGTCCAGCGACGTAGCCATTACACCAACTGCTCGTTCCATACAGTGAACATTTCTTTTTTTTCTTTTTTCAGCACAAATACTGTGCATGTCGGTCAAGCCAGAGATACTATTCTATAACTTATTAGCAAATGACTTCTCTCTTTTTTTCTTTCTTTTTTTTTTTTTTTTTTTTTTTGGTCAGTTAAGCATACTTTTACCTGTTTTTTTCTTCCTCTTCCCCCTTTCCATTCCATATTAAACTCTTTTCCCACATTTTATTGATTCACAGAATACCTTTAAAAATATGGACAAAGGTAGAATCTAGTTACAAGTGCACTGTAAATTTCTTTTGAAGCATTTCTTTTTAAATTAGTTAATTTACATTCATTCCCTGAGCATCGTCACAGCATACAAAATGTGATTTCTCATCCAGAATATACTGCCTAGTAGCTTAATCATATGTGTTATTGTCAATAATTTTACATTTCTAGTTACATAAATATATGTCTGTCTGTCTGTATGTATGTATTTTCCCCCTATTTCTCACCCCCTTGCTATTTCCCACTCTCCTCCTGCACTATCTCAGGTTTCTACAGTTGTATTCCATTCCTTCCCCCTCCATTCATTTTATTGATTCTTAAAATTTCTTAAATAATCTAACTACTTTGAACACTAAGTTCACCTGGTATATACATAACTGTGAATACATGTCTTACTTTAGGCGTGAAACTCTGAGTAGAATGAATATACTATAAGGTAGCACCTAGCTGATGCTATATAGCTTACTGTGGTCATTAAAGGCAGTTTTTAATTTCAAGAAAAACAGTTTTAGCTTTAACAAATCAAAGAAATGCTAAGGAACTTTGTTTAAAACTTAAAGCCAGGAATTAGGTTAGGATTCTGTTCAAATAGTAGGTACATGAACCTATTGGCAGCTCAAGACAGGCCAAAAATCCTTGAAACCAGAAAACAAAACCTAGAAGAAAATCAACAATGTTTTAATCAAAAGTCAAGGGACTAGCAGTTAGCGTAATGGCTTTGTCGCTAGACTCCCATGCAGTCAACTGCGGTTCGAGTCCTGGACCCGGTAGCTTAAACTCATGCTGGGCGCATGTGTGTGCGTGCCCAAGATCTTGAGAGGAGAATGGAGGAAAAGAGATTGCGATGTGGCCATCCTCCCTGGGGGTGATTTCTTGCTTTCTGTCTCACTGTCTCTCTCTTATCTTTCTGGCCAGCACACATGCCCCACAGTAAAATCTTCTCCAAAAAAAGAAAAGAAAAAAAAAAGTCATAAAATACTATTTCACTAGTTCAGTCTCATGTACTTCATCTATCTTCTGTTGTGATTCGATCTTCCTGATTAAATGCTGGGATATATTGGGAACCAGCAGTTAGCATAATGGCTATGTTGCTGGACTCCCACGTAGCCGACCACGGTTCGCGTCCCGGACCCGGTGGCTTAAAACTCACGCCGGGCGCGTGTGCGTGCGTGCCCAAGATCCCGAGAGGAGAACAGAGAAGAAGGGATTGCGGCGTGACCATCCCCCCTGGGGGGTGATTTCTCGCTTTCTGTCTCTATGTCTCTGTCTGTCTGTCTGGCGAGCGCACGCACCCTATAGCGAAAACCTCTCAAAAAAAAAATGCTGGGATATAATATTCAACTCTAGACTTGTCCGTATGATTAAGTTGTCCATTAACTTAGTTTTTGAACTCTTATTTCAGTGTGTCTATATTTAATTTTCCTGGTATAGCATTCTCTTGAGAACTTCTTGGAGATCTGGTCTGGCGTTGGTAAATTCTTTCAGATTTTGTTTAACTGAGAATGTTCTTGTCTTTTCTTCCCACATGAAGGATAATCTTGCTGGGTACAGTATTCTTGGTTGAAATTGCTTTTCCCTTAACTCTTTGAATGTATTTCCCCATTCTTTCCTTGCTTGCGTTGTTTCCGATGAGAGGTCCACTGTTAGACCGATGGAATATCCTTGGTAGGTAACTTCATGTTTCTGTTTTGCTAATCTTAGTATCTCGTCTTTGTCTGTGGTTTTGGTCAATCTGGCTATAATGTTTCTTGGAGGTCCTCTTGAGTTGATTGTATTTTCGGTCTTTCGGATTTCTTGGGACTAGATCTTTGAATACCTCTCTAGGTTTGGAAAGTTTTCTTGTAGGATTTCTTGGAATAGATTATCCATGCCCTTATGCGTCTCTTCGCCTTCTGCGATACCAGTTTTCCGGATGTTTAGACATTTGATGGTATCTAGTACTTCTCATATATTGTTGTTACTGTTTTGGGCAATTTTCTCAGTCTTCGTGGTGAATTTTTCTAGGCCCGTGATTCTATCTTCTACATCTGAGATTCGATTTTCTGTCTGATCTAGTCTGCTTTTAATACTTTCAAGGAAGATTTTGACCTCCTCTATTATAGCCTTCATCTCTAACAGTTCCATTTGATTCTTTTCTATAGTGTGTATTTCTTCTTCTAGGTCTTGCAAGAATTTCCTCTCCTCTTGGAACTCCTCAGTTCCTTTCTCCTGCCTCTTCTGCAGTTCATTGTCTCTCTTACCTTCTAACTGTTAGCTTTGTCACTATTAATATTCTAAATTCTTTATCAGAAATTTCCATGCATTTCATTGTACTGTTTGAAGATGAAAAGGAATTATCCTTTTCCCTCGGAGGAGAGATATTTTCTTGGCTTTGCCATATTTTTTGTGAGCCTGTGGTGATTTCTAGTCATCTGTTGTATGGTGTGTTTCTTCCTAATTCTTGACGTTCAATCTGAGAATTCAGAGGCATGCAGAAGGAGGTGATCTGCAATCTCTCTTCTGTTCTGTTTTCACTCTTTGTGTGTCAGGTTCAGTGGGAATAGAGGAATATTCTGACCCTAATCATATTCCAGTGTTTAAATCCTGTTCACTTCGACCTGTCTAGACTCTTAGTTCGTGGAGACTGAGCAGCCAGTAAATAAAGATAAAATAGGAAAAGAATTAGGGAACAGGAAAGAAGAAGAAAACATAGAAAAAGAATGGAAAATCCATTAGATTTTAATTTTAAATAGCAAAAAATTAAAACCACATGGCGCATATTTTACAGCTCAAGGTCCATATCCATCTTAGATGGCCCTGGCCTGGGTTTGTGCCTTTCATAAATGAAATGGGGAAAGGCACTAATTAGTACATTATAAACAAGGGGCTTGAGAGCCCAGGGAATACTTTATCTTAAAAAAAAATTAAGAGACTCCCAAGATATTCAGACAAGAAGCCATTTTAAAACCCAGGTGTGTCCTGGCGTGTTCAGGGAAGCTATGCTCTAGGCTCCATCTCCTAGACTCCTGAAATACTCAGACTAAAAGCCATTTTAAAGCTTAGGTGTGTCCTGGCGTGTTCAGGGAAGCTATGCGCTACACTCCATCTCCTAGACTCCCGAAATATTCAGACAAGGTAGGGTGACCTTCTTCCTTTCTCTGTCTCTGCTCTCTCTCAGTCTGTCTCACACTCTCTCTTTAAATTTAAATTTTTGTTTTAAACTTTTCAACCACTTCTCCTCACCTTGGGCCTTTTCTTTTACTTGCTAATTCCCAAAGGCATTTTAAGAGCTGAGATGTGTCCTGGAGGTTTTAAGTTTTACATAAAAAAATTTTTTTCCCTTTTTTTGGTAGTATTTTTCTAGTTATTATTTTTTTCATTTTGCTTATTTTTTTTAATCCTTACTTTCCTACTCTAAGCTTCACTCTCCACACACTGAATATCTAGATAGCCCTAGGTGCATAGTAGCCAAGCATCTGAATACTTTTAGAATCATTTAAATCCTCACCTCTTATTGAACATCTTGCTTTAGTGAAGAAATTTCTTTTTATAAATCTGAACTCAGTGGAGGATAGATTTTGTCACAGAATGACCAGAAACAACCGTAGAGGCACAAGATTTCCTTTTTTTTTTTTTTTTTTTGAGAGGTTTTTCGCTATAGGGTGCGTGCGCTCGCCAGACAGACAGAGACATAGAGACAGAAAGCGAGAAATCACCCCCCAGGGGGGATGGTCATGCCGCAATCCCTTCTCCTCCATTCTCCTCTCGGGATCTTGGGCACGCACGCACACGCGCCCGGCATGAGTTTTAAGCCACCGGGTCCAGGACGCGAACCGCGGTTGACTACATGGGAGTCCAGCGACATAGCCATTACGCTAACTGCTGGTTCCCAAGGCACAAGATTTCTTGAGAAATCAAGAAAATATCTCTCCTTTCAAGGAAAAGAACAATCCCTCATCATCCACAGACTGGACAGTAGATCTCATGGAAATGTCTGATAGAGAATACAGAATATTCATAGTGAATATTTAAAGTATTCACTAATATTCATATTAAATATTCACTAGTATTCATAGTGAATAAACGAAATGCAAGAGCTGAGAGATAAGAGAAGATGCAGGAGAAAAGAGACAACCGAGTTCCAGGAGGTGCTGAAGTTCTTCCGTGACCTGAAAGAGGAAATACACACCATATCAAAGAATCAAATGGAGCTACTAGAGATGAAGGCTGTCATTCAGGAAATCAAAACCTCCCTCGAAAGTATTAGAAGTAGATTAATTCAAAGGCAAACCCTCTGATCTAGACAAAAGAACCAAAAAAAAAAACAAAGAAAATAACCCAAAAAAATGAGAATAGTATACGAGAAATCCTAGACACCACTAAGCACCCAAACATCCTGATAATCGGTATCCCAGAAGGTGAGGAAACTAGTAAGGGCATTGATAATCTATTCCATGACATCTTGGAAGAAAACTTTACAAATCTAGAGAGGCATGCAAATATCCAGACCCAAGAAATACAAAGGACCTAAATAGAATCAACCCAAGAAGATCTTCTCCAAGGCACAACATAGCCAGACTGGCCAAATCTAGACAAAGACAATACCGAAATTGGCAAGAGAGAAACATCAGATTACTTATAAAGGTTATCCGATCATGTTATCCTCAGACTTGTCATGAGGAACAGTGCAAAGGGGATCAGCAGTTAGCATAATGGCTATGTCGCTGGACTCCCATGTAGTCGACCGTGGTTCGAGTCCTGGATCCGGTGGCTTAAACTCATGCTGGGCGCATGTGCGTGCGTGCCCAAGATCCCAAGAGGAGAATGGAGGAGAAGGGATTGCGGCATGGCCACCCCCCTTGGGGGGGTGATTTTTTGCTTTCTGTCTCTCTCTTTCTGGCTAGCGCATGTGCCCTATAGTAAAAACCTCTTCAGAAAGGAAGGAAGAAAGGAAGAAAGGAGGAAAGGAGGAAAGGAAGAAAGGAAAGAAAGGAAAGAAAGGAAAGAAAGAAAGAAAAGAATGGGAAAATACATTCAAAGTGTTAAGTGAAGAACAATTTCAACCAATAATACTGTACCCGCGAAGATTATCTTTCATATGGAAAGGATAAAAACATTCTTAGATAAACAAGATCTGAAAGAATTTGCCAATAGCAGACCCACGTTTCAAGAGTTTCTGAAAGTAGTGCTCAACCAGGAAAACTAAAGACACATACAGAATTGAGACCAAAAGGCAACCAAGAAAATAACCAATTTAATGCTAGGGACAAGAAATGTCAATAACAACGTTGAATGTTAACTTCCAGGATTTAAACAGAAAGATTAGAACACAGTAACACTGCATATTCAACAGAAGAGTGTTTGAACATAAGACTGAAATAGCGAAATAGAATTTTATGACTTTTGAGTAAAAATTACTGATTTCTTTTTTTTATTATGCTTTGTTTTCCCAATTTAAACATTTTACTTTCTTTTGAGTTGTTGATAGGTTCAGCAATTTTGTTAAAAATATTTTTCTTGTTTGTTTTTTTAAATGAAAACATAAACTCTTCTTTCTTCCTGACCCCTCTTGAATTGGAAATATTTGGGAGTATTTTTTTTTTTTTTTTTTTGGCAGACGGGTTATTTGTATAAGTTCAATAATGCTTGTTACATTGAATCAGAAATTGGAAATACTCATTATTGGACAGGCCTTTGATTGGAATGTCATACTTGAAGATTAACTAGTGTGCTATGCATTGCTTTTCAACGATTTGAGTAGTTGACGTGTAAATATTTTCTCAAAAATATTTAAACCATATTGTCTGTCTTGTTATAGAGTCACAAACAAAATTGTAAGAAATATTTTGAACATTATCTTTAAAATTCAGTAGCTTGAAATTTTGAAACTTGTTAACTGTCAAGAACTATGGAGTGTGAGCAAAATTTTTTTGATATGTAAAGTAAATGTTAGTGGAAATATGTAAAAATAAATATATTTTAAAAATAAATTAAATAATTAAAAGCACAGGGAGACACAGTGAATAAAGAGAGACAGAGAAATGGAGAGGAGACAGAGGTAGCCCTACCCACTAAAAATGAATCTGGAGGGGGAAGTCTTAGTAGAAAATCTTCATTTTTTTTGTCAAGGAAAGCAATATTTTACAGCTCAAGTTTGGTATCCATCTCAGGATGGGCCTGGCTTGGGTTTGTACCTTTCCCACTAGAAATGAATCTGGAGGGGGAAGTCTCAGCCGAAAATCTTCATTTTTGTTCAAGGAAAGCAGTATGTCACAGCTCAAGTTTAGTATCCATGTCAGGATGGAATAATTCTTTAAGAAAAAAATAGTAGCCTTTGATTATTTCCAAAACTTTTCTTAAGATACCTCATTGTTCTGGCTGTCTTTCTTATTATTCCACTAAAATGAATATTACTACGTTCACACATGCGTTTTAAAACTCACTCTGGGCATATGTGAGCGTAGTAAGTGGTCTTTTTCCTTTATGTTTTATATTTTTTTTGTGTAGAGATTTTACATGTTTTAATAAAGTTGTTGCAAAGGTAGATAATGTTTTTAAATGTTATTATAAGTATCTTTAAATTTTAAAATTGTACTTGTTTTCTTTTAGTATATAGGATTTACCTGTGTATTGCTTGTATATAAAGAGCTTCATTTATAATAAACAAACTACTTAATGATTAAATTCTCTTCCTAAAACCAGGTACTTACATAAATTGGTCTTTAAGTGAGGAGTCAAAGCCAGTTGTCTTATGGTGTGTCGTGGTGCCATAGGGTGTATATTTCTCAGTAGATATCACTTGATATCACACTAGAATAATGTACTTACAGCTATAGAAAAAGCATACATTAGATAAGCACCAGAACATAATCAGTCCTCCACACCATAATAATAAAACTCCAGTGTAATTGTTTTTATTTATCATGAATTCTACTATGGGTGCACAGTAACATACAAACTTATAATGAAATATATATACTTGCATGATTGCGAATGTTTTGTGTTTTTGAAAATTAACCAACTACATGAAAGAGTCAAAGACTAAGAAAGGGGATCCCAAGATTCATACAGATTGAGAGAAGGGATTCCCTACACTGGAGAACTGTTCATAAGTCTGAGTAGTCTAAGTAGTCATTAAAGAGGTAGATAATTAAATGAGGTGTGGGCTTTATTCTAGTCCTTTGCCCATTTTTAAATTTATGGATTTTTGTTTGTTTGTTGGATTTTATGTGGTGTTTATATCCTCAGTAGTAAATCCTTATTAGTTAGATGATTTGCAGACCTATTTGCCATTCTTTGGGCTGCCTTTTCACACTCAGGATAGTAACTTTTGATGTACAAAGTTTTAAATTTTGATGTAGTTCTATTTATCTATTTTTTTCTTTTGTTGCCTGTGCTTTGGTGTCATATCCAAAAAGTCATTGCCAGATCCTTTGTCAGGAAACTTTCTTCTATTACTTTTTCCTTAAAGAATTATTTAATTTTATTTATTACTAGTATTAATTTTTAAAATTTGCTATAGGGCACGTACACTCACCATATGAGAAAGCAAGTGAGAAAGCAAGCTACATGGTTGTTGGCCATGTGGAAGTCCAGGACCTTAACCACCATGCCTCCTGCTGACCTCTCTTCATTTCTTTTAAGACTTTTATAGTTTTAGTTCTAAGTCTTTGATCCATTGTGAGTTGATTTTTCTTTGTGGTATAAAAGAAGTGTCCAATTTCATTGTTTTACATGTGTTTGCCCAATTTTTCCATTACAGTTTTTTAAAAATATTCTTTCTTTATTAAATGATCTTGGCAACATTATCAAAAACTATTTTCTTGGGACCAGCAGATGGCATAAAGGTTGTATCTCGACTCCCACATACTCGACAGTGGGTTGAGTCCTGAACCTGGTGGCTTAAAACTCACTCTGGGCATGTGTGAGTGCATGTCCAAAATCCTAGGGGATGGGGGACAGAGATGGGATTTTGGTGTGGTTATCCCCCCAGGGGGTGATTTCTCACTTTCTGTCTCTTTGTGTCTCCCCAGCCAATGTGCGTGCTTCATGGCAAAAGCCTCTCTTAAAAAAAAAAAAAAAAAAAAAAAAAAAAGATGTACTTAACCAACTGGTGTGGTGCTGGCAGTAGTGTGTACTGTTGCTTAATACTGGAGTCATATAGAAGACTGTAGGTTTGGATCTCAGGTCAACCTAAACATGTTGGGTGTGCCTGAGATGTTGCCTCGTTAAAAAGACAGCAGACAGGAACATGGTGAGGGGCTGTTAATACCTGTCTGTCTGTCTCATTTTTTCTGTTTCTCTTTCTCCCTTAAGAAAGAAATAAACTATTAAAAATTATTTGGATATATAAGGTTACATTAAAATGTGGGAAAATGAAATTAAAACACAAGTTTATTTTAGTGCCAAAAACTGAAGTTTTTGTAATACAATACATATTTTCCATGAACTTTTTGAAGAACCCTCATATATGCAAGGGTTTATTTTAGTCATATCTAACTTCTTCCATTTGTCTTTGTATCTTTTTTTCAGAGCCACAGTATTTTGATTACTGTAGCTTTGTGGAATGAGTGAAGGGAAATTTTCCTTTCCTGTTCCTAGAGGTCTTAGACTGACAGTATACAGATTAATAGGAAGAAGACATATAAATGTATTTAGTGTTCACATGTGTACACTGGAGCTATACAAAAATATAAGTAAAAAAGTTGCCATATATTTCAGACTTCTGTAACCTAACCTCTTCATAAAGGAGTGGAAAATTGGGAGGAAGGCTGTAAGGCAATTTTAGAGGGATAGTAAATGAATTTTAGAAGAAATTAATTAGGCCCACAGAACATACAGTGGCCTGGGACAGAGTTTATGTGGGCAGTAGGTGAGGTATTTAATTTTTCAATCCCTTCTCTGATAGGAATGTAATCTTTTGTTTAATGACAGTTCGGTATAAAGATTGAAGGCAGTTGTATTCTTTGGTGGATGTAGTTTTTAAATAGAAAAGGGAACCTTGCAGGAAAGTCATTTGCTTCAAGTGAGATGGAGTTTGGGGGAAAGGTGTCAGAGACTCTGTTTTTCAGGCTGCTTTTAAAAAAATTTATTTTTTATTTAAGGTTTTTGCCATAGGTTGCTTGCCCTTGCTAAAAGAAAGACAGAGAGAAGGAAAGTGAGAAATCACCCCCTGGGGGGATGTTCATGCCACAGTTCCTTCTCCAGTCTCCTTTGAGGATTTTGGGCACACGTACACATGCACTCGACACGATTTTTCAAGCTACTGGGTCCAAGGCTTGACCTGCTGTCTGCCATGTGCGAGCCCAGTGCTTTAACTACCACAATTCCTGCTGGTTCCTTGAGGCTGCTGCTTTAATTCAGCGTTATCAAAGTGTCTTATTTTGGAAAGTTTTTTGGGATGGTGGTGGGCCATAGAGTGTGTGTGCTCTTTGGAGAGACACAGAAACAGAGAGAGTGGATGTGAGAAAGTACCCCCAATGGGGGATGAGCATACTGCAGTCCCTTCTCCTCTTGGGATTTTGGGCATGCACACATGCATATGCAAGCAGTGTGATTTTCAAGCCACCAGGTTCAGGACTCAGACTCTGGTTGGCCTTTTGGAATACAGCACCTTAACCACTACACCATTAGCTGGCCCTGCTATTTAGTATTTTTAATTGCATTTAATAAAATTTTTAAAAAATGTATCTCCATTATTTCTCTGTGTCCTACAAATATCTTAGTGTAATTTTGCTGGAATTCTGTACGAGTTTATAAAAATAAGAAGGGTAAACATCTGTTCATTATTGAGTTCTTCAAAAGAACATGGAATGTCTCTTCATCTATTCAGAATTTTTTTTTCCCTTAATTTATGTAGAGGATGTGTGTGTTTGACAGAAACAGACAGACACAGAGAGAGAGAGAGGAAGAAGAGGAGGAGGAGTAGGAGGAGGAGGAGGAGGAGAGAGAATAAGACAGTACTGTTCCAAAGGGGATGAACATGTCCACACGCACACTGATGTTTTTCATGCCGCTAGGTCTGGGTCTCAGACCATTAAGGAAAATGGGTAGAACCCTCTTAACTAACATATTACAGGCTGGCCCCACCTTTTATTTTTAAATTAATTATTTTAGATTTTTGCTATAGGCATATCCATTCCCTGTATAAGAAAGAAAGGCAGGGAACCAGCAGTTAGCGTAATGGCTATGTCGCTGGACTCCCACGTAGTCGACCGTGGTTCGCGTCTCGGACCCGGTGGCTTACAACTCACGCCGGGCGCGTGTGCGTGCGTGCCCAAGATCCCAAGAGGAGAATGGAGGAGAAGGGATTGCGGCGTGACCATCCCCCCTGGGGGGTGATTTCTCGCTTTCTGTCTCTATGTCTCTCTCTGTCTGTCTGGTGAGCGCACGCGCCCTATAGCGAAAAACCTCTCAAAAAAAAAAAAAAAAAAAAAAAGAAAGAAAGGCAAAGTGAGAAATCACCCCCAAGGGGGTGTAACTACACTGCAGTCTGGTCTCCTCTTGGGATTTTGGGCATACACATGTAACTGGCATGATTTTCAAGCCAGTAGGTCCAAGACTTGAACCTGCTGGACCCTTATTTTTATTTTTTAAGGTTTTTGAAATAGGACACATGAGGTTGACAGAGACAGAGAGAGGGAAAATGAGAAATCACTCCCCAGGGGGTATAGCCACACTACAAATTCTTTTCTTCCATTCTCCTCCTGGGATTTTTATGTGCCTGGTTTGATTTTCTCCCTCTCTCCCTTCCGCTCTCGCTGTCACTCTTGCTCTCTCTTTGAAAGAGTTTTGCTATAGAGCACAAGAGCTCACTGGAAAGGCAGAGAGAGATGGAGAGAGAGAGAAAAATCACCCCCAGGTGAGATGGCCATCTGCAATCCCTTCTTCTCTTTTCTCCTCTTGGGGTTTTAGGCATACACCTTGTGTGAGTTTCAAGCTGCTGGTTCCAGGACTCAAACCACAACCAGCCATGTAGGAGTCCAGTACCTTCACCACTACACCACCTGCTGACCCCTTCTGGTGTGATTTTTCAAGCCACCAAGTCTGGAACTTGAACCGTAGCCAGCCATGTTGGAGCCCATCACCTCAATCACTATACTTCTGGCCCCTTTATTTTATTATTATTATTTTTTAATGTTCTGATGTTGATAAGATTTTATTCATATAGATCTTATGTGTTTATTAGATTTGTACCTAGATAATACCATGTGTTTTTATTTTTAAATGTATGTGGATATATACTCTGAATTAGTAACACATAACTTTAATTCATTTGTTTCTCCAAACACAATTTTAGGACTAAAAAATAAGTCATTTTCCCTTGTAAACTTTTTAGCTGATGGTAATACCTTAGTAGCTCTTTTCATCATTAGCTTAATAGAGTTACAGTAGAGGTTATATGTAAATAAAGTATGAAGAAAAAGTAAAATAAGGCCACTACCTTCTTCAGTTTTGTCTTGTTGCGATATTGTTCGTGTGTTCGTTAGAGAGAGAGTGACAGGGAGAAAGTAAGAAATCACTCCCTAGGGAAGGTTGTGTGTGTGGCCATACACAGTCCCTTCTCCATTCTCTTGGGATTTGGGGCACACGGGATCCCACATTCAAACCACAGTTCCCACATTCGAACCACAGTTCGAATCAGAACCCATGGTAGCTTAAAAATGTGCCAACACACATGCATACATGCCCACAATCTTGATGAGAAGGAGTAATGGAGGAAAGGGATTGTGGTGTGACCCCACACTCCATCAAAGGTGCTTTCTGTCACTCTTTCTCTCTGTGTTGAGTATACACACACATTGGCAACAGAAAAAATGAATAAAATACTGATTTAGGCACAGCTGCCATGGTACATCAGTAACACAAATGCCCTGCAGGGCTAGAAGCCATGTAGTATGTGCAGGTTTGGGTCCCCGGGTCCACCTGAAAGCATGCTGCATGCTTGTTCTGGTGCCCAGGACACTAAAGAGCTTGTAGGGCTGGGGAAAAATTGCAGTGTGACAGAACACTATTGAGGGTATTTCTCTTTCTCTTTCTTGTCCATGTGCTTTCTATAATTTAAAAAAAAGGTATTTTTTGAGATATCAATTTATTTCTCCAATACTATTTTTTTTAAATGCCGTATTTATGAAATGGAACTACAGCCTATTTTGAATGGCATACAGTCATATGTCACTTAAAAGTAGGGATGAGAAATGTGTCATCAGACGATTTTCTCTTTCTGAGGATGGACATCATAGAGTGTATTTACACAAACCTGAATGGTGTAGCCTATCACATACCTATGCTATATGGTATAGCGTATTATAATGTTTAGAACTTCATATATGTGTTTTGTCATCGACTAAAATACTGCATGGTACACCACTATATATGTAGACCCTCTGTAGGTTTCTTTTCCATCTCCTCTGTAGTAAATTTGTTTCTCAGGTAGTTTTTCCACCTATGTCAATTTTTAGAGAATTCTTCTCTTTTTATTTCAAGGACTCTGTTTTAATTAATTAATTAATTAATTAATTAGACCAGAGAGAGGGAGAGAAAGAGAGAGGGAGGGAGGGAAAGAGAAAGTGAGAAAGCAAGCAAGCTGCCAGGTCCAGGACTCAAACCACGGTCGGCCATGTGGGAGTCGAGTGCCCCTAACCACTACACCACCTGCCGATCCCTCAAGGACTCTATTTTAGTAAGGTTTGGAAGTTGGAGAATAGGAAACGAACCTTAATTACACTGTACTTCTTTTATGTATGAGGGACTTCCATGGAAAAGTGGAATTATATGAGTTTATGTTTGTGCAAAAAATTTTGAAACCTCTGCACAGTTGATCATAATACTTTTAAAAATTATTATTATCATCATCATTTTTTAAGTTTCCTATAGGACATGTGAGAAAGAGAGAGAGAGAGAGAGAGAGAGAGAGAGAGAGAGAGAGAGAGAGAGCCACCAGGTCTGGGATTTGAACCGTGTACAGATGTATGGGAGTCTAGTGCCTTCTCCACCACGCCACCTACTGGCCTCCATAATGCATATTTTTAATGTATTTCCTTTAGGTTTTAATGTTTTGAACCTTCATAGGATTTAGGAAGCAGCAAATCAGATCCTATTTATTTAAAACAGCAAATGGGGACCAGCAGATGGCATAATGGGTATGTCACTGGACTCCCACATAGTTGAATACAGTTCAAGTCCTGGACCTGAGAGCTTTGAACTCACACTGGGCGCATGTGCATACGTGCCCTAGATCCCAGGAGGAGAATGAAGGAGAAGGGATTGCGGTGTGGCCATCCCCCCCAGGGGGTGATATCTTTCTTTCTGTTTCTCTGTCTTTCTAGCGAGCACATGTGCCCCATAATAAAAATCTCCCCCCAAAAATTAAAACATCAAATGGTTATACTTTCAGGATTTTTGACTGAGGCACTTAAAACATTTTTAAATGTATGAGAAAATGTTCAGTTTTACTAAATTCAGTGATGCACAAAGAACAGTGGTCAGACACTAATTGTTTATTTCTTTTTTGTTGTTTTTCCCCCATAGGAAATAACACAAATCTAGATTTACAAAAATTTTATTTAAACTTTGTTCTAGTGAATTTTTTTTTTAAGTTTCACTTTGAAAAAATTAATTCAGTGGAACCATTTAAAAATCCTTAATATATATGTTACTACCCTCAAGGTATTCTTTTTTCTGTTTTAATGAAGCAGCTGAAATTTGACACATTAGAATTAGATGGGCAGTATAATTATACTGCTGATTCTTTTTGTGTGTGTGTGACTGCTAATTTTCAGATTAATTTCACATTTTACATAAAGTCCCCATGATGATATGTGTACGATATATATACATATACACACACGCAACTTATTTTGTTAGATGTTTCTTCCCTTTGCACCTCACACTCACCCTCTACCACCTACTCTCTACCATCCATTCTCTTTCCTTACAATCTCTGGTTTCTACAGTGTATCCTCTTACTATCCTGTCTTCAGATCTCTCAATTTCTGCCATAGAGAGCAGATATGTAGAACAAATTGAGTGGGAATATACAGTGTTTATATTTCAAAGTCTGGATCACTTTACTTAACAGTAAGTCTTCTAGATGTGTCCATTTTGAATCAAATGATAGGATTGCATTGGTTTTTATGGCTGAGTAATATTCCATAGTATATGTGTGCCACAGTTTTTCGACCATATGCTGCTGATTGTTTTTGGTTGTAATATTGATGCCACAGTACCATAGAAATATGATTTGATATCATCTGGTTGTAAATCATATTCAAAGAAAAATAAACCAGCCAATTTAATAGAGTTTTAATAGAGCAAAGCTTACGGACAACTCCAGCCAGACTTGTGGTCAGCTTGGCTTTTTTAGTTCAGCAGAACAGGAAAATGAGGTGTGTAGTAAAAAGAAAGTTTCATACACAAAACATAAGTGAGGGAGTGAGGTAGAGAAATCATTAGTTAAATTTTGAATTTTGTCTGCATTAAAAAGGCGGAATGATTTAAAAGGTGAAATGCCTGTGATTGAAGTCTAATTGCTATGATTGGCTGTAACTTAGCAACCAGCTCAGAAAAACAGCCTAACATGTACAATTTTGGCTTATCCATAGAAATCAAAGTGTGGGAGTACAGCAGCTGTTTTAGGTCAAAATCATTACATTTATTCTTTTATTTTTTATTTTTATTTTTTTTGTCATAGGGCGTGTGTGCTCACTGGAGAGACACAGAGATAGTGAGAGAGGGAAAGTGAGAAATCACCCTGCAGGGGTTGGCAATGCTGCAATCCCTTCTCCATTCTCCACTTAGGATTTTGGGTATACACACACACACACACACACACACACACACGTACACCCAGAGATGTTTTCAAGCCACTACTAGATCAGAGACTCCAACTGTAGAGTTGGCCATGTAGAATCACGTACCTTAACCACCATGCCACGTGCTGGACCCACTTTTATGACTTCTGTTAAGTAATGTGGATTATTATATTCCATGTTAGAATGCCCTACAGGTTAGAAGGAAAACATACATAATATCAGTGAAATTTGACTGCTAACTTACAGTTCTGGTAGAAATAAGAGAGGTCCGAAATATGCTAAAGTTGATTAAAGAAAAAAATTATAGGAAGATGTAAATGTTCTAGCGTTTTGCACCTTTTAGCATCAAAACTATGATGTTAAAAACTATTTCTTCCTCTGTTTAAAAGTTTCTAGATACTATAGGCTGTTTTGTGTTCTGCTGATAAAGAAGAGGTTTCTGAGAAGCTTTGTAGAAATAAAGTAGAAACATGGAGAAGGAACTCAATTGAGGTCAGGGAAGCTATAAACCTTTGAGTGTTTTTGTGATGTGCTATGTGCTCTGTGGGAGGTTGTCTTATGAGTTCAGGCTTGAGAAACTTGCTTGGTAAGAATGTGTTCATTAATACTTAGAATTCTTTTATTTCTAGGAGTCTATTTGGAAGACTGGTTTTTATTGAAAGGCTGTTTTTATCATGTTTTCTTATAAGATGTTTACAGATATTTGTCTCTATAGAGTTGTGTGTATTTCCTCACAAATAACCTGACTGATAAAATAATAACAGAAAAATTGCATTGTAAAAGTATGAGTTTCTTGGCGATTCCAAGGAAATAAGAGCCCCTGCTTTTTAAGGCAAACAGTCTCTGTTGTGTCTTTGGTCCTTTTGCCTGCAAGATATTTGATGTTATGCAGAGTGTCTCCAGTTTCTTGACTTCAAGCCTTCATAGTCAGGCTGTTGCCCTCATTAATCCAAGGCAGCAAATGACCAGCTCCTTCAATAATCAAGTTTCATTTCTCAGACCCCATCTTATCAGATCTATCAGCAGCATTTAATACAATCACCTTTTATGTCTTCAACTGTTTAGTTCACCTTGTATCCAGGACGTTACGTTCACCTAGATTTTGCCTACCTCTCTTGCCTCTCTTTAGTTTTCCTCTTTTAAAAAAAGTTTCTTTTTTTTTGAGGCAGGGCAGGAATTGCATGTTCTCCAACAAGATCTTTTTGCCATGATCCACCCAGCTTCAATCAGCTTCGTGTCATAGGCATGAGCCTGGTGTGTTCAGGGAAGTCACAAATCTGGAATTTTATCATATGAGTCAGCCTCACAGAATATTGTGTTACCCCTGGGCCCCTCTCTTGCCTCTCTTTTGAAATCTGCTTTCGTGGTTTAATTTCTTTCCTTTTTTGCCACCTTTGATTTATTTTCCAGAGAGCATATGCATTCATGAGAAAGGAAAAGAGGAAAAAAACCATACTCCTTTTCAGTACGACCAACAGAGCAGTTGATGGTGTTAGGATTTGAGGAGAAGAGAAGGTGTGATATAGTCATCTAAGAGAGTGGAGATTAAGTAGAATAAGGAAATGTATTTTGGACATGAAAGACTAATAATGATAGTGGTCATGATTTTTAACCGCATCATTTGTCTTTGATGAATTTATCATTCATTTCCTTGTTTATTTTCAATCTGTTCAGCTGCATAGATATATACATGAAGTAGGCAGAGAATGGGATTTAATAATGGTTGGGATTTGGCTGGAAAAGTTAAGATGCATTCAGATAAAGGCTAATGAATGATTTTAATGAAAGACCTAGAATTATAGATGGATGAGGGAAATAGAACATGAAGGATAAATAATGAGATAGTGTTGAGATCATTGAGTCTTAGGTTCAGGTAGGGTTGAAGAATTTTGAAGTAAGAGAACTAGAATGTGACATAGAAAGATACGAAGTGGTGATTTTAGTGACAGAGATGCTTAAAGTTGAGATTTGTGAGAGATTGCTGTTTTTGGCCAAAGATAGGCTTTATTTCTGAGAGGGGTCCATTGGTCCTATTGGTCCATTGGTCTTATTGCCAAAATAAAGCTAAAGTTCCTTTGGTTTAGATAATGGCCGTGGTGAATCAGTGGTTGAGATAAAGTTGTGGACTAAATCAGTGGTTGAGATAAAGTTGTGCACTAAATCATTGAGGAAGAGGAAATTGAAGAAATGAATAGTTGAAGCAGTTAGAACAATCATCACTGTGGATTCTGAAATCACCAGAAACTGGAGCAGGAATACTATTGAATAGAATAGTGGATAAGAGTGTATGAGTGAATGTGGTACATGAGTAGATGGGATTGTAATGGGGTTCCAATTCAAGATGTTTTAGGGATGAGAGGGGATAAAAGTTTGAAATCATGATAGAAAAAACACTATTTCTTGGAAGAGCTAGTAAGTAGCTTCAGAGGAATTTTAAGTATGATGAAGATGATTTTTTTTTTTTTTTTGGAGAGGTTTTTGCTATAGGGCGCGTGCGCTCGCCAGACAGAGAGAGAGAGACATAGAGACAGAAAGCGAGAAATCACCCCCAGGGGGAATAGTCACGCCGCAATCCCTTCTCCTCCGTTCTCCTTTTGGGATCTTGGGCACACACGCACATGCGCCTGGCGTGAGTTTTAAGCCACCGGGTCCGGGACGCGAACCGCGGTCGGGAGTCCAGCAACATAGCCATTACGCTAACTGCTGGTTCCCGATGAAGATGATTTTAACCTCAAGAATTTGAGAGCGGAAGTTGCTTACTTTGATGTGGCTCCTATGAAACTGCATTCAATTGTATATATATGATTGGATTATAAAAACGTGAAGCTTGAGGGACCAGCAGTTAGCGTAATGGCTATGTCTCTGGACTCCCACGGAGTCGACCGTAGTTCGAGTCCCGGACCCGGTGGCTTAAACTCACGCTGGGCACGTGTGCATGCGTGCCCAAGATCCCAAGAGGAGAATGGAGGAGAAGAGATTGTGGCGTGGCCATCCCCTCTGGGGGGTGATTTCTCGCTTTCTGTCTCTCTGTCTGGCGAGCGCACGCGCCCTATAGCAAAAACATCTCAAAAAAACAAAAAAACATGTGAAGCTTGAAAAAGAACAAAAACTTACATATGCTTAGTTTGGCTACTTCTCTGTGTGTATATATATATATATATATTTTTAAGGGAGATTTTTGCTATAGGGCACTTGCTCTTGCCAGAGAGGGACAGAAAAACAGAAAGTGAGAAATTAACCCCCAGGGGGAGATGGTCACACCACAATCTCTTCTCCATTCTCTCAGGATTCTGGGCATTCATGCACACACGCCTGGTGTGAGTTTTAAGCCGCCCAGGGCTGGACTTTTTTTTTTTTTTTTTTTTTTTTGAGAGGTTTTTCGCTACAGGGCGCGTGCACTCGCCAGACAGACAGAGACAGACATAGAGATAGAAAGCGAGAAATCACCCCCCAGAGGGGATGGTCACGCCGCATTCCCTTCTCCTCCATTCTCTTCTTGGGATCTTGGGCACGCACGCACACGTGCCCGGCGTGAGTTTTAAGCCACCGGGTCCGGGATGCGAACCGCGGTCAACTACGTGGGAATCCAGCGACATAACCATTACGCTAACTGCTGGTTCCCAGGGCTGGACTTTTGAACCAAGGTCAACTACATGAGAGTCCAATGTAACCATTACACCATCTGCTGGTTCTTGTGTACGTATTTTTAATGCTCTCTACCATTTCTCTTCTCTACTCCTTATATTATCTCTATTAAGCCCAGCAGTTGCATATTGAAATAGCTTCATTTTCCTTTTTCATAGATACTTTTTAAATTTGTAAAACCAGGCCACTTTAATGTTTTTGTACAGTTTAATAATCTTTTGATGACTGCAGACATGTAAGACTGGTTGTATTCAGAAACATCACAGTCATGGTGGTTTTCTAGATTAGTGTATCATCTTCAAAAAATTACAAAGAGTTACTTGTATGAAATTGCTATCAAAGTTACTTGTATGAAACTGCTATCAAACCTACAAGACAGCATTTATGCATCTATCATTTTTAAGATTGTTGGTAACTTGGGCATATTTACCCAGGTAACCTTGCCTCCTTGTGTTTCAAGGCTCAGCTTACTCATGTTCACCTCAATGAGAGTACCTTTGATGACAAACACCCAAGGTTGTATATAGTGGGGATGAAGGATTCTTTTTTACAGCAAGTATTGGGATGAGTAATTCTTCTTTATACCAAGTATCAGCAAGCAAAAAGTGGCTTTCAGTTCAGAATGTGTTATGTGGGCCTTCTTGAAATGTAAGCCCATTGACCTAATGAATCTTTCATATTCAGGTGGCTTTCTACTAAAGCCATCTCCAACAAAGCAGACGTTTGTAACAATCCTCATCCATGCCCCGTCTTTCTCTTTCCTGTTTGAATAAATTTTAATATTTCTGTTCCTTCCTGGACTTGAACTTTGGGTAAAGGGACTTCCCATTTTCCTGCTTTCTCTTTCCATTTTTGTTTCATCATACTGGAAAGTACTTTAGCTCGGGACTCTGCTTTTCTGTCCAGCGAATAGGCAGGTACTGCTCCTCGTTAAGTCTTTTCATCATTCTTTAGTTTAGGGTTCCTCATTTCATATATCTTGATCGTCTTTTTCATATGTTTTTTCTCAGTGTAGTGGTGTTTATGATAGAGCTTAGCTTTCAGTTCAGTCATCTTTTTTGCCTTCTTTGAATGTTTATGAACATTTCAAATTCTTTTTTTCTCATGTTAATCCAAATGGTATCCATACATTTACAGTTAATTCAATATGTTCATTTTGTGGTATGGTGGCTGCTGCAGTCTCCCAAGTGCAAAGAAGTTGTCAACTTTCAGGTCTCAGAGATCCACAGCAGACCCAGTGCAGTCTGGAATGGGAAAGCTTTCATAGATATTAATAGTTTCCAAAGTCTTTGCGTTGATAGGAGATTATACAAGTATTTATGAAGTAAACAATATCTCAAGGTTTTGGCTTTGACTACTAGAATCTAACCTTTTCCCATATTGGATATTTTCTACAAAGTGTAACTGTGGTTTGTTTGAATGTCCCCCAGAAATTCATGTGTTGAGATTTGTGAAAGGAATAAGAAAATGAAAACTTAATCCAACTTTGGTGTTGAAAGGTGAGGTCTTCAGGAGATTAGGTTTAAGGTCATCAAGGTAGGGCACTTTATGACTCACACATGGTGGGTTTGTAAACCGAGGGAATGAGACGAGAACAGACACAGATGCATTCACTCTTGCCCTCTGCCATGTAATACAGCCAGGATATCCTCACCAGGTGCATCTCCTGGGCCTTCAAACTGTAGGCAGAGTAGACCTCTTTTTTTAAATTTTTTTTGGAGAGGTTTTTCGCTAAAGGGCACGTGCACTCACCAGACAGACAGAGAGAGACGTAGAGACAGAAAGTGAGAAATCACCCCCCAGGGGGGATGGTCACGCCACAATCCCTTCCCCTCCATTCTCCTCTCGGGATCTTGGGCACGCACGCAGACGTGCCTGGCGTGAGTTTTAAGCCACCGGGTCCGGTACGCAAACCGCAGTTGACTATGTGGGAGTCCAGCAACATAGCCATTACGCTAACTGCTGGTTCCCAGACCTCTGTTTTTAATAAATAAATCAGACTTGAATAAGAGCCGAACATTATTACTGAAATGTTGGAACTATTGCTTATAAAAAAATACCTGAAAATGTGGAAGTGGCTCTAGAACTGGGTAATAGGAAGAGGTTTGAAGAATTTGAAGGGGAACAGTAGAACAAGACTAGATTTCATTAAGAGTGAGTCTAGTGGAGGATCAGAAGATGAGAAATCTAGAGAAAACTTGGAACTTCTTAGAGATTGTTTAATTGGTCATGTCCAGAATGCTGACCATGACACGGACAGTAAAGGCCATTGTGAGGGAATTTCAGAGGAAAATGAGGACTATCTTGTCCAGAATTGGAGGAAAGGTCATTAATGTTACATTATTGGAGAGAATTTGTCTTAAGGCATTGTGTCTATGTGCCTAAGACTGTGTGGAATCTAAGAGTGATGAAGGTTTAGCAAGTGAAATTTCTAAGCAAAACATGCAAGAATCTGCATAGTTGCATGGTTACTTTGAACAGCTTAACAGTAAAATGAAAGAGCAAAGGAGTGACTTAAAGCTATAACTGATAGGGCTGGCCCTGTTGCATAGTGGTTAAGGAAGCTAGATACTACGTGGCCAATTTAGGTTTGAATCCCAGCCCCAGTGGCTTCAGAACCATTCTGGCATGTGTGTGTGCATGCCCCAAATTCTGATACAATGGAGAAATTTAAGAGGGGTTTGCAGCATGACCATGCCTTATTGGGGAGGGTCTTTCTCCCTCTTTCTCTGTATCTCTCTGGTGAGTGCACATGCCCTATGACAGTTAAAACAAGAATTACTGATAAAAGGGGGGCAGAATGGAAGAATTTGTAAAATTCATAGCTATACCATGTAAAGAGCACAAAGCCACGTTGGGGAGAGAGAGAGTGTGGCCCTGCAACAGCTTCTCCTACAGAGATTAACATAGGTAAAAAGGAGTCAGATACTGTTCATCAAGGCAATGGGAAAAAGTCCCTGAGTACATCTCAGAGATCTTAAAGACTGTCCCTTCCACTGCAGGCCCAGAGGTCTGGGAGAACTTAATGTTTTCAGGAGATTGGCTTGGGATGAATGTACTGCTCTTGGTTGCCACAGGCCTATACTCTTAACTGTCCTAGTACAGAGCTTCTTGGTCTTGGCTATGTTTTTTGTTCTTTTGGTTTTTTTTTTTTTTTAAGAGAGAATTTTTTGGTATAGGGCATGTGTGCTCACCAGAGAGACAGAAAGCGAGAAATCACCACCACCACCACCACCCCAGAGGGGATGACCACACCGCAATCCCTTCTCCTCCATTCTCCTCTTGGGATTTTGGGCATGCATGCACACATGCCTAGAGTGAGTTTTAAGCCACTGGGTCCAGGACTCAAACTGTGGTCAGCTACCTAGGAATCCAACAATGTAACCATTATGCCATTTGCTGAGTTCCAGCCTTGGCTATGATTTAAGTAACCCCAGTGGTAGCTTGTCCTGCTGTTAGGTCTGCCTCCCTGCCCACCCAAGGCTCCACGTCTTGCAAATGCAGACCTGGAAGGTGTTTACAGATTGGTAATGCTTCAGGCTTGCAGAATTCAAGAACTCTGGATGTGTGGCAGCTTCCAACTAGGTTTCAGAGGATAACTGGAAAACCTGAAGGACTAGGAAAGAATTGCCATAAGGGCAGAGCCACTACAGAGAAGACAATGCCAAGTGGAAATGTGGAGTTGGAGCTGCTGCAGAATCCCTGGCAAAGTAGGCAATGCTTAATGGAACTACAAGAGCAGGATGACCCTTGAGACACTACGATTGTAGACCTGTGTTTAGTATGTTTTTGAGAACTACAGGCATAAAACTACAACCTGTGATAATTGCTGTGTGGACTCCAACCTTTGAAAACTGCTATATGAGATTACTGTATGCATACCTGATGCTTTGTGGACTCATCTCCTTCACCATTGTGCCCAGAATGTGGCATATGGAAAAAAAGATTATTCTGGAATTTTAAGGTTGAATGTTTACCCTCTTGGGTTTTATACTTTAGAGCCTTTAACTACTTCCTTTTTGTGGAATGAGAATTTGTATACTGTGCCTTTTCCCCATTGGATTTTTGGGAGTAATTTGTTTTTTGTGTGTTTGGTTTTTCATTGCCAGAGAGTTCATGTGCAAAACCGAGGTTAAGAAAATACCCCCTTATGATGTGTGATCATGCCACAATCCCTTCTCCATTTCTCCATCCTGTTATGATTTTGAGCATGCACACTTATGTACCCCATATGGTTTTCAGGCTGACAGGACCAGGATTTGAACCAGAGCTTTCCCATGTGGGATCCAACTCCTTTAACAACTGGGCTGTGGGACTGGCCCTGTAATTTGTTTTAATTTCATAGACTTGTTGGTGGATGGCATTCGCCTTGAGTTTTGGATGAGAGTTTGGAGTTTGGACTTTTGAGTTGGTGCGGTAATGAGTTAAGACTTTTGGACTATTGAGATGATTTTGTGAGAAGTACATTCAATTTTGTGGGTCAAGTGTGTAATATTGTGGTTTGAATTCCTCCCCCAACACATTGAATGTCAGTGTGTTGAGGTTTGGTTGTGACAATAGTCAGAGGGTGAAAACTTTACCCAACTATGGTTTTGAGAAATGGGGCCTTTGGGAAGAGATAAGATTTAAGGTCATTAGGTTGGGGCCTCTGTGATTTACTCCTGGTTGGGCTTATAAGGAGAGAGAATGAGGCTAGGACAGACACAATGTGGATACAGATAGACATGTTCTTGTCCACTGTGTTGTAACTCATCCGGAAGAGACTCACTTGATAAAGGCCCTGACCCCTGGACCTCCAACCTATGAGCTAAATAAATCTCTTATTTTTATAAATGATCCAGACTTAGGTAATTTTCGTTATTACTAACAAAATGGATTAAAACAAGTTTAATTATTGACATACTTGTCAATAATTTTCAACTCGTACTTGAGACTTACCTGGAAAGGCTATGTGAATCAGTAAAATATTCCAAAACTTAGAAATATATCTATGAATACTGAGGCCATGCCAGCAGGTGGTGTGATGGTTAAGGCACTGGACTCTCATATGGTCAACCATGGTTTGAGTCACAGACCTGGTGGCTTGCTTTCTCATTTTCTCTTTCTCTCTCTCTCTGGTCAAATTTCAAAATAATAACAACAAATAAAATAATTCTTTAAAAAGTAAAATATATATGAATACTTATGAAGTAGGAGTGTCTTTAAATTTTTTCTCCATTGCTGTACATTTTGTTGTTTTACTGTAACCTTTGTTTATAATAACTTTTCTATATTGAAGATCAGTTTTGTCCCTGTTGTATTTACTAGATTTATTCAGTCATTCTGCTGTAACCTTTACATTTTCAGCCTATTAAAAGTATAACTGTTTATTTCTTTCTTCTCCTGGAATAAAATCAAAGCCAGCAACTCTTCAAACAGGTGATTTTGTCATTTGCTAATGAAAGTTAACCTCACTAAAATTGCAATGTGTTATATATTTGTATTTATACAGAAAACAGCAAGTAGCTATGTAAGTCATTGTGGTTGATAAGAAGTGGAAGTTAGAACCTCACCTTAATGATTAATGGTACTTTATATGAGATGATGATGATATTCAGGAAATAGTTTATGCCAAGTGCAGTGGAGACAAGGGTTGGCCCTAAAGCTTAGTATTTTAAGAGTGTTGAAAGGACCAGGAGATGGCATAATGGTTATATTGCTGGACTCCCACGTGTGACCACAGTTTGCATCCCAGACCCAAAGGCTTAAAACTCACATTGGATATCTGTGTGGACTTGCTCAAAATCCCGAGAATGGAGAAGGGATTGCAGCATGGCCATCCCTCCTGTGGTGTGATTTCTCGCTTTCTGTCTTTGTCTCTCCAGTGAGTGCATTCTACAGGTTTTTGATTTGTGGTACTTCTGTTGGTGTTTGGTTTTAGCCGGAACACTTGTAAATAATTTTTGTTAATTTTTGTAAGTTCATTATTATGAGTGAGAGAAAGGGGGAGACGGGCACTACTCTTAACATTCTTGACTCTATGATCTACCACCAGCCTCAGAAACCTTCAGCATGGTTAAGATGTGCCCATTGTATTCAAGAGAGGTTTCTAGTGGAAACCTGAAACTTACCCTGTGAGTCAGTCTTACCTTTTATTGCCATGCTGCTGTCCAGCTCCAGATTTTCTTATTTGTTCTCTCTCTCTCTCTTTTTTAAATGTTACCTTTTCTTCTCATATACTTGGATATCTTTGATTGTGTGTCTCATCCTTTCTTTGAAGAATTAGTTGTAAAAATAATAGAAAGTTTGAGATGATGAGATATTTTTCTTTAGAGGATAGTATTTGCTGCATCCTGGTGCCATTTAGCAGGAATAGTCTTGATAACCATCTTATTATGAGTATGTGATTTGAGATTTTTCTGAGCCATATGATTACTCATAGCTAGAATGCAGACCACATGTATGAACTGATTTAATTCTGGTTCACTGGCTCCTGGGATGTATCTTTTCTGAGTTCTACCCCAGATAGGGGATTTATCATGGTCTTTATCTTTGGCGGGCCCTACATCGAGACTTTTTTAGATTTGTCCTGGGGAAGGCACCAAGTGTATTGATTTTCCTTTCAATTCCAGGGGAAAAATAGATGACAGTGCTTTTGCTTATTTATTTCTCTGGTTTTCTCACAACATCAGGTAATTAGCTCAGTAATTCCTGTCTGTCTTGTTAGTGCTTGGCTTAAAAAAAAAAAAAAAAAACACACACACACTTTTTTATCATGAGAATGGTGGTAGTGATCTGAAATCTATAGGAAGAGAAGCTCCTTCATGCTTTTTAAATTATTTGTTTGTATGTTTGCCCTTTCTGTAAGGTAACAACTCAGCTCATGAGAGTGTCTGACACATACCTATATAGAAAATGTTGACTGTTTTGGCATACCTTTTAAAGAATTATGTAGGCATACATTCCTTTAAGTAAAAATGAAACTAAAGTCTATTTTTTTTTATTTCTTGTAATACTTTTAATCCCCAACATAATAAATAATTTTAACATAATTTTAATGTTATACTATTGGCAGTGGATTTATGAATCATGGATTTATGAACCACTGCTTAGTGCTTCTTAGAGTTATTTAAGGGAGACTGTAATTTGAAAACTGTGAAAGATAGATTAGATACTTTGTCAAGATGCATGTTATAGGTTATCCTCTCAAATGATAATTTTCAAAGCATAGTTCTCAGACTGCTAGCATCAGCATTATCTGGTGCTATGGTTTGAATGTGTGCCCACAGTTTATGTGTTGGAAACTTTAATAGCCATTTTAATAGTACTAAGAGACGAGACTTTAAGAAGTGATTAGATCATGAAGGCTTTGTCCTCATGAATGGATTAATGTCATTATGGAAGTGGGTTTTTTGCCTCAGAAGTGGGCTTCCAAATAAAAGAATAAGTTTGGCCTTTTTCTTTTTTTTGTCTCATGCTGACTTGTCCTTCCACCATGGGAAGAGATCCTTGCGAGATTCTTGGTCCATGTTCTTGGACTTCCTAGCCTCCAGAACTGTGATCCAAATACAGTTCTGTTGTTTATAAATCATCCAATATGTGGGCTTATGTTGTAACAGCAGAAAATGGACTAAGATACCCTAGTGCTTGCTAGAAATGCAAATTCTTTGGTCTTCCCTCAGATCTGAATCTGATACTTTAGAGATCTGGCCCTGCAGTCTATTCTAAAAGACCTCAATGAAGGGCCAGCAGATGACATGATAGTTAAGGCATTGGACTCCCACATAGCCAACTGCGGTTCAAGTCCTGGATCTAGTGGCTTGAAACTCACTGTGTGTGTGTGTGTGTGTGTGTGTGTGTGTGTGTGTGTATGTGTGTATGTGCACCTAGAATTCCAGGAGGACCATAGAGAAGGGATTGTGGCATGGCCATCTTCCCGGGGGGGTGCGGGAGGAGGTGATTTCTCACTCTTTTCCTCACTATCTGCCTGACATAAGTGCATGTGCCCTATAGCAAAAACCTAAACAAAATTAAATAAATAAAAACCTCAATGGAATTCTGATACATACTTAAATTTTTTAACTTTTCCTGTTAATAGAATGAAAACAGGATATAACTTGTGTTTAGGTTCCTTAAAAGCTGAAGATCATTAATCTTTTTATGATAAAAATATTAACAAAGTCCCAAAGTTTGTTTTTTTAAGATTAAACTGTAAGTCTTATATAAAGTTGTTATTAAATTATGGCTTTAAATAGTTGAGTTAATTAGAAAATAAAAACTTTTCTGTGGTATACAGGAAAATGTTTTGGTTCTAATTCTTGACAATAAGTTGCTTATTCTAGTTGTCTTGCAGTATTGCTGAAGTAGTGGATTTGTCAGTACCCAGCTTTCCCCCGTAACTGTGTGTATTCATAGACAAACATAAAGACATACATGTTTAATGCATGTAGAATTTCACTTAACATGCAGTAATTATACGTATTTCCAACTTAACGTATGTGTCTTAGAAGTAAGTTCTTTATTTTTTTCATTATTCAGAAAGGAAAGAGGTTATATACAATATGATAAAAGTTTTATAGTATATGGCATAATCACAGAGATGATTTATTGTCTCATCTATTTTTTACTCAGCTTTAATGAACTTTGAAATGAGGCAAAAGATTTTTATAGTACATTAAAGTGTTAACAGACTTTCTAAAAATGTTTCAAGCAGACACCTGATCAAATTTTGCTGATTTTCTGATTGCCATTAGGTAAAGTATTTTAATTTGGTATTTAAAATTGTCCATTCATAATTGGACAAATGTATGTATATAAAAATATATCAGATTTTTTTTTTATCCTTTGTAGCATGCTTTTCAGAGTGTTGTCAGTAATTGAGTATTTAACCACCATAGGGGGTGCTATTTTGAAAAGTTTTTTGAATTTATCTTAATATTTTTGTTCTTAAAAAACAGACTCAAAGTAATAGTACTGCATACCGTATATGTATTATTGAGCATGCTTCTTAAATTTTTTTTTTTTTTGGAGAAGTTTTTGCTACAAGGCACGTGCGCTCACCAGACAGAGACAGAGACAGAGAGATAGAAAGCGAGAAATCACCCCCTAGAGGGGATGGTCACGCTGCAATCCCTTCTCCTCCGTTCTCCTCTCGGGATCTTGGGCACGCACGCACATGCGCCTGGTGTGAGTTTAAGCCACCGGGTCCGGGACTCGAACCACGGTTGACTACGTGGGAGTCCAGCGACATAGCCATTACGCTAACTGCTGGTCCCAAAATTTTTAACTCAATTCTTTGCTAACCTGTTATGTTAAATTATTCATTTCAATAATTGGTCAATTTCCTTGAGTATTAGTTACTTTCATCACAAAAATCTGATTGATCCTATGACAAGTTTAATTTTAATAGTATTTGTAGCTTCTTGTATGTCACTTGTCAAGTAATATGGATTTATGGCAAAAATGAATCTCATTGAATTATGTGACCTACTGTTAACATATTTTCAGACTTGTGAAAAATTATACCTATAAATATTTATTGTTAAAATTACCTTTATATTTCATTTTAACTTGCAATACTTTTTCATAGGGTGAATGTAGTCCTCAGTTACGTGGTTTTTACCAGTGAAAGGTAGAGTTTTACATATCTACTTGGTGAAGGTAGTAATTGTAATTTTAGGTTTAAGTACAGATAGAATTTCAATAATGTCCTTTAAATGTATGATTTCTGTGATAAGAAAAGAGATAGACCTTGCTACAATTTATTACAAAGCTAAGTTATGTTTCATACTTATGTAAAATAGTGTTCTTTGTTTAGCTTCTTATAGTGCTAGAATTGTGTAGTTCCATTGATTGGTTTCATGCAATGGAAATCTGACCTTTAGCAGATGTTTGAGAAATTGCCAGCACAGCATGATCAGCCAAGTAGACAGTTTTCCCCTTGTTATTTGACAGGCCTTTCATGGTTTAGTAACATGCCAAAGAAATGTTTAAACTCTTTTTCATAATATCAGAAGCTTTCTAAAATACTAAGAACATGTTTTAAAATGATGAAAGAAGGTAGACTTTTCCCCCCAGAAAATCATGGATTACAGTTCAGCTTGATTTAAAAAATTCACTTTAAAAAAAAAATCTAAGAAAATCCTTATTGTAGAATGTTTTTCTTTGAGACTTAAAATATTTTTGTCTAAGGAATTGTTATTAAGGCCTAATGTTTGTTTTTTTTTTCTTAGATATATTTTCTTTGTGCAATTTAGCATTACTGCATGTTTCTCTTATTTTAGTGTTTTTATTTAGTTGTAAAGACCTTACTTATCAGTATCTTTTTAAAAATAATATATATACATATATATATGTATATATATTATATATAGTGGTTAAATTTACTGCAGAATAATGAATTTGGAGCTAGGAGCAGGTTGTTGTATGAATCCACATTAAAGCCTATTCTCTTAAGGACAGTATTTTTAAAAGGATGTAATGGGTTCAGCTGTGTAGTTGTGGGAGTTCAGCAAGAACACTGTAAGCTCTGTTTTCTTCATCCTCATCGATTGAGTGTACAGGAAGGGGGAGAAGGAGTGCCTTAATGTTTGAGAATTAAGTGATGAATTGAAAGTACCAGCAATTGCTATACTGGGTCTTTTCCTGCAGGTGCCATTGAGTGTTATATTTGTTTTACATTGTGTCAGATATGGAAAAAGCAATTGTATTTTAAAGAATATAATCTTAATATAGTTTTACTTTGAGGTTTTGTAACCAGTTTGTGTGTCTTAGTTTATATACTGAATTAGCTCTTCCTTAAGATTATGATTGGTTGGGAACCAGCAGTTAGCGTAATGGCTATGTCGCTGGACTCCCACGTAGTCGACCGCGGTTCGCGTCCCGGACCCGGTGGCTTAAAACTCACGCCGGGCGCGTGTGCGTGCGTGCCCAAGATCCCGAGAGGAGAATGGAGGAGAAGGGATTGCGGCGTGACCATCCCCCCTGGGGGGTGATTTCTCCCTTTCTGTCTCTATGTCTCTCTCTGTCTGTCTGGTGAGCGCACGCGCCCTATAGCAAAAATCTCTCCAAAAAAAAAATTTTTTTTTTGTGGGCTTTTTTGTCTTTTCCAGTTTGATTTGTAGGAGATTTCTAAAATATCTACTGGATATAAATGATCGACATACAGTAGGACAGAGACTAGATGATGGACTAGCGGTGCAAATGTACATAGATGTCCACTCTTCCTTCTGTTTCTAGAGTACATTTCCTCTAAGCATCCCCATAGTTTACCAAGATTCTCCAGATGTTTACCTCATTAGAAAGGCTATCATATTCAAAATAGCACCATTCTTCTGTCATCTGAGCCCTCCCTCTTTTTCTTCATAAGATTTATTACCAGTTGATATATAGTATGTTTCCTTATGCTTGTTGTATTATTCTCCAAAAATGATTATGCTTCTTGATAGCAGTGGCTTTGTTTCTCTCCATGCCTGTTTACCCAATTCCTAGGCAAATGTGTGGCACATGAAAAGGCCTCAGTAAATATTTAACTATTATTAAAAATAGGGAAGTTAGGGGCAAATACTTTAAAAAATGAGTTCCAGTTTAGGCATGGTAATTATGTAGAGGGACTACTACAAATAAATGAATTAATTAGATTAGGTCAGGAATCAGCAAACATTTTCTCTACATGATCAAATTATAAATATTTTATGTTTTATTGCTTTTTGAAACATGTTATGTTCAGCTCTGATCTGATCTTGAAATGAGAAAATAGTCCTGGACAATACATGAATGAACAAATGTGGTAACATTTCAGTAAATGTTTATATACAAAAATAGGTGATTGCCTTTGGGCCATCATGTGGGGTCATTGGACTTCATAGTGGAAAGCTATAAATATTAAGACTTAACAATTTGATGTCAATTCAGAAAGTAATCCTTATTCAGTTTATATTAGGAAAATGAGATGAGAAAAGAAAAATTTGGTGTTAGCAGATAATAAGTAGACTGGAGGGAAAAATCGTCAGAGGTAAGGAAAATCAGAAAAACATATGGTTATATAGGACTTGCTCTATATGAGGTATATTGGTGCCTTAAGTGTATAAAAAATCCTTACAGAAACCTTACAGATACTATTACTACTATTATGAAACAGAAAAGTTAAATTTGCTGAAAATGAGGCCAGCAGGTGGTGGTGTCGCTAAGGCACTGGATTCCCACATGGCCAACCACAGTTCAATTCCCGGACCTGCTGGCTTGTAAATCACACTGAACGCATGTGCATGTGTGCCCAAAATCCTAAAAGGGGAAAAGAAAAAAGGGATGGTGTCATCACCATGTCCCATGGGAGTTTGGGGCCAGTGTGCTTTCTCCTGCTCTCTCTGTCTCTCTGTCCCTGGTGAGTATATGCATCCTCTGGCAATTAAAAAAAATACATACTATGGAAAAACTGAATGGATTTAAAAAAATTTTGCACCAATATAAATTTGTACTTTAATTATTCTTTTCCACCAACTTTTTAGTTTCCTAGTATGTCTGGAGATGCAATCTGGGCTTCATTATTCTAGCTGATTTTGAACACCTACTTTATGTAAGACATTGGCAAGTGACAGAATAAAAAGCATAGTTAGAACAATAAGAGGGTGATTTCTCTGACGGACTGAAGATAGAAATAGATCGTAGAAGATGAAGGCCCTTGAGTAGGAATAACATTATAAGTAGAGAGAAGAGAAACTAAGATCACTATCAGGAAGGAGTTTCCTACCTGGAATAATATTTCTAAGTAGGTTGTAATTGCTGCGAGTATTCTCAAAAAATAAAAATCAAAAATTTTGATCATCAGCGTCTAAGAGAATTGGTTAATTTTCATAATTCCTTGTAATGGAACACTGTTAAAACTATTAAAAAGTTGATATGATGATCTCAGTGATTAAAGCATCTAATCTAATGGCTATGTTCTGAGAAGACATATCAGAAATCCCCCAACCTCTATAAATAAAGATGTACAGTCTAAGCAAACAGATTAAACTATGGCAAACTTTTGAGAAGCCAGTGTTTTTTCTCCAAAAGATAATTCATTTGATCTTGTGGAAATAAAATTTTAGTGAGTTTAATGAACTAATTAACTTTTATTAGTGATTTATTAATGTGGTAGCATCCCATGTGTGAAATAGTGAGGCATTCCAGTAAGGTGAGCAAGTAGGGTTGCTTTTACAGGCAGAAAAGTATTGGATACAGAATAAAAAGCAAATTGGTTGTTTCAGAGTTACTTTTTTTTTTTTTTTAAAGAATTCTTTATTTTAAATTTTATTTATTCATTTATTTATTTTCATCTGACGAGAGAGAGAGAAGAAAGCAAACGACCAAGTTTGGAACTTGAACTATCTTTGGCCATGTGGGAGTGTCTAGCATCTTAACCACCATGCCACCTGCTGGTCCCCTGAGTTACTTTGTTTTTTTTCTTTTTTTTTTTTCTTTTTCTTTTTTTTTTTTTTTTTTTTTTTTTGAGAGGTTTTCGCTATAGGGCGCGTGCGCTCGCCAGACAGACAGAGAGAGACATAGAGACAGAAAGGGAGAAATCACCCCCCAGGGGGGATGATCACGCCGCAATCCCTTCTCCTCCATTCTCCTCTCGGGATCTTGGGCACGCATGCACACACGCCCGGCGTGAGTTTTAAGCCACCAGGTCTGGGACGCGAACCGCGGTCGACTACGTGGGAATCCAGCGACAGCCATTACGCTAACTGCTGGTTCCCCTGAGTTACTTTCTAGACAGGGATAAAGCAATGGAGACTGTTCTGTCATCCTTGGCCCTTTTTAGTTGGTTGCTGTGAATCTCTTGTGCTTCGGGAAACCTGCCTGTTAAGTTCAAGTTGACCGTGTGGCTTGTAGCACAATAAGTGACTCCATTCTGGTTTGGTTTAGTCTATTGGACTTAGTGCAGGCGGTTAGGCAGAAGAGTGGCCTCCTATACATTATATTTAATAATATGATAACTGAAACTTCTTTAAATGGGACATTTAATTAATGACAAAATTTACCTGTGTTTCTATAGGGTTCTACATGTTTGTTTTTTAGAATTTGCTAGAATGTGTGTGCACTTGCCAGAGGGAGGAAGGAGGAGAGGGGAAAGCATCCCCAGTGGGGCATGATCATGCCATAATCCCTTCTACTCTATTTACCTATCCTTTTAGGATTTTGGTTCTACAAAATCTAGGGTTCTACATGTTTGTTTTTTAAAATTTGCTAGAATGTGTGTGCACTTGCCAGAGGGAGGAAGGAGGAGAGGGGAAAGCATCCCCAGTGGGGCATGATCATGCCATAATCCCTTCTACTCTATTTACCTATCCTTTTGGGATTTTGGACACATGTACACATGTGCCCAGCATGTTTTTCAGGACACCAGAGCTTAGATTCAAACCACAGATACAGCCAACCAGTGGTGTAGTGGTTAAGGCAACTTGATCTCTCACATGGCCTACTGCATGGTTCACATCCTGGACCCAGAGGCTTGAAAAACATCAGCGTACATGCATATTTGTCCAAAATCCTTCTAAGAGAATGGAGGAGAAAGGATTACAGCATGCTATCTCCCCTCGCCCCCCTCCCCCACCTGGGTCAATTCTCACTTTCTCTCTCCTCTTCTTCCTCCTCCCTGGCAAGCCCATTTACCCAAAAACAAATAATAATGGTGCCGGCAGGTGGCAAGGTGGTTGAGATGCTGGACTCCCACACGGCTGACTGCTGTTCAAGTCCTGGACCCTGAGGCCTGAAAAATCACAACAAATAGATAAATAAAAACAAATGTTAAAAAATAATAATAGCAAAATATAGTCAGTCATGTAGGATCTGGTTCCTTTAATCACCAGGCCATGGAACCAGTAGTAGTCTTAATGTGATTATTGGGCTATATATAGCACCCAGAAAGCTCACCAGGAGCACCACTGTGCCGCTGCTGGTACTGAGGAGGTCAGCCAAGAGCACCTCAGTGACCCTTGGTAGTCTTTAGAGGCCTGTTCAGAGCATCCACATGTGCCCACTGATACCTGGAAGTCTACACAGCATATTTCAGTATCCTCATTGACTACTACTAGTTCTATGGAGGTCTACCTGGAGCTCCCTTTCATCCCGAATGCCCCTTACTATTGGGTTGTCGGGAAAGTCATGACTCATTTCTGAATGGAAGAACATAGGAAAATATGTCATGATTTTCCCAATAACCTAATATTACCCTATAGGTCTGCCCAGAATGCCCTGTAACACTTTCACTGTTGGATAAGTCATCTAGATAAAGATTAAGCAAAGAGACACTGGAGTTAAGTGATATTATAAAGCAAATGAACCTGACATTTATAGAAGAAATATGGAAACACATGTTTTTCAGCTGCGCATATATTGTTCACTAAGATTGAACATGTAATGAGGCACAACACAAATCTTTACAAATATAAAAGAGATACAAATAATTTCTAGCATCTTCTCTGATCACGATAGAATTAAGTTTGAAATCTGCAACAAAAAGAATTTTTAGAAACACAAATATGAAAATTACTAAAGAAATTCAGTGAAATTGAAAAAGTGATAATGAATATATGATACTCCCAAATCTTAGCAATACAGTGGAAGCAGTACTGTGAGGGAACCTTATAAAAATTAGTGCTCAGGACTAGCAGTTGGCGTAATGGCTATGTCACTGGACTCCCATGTAGTCGACCGTGGTTTGAGCCCTGGACTCAGCGGCTTAAATTCACACCGGGCGCATGTGTGTACGTGCTCAAGATCTCGAGAGAGGAGAATGGAGGAGAAGGGATTGTGGCGTGGCCATTCCCCCGGGGGGTGATTTCTCGCTTTCTGTCTGTCTTTCTGTCTCTCTCTCCCTTTCTCTCTTTCTGGCGAGTGCACACGCCCTATAGCAAAAACCTCTCAAAAAAAAAAAAAGTTAGTGCTCACAAAAAAATAGAAAGATGACACGTAAACTAACAGTGCATCTAGTGAACTGAAAAAGCAAGGAAAATGGACCCAAAAGAAGGAAAGAAATACTGAAGATAAGAGCAGAAGTAAATGAAACAGAAAACACAAGAGTAATATCAAAAATCAGTGAAATGAAAACTTTTTTTTTTTGAGAGAATAGGTAAAATCGACAAACCACTAGCTAGACTAAGAAAAATAAAAGACCCAGAAAAATAAGATTAGAAATGAAAAAGAGAATATTACATCAGATAACACAGAAACACAAAAGATCATTAGAGAATACTATGAGCGACTGGATGCCAACAAGCTGGAAAGCCTAGAAGAAATGGACAAATTTCTGGACACATAATAGTATACCTAGGTTAAATCAAACAAAGAGAAAGCCTGAGTAGACCAATAACAAGAAACAAGATTCAATCATAATAGTCTGCCCAGCTGCAGATGACTTCACTGATGAATTATACAAATCTGAAGAATTAATGTCATTTCTCCTCAGACTATTTCAAAAGATCCAAATGGGTGGAACACCCTCCTAGACATACTTTATGAAGCCACCATTACCTTAATACCAAAAGCACACAACAAAAAAGAAAACTATAGGTCCATCTAGTGGTGTAATGGTTAATTAAGGTGGCTGGATCCCACATGGCTGACCGCGAGGTTCAAGGTCTGAACCCAGTGACTTGAAAAAAACATCCTGGACGTGTGTGTTTATGTGATCAAAATCCCAAGAGGAAAATGGAGGAACAGGGAGTGCAGTATGGCCACCCACCCTGGTGGGGGTGTGGGTAGTTTCTTTCTCTTTCTGTCTTATCCCCTTCTTCCTCTTTTCTCCTTCTCTCCTCTCTCCTGGAGAGCACACCTACCCTAGCAAAAGCTTTTTTTTTTTTTTTTTTTTTTTTAAAAAAAAAGCAGAAAGAAAGAAAGAAAACTACAGACCGATACTTCTAATAATGTAGTAGCAAAAATCGTCAACAAAATCTGTTTTTTTTTATCATTCTGTTTTTTTTTTTTTTTATTATCTTTTATGTAAAAGAAACTTTTGGTTTTTTTTTTTTTTTTTTTTTTTTTGTATCTGTACTGGACACTAATTTTCATCCATTTTTAAAATTTTTTTTATTTTATTTTTTTTTCTTTTTTTGGAGAGGTTTTTGCTATAGGGCGCGTGTGCTCGCCAGACAGACAGAGAGAGACAGAGAGATAGAAAGCAGGAAATCACCCCCCAGGGGGGATGGCCACGCCGCAATCCCTTCTCCTCCATTCTCCTCTCGGGATCTTGGGCACGCACGCACACGCGCCCGGCGTGAGTTTAAGCCGCCGGGTCCGGGACTCAAACCGCGGTCGCCTACGTGGGAGTCCAGCGACATAGCCATTACGCTAACTGCTGGTCCCCATTTTGTTTATTATCATTTGAGAAGTTGCTTTTCAATGTGGAAACTTAGTTCTGGAAATTTTTCTTGAATTGCTTCTAAGATTGTCTCTCATTTTCTTTTTCTCTTTTCTGAAACTTTTGTACTTTCTTGGGCTATTGAACCATACTTGTTTTCCCCCCCTTTTCTTCTTGTATTCATTTTGTTCTAGTTACCAGGAAAATAATTTCAACCTCGTTTTCTGAACCTTCTGAATTTTTCATATCTACTGTCATAATTTAATTCCCTAAAGCTCCTTTTCTTCCCACATTGGTCACTTTTTGATAGTGTCCTTTCTTTGTCTTTTATTATGTGTTAATTCCTTTTATCTCATTGAGAATATAATAGGGTTTTAAATTTTTCTTTTCTTCTCTCTTTCTTGAGGTTTTTTGTTTTTTTCTATTCACTTTTTTTCTGTGTGTGTTTTAGTTTCTGTTTTTTATTTAATGTTTTCCTCATGAAGTATCTGATGTTTCTGAATATTCATATTTAATAGATTAACAATAAAACACATTAGGCGCTTAGAGTGTCTAAGCAAGGTTTGTTGACCATCTACTTTATCTATTTGGAAATTAGGCCTCGGTTGGGAAGGGACAGGTGTCAAGAAAAAAACCTGTTATCTGTGTACTTGGGTCTTTTTATCCTAAATTGTTCAGATTGCCAAAAGAAGTCTACCACTGTTTTGCCTGGCTTTCAAAGCTATGCCCTTTGAGGAAAGAAGATTGGAGTTAGGAAAGGAGCTAGTTCTAGATATGCTTCATTTTGTTAACTTTCACGTAATTATCCTATTCTGTAGTGATCTCTGTCCTCAACATGTTTCACTGTGCTTCAAGATCCAGAGACCCTCTGGATAGCCTCCCAGAGAATAAACCTTTTCTGCTAAAATGGGAGAAAAGGCAGTTTCTAGTTACTGTCAGAGAGAGATGTTAGAATCTTAACTGCTGCTTAAACAGACCACGCTCAGTCTTATTAACCTTACTTACCACTAACCAATTTTGAGCCTTTGGGGGCAACGATGTTTTAAATTGGAGGTTTGTTTTTGTAATTTTTTTTTTGAGAGATTCTTGCTATAGTGTGAATGCACTCATCAGAAAGACAGAGAGAGAGAAAGTGAGAAATCACCCCTCAGGGGATGGCCATCTCCTCCAGTCTCTGCTCTGAATTCCAGCAGTCGCACACACATGACTGGTGTGATTTTCAAGCTACCAGATCCGAGACTCAAACCACAGTCAACCATGTGTGAGTTCAGTGCTACAACCATCACGCCATGGCTTGTAAATTGGAGTACACATTAGCTTTTCCCAATTACAATTTTATATTAAGTTTTCTTTATTTCATTAAGTTATCTATCACTTTTGTTGCTCTTATTTTAATACTAATTAATCCTGTTCATTTTTTTCAATCTGTTGAAACTTTGGAGTTTTCATCTCATCATCCAACTTGTTCTTTTTTTTCTTTTCCTTTTTCAAAACATTATTTTGCCAGAGGGTTCATGTGCTCATGGCAGCGGAGGGGGGTATGGGAGAAAGCATTTCCCCAGTGAAGCATGGTTGCACTTTAATTTTGTCTATGTCATTTCTCTATTATGTTGAGATTTTGGCCATACATGCACATGTGCCTGATGTGTTTCCCAAACTCTGGGGCCACTATTTGTTTCACACAGTGAGCATTGTGGTATCAGGTTTCTGGTAGGCTATATATACAGCTTCATATGTATTCTTCTTAACTTTTGAGTCCTAGCTTCATTTCACAAGCTGACTTTCCTATCATTTGAGTATCTTGATTAAAGAGCAGTAAGCCCTGTGGAATATAGTCAAAGATATTTTACCAATTTTACCTTAGTTCTTGGTTAATACATTTTAAATTATCATTGTTTATCGAATTCTGCATAACCTACTTGAGCTGCATTATTAATGAGCTTATATTTTATCATTTTACTCCAAAAATATTTTCAGGATCTTTCCTCACAATATTTTGCTTTAAAAACACCTAGTTCGTTAGCTATATAGTAGCCTACCTAAAAAGAAATGTATTGATAATGAAAAAGGTTAGCATCGCTTTTAGTGACATAACATGGGCTTTTCTTTAAGGCCTTCAAGCTATATCATAAATTATAATTTTTATACTTTTGATAAGAATTGATATTAGTAGATTGTTAGGCTTTTCTTTGTTTTTTAAACTTGAAGTTTCTATACTTCTTTGTTTTTTAGAAGACATTTTTAGAAGACTTTTTTTCATTTTCAAAGTGAGTTCATTTTAGAAATTATTTTTTTTTCTATCGTATTTTACACACATTCATGATAATATGGATAATTCAGGCTTGTGATTTCTTAGACAATATAGACAAACTAATTTAAAAAGTGACAAGGTAGTCTCTTACTGTCTTCTTTTCTCATTTCAACTACATTTACTTTTTAACTATGTTTCTTCTACCTTTTCCAGTTTTCTGCTCAATTCTCCTTGGTGGAGAAGATGGATGCAAAACAGGAGGTGTGAGTAGTTCTTTATTCTCTGCATCTGTTACTATTACATCATCTTTCCCATATACTAGTCTTGTTTCTTCTTAGTTCATCCTCTTACATTTATGCAGCCAGTGACCTGTTTGGTTTTCCTTTGCATTGTATTTATAAAATTTAGTTTATTCTTAGAAAATTCTTAGAAGTTTTTTTTAAATTAATTTGTACTCTCACTTATTTATGTTTTTCTACTTTTTTTTTTTTTCTTTCTTTTTTTGGAGAGGTTTTTGCTATAGGGCGCGTGCGCTCGCCAGACAGACAGAGAGAGACAGAGAGATAGAAAGCAGGAAATCATCCCCCAGGGGGGATGGCCACGCCGCAATCCCTTCTCCTCCATTCTCCTCTCGGGATCTTGGGCACGCACGCACACGCGCCCGGCGTGAGTTTAAGCCGCCGGGTCCGGGACTCGAACCGCGGTCGACTACGTGGGAGTCCAGCGACATAGCCATTACGCTAACTGCTGGTCCCTATGTTTTTCTACTTTCATGATTTATTGTGCCCTTTTAAAACCTGATAACAGAAAACTATGAGGCTATATTGTTTTACTCAGTCATCCTTCTCATTTATTCAGTCCACCAACATTTAAGTTCCTAATTTATATCAGACCCTGGCAAATCAAATGCTGATAATATGACTCTTTTACTATTAGAGTTCACACTTTCTTCTTTTTTTTTCTTTTTTCTTTTTTAATTGCCCATTGCACATGTACTGACCAGAGAGCGAGCATGCGAGAAGAAAGCAGCCCCCAGTAGGGTGCAGTCAAACTGACTCCCTTCTCCATTTCTCCATCTTGTTGGGATTTAGGGCACACACAGGTAGATGCAGCCAACATGGTTTTCAAGCTACTGGGACTGAAATTTGAACTGTAGTTAGCCATGTGGAATCTGACTCCCTTAACCAGCTATGGGGCCAGCCCTAGAATTCATGCTTTCATAGGGAATATCTCTTCCCATTTCATATTAGAATTATTCATATCTGTATAATTAAAAGCTAAGTTTTGATTTTTAGTTTCTCATCCATATGGTTGAGTAGTGTTTCCTTTTGGAGCTGTGTGGGTATTACAGATTTAAGTTTGATTTCTGGCTTTGCCAAATGTTAACTATTTTTCTGTGTCTTAAGAGTTCTCAGCTGTAAAACATACTTTGTATCTACTTTATAGGGTTGAATGAGAACATTGAGATGGTAGCAGAGAAATGAATGTACCTACATGTGTTACAAGAACTTCTTAAATTTAAAAAGTAGTTTATATGGATTGTTATACATTTGTTATTTTTGCAGTCATTTCAGAATTTTACTGTAATTATCCTTAGGAGCAAGAAGTGTATCATATTGATTGTTACTCATTACAGCTGTTAAATAACAAGAACTCCTATTTTTTAGATTGAAGTTTCTAAAATAAGTAGGATTAAATAAATACATACTGCCTCCATGCCACTTTAAAATTTACTGTTAACAGAATATTCTTTATATGGCTAATGTGTATTACAAATTTATAAGTACTAATGTTTCTCTTGTTCTTCTTCCTTAATTATATGTTACTACCCTTGAACTTGTTGATTTTCTAGATGTCTTGGGTTTTAGCTATTCAGTATCCCTTTCTTTACTTTTTTTCTTTTTTTAGTTCATACAGAGCTTATGTATGACCTGACCTGGGGAGGGGGGTGGTGAGTGAAAAGTCACCCCAGGGGATATGGCCATGCTGCAATCCCTTCTCTTCCATTCTTCTCTCAGGATTTTAGGCATGAACACAAATGCACCTATTGTGTTTTTCAAGCTCCTAGGTCCAGGACACAAACCATGCAGTTGGGCATGTGGGATCCAAATGCCTTAATTTCCATGCTACTTGCTGGCCCGGTAACCCCTCAGTAAAGAAGAGCTTTATCTGTTTTTGAAAATAGATTATATAGATATATTAGTATATTCTACTCACAAATTTTTGTTGTTTTTATTATTTTTTTTTTAAGAGAGAGATTTTTTGCTATATGGCGCGTATGCTTCCCATAGAGACATAGAGAAGTCACCTCCTCAGGGGACATGGCCATGCTGCAGTCCCTTCTCCATTCTTTTCTGGGGATTTTGGGTATACACACACACACACACACACACACACACACGCACCAGATGTGAATTTCAAGCCTCAGGCCCAGAACTCAAACCATGGTCGACCATATGGGAATCCAGTGACATAACCATTATGCCATCTGCTGGTCCCTCCTTATTTTCCTTCTTTTTTTTTTTTTAAAAACCATGGCAAGAGATCATTTTTACTTCTCTAAGTTAAAAATCTCAAATGTATCTTTAAAGTTAACATGTAGTTTAGACACTAGAATATGTAAAAAAATGATTACAAACATTAGTATGTGTTTGTGTATACGTGTGTGTCCTTTTTATTTCTCTTTCTCTCTAGTTTTTAAATGAGAATAACCAATTTTACCCTGATGGTTCTTTCTAAAATCTTTTTTTTTTTTTTTGAAGTAACCACATTTTCTGTTTCCTTCCTCTTCTTACCATTTCAATACACTGCAGTCTTTATGGTGTGCAACGTCTGGCCAAGCATTTCTCTGTAGTTTCTTTGAAATTAAAAATACATTTAGGTTAAGGGAAAAAATGAAAGAAAAACTAACATCAGTGACTTTATTAAGTCCTTTACTTTCATTTTAATTATTCAAATATCTTTTTGAAGTATTAGTATCTATTTGACTAATTAGAAAACTGAAGCTCAAATTCTATAATTTTAATATCTTCTGGTTCTGACTCCAAAGAATATGCTTTTTCACTGTCATACAAGACCTTTGAATGCCATTGTATAAAAATCTTAAATGAGGGAACCAGCAGTTAGCGTAATGGCTATGTTGCTGGACTCCCATGTAGTCGACCGCGGTTCGCGTCCCGGACCCGGTGGCTTAAAACTCACGCTGGGCGCATGTGCGTGCGTGCCCAAGATCCCGAGTGGAGAATGGAGGAGAAGGGATTGTGGCGTGACCATCTCCCCTGGGGGGTGATTTCTCCCTTTCTGTCTCTCTGTCTGTCTCTGTCTGGCGAGTGCACGCGCCTTATAGCGAAAATCTCTCCCCCCCAAAAAAAATCTTAAATGATACCTCCTATATAACTTCATCATGTAATTAATGTTAAGACCTTCAATGACTTGTTTGAAATACTGTCTTTAGGGCCCGGCAGGTGGCTTGGTGGTTAAGGGCACTGGACTCCACATGGCCAACCATGGTTCTAGTCTTGGACCTGGCGGCTTGCTTTCTCTTTATTGCTCTGTCCCTCTCTGGTCAAATTAACAATAAATAAATAAATTTTAAGTAAAATAATTAAAAAAAGAAATACTGTCTTTATAAGGTACAATATCTAATAGTTCATACTCTGCATTTATTATGGATCTTGCTAAAATGATCCTTATATAGAATGTACACAGTGCATTGGGAGTATATTCCTGAACCTTTAAAGAGTTTGTACGGTTTGGATAAGTAGTGTACATTTCAATCGTAGGACAAGTTATACTAGCCTTGTCTACTCTGTGGGGTTTCCTGGTAAAACTAAATTTTCTACTCTCTGTCACTAGCCTTTTTTCTTTAAAGAGTAAGTAGAGTAGGGGATGAATGTTATAGAAAAGTCAGAGGAATCTGCGGAAAGTAGATCTTTAGGGCCATGTTTAAATCTAGACATAGCAAGTCTAAATTTTATTCTAGTCCCATAGTAAGTTAATGTAAGTTATATTTTTTTAATCTCAACATCCATAATCTGAGATGTTGCAAGTGTGAAGCTTTTTAAGTAAGGACATGACACCCCAAATGAAGAATTCACCTAACCTCAAGTGGCATATTACAGTCAAAATACTGCAATCCAAATATATTGTATCAAATTACTTTCAGGCTATGTGTGTAAGGTGTATGTGAAACATAAATGAATTTTGTGGTTAGACTTTAAGCCCATCCTCAAGGTATCTCATTAAGTATTAGGTTGTTAGAAAAGTCAGGACACATTTTTGCATAAAGAAACAGAAAAATTTGTCATGACTTTTCTGACAACCCAGTATTTGCCAGTATTCCAAAATCAGAAAAACATCTGAAATATTTCTAGTCCCAAACATTTCTATTAAAGGATATTTAATCTGAAGAAACTACTAAAGTAAATGACATGACTTGACATATTTTGGCAAAAGTACAAATTGGAATATGCCCAAGGCTATACTTAAAAACACCAATTGCAATAGCAAAATACTGAGTTAAGCCAATTATCTCTCAATAGTGTTTTTTAAAGTTTTTACTCATTTTATATTTTCTTCTCTTCATTTAATTTTTGTACATCTTTGTGGATACATTATGGTTTTACAAAGCATGAAGTATATTACCTATTTACCATCTTCAAAAAAGAACATTGCTGGGGCCAGCAGATGGCATAACGGTTACGTCGCTGGACTCCCACTTGGCTGACTATCATTTTGAGTCCAGAACTCGAAGGCTTGAAATTCATGCCAGGCATGTGCGCTTGCGTGCCTAAGGTCCCAGGAGGAGAATGGAGGAGAAGGGATTGTGATGTGGCAGTCTCCCCTGATGGGTGATTTCTCACTTTTCCTCTCACTCTCTGTCCATGTCTCTGTCTCTTTCTTTCTCCCCAATGAGTACACATGCCCTAAGGTAAAAACCTCTTATAAAAAAAAGAAGAAGAAAAGAAAATTGCATTATATAATATGTTGTGTACCTATGTTTTATGCCTTTGATTTTCATTCTGTTTATTTTTCAGATTATATATGATATATACATACCTCTCATGTGATTAACAACATTAATTTCTTGAGGTTTATTTACATGCATTCTTTTGTCAGACTTTTTTCTGAACTCTTCACACACACACACACCCCCACACACACAGGGTACTGTCTGATATCTATAGTTGCTTTCGTTATGTCTGTGTCTTAGAATCTTTCAATTTTGCCCTAGAGAAGGACATTCAGTATATGTTAAGTGAAGACATACAATGTTATCTTTTGTAGTCTAGTTTATTTCACTTAGCATTAAGTCTTCCAGATTTGTGTACTCTGTTTTGAATGACTTAGTCTCATTGTACTTTCTGGCTCAGTAGTGTTACATTTTGTGTATGTGCCACATATTTTTGATCTAGTTAATTATTGTTGCCCATTTAGGGTGATTCACGTCTTGGCTGTTGTGACTAAAGCTGCAGTTAGTGTTGATGTGCAAATAGCTCTGTGACAGCAGTTTCTTACATTTTGAGTAAATACCTAAGAGAATTACTGGGTTATATGGTAGTTCTATTTGTAAATTTTTGAGGAGCCTACATAGTGTTTTGCACCATGCCTGTACTAGTTCACATTCCTAACAACAGTGCATAAAGTTTCCCTATTCTCCTCTATCTTATAAGCGCTTGCTCTCTTTTTTTTTTTAAATAAGTATTTATTTAATTTTATTTATTTATTTTAACTTGACTAGAAAGGGACACAGTGAGTGATTCAGTGAGTGAGTGAGTGAGTGAGTGAGTGAGTAAGGAAGCTGCCAGGTTTGGGACTTGAACTACAGTCGGCCCTGTGGGAGTCCAACACCCTCAACCACCACGCCACCTGCCGGCCCCACCTGTTCTTCTATTTATTTATTTATTTTTATTTCATGTAATAAAAAACTTAATTTCCATAAAAGTCACAAAAATTAAAATAGATAATAAACCTAAATGTAAAACACAAAACGGTAATGCTCCTGATAGATAACATCGGAGAAAATCTAGATAACTTTGGGTTTGATAACTCATAATTAGATAGATAGATAGATATCTGTGAACACATGTCTGACTTTAGGGGTCAAACTCTGGGTAGAATAAATATACTATAAAGTAGCACTTAGCTGATATTATATAAAGCTTACTGCAGTCATTAAATAGGGATTTTTAATATATTTCTTAATTTCAAGAAAAGCAGTTTTAGCTTTAATAAGTCAAAAGTAAAAAAAAAATGCTAAGAGATCTTTTCTTAAGACTTAAAGCCAGGAGACAGATTAGGATTCTGTTCAAATAGTAGGTACGTGAACCTATCGGCAGCTCCAGACAGGACAGAAATCCTTAAATTTGGAAAGTAAAGCATAGAAGAAAATAAGTAATGTTTTAGTGGAAAGTCATAAGATTCTATTTTGACAGTTCAGTCTCATGTACTTTATCTTCTGTTGTGGTCCAATCTTCCTGTTTAAATTCTGGAAGATAACAGTCAACTCCTGACTTTTCCCTACTATTGAGTTGGCCATTTTCTTACTGGTTTTTGAATTATTATTTCTGTGTGTCTGTATTTAGTTTTTCTGTTATAACACTCCCTTGAGAATTTCTTGGAGAGCTGGTCTGGTGTTGGTAAATTCTTTCAGGTTTTGTTTATCTGAGAATGTTCTTGTCTTACCTTCCCATATGAAGGATAATCTTACTGGGGATGGGTATTCTTGGCTGAAATTGCTTTTCCCTTAACACTTTGAATATATTTTCCCATTCTTTCCTTGCTCTCATTGTTTCTGATGAGAGGTCTGCTGTTAGCCTGATGGGGTATCCTTTGTAGGTAACTTAACATTTCAGTCTTGCCAATCTTAGTATCTTGTCTTTGTCTGTGGTTTTGTGGATCTTCTTGGAGAAGACCTTCTTGGTTTAATTCTCTTTGAGGTCCTTTGTATTTCTTGGGACTGGATCTTTGAATGCCTCTGTAGATTCTTTGAATGCCTCTCTAGATTTGGAAGGTTTTCTTCCAGGATTCCATGGAGTAGATGATCAATGCTCTTATTAGTCTCTTCACCTTTTGGGATACCAATTTCCCGAATATTTGGATATTTGATGGTATCTAGTATTTCTTGTATATTATTCTCTCTCTCTCTTTTTTTTGGGGGGGGCTGTATTTTCTCAGACTTCATGATTGATTTTTCTAGGTCAGTGATTCTGTTTTCTACACCTGGGATTAGATTTTCTGTATGATCTATTCTGCTTTTAATACTTTCAAGGGAGGATTTGATATCTTGTATTACAATCTTCATCTCTAATAGTTTCATTTGATTCTTTCTTTTTGGTTTTCTTTTTTTTTTTTTTTTTTTTTTTTGAGAGAGAGAGATTTTTTGTTATAGGGCACATGCACTTGCCAGAAAGACAGAGACAGAAAGCGGGAAATCACCCCCCAGGGTGTGGCTACGCTGCAGTTCCTTCTCCACCATTCTCCTCTCAGGATCTTGGGCATGCATGCATATGAGCCCAGTGTGAGTTTAAGCGACCAGGCCCATGACTTGAACTGCAGTCAACTACATGGGAGTCCAGCAGCATAGCCATTACGCCAACTGCTGGTCCCCATTTGATTATTTTTTATGGTGTGTATTTCCTCTTTCAGATCATGCAAGAACTTCCTCACCTTCTAGAACTCATCAGCTCTTTTCTCCTGTGTCTTCTGGAGTTCATTGTCTCTCTTCTCTTGCATCTGTGTTAGCTTTGTCATTATAAATACTCTAAATTTTTTATCTGGCATCTCGATGAGTTCCATTGTATTGTTTGTGGATGAAGAGAAATTATTCTTTTCCCTTGGAGGAGAGGTATTTTCTTGCTTTCTGGTATGTCTTGTGCCCCTGCGGTGATTTATGGTCATCTGATGGGTCGTGCATTTTTTCCTAATTCTTGAAGTTCGATCTGAGCGTTCAGAGGGATACAGGAGGAGGTAATCTGTAACCTCTTTTCTGTTCCATTTTTCCACCCTTTGTGCATCAGATTCAGTTCAAATTGAGGAATAATCTGACCTTAATAGTATTCAGATGTTTGGATACTGTTCACTAAGACCTGTCTGGACAGTGAGTGGATGCTGAGCAGCCAAGGGATGAAGTTGAAAGAAAAAGGAAAACAAAACAAAACAGAAAAAGAGGAAAGAAGAAAAAAAAGTGCAACAAAAAAAGTTATATTTTAATTTTTAAATGCAAAAAATGGAAATGGTGTGGCATTTACGCACACCTCCCAAAAGCAGTATTTCACAGCTTGAGTTCAGTAGCCATCTCAGGAGGGCCTGAGTTTGTGCCTCTCCACTCTAGAAATGAATCCAGAGTGTGAAGTCTCAGTACAAAATCTTCATATTTAGTCCCTGAAAGCAATATTTCACAGCTCAAGTTCAGTAGCCACCTCAGAAGTGCCTAGGTTTGTGCCTCTCCTAAATGGGAGAGGAAAAGGCATGAATTAGCAGGGTAAAGGAGGGGATTGAGAACCCAGAAAATACTTTACTTTAAAAAAATTTTATTTTTTAAAATTTAAAAGACACAGGGAGAGACAGAGAGACACCAAGAGATAGAGATGGAAAGAAGGATACAGAGGTTGTCCTGTCACTCTAGAAATTAATCTGGAGGGGGACCAGCAGATGGCGTAATGGCTACTTCGCTGGACTCCCTTGTGGTTGACTGTGGTTTGAGTCCCAGCCCCGGTGGCTTGGGCGCATGTGCGTGAATGCCCCAGATCCTAAGAAGAAAATGGAGGAGAAGGGGTTGTGGTGTGGCCATCCCCCCTGAGGGGGTGATTTCTCGCTTTCTGTCTTTCTATCTCTCTCTGTCTTTTTAGCAAGCGCATGTGCCCTATAGCAAAAACCTCTCCTCTCCCAAAAAAAGAAATCTGGAGAGTGAAATCTCAGTAGAAAAATCTTCATTTTTAGTCCCTGAAAGCATTATTTCACAGTTCAAGTTCAGTAGCCCTCTCCTTATTTATTTATTTTTTATTATAGTCTATCTGACAGGAGTCAGATGATACCTCACATGGCTTTGTTTTTCATTTTTATTATGATAAGACATGTTGAACATTTTTAAACATGTTTTTTAGCTATTCTAATGTCTTTCTTTGAGAGTTGTCTGTTTAGATCAATTTCCCGCCTTTAAATTGGATTATTTGGGGTTTCTTTGTGGGTGAGCTGCCTTAGTTCTATATGTATTCTTGCACTTATCTGAACTAAAGTTTTCTCCCACTCTGAGTTGTTTGTTTGTTTATTTGGTTGCCTGCTTTTTTTTTTTTTAACCATGCAGAAGCTTTTTATTTATTTTTTATTTTTTTATTTATTTATTTTTTGAGAGGTTTTCGCTAGAGGGCGCGTGCGCTCGCCAGAAAGACAGAGAGGGACAGAGAGACAGAAAGCGAGAAATCACCCCCCATGGGGGATGGCCACGCCGCAATCCATTCTCCTCCATTCTCCTCTTGGGATCTTGGGCATGCACGCACACGCGCCCGGCGTGAGATTAAGCTGCTGGGTCCAGGACTTGAACCGCGGTCTACTACGAGGGAGTCCAGCGACATAGCCATTACGCTAACTGCTGGTCCCCAGAAGCTTTTTATTTTGACATAATCCTATTTTTCTATTTCTGTTGATGTTTATTTTATTTCCTGAATTCTATTCTTTATCTCTTAGAGTTCTGTTTCTCTTTTAAAGATGTTTATTTTTTACAATTCCTCATTCATATCATGGAATGATTTTCTCTTTTCTTGGAATTGTTTGTTTTCCCTTGCATCTTGAATTTTGCTATAATATGTATTCTTAATTCCATCTGTGACTTTTTTGTAGTTATCTGTATGTTACCTGTTGTTAGGGGGGAGTTAAATTGTGCTTTGTTGTGGAATAGATATCCCCCCTTTCATATTTCTGTGTCCTTGTGTTGAATTTTAGGCATCTGGTGGAGTACTCACTTTTTCCTGGTTTACACAAAAGATTTTGTTATATATGGGACTGGCACAGCTCTCAACCTCAGATGTGTCCCATTTAAGGGGGGGTCCAGAAAAGGCCAATGGTAAACCAACCTGTGAGGCTGTGGCTGGAGTCTGTGACCTATAAACCCCTGGGATGAATTTAGGCTGATCAGATTTGAGGGACATTTGCTAGTTATTAGGATGACAGATTGTGAACTCCAGGATTGAGAAGTCATCTGGTGCTGTGCCCTGTGTTCTCCCTTTCAGCCTGGACCAGGAATCTCTGGAGCCCTCCTCTGTGTGAGGAGATCCTCTCCTATTAGCCCATACTTACGGTCCAGGGAAGTCTCAAAAGCTGTACTGTTGGTGGCCCAGTTGGGGCAGGTAGCCACTCCCCATTACTTGAATCTGAGGGGAAAAGAATGTAGGACTGCCTTTCAGTCCTGCAGAAATGACCAGATTCCTGTCTTTGTTGAGCGGGACTGCATTTATATACCATGCATCACTGGGAGTGGTGGGGATACTCATAGTTCTGGTGTGTGGTGTGAGGGGGGCCTGGTATGCTTCAGTCACTAGGGGTGTTCACTACATTTCTCCCTATCAAAGAAGATTACTATTTTCTGATAGTAATCTAAGATCAACTTGATGGTCAGCTTTCAGCCTGGTGCTTAGCTCTTGGGGGTTGGGACAGAAGGCCCAGTGTTTTCTCTATAGTGATAATATTCATGTACAATGTACATTAGCTCCATGCCATTTTATCTCTTTCCTTTTTTTTTTTTTTCTTTTTTTAAGGTTCTTGGTATAAGGCATGTGTGCTCCCTGGAGAGAAGCAGAGACAGTGAGAAGGAAAATGAGAAATCATTCCCCACCCCGCCAAGGGGGGTGACCACACTGTAATCCCTTCTCCATTCTCCTCTTGTGATTTTGGGCACGCACGCACACTTACCTGATGTGATTTTCAAGGCTCTAGGTCCAGGACTTGAACCGTAATCAGCCATGTGGGAATGCAGCATCTTAATGCCATTTTCATTTCTTTTCAGTAAGGGGGGAGTTTTGCAGTCCAAGATGGAAGTACAGAATATGAAGTTTCAGAGGAAAGCTTTTGTCTTCTATCCTGTTGCAGAGGAAGGGCAGGGACTTTGGAGCTTCATCAATTCAGATTATTGACTACCTCTTCCCTTTTCCACGTACAGATTCAGCGCTCTAAAAGCTCCTGCTATCTTATCTTTTTTCTTGATCATTCTCATCTTGCTTTTCTGTTGAAACTGTAGGCATTAATTCAACTTTTTAAGCCTTTTTTTCCCCAGAGAGATGCCATAATGGATGTTCCTAGTCACTCATCTTCATCTAGGAATCAGTAGTATTCTGACTGAATTTTTGAAGTGGCTCATGTAAATAAAGAATATTTTCTGTGCTTTAATTAATTACTAAATACATTGCTAAGCAAAAATAGTAAGATTTAGCAAAATTGGGTAGGTAAAGTATGCTGCTGTTTACATCTATTTGAGTTTGTATCTGCGTATTTGCATATGTGTGTCTTCTTAAAATAAAAAAAAAAAAAAATCAAAACCTCAGAAATAACCACAAACTAATCTAAAGGAACAAGGATAAAAGGAGTAGCTGATTTTCCGGATATGACTTTTAAAATATGTAAATATTTTTATGTAATTCAAAAACAAGTTTTTAATCAGTTATATGAAACCTCAAATTCCAGAAGTTTAAAGCAAAATGAAGCAAAAAAACCTAAGTGCTGTAAGTATAGGAAGGAACTATTATCAGTGACTTTAAATTATAGTAATTACAGGGACCAGCAGTTGGCGTAATGGCTATGTCACTGGACTCCCATGTAGTTGACCATGGTTTGAGTCTGGACTCGGTGGCTTAAACCCCACGCCAGGCACATGTGTGTGCGTACCCAAGATCCCAAGAGGAGAATGGAGGAGAAGGGATTGCAGAGTGGCCATGCCCCCAGGAGGTGATTTCTCACTTTCTGTTTCTTGTCTTTTTGGGGAGCGCATACCCTTATAGCAAAAATCTCTCCCCCCCCAAAACAAAAACAAAAACAAAAACAAAACAAAACACCTAATAATTACATATACCTTATGTATTATATTCTGAGGACAGGAGGTGGGATAAAATCTTTAAATGGCTTTCATTAATCATAGCGTTGGTATGATTATTCCTAGACTGTTGTGAATGTGATGTGTGAGAAAGCAAATGAGTTTAATTATGTTGGAGCTGGTGTATAAAAGGAATTTTAGTATGGAGTAAATTATATAGGAATAAACCATCAGGGATCATCAGATGGTGTAATGGTCCAGTCCCTTATAGTCGACTGCAGTTCAAGTCCCAGACCGGTGGCTTAAAACTCATGATGGGCATGGGTGCATGGATCTCCCAGATCCCAAGTCGAGACTGAAGGAGAAGGGACTGCAGCCTGGCCCTCCCCTTGGAGGCGTGATTTCTTTATATCTGTTTTTCTCTCCCTGGTGAGCGCATACGTCCTATAGCAAAAAATCTTTCTCTCTTAAAAAAATAAGAAAAAACAGGGACCAGGAGTTAGCGTAATGGCTATGTTGTTGGGTTCCCGTGTAGTCGACTGTGGTTCAAGTCCCGGACCTGGTGGCTTAGACTCACGCTGGACGCTTGTGCGTGTGTGCCCAAGATCTCAAAAGGAGAATGGAGGAGAAGGGATTGCAGCGTGGCCATCCCCCCTGGGGGGTGATTTCTCACTTTCTGTCTCTATCTCTCTCTGTCTTTCTGGTGAGCACAAGCGCCCTATAGCAAAAACCTCTCCTAAATAAATAAATAAATTTAAAAAAAGAATATCAGTGAAATTAACAAACTGTAGAATTTCATTTAGAAGGGTCAATACATAGTTTTACTAAGTGCCACTGTATAAAGTGACCAAATGAAGAGAAATGAATATTCCTAGCAACCAGAATACTTTGTCTGGATGCTGTTTCCCGCTGAAAAGTACTAGGGTTCTTTGAACATAAGACTGATTTCAGTTTGAATTTGGACAGTTGACCTTGAGATATTTGTTATACCAGAAGCAAAGAAGCTATTGCCAGATTACTAATGTTATGTCTGAAGGAATCACTCACTTCAAGATTTCCCTCACTGGCCCACAATAGGAAAATTTGTCCATAATAACAACTAAAACTGCAATGATTTGAAACATACCGTTTGTGTTTAAATTGAGAGCTTATAATTATTTCTCCTCTAAAAATTAAATACTCACTGTTCACAGTCTGGGAAGTTGGGATACTAAGTTATTATATCAAAAACTCATATGAATCAGGTGTTTAATATTTATTTAAAATTTATTTGTTGTTATTATTATTATTATTATTTTTTAAATTTGACCAGAGAGACAGAGCAAGGGAGGAGTGAAAAAGAGAGAAAGTGAGAAAGCAAGCTGCTAGGTCTGGGACTTGAACCTCAGTTGGTAATGTGGGAAACTAGCATCTTAACCACCACATTGCTTGCTGGCCCCTTGTATGTATTTTTAAACAAACAGTCTCACAGAAGCCAAAGATTTAAAGAGAGAAATTTTCACTTGATTCACTTATTCCAGATAAGTAAATGATGGAGGAATCATTTGGTTTAGAATATCGCTATTTTACAACTGTTAGTGAAATGCTGAATTTATACAGTAATCATCATTAGTTACTATAATCACAAATGATATAATCAGAAAATATATATGAGGAGTCTTAAAAAGTTTATAGAAAAATTATGCATGGATTTTAAAATATTTTTGCACCAAAATAAACTAATACTTGAATTTCTTTTTTTAAAAATTTGCTATGGGGTACATGTCCTTGCTGGAGAGAAGGAAAGAAAGAAAGTACTCCCTGCCCCCGGGGGTATGGCCATTTCACAATCCCTTTTCCATTCTCTTAAGATTTAAGGATGGGGGGAACCAGCAGTTAGTGTAATGGCTATGTCTCTGGACTCCCACGTAGTCGACTGCGGTCGCGTCCCGGACCTGGTGGCTTAAAACTCACACCAGGCACGTGTGCGTGCGTGCCCAAGATCCCGAGAGGAGAATGGAGGAGAAGGGATTGTGGCGTGACCATCCCCTCTGGGGGGTGATTTCTCGCTTTCTGTCTCTATGTCTCTTTCTGTCTGTCTGGCGAGCGCACGCGCCCTATAGCGAGAAAACCTCTCCAAAAAAAAAAAAAGATTTAGGGATGGGGGACTCTGCAGGTGGCGTGGTGGTTAAGGTACTGAACACTCCCACATAGCCAACCACATTTCGAGTCCCATACTTGGTGGCTTGCTTTTTCACTTTCCCTCTCTTCCTGTCTCTCTCTCTCTGATCAAATTAAAATAAATGAATAAATAAATAAAATTTAAAAGATTTTGTGATGGGACCAGCAGATAGGGTAATGGTTATGTCATTGGACTGCCACATAGGTGACCATCTTTTGTGTATCAGATCCAGTGGCTTAAAACTTACGCCAGGAATGTGCATGTGCCTGCCCAAAATCCCGAGAGGAGAATTGAGGAGAAGGGATTGTGAATTGGCCATCCCTCTGGGGATGTGATTTCTCACCTTCTGTCTCTCAGTCTCTCTGTGAGTGCACACGCCGGATAGCAAACATCTCTCTAAAAAAGAAAAACAAAAATATTTTGGCACTCATGCATACACACAGGATGTGTTTTTTATGCTCCTAGGTCTAGGACTGTACACTGTACACTTGCTCTATGAGAGATCTAGCTGCCTTAATGACCACACCACTATTTGGCCCACAGTTGCCTTTTTATTTTTTTAGGATTTTTTTTTTTTTTTTTTTTTTTTTTGCTATAGGACGTGTGCGCTCGCCAGAAAGAGACAGAAAGACAGACAGATAGCGAGAAATCGCCCCCCCCAGGGGGGATGGCCACGCCTCAGTCCCTTCTCCTTTCTCCTCTCAGGATCTTGGGCACGCATGCACACACGCCTACTGGGTCTGGGTCCAGGACTCAAACCACTGTCGACTACATGGGAGTCCAGCGACAGAGCCATTACGCTAACTGTTGGTCTCTTTTAGGAACTTTTTGAAGTCTGCTTATACGTGATTCTTGTTGAAGATTACAGTATGTCGTATGAGGAAGTATTCTCTAATTACCAACCCTGAACTTGATTAGAACTCTAGATTCAGCAATTACAAGGACAAAAGGCACATGTTTTGAAATACCACATGGGAGTAGTTGGTAAAAACAAATAATGTGGACCAGCAGATGGCATGGTGATTATGTTGCCATTGCTGGATCCCCCATAGCTGGCTACAGTTTGATTCCTGGACCTGACAGGTTGAAAAATACACCAGGATTACATGTGTGCCCAAAATTCTAACAGTATGGAGGGATTGGTATGATTGTGCCCTATTTGATAGTGTCTCTCTCTTCTCCCTCTCTTTGTCTGTTTCTCTCTGAGGAGTGTGCAAACCTGGCAAATTAAGAAAAAAATCAAGATTAAAAAATTTTTAATAGGGTGTGATGGAAAGAAAAATTCATTCCATGAATTTGTGAAATAGAATGTTACGTAAAAGTGCTTGTTTTGTAAAAGCTCTGGGGATCAGCAGTTAGCATAATGGCTATGTCGCTGGACTCCCATATAGTCGACTGCAGTTCGAGTCTCGGACCCTGTGGCTTAAACTCACGCTCGGCGCGTGTGCATGCGTGCCCAAGATCCCAAGAGGAGAATGGAGGAGAAGAAGGGATTGCAGCGTGGCCATCCCCCCTGGGGGGTGATTTCTCGCTTTCTGTCTCCCTGTCTCTCTCTGTCTCTCTGGCGAACGCATGCGCCCTATAGCAAAAACCCCTCCAAAAACAAGAAAAAAAAAAAACTCTCTTCAACCAAAAAGGTAAATTTCTATGAAACTATTGTATTGCAGTTTGACAGTTAGTGTTCCAGTTGTTGTTTTCCTTTCTTTTCTTTTTTTTTTCTTTTTGCTAACACTAGGGAAAGTTTACAGGTTTATCATGTTTATCATGGGACATATATTCATAATACTCTGTGCTCCAGTGCCACCTTGTGCATATTGTGGAATAGTATCATTAAGTTTCTCTTTAAAAAAATTGAGGTAACGGGGCTGGAAGGTGGCATGGTGGTTAAGGGCCCTGGACTCCCACATGGCTGACTCCCACATGGCTGACCGCGGTTCAAATCGCAGCCCTGGCAGTTTGTTTTCTCACTTTCTCTTTCTCTGTCTCTCTGTCCCTCTCTGCTCAAATTAAAATAAAATAAATGAATAAATAAATAAAGTTAAATTAAAAAATTTAAAAAAATTTAGGTATTTTTTGTAAGATTACCTTGGAAAGAAAACACGATCGTATAAATAAGGGTTCATATTCTAAACTTTCTGGGTCCCCAAATTTATCACCATTGCGTTTTATTGTGGACTATTCTGTTAATGTTTTCTCTTTCCACTAAATGTGTATTTTATCAGTTACATATCTGATTTTTGTTTACACATATGTGTACATACATATGTGTGCATGCATGCATTTTGAGTCTCAAATTGTCAGTGTTTTTATAACTCTTCCCTACCCCCATGTCCCACATTTGTATTTTCACAGTAGCAAAAAAAGAGGGGAGGAGTGATGTAGAGCCATCAGAGAACTCACTACCCACCAGCATATTTAGGATATAGCCTACTTACATTTTTAAGGACTTATCTCATTTTTATTATTATTATTATTTTAATTTGACCAGAGGGAGAGAAAGGGAAAGAGAATGCAAGCCTCCAGGTACCCAGTTCAAACCATAGCCATGTGGGAATCCAGGACCACCACACCACCTGACACAATCATTCCAGCACTATTTTTTTGAAAGATTATCCATTCTTTGAATTGCCTTCATGTATTTATCAAAAAACAGTTTGTGTTTTGTGGATGTGTATCTGAATTTTATTCGACACAAAGCAGTGTCTTATTTTAGTATCACCGAATAACTAAATGGTTCATAGAATTCAAGTGGCATGTTCAATATATATAAAAAAGCAGGGATGTAGGGGATTATATTGTTAAAAGATTTGTGATATGCAGTATTTCTGAAAGAAGACAAGGCTGAGGGAGACTAAGGTATAGAACAGATAAAAATTGCTGTGGTTAACGAACGCTCACTGTGATGTTATTAGAAGGTGGACCTTTGGCAGGTGGTAAGGTCCTGAGAGGAGCACCCTCGTGAACAGGATTAAGTGCCCTTATAATAGAGACTGTAGAGAGCTCCCTTGCCCTTACCACCTAGTGAGGACTGAGAAGACAACCATTTACCAGGGAGCAGGCTCTAACCAGAACTTCTCTGTGCTAGTCCCTTGATCTTAGACTTCCAGACTCCAGAACTGTCAGAAGTAAATTTCTTTTTATTTATAAGTCACCCTGTTTATGGTACTTCATTGTATCAGCCCAAATAGACTTAACACAGTTAGAGAACTTGGAGGCTTGGTTATTTTATTAAAACAATGATAAGTTAATTAGGAGAGGCAGTGTTTCATTGTCTCTTTCCATTTAAAACTTTTTTTTTTTTTTTGAGAGAGATTTTTCCTATAGGGTGTATGTGCTCACTGGAGAGACAGAGACAGACAGAAAGGGCAAAATCAATCACTCCCCATGGGGGTTGATCACACCAGCAATCCCTTCTCCTCTATTCTCCTCTCAGGATTTTGGGCACACATGCATACATACCCAGCGTGAATTTTAAGCCCCTGGGTCCAGGACTCAAATCCAGGTAGACTATATGGGTGTCCAGTTACGTAACCATTAATCCATCCTCTGGTCTCTCTATTTAATACTTTTTGATTCTCTATATTATTGACCATAGAAGTTCTGAATGCTGTCCAGTTTTTGCTTGCTAGGGAATGGAAGGATTTGCTTGCTAGGGAATGGAAGGATTTGATAACATCCCTTTTTTTCTTTTTCTTTTTTTTTTTTTTGTGAGGTTTTTCGCTATAGGGCGAGTGCGCTCGCCAGACAGACAGAGAGAGACATAGAGATAGAAAGTGAGAAATCACCCCCCAGGGGGGATGGTCACGCCGCAATCCCTTCTTCTCCTCCGTTCTCCTCTTGGGATCTTGGGCACGCACACACACGCGCCCGGCGTGAGTTTTAAGCCACTGGGTCCGGGACACGAACCGCAGTTGACTACGTGGGAGTCCAGCGACATAGCCATTACGCTAACTGCTGGTTCCTGATAACATCCCTTTTTGTGGCACTGTGAAGCTACTGCTAAGGGCTCAGATATACTATTGCCCTTCCCCTCCCCCCAGGTCATTTGTCTTCTTTATAAATAATCTTATCACACAGAATTCCCTCAAGTGTAAGGCGAATTCAAGTAAGACTGTTTCAGGTAGATTCTAAGCAGTCTTTTTTGGTTAAATCCTCCCAAATGCATGTGCTACTGTAATTATCTCTTTTTTTCCCCACTAATAAACTTTATTTAACTCAAACTACAGTAATAAACATATTTTCCATATTTAGTATCTTTCTGGGTTACTCTGATATTTTGACATATTTGCTGGGTTCTGGGCCATATCCTGGAAAGCCATGATAACTTTAGGATCCTGTATGGCTGCAGGAACCTCTGGATCACTAAGAATTTCATTGAGCCCAGGCATTCCTGCCATTTCAGACATTCTCCCTCTCAATTTAGGCTTTCCCCCAGGACAGCCTCCTGGAAAAGAGCCTTACTGAGCTTCTGATTGTCTTCTGGCTTTGTCCTCCCTCTGGATTCTCTCATGCTCTTCTGGAGCCATTTTAACTCTTTCTATTCTTTCTCTGATGTCTTGCTCTTTACATTTTCGCTCATACTTTCTCCAGTGTTCTGCAATTTTCAGAGCTCTTGGTTGAACTTCTTTCAACATGGCACTAGCTTCTTCATCATAATCCAGTTTACAGGCAAGGAAAGATCATCTGCTGCTTCCTCCCAGTGACCCAGAAGTCTGTGAGCTTTCCCTTGCCGCTTGTAAGGTTGAACTAAATCATCATGATTTCTTTCAGTGGCTCTGTTACAGCCTGGAATGGCAGCATTTGGCTTCTGTAATTTGATCAAGATACTGGCTCTCTTGGCATACAGCATGACCGAGCATGAGTTCAGCTTTATGGCCTCTGTAAATAAGTCAATGGCTTTCTGTAGTTCACTGTCATTTAGGGCTTCAGTGGAAGCTGCTTTTTTTTTTTTTTTTTTCCTTAATCATTTGCTTGATCCCATCATCTCCTCAGTTATCTTTATATTTTCATCTCCCATTTCTTGAGGGGCATCAGTGCCTGGTTCAATCACATCTTCATTGTCAATTTCTAGATCACTTCCCTCACTTGATGGTTCCTCTGTCTTTATGTTTTCCTCCACCTTTTTACTGTCTGTCTTTTTCTTCCTTGATATGCTCTTCAGATTTAGCTTTCTAGGTAGATGTTGGTACTTTACTCCCCCATGCTCTCCAGCTACTCTCTCAGAAAGTGCATTTCTTCTGTGTACCGAATGCTTGGATCCTCCTTACACATTTTCATAAAGGCCCAGAATTCACTCACTTTGCAGGGGTCTTTGCAGGAAGCGGTGAGAGGCCAAGAGCCTAGCTGAGGATGCTGGAGCCCAATTCCGGGGTAACTATCTTTTAATCACAAGTTATTCTGAATACCGAGGTCAAAAATTTTTACTTAGCAAATGCATTTTTTTAACAAAATAGCTCAGCAGAATGAAACAACTCTATTCAATGTCAAGTTCATTTCCAGTGTATTGAGAAAAGTCAATAAATTCATCTGTACTTCCAGCCAACGTGTAGTATTTGCTATCAGAGTTCCTATTTGGACAGTTATACAGGACTTTTCCTACAGATGTGAGGTTTGGAGACAGTGCCAATAAAGAGTGTTACGGAGAGCAGTAGTAAAAGAAATTTAGCCACCTAGATATTGAAGCATCATTAGCACTTAAGCGTGGAAGTCATTTGAAGTTTTTGATAATAGTGCCAGAAGATCCACTATCCGAATGAGTACACTCATATTGAGACTGATATTGAGTGTAGCTATTTATTTTACTTTTTATATTCAGAAAGAAAATTACGGGATTCCAAGAGTCCTTTATTTTTTTAATTATTTTTTTTAATGCAATAGGGCATGTGCACACACCAGAGAGAGACAGAAAGTGAAAATGAGAAATCACCCCCTGGGGGGATGGCCATGCTGCAGTCCTTTCTTTTCCATTTTCTTCTGAGGATGCTGGGCATGTACACACACATGCCTGGAGTGTTTTTCAAGCTTCTGGGTCCAGAACTTGAACTGCTCAGTTGCCCATGTGTAATCAGTTCTGTCTTAACCTCTGCACCACCTCCTGGCCCTGCTTTTTGGCTTTTAACTAAAATCTAGAGCCCATTCTTTTTTCTATTTATTCATAATTTATTATAAGGTTTTCATTGTTAAATAAAACACATAAATCCTTTGCTTCTGTTTATGTTTTCTTAGTCAATTCTTTATTTTTCCTTCAAAAGTGTTATATGTCACACTTGAGGCAGTGAAATACTTTTAAATACCACAGCCAAAGGACCTGAATGTTCATCTCTGTGTATATGCAGTGGTGATCCCTGTAGTATTTTTTATAGCTATATTCCTTGACAAGTTTTAGAAAACATTTGTCATTGACAGCATTCATATCTTCAAAAGTCAGGCTGAAAATTATCTTAGAGCCAGGTGGCAGGTCCACAGGCTCTGCTTCACCTTCCTCCCTAGGTGGCCATGTAAGATGGGAGCCAATTATTTTTGTCAAGCATTTTAGATAAAAGAATTATGTCTCATGGGACCAGCAGATGGCGTAAAGGTTACGTTGCTGGACTTCCATGTAGCTGACCAAGGTTTGAGTACCAGATCTGGAGGCTTAAAACTCAACGCCATGTGCCTGTGCATGCGTTCCCAAAATTCCGAAAGGAGAATGGAGGAGAAGGGATTGGAGGCATGGCCATCCCTCCGGGGGGTGATTTCTTGCTCTCTGTTTCTCTCTGTCTCTCCGGCGAGCACACATGCCCTATAGCAGAAATCTCTCTCAAAAAAAAAAAAAAAAAAAAAAAAGAAAAGAAAAAGATTTATGGCCCAGCTTGGTGGTGTAGTGTCAAAGTGTCACATAGGTCATGTTGAATCCCTGTGAATCCAGGCTTGATTCCTCAGTTGATTTATACATATGAGATGCATGCATCTGTAATCCTGGCTGCCTGGGGAAAGGAGTGGGTGTTGTAGCATGAGACTCTATTTAGGGTACTTGTCTTTCCCTTTACTTTCTAGTAAAAAAAGAAAAAACAAAGGTTTTGGGACCAGCATGTGGTATGGTGGTTAAGACACTGGACTCTCAGATGGTTGATCACGGTTTGAGTCCAGGACTTCATAGCTAGAAAATCGTACCAGGAATGTATGCATGTGTGCCCAAAATCCCAGGAGGAGAATAAAGAAGGGATTGTGGCATGGCCATTCCCCCTCCTGTCCCACTCCTAACCCCTGAGGGGTGATTTCTCACTTTCACTATCTCAGTCTTTCTCTCCCTGGTCAGTGTATATACCCTATGGCTTATTTAAAAACAAACAAACAAACAAACAAAAACTTAAGGGAAACAAACTTTAAAAAATTACTCTAAGCATTGGAAGATGATCTAATTGTTTCATGCCACTCATATGCTTTACTGTTACTATATAGTAAGAGTGATTAAAAAGTGCCATTGCAAAACCTTTAAGTGTCTTGTCCATATTTACTTTATTCCACACCCAATTAAGACCACAGGTCCTTGGTGCTTTGTTTTGGAAGCTCATTTGTATTTCCTTTAAAGATCTTTAGTGGAGTGCAGAAATACTCAGCTTTCTAAGACTGCCAGGTTTTCGTTCATGTATTTTTTTTTTAAGAATTGTTTGTTTATTTTTAGCTCCATTAGTTTTTATTATTTTTTTAATTTGACCAGAGAGAGACAGAGAGGGAGAGAAAGGGAAAGCCAGAAGGTAAGCCGCCAGGCCTTGGACTTGAATCACAGTCAGCCATATGGGAATCCAGTGCCTTTAACCACCAGGCCACCTGCTGGCCCCGCTTTCTTGTATTTTTGAAGATAGCTCTGTGTATGTAATTCCCGTTAACATGAAGATAACTTAAAGGGTCCTAGCTTTAGGCCTTCTACCTACTGGAACCTAATGGCCCCCCTCCATTTATTGGGGGCCAGCAGATGGTGTGGTAGTTAAGGTGCTGGATTCCCACATGGCTGATCATAGTTCAAGTGCTGGACCTGGTCACTTTAAAATCATGGTGGGTGCATGTGTGTGTGTACCCCGAATCCTAAGAGCATAATGGAGGAGAATGGATTGTGTGGCCAACCCCACTGGGGAGGGTGATTTCTCACATTCTCTCTCTTTCTCTCTGGTGCATGTGCCCTTTGCCCCCCTCCAAAGAAAATCTATTCATTGAACACTGCTAAAATATGAAGAATGTTATATATTGGGGAACCCAAATTAATTTTTTGACTTTAAGAACAAAACAGTTTTGGGGGCCAGCAGTTGGCATGGTTGTTAAAAGTGTTGGACTCCCACATGGCTAACTGTCTGTCATTTGAGTTCTGTACCCTGGAGCTTGCTTTGTCACTTTCCCCCTGTCTCTCTCTGGTCAAATTAAAATAATGATAATAAACAAAGTTAAATAAAATCATTCTTTAAAAAGATAAAAATAAAAAATGAAACACACAAACGTGAATGGTTTTGCACGCACACTCACACATACATGCCCTGGGGGTGGTGGTGTAGAGAACAAAATAGTTGTTATTTCTGTTACTTCCTGTCAAGGGTATTGTGAATATAGACTTTTTATTATGAACTGATTAAATTTTAGGTTTGTTTATCTCTTGCCTCTGTGTATTTGTTTGTTTGTTTTGTTCTGTTTTTTTGAGAGTTTTTTTGCTATAGGGCACATGTGTTTATCAGAAAGACAGAGAGAGAGAGACAGAAAGTGAGAAATCACCCCCCTCGGGGGGATGGCCACGCTGCAATCCCTTCTTTTCCATTCTCCTCTTGGGATCCTGGGCACGCACAAACGCCCGGCATGAGTTTAAGCCACCGGGTCCGGAAGTCGAACCATAGTCAACTACATGGGAATCCAGCAACATAGCCATTACGCCAACTGCTGGTCCCTAACTATGTTCTTGTTTTATTTGTTTCTTATTTACTCAACAAATGTAAATGTGTTGGGCATTGAGCTGTATAGATATCCCAGCTCAGAAGTTATATTCCAACCTCTGTTTTTTTACCCTTAATATATTGAATTGATTATATACTCCTTTCTGACTATTTTGACCACAAGTAGTTATTGCTTTCTTTGATTATTTTCAGTGAATGCAATATGTACATAACAGCCATTTAAAAAAATTTAATGACTTTTTTTCCTTAACTGTCAGAGGGTATGTGTGCTCTGAAAGACACGAAGGTGGAGAGAGAACACCCCCACCCCCACCACCATGGGTGTGGATACACTGCAGTTCTTATTTCTCCATTCTGTCAGAATTTTGAGTTATGAATGCACATGTGCCTGGTATGTTTCTCAAGCCACTGGAACTGGGACTTGAACCACATTTGGCTACGTGGAATCTATCTTCCAGTGCAGCCCTTAGTTGTCATTATACAGGACTACCCCTATTTTTTAAAAAATTAATACACGTTATTTTAGAGTACTTGTAGGTTACAGGATGAGTAGAAAATACCATGAGTTCCCATATACCCCATATTGTTCAACTTCCGCAGTTTCTTAGATTACTGATGTTAGCATTATATTAGTGTGATAATTTAATCTATGTATGAGCAAATGTTTGTGCATTATATTAAAGATTTTTATTTACAGTAGGATTTACTCTGTTGTATAATTCAGTGAATTTTGACAAATCCATACTGTCAAACTTGCCTTTATAGTTTAGTATAGTATAGTATAGTATTAGTAATATTGTCTGAAAAAAATTACTACTGCTCAACTGTTCATTCTTATTTCTCTCAAAAACCAGCCATAACCTGGGTCGTGGGACATATGTGCCTGACATATTCAGGGAGGTGTTCTCATGTGAACTCAGAGCTGTCCTGTGTGTATCAGCCTTAAAAAAGCATGGTGTTACTATTGTACCACCATTCAGCTCCCTCTTAATAGCCCATTTGTTTTTATTGCCAGATAATATTTTGTTATATGAATATACCATGATGACTTTATCTCTTTACCTATTAAAACATACCTTAGTTACTTTCAAGTTTTGGCAATTATGAATAAAACTGCTATAAACATTTACATGCAGAGTTTTTAGTGGCTGTAAGTTTTCAACTTACGTGAGTAAATACCAAAGAGTGTGATTGGTAGACTATATAGTAAGAGTGTCTTTAATTTTATTAAGAATTTCTAGACTGTCTTCCAATGTGGCTGTAACATTTTGTAGCCCCTTCTCCCCACCTCCTGCAACTAATGAGAATTATTGTTGCTTCAAGTTTTTGTTAGTATTTGTTGTTAGATTTTGCATATTGGCCATTTTAATTGATGTGTTGTAATAGCTCACTGTTATTTGAATTTCCAGTTCCCAAATGACTTTCGATGTTGAGTATCTTTTTTATATGTTTATTTCCTATCTGTATATGTTCTTTGGTAGGGTCTATTTAGATCGTAGGCCCATTTTAAAATTCAGCTATTTTGTTTTGTTTTGTTTTGTTTTGTTTTGTTTATTACATATTCTGGATATAATTTCTTTGTGTTTTCTAAGATTGTCTACCAATTTATGGCTCGTCTTTTCTGCCTTCTAACAGTGTCTCTTATGGAACAGAAGTTTTTCATCTTAATGAAGTCCAACTTAATCCATTTCCCCCGTATGGATTGCCATGTTGGTGATCTAATAAACCAGTATTGGGCCAGCTGGTCATATGGTGTTTAAGACGGCTGAGTTCCATGTGATCTACCATGCAATTCAAGTCCAAGATCCAGCAGCTTAGAAAACATGCCCGGCACATGTGCCTACATCCAAAATCCCAAGAGGAAACTAGAGAAAGGATTTATTGTGTCATGGCCACCTGCCCTGGGGGTTGTTTTCCCAACTCCCACACACACTTTTTTCTAGCCAGAGCACCACACTCAATATCAAAAATTTTAAAGAAAAATTAAAAAAAGAATTATACAGTGTAAGTCTTGAAGTCAGGTAGTGTCAGGTTAAACTTCATTGTTGTTCTATAGAATATTTCAATTATCCTAATAGATTCTGTACATATTTTGTTTGATTTATACATATACACAAGGGGATTTCATAAGTTGTGGAAAAATGGAATTAAAGTACAAGTTTATTTTGGTTCAATAAAATTTTGAAATCTATGTGTAATGTTTCCATAATACTTTCCATGAACTTTTTTGAAGATCTGTTGTATTTAATTTTTTGTTGCCACTAGTGTTTTAAATTTTAAATTCTTTTTTTTTTTTTTTTAAGAGCTTTTCGCTATAGGGCGCATGCGCTCGCCAGACAGAGAGAGATATAGAGACAGAAGGCGAGAAATCACTGCCCAGGGGGGATGGTCACGCCGCAATCCCTTTTCCTCCCTTCTCCTCTCTGGATCTTGGGCACACACGCACATGTGCCCGGTGTGAGTTCTAAGTCACCGGGTCTGGGACGCGAACTGCGGTCGACTATGTGGGAGTCCAGCAACATAGCTATTATGCTAACTGCTGGTTCCCTCAAATTCTTTTTTAAAGAGATTTTTGCTTAAGAGTACATGTGCTCACCAGAGAGTCAGAGAGACAGAAAGTGAGAAGTCACTCCCCAGGGAGGAAGACCACACATAATCCCTTCTCCTCTGTTCTCCTCTTGTAACTTTGGGCACACACGCACATGTGCCTGGCATAAAGTTTAAGCCGCCAGATCCAGGGTGTGAACTATGGTCAACTGCGTGGGTGTCCAGCAACATAACCGTTATGCCATCCGTTGGTCCCTTAAATTTCAAACTCTAATTGTTGGGCCAACCATTGGTGCCATGGTTGGCTGAATCCATGAGGATGGCTCCTTATTTTGAATCTTGGGCCTGTTGACTTGAGATATATGCCAGACACATGTGCTTTTGTGCCCACAATCCTGAAAAGAGGAAGAAATGGAATAGAAGGGATTACAGGGTGACTAGTCTTAATGGGGGGAGGGGGAAGAGGGTGCTGTTTCATTTTCCATTTGACTCTCTCGGGCAAGCACACATGTCCACTGGCATAATTTTTATTAAAAAAATTAATTATTCAATGCTGCTACACAGGCAAAAAATGGACATATATCAACTTTAGGATTCAGCAGGTGGCTTGGTGGTTTAGGTGCTAGACTCCCATGTGACAGACCATGGTTTGAGTCCTAGACTTGGTGGCTTCCTATCTCACCCCCCATATCAATTTTAATAATAATAATAATAATAATAGTAAATAAAACTAAATAATTCTTTTGTGAAAAGTTGATATATTAACTTTGTATTTTGGAGCCTCCTCATAATCTATTAGTTTTAGAATTTCTGTTGACTTTTCACGTGAACAAATATATGAGCAAGCAAAGCCTTTTATTTTGGAGAGGTTTTTGCTATAGGGCGCGTGTGCTTGCCAGACAGAGAGAGGGACAGAGAGACAGAAAGTGAGAAATCACCCCCCAGGGAGCATGGCCACGCTGCAATCCCTTCTCCATTCTCCTCTCAGGATCTTGGGCACGCACGCACGCACATGTGCCCAGCATGAATTTTAAGCCACTGGGTTCGGGACTCAAACTGCGGTCGTATACATGGGAGTCCAGCGACATAGCCATTAAGCTGACTGCTGGTCCCACAAAGGCGTTTTTTGTTTTGTTTTGTTTTCTCTTTTTCTTTAGTTTGCTGTAACGTGCCTGTGCTCTCCAGAAAGACGGAAAAGGGAAGTGAGAAATCATCCCCTGTGGGGATGATCATGCTGCAGCCCCTTCTCCTCTATTCTCCTCTCAGGATTTTGGGCACACACATGCCTGGCGTGTTTTTTAAGCCGCCGGGCCTGGGACTTGAACTGTGTACATAGAGAAGAGGAGTAAGCTACATAGATATAGAAAGTAAGCCCGGTCTTTTAAAAATTTTACTATTTATTATTTGTATTGGATCTTTTATTCTGACACTCCTCCTCCCCACTCTGGCTCTTAACTTACATATTCAATGTGAAAAAATTTTAAGGCTATTTTAAGTTTGTGGTCTTCTACTTTTAAGCCATAAAAGATTGAACTATCCAAACATACCTCTCTGCTCAGTGACCTTCATAGTGTGTGAAGGCTTGTAATGCCTACACTGCTGTGACTTTTAGGTCTTTTATGAGCTATTCTAATGTTTTCATTGACTCCATCATTTCCTATCTGCTTTATCTTGGGCAGTTTCTCTGTACCTCAAGTTTCTACATTTTAGAAAATTAATAATAATAATAATAGTAGTACCTCCCTTACATGGTAATGCAATAATCAGATTATTAATTTATTGCTAGAGAGTGCATGCACTTAGCAGAGAGAAACTTAATATATGTGGCTGGCACTATTCAATGATTTACTGTTTTTGTTGTTATTAGTATTACCTTTATTACCATTATTAGTAATACTAGTAATCTTGCAGGATGATAGTGGTGATTTGATGACTTGGCATGAAGTAAACACTATGAAAGTCCTTACTGTTTCAATTTTGTCACTTTTTTTTTTTTTTTAATTACTAGAGGTTTCTTGCACTGGGGAGAGTACCTCCCAGTAGAATATGATCACACTACAGTCCTTTTTCTTACATTTCTCTTTCCTTCCTGGATTGTGGGCATACACATGCACACACTAGTGTGATTTTTCCAGCCAATGGGACTGAGATTTGATCCATAGTTGGCCATATGGGATCTTGCTCTTTATTCTTTATGGATGGCACTTAGCCGCCGCACTACAGAGCTAGCCCTGTTCTTTCTTTCTTTTTTTTTTTTAATTTATTATTTTCATCAATATTAGTATTCTCAGGCCAACAGGTGGCATAGTGATTTATGGCTGACTCTGAGGTTCAAGTCCTGGACCCGGTGGCTTGGAAATCACACCAGGGGCATGTGCATGTGTGCCCAAAACCCCAAGAAGAGAGTGGAGGAGAAGGGACTGTGACATAGCTATCCTCCCCGGGGAATGATTTCTCACTTGCCCTCTCTTTCTCTCTGACCAGTGCAGGTGCCCTGTAATAAAACTAAAACAAAACAAAACAACAAAATTAGTATTCTCTGAAGTACATTGCAGTGACCTTTGGGTGACAGAAGATTGCCTTTTCATGATCCTTAGAGATCTTTCAAATTTTTAGAATATCGACTTACATGCCATATTACGTGTTTTAATTTCATTTGTTACAAATGTTATTTTGGTACTATACTTGTTCGAATATGTACTGAATCCTTCTGATGACTTTTATTTATACTTTAGTTAAATTCCAAAATGTAATATGTTTAATAAAAGTTGGATTTTAGGGACCAGCAGATGACATAATGGTTACATTGGACTTCCACATAGTTGACCATGGTTCAAGTCCTGGACCTGGCGACTTAAAACTCATACTTGGCGTTTGTGCACGTGTGCCCAATATCTTGAGAGGAGACTAGAGGAGAAGGGATTGGCCATGGCCGTCCTCCCTGGGGCTTGATTTCTCACTTTCTGTCTGTTTCTACGGGGAGTGCACGTGCCCTATAGCAAAAATCTCTCTAAAAAAATAGCTGGATTTTGGGCAGTACATCAAGAACCAGATCTGATATGGTCAACCATAGTCCTGGCAGCTTGAAAAACACTCTGGGTATGTCTACATGCATGTTTCAAGTACTGACAGGATGGATAAATGGAGGGAAAATATTCCAATGTGAACACACAGTATTTGGGTGGTGGAGGGGGTTGCTTTCCTTTGCTCATGTGTAAATGCATATGCCCTATGGCCAGGGAAAAAAACATTTTTTAAAGTGGAATTTAAATTTAATTGTTGTGTATATTGCATATTCTAACTAAGGCTATGGCAAATAAATTTTCTTGTTAACTTGTTTAAAAGATCTTTTCTTCTGTCGTCTAACCAAGCTTGAGAAACAGAGTAGGATGAGTGCTGGTTTCCTATTTGAAGATACATAATTCTTGTTGCACTGTGGTTTCGGCAGAGAGTACAGTTAACTTCCTTATATTTAATAGAAAAGGCCAGGATAATAGTAGAGTAAAAAATCCAACATCTTATATCTGGAAACCTACTTCCTTCCCTTGCCCCATTTATAAAGTAGAATGAGCCCAAGGTCAAAGTGAATATTCTCTCCATAGAAAATTTACTTCCTCCTTGTACTGTTTGCTTCTTATCTTTCTATTTTTGTTTTTGTTTTATTTTCCTGGATTGTTGCAAGGTTTATAGCCTAGTGTCTGTCAAAGGCTTTTTAAATTACAGACTTTGTTAGGAATGGGAGGTCATCTAACTTTCTTAATGTTTTCATCTGTGACAATTACCCCTCAGGACCTGTTGGTGCTCGATTCTGAAGTCTTAACTATGCAGTGGATAGTTAAGAATCCGAAGTGACTTAAAAAAAAAAAAAAAGAATCTGAAGTGACTTAGGATAAATAAAGGGAACACTGTATGTGAATTTCTGAAATCTAACTTCTTATCTAGTAAACCTGCTTGCAGTCTGAAATCAGATTGCTTTGGAGTATATGCCAATTTATAGTCCACACATTGTGTATGCTTGCCATGTATCTTTGCATTTTCCAAGTACTTATAAAGACTCATACATTGTGGCACAAGCAGTACAATACTGCTTCACAAGGGTGGGGCTACTTGGGGTGGCCAGATTTGTATCTCAGTCCAGCATAAGCAGAGCAGACATAGAGGGGCACACCCTTAGTCATAGATACCCTGTAGACTGAAGCAAGAATATTGTAGCATGGTGATATCCTGTCAGAAATTACTATCTTTCTTTATCCCCCCCATTAAATTAAAAATTAAAACAAAATATCTTCTAAATGCTATATATTTTTAAAGGATTATTTATTTAATTTTATTTATTCATTCATTTTTAATTTGACCAGAGAAAGACAGACACACAGAAGGAAAGTGAGAAAGCAAGCCACTAGGTCCCAGACTTGAACCATGGTCAGCCATGTGGGAATGTCCAGCGCCTTAACCACCATGCCACCTGCTGGCCCACTATCTCGGTTTTTATAACTAAAGAAGGCACAGTCTACTGAAAACAATCGAACTCAGTATTCCATGAGAAAATGTAACTTTAAAACTTTTTATTCCCCCCTTTCTTTTGTGAGCTAAACAGACTGGCATTTCCAACAGGGTCATCACTAATTTCATCTACCCCAGGATTATGGGCATGTATGTGCCTGGTGTGTTCAGGGAGATTTCTATACATGAATTGAGAACCTTCCTATACACATCAGCCTCAGAGAGTGTTGTGTTACTGCTTTGTCACTGTCCAGTCCCTAAATTATATGTAATTATTTATTTAATTTTATTATTATTATTATGATGATTATTATGATTTTAATTTAATCAGAGAGAGACAGAGAAAAAGGGAAAGTGAGAAAGCAAGTTGCCAGGCCCAGGACTCAAATTGCAGTCAGCCATGTGGGAGTCCAGCATTTCAACCACCATGCCACCTTCCAGCCCTGCAATTCATTAGTTTTTAATATTTCATTTTATTTTTTTGAGAGAGATTTTTTGCTATAGGGCACATGCACTCCTGGAAAGACAGAGAGACAGAAGACAAGAAATCACCCTCCAGGGGGAATGGCCACGCCACAATCCCTTCTCTTCCATTCTCCTCTAGAGATCTTGGGCACGTACCTGGCATGAGTTTTAATCCGCTGAAGCTGGGACTTGAACTGTGGTCAGCTACATAGGAGTCCAGTGACTTAACCATTTTGTCATCTGATGATCTCCAATTAATTAGGTTTTGAAGATCAACCAGTTTCTTTAAAATAATTGTTAGAAATAATGATTATTGCTTAACATCATCTATGCTTAAGCTTAAGCTAATTCAAATAAATACCTCTTCATTTTGTCTCACTGAATGGAAAAGAAATTTACATTTCTCAAAAATGACCTAAAATTACAGTTGTATTTGTTTACTTTTTAAAAAATTTGCTATAGGGCATATGTGCTTTTAGAGGGGAGAGAGAATGAATATGCACCCCACAAGAAGGATGGATACCTTGTAATCCCTTTTCTTCCATCTCTCATTCCTTTTGGGATTTTGGCAGGCGTGCACAGGGGACTAGTGTGTTTTTGTTTTGTTTTGTTTTGTTTTGTTGTTTTTTTAGAGAGATTTTTGCTAGAGGGCACATATGCTCCCTAGAGAGACAGAAAGCAAGAAATTACCCCCTGGGGAGATGGCCATTCTGAAATCCCTTCTCCTCCATTCTCCCCTGGGGATCTTGGGCAGGCACGCATGCATATGCACCTGAGGTGAGGTTCAAGCCACCAGGTCTCGGACTTGAACCACTTGAACCATAGTTGACTATATGGGAATCCAGTGATGTAACCATCTCACCATCTGCTGGTCCCCCTGCTGTGTTTTTGAAGACATTGGCTCTGAAACTCAACCGCACAGTGAGTCCTATGAAATCCATGCCACTTGCTGGCCCTTAATCAATATTTTAAAATACGTGACTTTGGTCTTTAGAGAGGGAGGTAAACTAATCTGTTACAGCTGCATTTTTAGTTTGATAATCTGATTTTTAACATTTGTGAACTTCAGGCCATGGTTCAGTATTTCTGGTTTTGAAAGGCATGGTACAATATTTATGGTTTTAATGAGAAATTTATAGTTTACTAAACTTTACGCCTCATTTAAGTTAATACCAGATTTGAAATTTTTTGAGTAATAAGCAGAGGTGACTAGGTTTTGCCCTGATTTTTACCATTAAATTATTTATATAGATTTATTTATAGATTTTCTATGTAGATTAATATGGGTAAATCTTTTTTAAAAAATAATTATTTAATTTTATTTATTAATTTTATTTTTTAATTTGACCAGTGAGAGACACACACACACACACACACAGAGAGAGAGAGAGAGAGAGAAAGCAAGCTGCCAGGTTTCAGACTTGAACCGTGGCCATGTGGGAGTGTCCAGCGCCTTAATCACTATGCCACCTGCTGGTCCTTCTATGGGTAATCTTATGTATAGTTTATTGTATTCCATATACTGTTGTTTATAGACCAGTATAAGAGGTCTTCACAAAGTTCATGGAAAATGTGTTATAAAAAAATGCATAGATTTTAATTTTTTTCATCATAATAAAGTTGTACTTCCAGTTTTCATGAATTTTTTGAAGAACTATCATATTTTGTATGTATCCCATAAGAGAAGGTTTTTATGGATAAATAGGATGTTTTCCATTATATAAACTTAATAATAATGCATAATTAATATTCACATAGTAAGTACCCTGAGGAAAAGTCTTTGATAAAGTTGACATTTGTTAACATTTGAACTAATTTAGATTCCCTTAAGACCTTTTTATATACAAAGAAATGATAGTTCTATAATATATGAATGCTAATGTAGTCTAATGCTTCTTTTTCTTTTTAAATATGAGAATGATACTTTTTTTCAAAAATTTTGACAAGACAGTGCATGCGTTTGCTATAAAAAGACAGGGAGAGGGAGAGGAAAAGTGACAATAGAACCCCTCTGGGACGATTGCTATGCTGCAATCCCTTCACCATTCTCCTCTTGGGATTTTGGACACCTACAAACACCCACCGAGAGTGTCTTTCAAGCCCCCAAGTCCAGGACTGAAACCATGCAATCAGTCATGTGGTATCCAGATACCTTAATCACCATACACCTGCTGTCCTAACCTGAAAGAGTCTTAGAAGTTAAATAGCATTAGCCTGTGGTTATTGTTGGTTTTGGGCAGATCCAGGACTGGGAACTATTCACATTTTTCACATGACATTATGCTGATCACTTATATTTTAGAGTAAATGAAAAGCATGAGGCCTATATGGCACCATGTTGGTATGCTGTTAACTTATGATTATTGAAACCAACGCAAAAATAACTAAATTTGTCTTTATCACTTGATTTTGTGGTAGGACCAGTTGCATGATTAAAATTCTCTTAATTTTGCCAGCAGGTAGCATGGTGGTTAAGGTGCTGGCTCCCACATAGCCAACTCCATGGTTTGAGTCTCAGACTCAGTGGTTTGAAAAACACATCAGGCGCATGTGCTTGCATGTCCAAAATCCTGTGAGGAGGTTGAAGGAGAAGGCATTTTGGTGTAGCCATCCCCCCAGGGATTTTTTCACTTTCTCTTCCTCTCGCAAGAGCACTCCTCCTATGGTAGAACCTAAAAAAAAAAAAAAATTATATACTTATGTCATTAAATAATGGATACTATGAAAGAATAGGTACTTTCTTAGTTACTGGTCATGTTTTGTTTTAAATCATTATCCTAGAAAATAAGGTGTTCTGTTAGTATCATACACAAACTTCTGTGGTTATTATTATTATTATTATTTATGCTGGCAGGTATATATGAATGCTAGAGAGAGCACCCACAAATGGGGTGAGGTCATAGCACAATCCTTCCTGTTAAGTTTTTCTTTCCAGTCAGGATCCTGCCCACATATGCACAAATGTCCTGCATGTTTCTCAAGCTGCTGGGACTTGAACAGCTGGTCCTATTAATGAATTTAAATTCTGAATATTGCTCCAATTCTAATCAAAATAGTATTTTTTACAGATGAGCATACTTGATTTTTATATAGCTAGTGTTTTTACTGCATTTAGGTAAGTAAGCATATGAAATAAATATTTATTCACACATTAATAATTATAACATTGCGGGGGCCAGCAGGTGGCTTGGTGGTTAAGGTGCTGGAGACCTCCCACGTGGCTTACCATGGTTTGAGTCTTGGACCTGGTGACTTGCTTTCTCACTTCCCCTCTCTGTGTCTCTCTCTGGTCAAAATGAAATGAATGAATGAATAAATAAATTTAAAATATTTATATAACATTGTGGGGCCAGCAAAAGGCTTAATGTTTACGTTGCTGGATTCCCACACGGCTGACCACAGTTAGAATCCCAGACCCAGCAGCTTGAAACTCACGCTGGGTGCATGTGCTTGCGTGCCCAAAATCTCAAGAGGATAATGGAGTAGATGAGATTGTGGTGTGGCCACTCTCCTGAGAGGTGATTTCTTGCTTTCTGTCTGTCTGTCTTGTTCATTGCAGCTTTTTTAGAGAGCCTACAATAATGAAGTGAACCTTAGTTGACTATGTGGTTGTCCAGCAACATAAAGCATTGCACCATACCAACAACTGGCCCAACAGTCTTTTCACTATGTAGATACTGATTCTTATCATTCATTTTTCTAATAAAAGTGAGCTTAAAAAATGCTTTACTATATGTTCATTATGAAATAATTTTTATTATTACTAGTTTCTAGTTCTTTTTAATTTTTAATAGTAGAGCACTTGTATGTGGTTGTGTGATTGATTGAGTGAGAGAGAGAGAGGGAGAGAGAGAGAAGAGAACCGTTTATAGGATCCAGTCATGCTGCAATCCTTTTCCTCTAGTGTTCCTGCCTGTCAGATCCTGAACACTCACATATATACCTGGCATGTTTCAAGTTGATAGGGTCAGGGATTCAAACCATACGAGATCTGGCTGTTCCTGAGCACCACATTGCCGTTGTGCTGTGAAGCCAGCCCTGAAATAATTATTTTGAATGATTATTTTGCCTGGCCTCTTTCTCATCTTCTTAGAGTAATCACATCAAAGTCCATAGCTTTAATCACGTATACCATACATAGCTTTTTTCTGAACTTCCTTCTAGTGTTATAATTATCTCTGTCATGAAGTTAAAAATGTTTACTGAATAAAATAGTCTTCCTTTTCCTTTTTATAAGAGAGCATAGTAAGCCCAAATTAATTATTTATTGGTAGGTTACGTCAAGCCCCTTCCAAGAACTAGAGATGCAAAGAAGATGAAGACATACTAATCCTTGCCCACAGAGGCCTTGTAGTCTAATTGGTAAGAGAATAAATTAAGACAGAAGAATCTAACACAGGTGATTAAAGAGGGAATTGACCTACATTGGTATGTAACATAAACTGGCAGTCTTTTATATAAATTTACAAATTGATAGACCTTGTCCCTCCAGCCCTCCCACTCCACATATATACTCATACATTGTAAAGCTCATTCCGTTAGACTAGAAACAAAATCTTACCTGTGTTGGTGTATATATAGTCTACCACAGGCAGTGAAATGGCTCTTTACATTCTTGCTGGATGTGACCCCCAACTACTCTTTTTTTTAAAATTTTTGTTGTTTGTTTATTTTTATTTATTTCATGAGAGAGAAAGCTAGATAGCAACAAGTACCCCAAACAGGACCTTCCTGCCACCATCTTCCTCCAGTTTTGGTTGGCATGCCCAGGGAGGGCTCAAGACACAAACCCAAGACTTTTTCTCTGTGGGTCCAGTTGTAGTTCTACTGTGTTGCCCCCTAGCCTTGTCCCCAACTACTCTTTACCTGGGCTATGACTCAGAGGGTGTGTGTGTGTGTGTGTGTGTGTTAGGAATAGCCAACTGTGGGGGATAAGCAAACAGAACTACTACATTCCATTTTTCTAAGAGGTGAACATCTCCACCTTTCTCCCCTGCCATGTCAGTGTTCCTCTCTTGTAGCACAGCTCACTCTCTGCGCAGAAGAAGCCTGTTCTAGGCTCTTTACTTCCCTTGAAACTTGGGAGTTGTAAGGAGTCAGCACTGGCATCATGGTGGTACGCTGACTGCTGCTTTTGCTCTAAATAATAACATCCCAGGAGTCTTATGTCTTCTGCCAAAATTCATGAGCCAGTAACAGGCTAGTGAGCGTGTTATGTATTTATGTATAATTAAATTTCAAATCATTCACTGTTGTTAATAATTTGAAGTCTGAAGGTGAGTTGGCTACACATCAAAGGAGAAGAAACAGTATTTTAGTTTTGTTGGCATTTTCCTTGACTTGGATTCTACACTTGTTAACTAGGAATAGATGTTAGTCTCTTGAGCTATGCATTTCTGTCTTTCCACATTCTAAGTTCTAATATGTAAATACATTTAACCAGCTTCCTAACGGGTAAATAGCACACATATATTAAATCAAAGATATCTTTTACCAGTTTGTCTGCATGTCTAAAATTCCTTGATTGCAAGAGTCAGAAAATACTTAATATTTTTTAAAAACTTTGTATGTATGCTGCACTGTTCTGGGCCTTATAAATCTATAAAAGAACAACAGCTCTTTGTACAGTGAGTTTACATACATAATTTAAGATTTTTTTAATCATATTTGAGGAATACGTGACAGAATTTGATTAAATAAGATTGGGGGCGTGAGGGGAGAGACAGAAAGTTGAATGATGTTTAAGAGCCAGTTTTGATATCCTAAATGGTAACTTGTTTTGTTCCTGTCTTAGAAAAGCTTTCGGTCTTTTCACCATTGAGTGTGATGTTGGCTATGGGTTTTTCATATATGACCTTTATTATACTTTATTCCTTTTTTTCCTAGTTTGTTAATTTTTTTTTTATCATGAAAGGCCGTTAGCTTTTGCTAGATGCTTTTTCACATCATAAAGGTGATTTTTTCCCACTTTATTCTGTCAAGATGGTATATTACACTGATTCTTTTTTTGTTTCTTTTAGAGATTTTTGCTAGGATGCTTGTTTTCACAGAAGAGACAGACAGAATGAGAAATCAACCCCCATGGAAGATGGCCACCCCACAATCCCTTCTCCATTCTCCTCTTGGGATTTTGGGCATGCACACACAGGTGCCCAGCATAAGTTTCAAGTTCCAGGTTCAGAACTTGAACTACCATCAGCCATGTGGGAATCTAGCAACATACCATTATGTTATCTGCTAGCTTCCTGATTTTTTAAATTTTTTTTTGATGTCGAACCATCTTTGTACTGCCGATTACCTTTGTAGCTAATGTTTTATATCAAACCCAAGCTCAATATTTATATGTTGTCTACGGCTTCTTAAATACCATAGATATAGAAGTAAGTGATTATGACAGACCATATGACTTGCAAAACTTGACATATTTACTATGTACTCCTTGAAAACATTTCCCAACCTCTACTTCTATCAATAGAATCATCATTATTGACTTAGATCTTTAGTGTCTGTTTAGGAGCTATGGACCAGTTAGTACTGATCAAAACTCAATTTTTTTCCTTACAAAGTCATGGTTTATCTCTTGGGCAAAGAAATAAGTAGGAGTATAATCTGGTTAATACAAGCTAAGTAATGATTTACAGAAAAATATTAACTTAAATAATGACTTTGTTAATATCTTTTCTAATTCAACTTCATGACATATTATGAAATAGCGCTGTTCTGTATTGCTTATGGAATTTTATGTTTTATTTTTCCTTAGGTGTATGTGGAATTTGATGATCTTGAATGGGATAAACGTGAGTGGGTTAAAGTTTATGAAGATTTTTCAACTTTCTTGGTGGAATACCACTTAATCTGGGCCAGAAGGAATGACCCTAGGCAAACTCAGGGATCAAAGAACAAGCAGGTTCAGTGGCCTGCACTGGTAAGTACTGTGTCTCTTTCATTAAGCACTTGTGGTAGTTTGTTTTAAAAGAGTAAGAATTCAATGTAAATTTAGATTTTTTTTTTTTTTTTGCTGATTATAGATTAATATTCCTAAAGAGTGTCTGAAGCATATAGCGAAAATTACAAAACACTTTATTGATTTTGTCAAATAACTCACTTCTCCTTGTTCCTATTCTTTCAGCATGTTTAGTTCATTACCAGTTTATGCTGTCCAATTAGTTGAAAACATAAATCGGATTAAAGGCTGCTAAGAGGTAGTTGATTGGTTTATATGCAATGTGCAACAACTTTAGTGAATGATACTTTTTATAAATTGAAGGTAGAGGGTAATTTTAATGAAATATAACAAAAGCATGTGGTTTTTCTTGGATTGTAGATCAGTGAATCATCATTGGTATTGGTAGATGCTAAGTGTGTACATTTTTCAGGTAATTGGTAAAATTACTCTTATTAGGAAATGTTCCATTTAAGAAAATATAGTAATTACAATAAATTCTTTGGAAGTTTAAACAGTTTTATAAAAAGAAACATACTAATTAAAAAAGATGCCTAAGTTTGCTATTGTATTGGTAACAGAAATATCTAAGCCTGGGTGATTTATAAAGAAATGGGGGTTTATTGATTCATAAGTTTGGTGGCTAGAAAGTCAGAATGCATAGGCTTGGTATCAGTCTGACCTACAACTTGAAACAGCAGATGGCAGACATGTCCAGAGAGCAAGCAAGTGAAGTGGTGAGCAGTTCTCTCTCTCTATCTCATAAAAATGAACTCTCAAGAGAACTAACCCCTTCTCAAGGGCTATAATTCCTTGGATCTCCTAAGACACCATTGCTCTATTCATGAGAGTGTTGGCTCTGTGATCCACTCAGCAGAATCTAATCACTGCCCACTAGACTTCACCACCACTCCACCAAATTTCAAAACATGAAACTGGAGAACAAATGGTTATCCAAACCATAACATAAGATTATTAAATTCTGTTAAGAAAAAAAGCCACATCTGTTTAATCATTGTTATTTCTGTGTTCTCACAGAATACCTAGTTATGACGTTTTGTTAATGAAATGAAATAATATATTATTTTAATATCAAAAACAAAGCCATGGAGGTTTTTTTTTGGCCATAGTATGTATATGCTCACTGGGGCGGGGGGATCAGAAAGCACCCCCCCAAAGGGGATAATCACAGAATAATCCCTTATCCATTCTCCTCTTGGGGTATTGGGTACACATGCACACAGGTCCAGTATGTTTTTCAAGCCACCAATTCAGGCCTCAGACCACAGTGAGCCCGTTGGAGTCCAGAGCCTTAATCTCTGTACCACTTGCTGGCCAAGATATTATTTTAAGGTGTTTGGTATAGCTAATGTGTCAGGGTAGGTATGTTTAATTGTTTTTTTTTTTTTTTTTTTTAAGGTTTTTGCCATAGGTTGTGTGTGCTTGCCAGAGAGAGGGAAAGTGAGAAATTGCCTACCTGGGAAATGATCATGCCACAATCCCTTCTCCCCTGATCTCCTCTCAAGATTCTGGGCATGTAACCATACACACTCAGCATGATTTTCAGGTGAGTCTGGGACTTGAACCATGGTGATCCACTGGGAATCTGTGAGCACCTTAATCACTATGTCACCTGCTAGCCATTCATTGAATTTTTTAAAAGAAGTATTAGTTCTTCCTTTTTTCTCTGGGGGAGAGAGAGAGACAGATAGGCAGAGACACAGACGCCCCCAACCAAGGTATTGATGCTACAGTTCACTCCACCAATCCCTGATCATGGGCATACACATGCCTGGCATGTTCAGGGATTCTTTGGACATGAACCTGTAATCTTCCCATGCACATCAGTCTCAACAGAATATTATACTACCACTGTAGCCACCTTCCTGCTTTTCAGATTTTTTTTTTTTCGTTTAATTTATTTTTTGTGTAGTTCATTTATTCTCTGTTTCATTGATTTCTGCTTGAATCTTCTATTATTTTTTTTTCTCCTGACATTTTTTTCTCATCGTTGTTTTTGCAGTTTCCTGAGATGTGTTGTTAGGTTGTCTGTTTGCTACCTTTCCATCTTTTGCTTATATGCACTGATTGCTATGAACTTCCCTCATATGGCTGCTTTTGCTGTGTCCCATAAATTATGAAACTTGTGTACTCATTAAAAGTGATTTCATGGGAGCCAGCAGTTAGCGTAATGGTTATGTCGCTGGACTCCCACAGTCAGTCAACTGAGGTTCGCGTCCGGGACCCGGTGGCTTAAAACTCACGCCGGGTGCGTGTGCATGCATGCCCAAGATCCCGAGAGGAGAATGGAGGAGAAGGGATTGCGGCATGACCATCCCCCCTGGGGGGTGATTTCTCACTTTCTGTCTCTATGTCTCTGTCTGTCTGGCGAGTGCACGCGCCCTATAGCGAAAACCTCTCAAAAAAAAAAAAAAATTGATTTCAGTCCGGCACGTGTGCGTGTGTGCCCAGGATCCCAAGAGGAGAATGGAGAAGAAGGAATTGCAGTGTGGCCATCCCCATTGGGGGGGGGGGGTGATTTCTCAGTTTCTGTCTCTCTGTTTCTGGCAAGCACACGTGCCCTATAGCAAAAACCTCTTTAAAAAAAACAAACAAACAGAAAAAAAAAAACTGGTTTCAGTGATTCTTGCTTTCAGTCTAGATTTCCTCAGTGGTTATAAAGTCATTCAGGAGTAGGTTGTTTATTTCCATATATTTGTGTATTTTCAAGGGTTTTTTTTTTCTGAAATTAATTTCAAGTTTAATTTTATCATTGTCACAAGATGCTGAATATAATTTCTATGCCTTTGAAAAGGCTTGTTTCATGCTCTATCCTGTGATCAATTTTTGAAAAAGTTCCTTGTCGGGGTGAGAAGAATGTGTATTTTATAATTGTTGGGTGGAAAGTTCTACAGATGTCTATCAAGTCCATTTCATTTATGGTGTCATTTAGATCCTGTATCTCTTTGCTTATTTTTTTGTCTAGATTATCTAGAGATGGTGGGGTATTGAGAACCCTAACAATGTGCTGCAGTCTGTATCTTTCTTTAGATCTAGCAGTCTTTCTTTCACATATTTGGGTGCTCCTGAATAGGGCGCAAAGACATTTATAAGTGTTACATCTTCTTGGTGAATTAGCTCTTTCAGTATTATATAAGGTCCTTCTTTGTCTCTTCTTACAGTTTTTGTCTTAAACCCTGTTTTGTCTGATGTCAGCATTGTGACTTCAGCCTTTTTCTGATTTACAGTTGCATGGAGTATCTTTTTCCAGCCCTTCACTTTTAATCTATGTATGTCTTTATCTATGAGATGCATTTCTTACAGGCAGCAAATACAGGGTTTCTGGTTTTTTATCCATTTGCAGCCAATCAGTTGTCGTAATTTGATTCATTGGGGAATTTAATCCATTAACAATCAGTGTTAATATTGATATGTGCAGATTTGTCCTTGCCATTTTGTTAGGCATTTTCTTGGTGATTTTTTGTTCTCCTATTTCTTTTTCTCTCCCTCTTTAGTTTTCCTGATAGAGTACTCTCTTTAGTACTTCTTGAAGAGCTTATATATTCTTTCAGTTTTTGTCTGTCTGAGAATGATTTTATTTGTTCTTCCCATTTGAAGGATATTCTCACCAGGTATAGACTCTTGATTGAAATTGTTTTTATTTTAATATTTTGAGTATGTCTTTCCACTCTTTTCTTGCTTCTGTTGTCTTGGTTGAGAGGTCTGATACTATCCTAATAGGATAACCTTTGTAAGTGACTTGACACTTCTCTCTCTTGCCATTTTTAGAATCTTATCTTTGCCTGAAACTTTTACCAATCTGGCTATGGTCTGCCATTGAAAGGATCTTCTTACATTGATTCTGTTTGAGGTCTTTTGTATTTCTTGGGTCTGAATGTCTGAATGCTTCTCTAGATTTGGAAGGTTTCCTGCAAGTATTTTATGGAATAGATCTTCTGTGCCTTGTCTGATTCTTCCCCTTCTGCAATACCTATTATTTGGATATTTGGATCTTTAATAGTGTCTTGTATTTCTCATATGTTGCCCTCATTTTTAAAAATAATTTTTTCATTATTTTGGTGGTTTTATCTAAAGTTTTTTTCTTCTAGCTCAGAGATTCTGTCTTTTGCATGGTCTTTATTTCCTGTATTACTGTCTTCATATCTAGAGGTTCTGGTTGGTTCTTTTTTATGGTATCTTATCTCCTCCTTCAAATCCTGGAAGGACTTCCTCATCTCTGCCACCTTGAATATTCTGAATTCTTTCTCTGACATTCCCACAAATTTTTTTTTCTCTTGGCTGTCTGTGGTTGAAGAAGACTTGTTGTGTTCCATTGAGGGAGAGATGTTTTCTTGTTTTCCCATACTACTTGTGCCTCTGCATTGGTTTTTAGTTATCTGATGAATTATACACTTACTTTTCTGGTGTCAATTCTGCAGTGTCAGGGAGGAGGGAGAGCTCCACTTCTCAGACATGTTCTTGGTAGAGAGCCTTGTCTTCCAATGAGAGAAGTGTATATATAGCCAACTTTAGTTATCTTTCTCAATCTCTCAGGACCAGGTGCACCTGGGACTGAACTAGAGAGTTTCAACTGGGGTGAGGGGGGAAAGTAGGAGTCACATGTAGACTATGAAACTAGTAAACTGAAATCTCAAAATATTCCTGGGTTGGTAGAAGGCAGCTAAAGGTCTGAGGAAGTCTTTCTGCCTCATTTGTCTCACTTGCTGCTGCTGCTTTCTGCTCCATGCTCCAGAGATTAAGGGCAGCAAAGGGATGTGGGAGGGTCCATTCCAGGATATACCTGGAGCAGTCAGAAAGCAGTGAGATGTCTGAGATCTTTCTGCTTCAGTTGGTTTCACTGACTGCTACTGCTCCCTGCTCCCTGTTGCAGGCTAGGGGATTAATGGCAGTGAAGGAAAGGGCCTGTCTGGAATGTACCTGGGGATGTCACAAGGTAGTGGGAGGTCTGAGGCAGTCTACTTGCCTCCCTCAGTTGGTCCCACTGACTGCCTCTACATTCTGCTCTGTGTTGCAGGCTTGGGGGGTTAATGGCAGCTTAGGGATACAGGAGGAAGAGTCCTTCAGGGGATGTACCTGGGGTAGTGGGAAGGCAGTGGGAGGTCTTAGGTGGTTGTCCTGCCTCAGTTTCACTTTTAAGATTTTAAACTACTACTAAAGGTAATTTCTACTTGCTAATAATTGTAATGCATACAAATTTCTATCTTAGCTAGCTAACCTGTTAATGCTTTTCTAGTAATTTAATGTGTCTATTTCTTATTTCTTCAGCCTTTTTTTTTTTTTTTTTTTTTTTTTTTTTTAATGAGGTACGTGATTTTAAAAAGACAGGGAGGGTGGAAATGAAGTGAATTGAAACCATAGGGTTTTTCTTTTTAAAAATTTTATAATTTTATTTAATGTTGTTGTTATTATTATTATTATTATTATTATTATTATTATTATTTGGAGAGGTTTTTGCTATCGGGCGTGTGTGCTTGCCAGAAAGACAGAGACAGAAAGTGAGAAATCACCACCCAGGGGGGATTGTCTCACTGCAATCCCTTCTCCTCCATTCTCCTCTCGGGATCTTGGGCACACACGCACATGTGTCCGCCTTGAGTTTAAACCGCTGGGTCCAGGACTTGAACTGCAGTCAACTACATGAGAATCCAGCGACATAGCCATTATGCTAACTGCTAGTCCTTATTATTTTCTAATTTGCTATAAGGCAATGTGCTCACTAGAGAAAGAGAGAGAGAGAGGGAGAGGGAAAAAGAAGGAAAGTGAAAAAGCAAGCCACCAGGCCCAGGACTCAAATTGTGGTTGGCCATGTTACATATGGACTATGAAACTAGTAAATTATGAAATCTCAAAATATTCCTGAGTGGGCAGAAGGCCCCCATGACCCATAATTTTAATAGGAAACTTTTGAATAACAAAATAAAGGAGATAATTTTATCCGTAATTGGTTTAAAATATTTTTTGAATGAGTGTGTTGAATTGTTAATATAAAAATTTATGGGGCCATCAGGTGACGTGGTGATTAAGGTGCTGGATCCCCCATGGCTGACTGCATGGTTCAAGTCCCAGACCCTATGGCCTGAAAAACATGCCTGGCACATTGTGCATGCGTGCCCCAAATCCTGAAATGAGAACAGAGGAAAAGGGATTGTGGTATCATCACTTCCCCTGAGGGAGTGCTTTCTTTCTTTTCTTCTCTTGCTGTCTATACCTGACAAGTGTATTCACCCTCTGACCAGTTATAAATAAATAAGTAAAGTTTATTTTTAAAAAGATATCCATTGTATATACACAGTACATTTTGTCTATTGGCATACACTCATGTTACTTCCACATTTGGCGCTTATTAATGATACATGATTATACAAATCTATGTTCAGGGGCCAGTAGGGACATAGTGGTTAAGGTGCTGGACTCCATATGGCCAACTATGGTTCGAGTCTGGACCTGGCAGCTTGAAACTCACACTGCATTCATGCTCAAAATCCTGAGACCAGAATGAAGGAGAAGGGACTCCCATGTGGTCATCCTCCACCCTTGGGGGTGATTTCTCATCTTGTCTTTCTCTCTGGCCAGCACACATGCCCTGTATCAAAAATTTCTCACTATAAAAAAAAATCTGTTCGTGTTCCTTCTTTCAGTTCTTTTGGGTATATATTCAGAGGTGGAATTGCTGGATCACATGGTAATTCTATTTTCACTATTTCGAGGTACTCCCATATTGTTTTCTATAGTGGCCACACCATTGTATATACCTGCCTGCAGTGTATGAATGTTCTAGTTTTTCCACATCCTTGCCAACACTTATTTCCTGCCTTCTTGGGTATTAGCCAGGATAGTAGGTATGAAATGGATCTCACTGTAGTTTTGGTTTACATTTTTTTTTTTCTTTCTTTCTTTTTTTTTTTTTTATTTTTGACAGAGAGATAGAAAGTGAGAAAGCAGCCCCCGGGGGAATGGCCATGCTGCAATCCCTTCTCCTCCATTCTCCTCTCGGGGTCCTGGACACACACGAACGTGAGCGCGCACCCGGCGAGAATTTAAGCCACCGGGTCTGAGACTCGAACCACGGTTGACTACACGGGGGTTCAGCGACATAGCCATTACGCTAACTGCTAGTCCCTGATTTATAGTTTTGTAATTATTAGTATCATGTTGACCATCTTTTCAGGTGCTTACTGGCCATTTATATATTTTTCCTTAGGGAAATGTCCATTCAGGTGCTTTGCCTATTTTTAAGTTGACTTGTTTAATTTTTTTGTTTTTGTTTAGTTTTAGGAGTTTTCTATATTTTCTGGTTATTAATGATTTATCAGATACATGACTTGCAAATATTTTCTCACATTTTACAGTTGTCTTTTTACTCTACCAATAGCGTCCTTTGATGCACAAGATTTTTCAAAATACTGATAAAGTCCAGTTTAACTGTGTTTTTGTTGTCATTGCCTATACTCTTGTTGTCATATCCAAAAAACCATTTTCATATTTAATGTAATGAAGCTTTCTATCTGTATTTTCTTCTAAATGTTTTATGGTTTTAGATCATATATGTGGATGTTTAATCCATTCGACTTAACTTTTGTACACAATGTAGGGAAAAAGTTCAACTTTTTTTTTAATATGGCTATACTTTTTTCCATCACTATTTGTGGAAAAGACTATCTTTGCCTCCACTGAATGATTTTGACACCTTGTTAAAAAATCATTTGTACATGTGAGGATTTGTTTCTGAGCTCTCTGTTCTTTTTCACTGGCTTATTTTCTATTCTTTTGCTAACACTACACTGTTCTGATTACTTTCATTTTATACTAAGTTTTAAAATCAGGATGCGTTTGTGTTCAAACTATTATTTTTCAGTAGTGTTTTGGCTATTCAAAGTCCCTTGAGATTTCTTATGAACTTTGGGAGGGATTTTTCTCTCTCTCCAAAAAATATTATTTGGATTTTGGTAGGGATTGTACTGAATCTGTAGATGGCTTTGGTTAGTAGACCTCTTCACAACATCATGTCTTCCAACCCTTGAAAGTGGATGTTTATGTTGTCTTTAGTGTTATTTAGCAGTGTTGTTGTAGTTTTTAGTGTGTACGTCTTTTACCTCTTTGGCTAAGTTAACTCTCAAGTAATTTATTTCTTTCAATGCTATTATAGGTGGCTTTTTGTTGTTGGTCTTAATTTTACTTATGGGGACCAGCAGTTAGCGTAATGGCTATGTCGCTGGACTCCCACGTAGTCAATCTCGGTTCGTGTCCTGGACCCGGTGGCTTAAACTCACGCTGGGCGCGTGTGCGTGCGTGCCCAAGATCCTGAGAGGAAAATGGAGGAGAAGGGATTTTGGCGTGGTCATCCCCCCGGGGGGTGATTTCTCGCTTTCTGTCTCTTTGTCTGTCTGGCGAGCACACGTGCCCTATAGCAAAAAGCTCTCCAAAAAAAAGAAAAAAGAAAAAAAATTTTACTTTTAGATTGGAAATGAGACTAATTTTTGTGTCTTGATTTTGTATTCTGTCACTTAACCAATAATCATAGTCAGTAGTGAAAGACTCAGTTTTTCCTTTGAGATCAGAAACAAGACAAGTATGTCTGCTTTTGCCATTTCTAGTCAAGATGGTATTAAAAGTCCTTGTCAGAAAATCGGAGCAGAAAGGACATAAAAGACATTTAAGTAAGAAAAGGAGAAATAAAATGGTGTCTGTTTGTTGATGATATGATCTTATATGTAGAAAACTTAAAAGATCCCACAAAAACACCTGTTTGAGGGATCAACAGGTAGCGTAATGGTTACATTGCTGGACTCCCACGTAATTGACCTCATTTCGCGTCCCAGACCCAGTGACTTAAAACTCACACCAGGCTTGTGTGGGTGCGTACCCAAAAGTCCAAATCCCAAGAGGAGAACAGAGGAGAAGGGATGACAGAGTGGCCACCCCTGGGGGGTGATTTTTCACTTTCTGTCTCTCTGTCTCTGTAGCAAAAACCTCTCTTTAAAAATAAATAAATAAACCTGTTTGAGGGACCAGCAGTTAGTGTAATGGCTATGTCACTGGACACCCATGTAGTCGACTGCGGTTCAAGTCCCGGACCCGGTGCCTTAAACTCACACTGGGTGCATGTGCATGCGTGCCCAAGATCCCGAGAGGAGAATGGAGAAGGGATTGCAGCGTGGCCATCCTCCCTGGGGGGTGATTTCTCGCTTTCTGTGTCGCTGTCTCTGTCTTTCTGGTGAGTACACGCGCCCTATACCAAAAACCTCTCCAAATAAATAAATAAATAAAATAAACCTGTTTGAATTAACAAATTTGACAAATTAGCAGGACAAAATATCTACTTTCTTTTAAACATAGTTTTAGCTAAGACTGTATTAGAATACTAGATATAGATTTCTTTTTTTACCCTATCCATTTCTTCTCATAAATACATAACTTTTAATGGCTGCATAGTATTTCATCTTATAATGACCCATTTTACTAATGTTTGAAATTACAGTTGTTTCTAGTATTTGGGAGATTATAAGTAACTGATAAATATCATTGTGTGTAGATCTTTGTCTGCATCTTCGTTTTTTGTTGTTTTGCCACAAGGCAAGAGAGAGAGACAGAGAGATAGAGTGAACGTGAGATAATGAGAAATCACCCTCCTAGGAGGATTGCCACACTAGTCTCTTTCCCTTCATTCTCCTTTAGAGATTTTGCACGTGCGTTCACATGCACCCAGTTTGATTTTCAAGTCATCAAGTCTGGGTTTCTAACTGCTCAGTTGGCCATGTGAGATCTAGCCAACTTAACCTCTGTAGCACCTGCTGGTCCATCTGATTATTTTAATTTTTTTTTAATAATTCTTTTTTTGGGAGAGTTTTGTTTGTTTGTTTTTGCTATAGGGCACATGCTCTCGCCAGAAAGAAAGAGACAGAGAGACAGAAAGTGAGAAATCACCCCCGCCCCCAGGGGGATTGGCCATGCTGCAATCCTCCTCCTCCATTCTCCTCTCGGGATCTTGAGCACATACGCATACGTGCCCAGCGTGAATTTAAGGCACCCGATCCAGAACTTGAACCGTGGTCAACTACATGGGAGTCAAGCAACATAGTCATTACACCAACTGCTGGTCCCGCATGTGATTATTTTAAAAATTTAGATTCATAGTAGAATTACTAGTCAGTGGATATGAACCAGAAAAAAGTTTAAAAAATCTCCTGTTAGTACTCTCTACAAATGGTTTAAAGGTTGTCCTTCCTGCCATTGTGTCTCCAGCTAATGTATGAGTATTTTAGTTTCACCATACCTTTGGAAACATTAGTTGCCTCTTTTTGGACCATCTTGCTTTAAAACCTCCAGAAATACAAAAACAGGAAGAATTTTACATCTCAAGGGGAGGATGCATTATTGAATGATACAATTTCTTTCTCTACTAATTGGATATTGTAAAATATCATTTCACTGTTTAAATTTTTATTCCTTTAATTAAATGGATAAATATTATTTCATGTTTATTAGCAACTTAAATTTTTTGTGAATTGTTATAATTTCAGTAATCATTAGGATTTTGTATTTTATATTTGTTATGAGATTCGTATTATTACATACATTAACCTTTTTATCATTTATTTTTAGTTTGATGAGCTAATTGTTTGATAACCAGTCTTTTTCAATTATATGTTTATTTTTGAGCAAGGTCTATATAATAGAATATCTTCATTAATTCAGGTAGTCAGGACTCCTTCCTCATTCCATTTCTCCCTTCCTGTTTCTTTTTTTAACTTCATTTTAGATATTTATAACAGTTAATAGAACAAACAAGTGAAATGTAAATGCTTATAGTGCTTTAGCAAATTATTCAAATTGCATAAGCATTTTGCACACATTTATATATATTGCATTTAACAAAAATCTGTTGCTCTCCTTTCTGTTTATTAAAATAAGGATTCTTTAACAATGACTACAAGCAGCAATTATGAAATTCTGAATTTTAAAATTTCTGTAGAGTTATAAAACTTCAGGGATCTTTACATAAGGTGGCAATAGAATGAACCCCAGTAGAAAGTGGTACTTTAGATTTTTACAAATTTAATGTTTCTAATTCTGTGCACATGATGCTTTATGTTCTTTTGTACTTAAATATGTGTTTGTGTTTATTACTTTTTCCTTGTTTCAGTCCTCCTGTGTTGCCTGTTAAATATTACATTTGGTTATGTTATTTTATCTCCTTATTCTGAGAAATCAGTGGAAATTGGCAGTGTACTTGCTGATTCTTAAAGTCACAACTAGACCAAAAAAAAGAGAGAGTCCTGTTGTCACATTAACCTATTTTAAAGTTTATCTTTAAAAGTAATTGTCTTCAACAAAATATCAATAATATAATACCTAGGTTACTTCTCTGGAATTGTCTCTTCATCTTTTTTTCCACAGTATCAAAAATGTTATTGGAGTATCACATATATTTGAAGTGGTGTCTGTGTTTTACTTGGTTCTGTATGATCAGGGTTCCACCTGAATCAATTCTAATGATGTAGACTGAGGTAATTTCCATGCATGTAAGTTACTAAATATAATGTTGAATTTCATTTACTTTTTAATACATTAAAATACTTGTAAAAACACATTAATCTGCACCAGAGAAAGAAAGTGTTGGCATTCATAATTGAAATCAACGAATCACCTACCTAACTGGGTTAGGGCCCTGGCTCCATCTCCTTTAGGAAAACCTTCTGTGGGGAGTGGGGCTTTGACCCTAACCCAGCTGGGCTGTAACACTGCTGCATTTTCTAAGGGGCAGAGTTTTCTACTACTTTTCTGCTGGCACAGCCTTCCAGATCACCCCAATCAGCATTAAGCATTTTATGTACTCCTATAGGACCTGATACTTCTGTTTTAACAACTAATATGTTCTGTGTTGATTATACCTATTTGTTTGCATGCCTGTCTTTCCCTGCTAGATTGTAAGTTCTCCAAGGACAGGAATCATGTCTTGAATCATCTTTGTATGGTTTTTAGGAATTGAGCACAAGGCCTTACTCATCTTAGACAATGAGTAAATGCGTACTTAAATTGATGAATCAGGACCACCAGATGGCATAATGCTTATATCACTGCACCCTCACATGGCTAATTGCGGTTCAAATCCCAGACCTGGAGGCTTGAAACTCATGCTGGGTGTGTGTGCATTTGTGCCCAAAATCCTTAGAGAATTTAGAAGGGATTGTGGTTTGGCCATCCCTTCTGGGGAGGGTGTGATTTCTTTCTTTCTCTGTCTCTCTGGCAATTACATATGCTCTGTAGCAAAAAAAAAAAATAAAAAAGAAAACAAACAAACAAAAAAGAATGATGAATTGGCTCAGCTCAACTAATGGGAGAGGGAGAAAACAAAAACCCTACTAGGAGTTATAGTAAGTTCCCTGGCTATTAATTTATGTTAAGATCAAAGGACAGGAAGTCATCAGCTACTTGTGGTAAAACTATGTGAGTTAGCAATTTTAAACATGGCAATATAGTAAAAAAAAACTGTAAAGTTTATAATGCTCTCATTCTAATTGTATACAGATAATTTCTTAAATTGTCAAAGGTGAGCGAGTGTAAAATTACCTGAAATTGGTATTTTAAAATGTAAAGGGAAGGAACCGACATCTTCATAGTCAACTAAATATGCTAATCTTTTATAATTTACCTGAATTTCTGGAATGAGTTTTAGGAAGTTTAGACTGCTTCTTCTAAGTGCCGCCTTTTTTTTTTTTTTTTTTTTTTTTGATCAGTACGTAATTCTAGTTCACCTAGGAATTGTGATCAGACCATAAACATATAAACCTTTATTAATATATTTCTTTCATATTACTTACCTAGTAAGATTATTTATTATCTATTCCAAAATAAATCCTTTCCTAGGGGAGTAGAAATCAAATTTTATGTAATAAAGTATTAAGCTTTTTTTTTTTTTTTTTTTTTTTTTTTTTTTGGAGAGGTTTTTCGCTATAGGGCGCGTGCGCTCGCCAGACAGACAGAGAGAGACAGAGAGACAGAAAGCGAGAAATCACCCCCCAGGGGGGATGGTCACGCCGCAATCCCTTCTCCTCCATTCTCCTCTCGGGATCTTGGGCACGCACGCACACGCGCCCGGCGTGAGTTGTAAGCCACCGGGTCCAGGACGCGAACCGCGGTCGACTACGTGGGAGTCCAGCGACATAGCCATTACGCCAACTGCTGGTTCCCAGTATTAAGCTTTTTAAATGATAAAATTAATACTGGCAAATTTTGCAATAGTAGAGCTGGCAGGTGGTGTGATGGTTAAGGCACTAGAGTTTCACATGGCCAACTGTGGTTCAAATCCCAGACCTGGTGACTTGCTTTCTCGCTTTCCCTTTCTCTCTGTCCAAATTAATAAATAAAAACTAATTAATTAATTAAAAGTACATATTACAATAGCTGAGCATACGCACTCATTTCGGCTTATAAAATGACATTTTTTTTTGGAAAATATTTTGTTATAATAACTGTAAAGAATTTCATATTCTTTGAGTCATTAATTTTATTCTTGGGAAATTACTTGAAACAGTTTTTGTTGCCAGCCCAGAGTGCAGTTAAGCCCTGGGTATAGGGAGCTGGATCCCACATGGCAAGCTGAATATTGAATCCCAACCCCAGCAGCTTAAGACATGTGCCAGACAAGTGTGCCCAAAATCCTGAAGGTCTGGAGAAGTGAATTTAAAAGCATCACGGTCTGACCACACCCTATGGAGAGATTGTTTCTCTCTCTCATCTGGTGAGCAGACATATACTCTACCCATTGAAAAACAGTTTTTAAAAACAAAAAGTACATTTAATTTAGCTAATATTTGATAGACATCTCATGTGAGCCAGACCCTGTGGTACACATACTGAAATGAAAGACATGTTCCATGCAGATGATGTTCATTGAGATCTTACTAAAAAAGAAAAGATAAATAAGTTAGATGTCCAACAATTCAGTGTTGTTAAATTAAGTCTTGAAATATTATGCAACTTTAAAAATTCTTATGCTTTAGAGAAACATAGAGAAATAAAAATTTTTTAAATCTGTTATATCAGTATCAGAATAATGTATTTAGAGGGCCAGCAGAGGGCAGGGAGGTTAAAGTGACTGGCTCCCACATGATCAACTGCACAGCTGGAGTCCTGGACCCGGTGGCTTGAGAGACATTCTGGTCATGAGCATAAATGTACCCAGAAAAACTGAGAGGAAAATAGAAGAAAAGACTTGCAGTGTGGTCATTCCTCCTAGAGGGTCCATTCTTTCTTTCCTTCTTTCCCTTCCCTGTCTGTCTGCAGCAAGTGCATACATCCTATAGCAAAAATTAAATATATATTTAATAAATATATATGTTAATATTAAATATATACTTTAAATTTTTTTGGAGAGGTTTTAGCTATAGGGCGCATGCGCTTGCCAGACAGACAGAGACAGAGAGACAGAAAGTGAGAAATCACCCCCCAGGGGGGATGACCTTGCCGCAATCCCTTCTCCTCCATTCTTCTCTCGGGATCTTGGGCACACACGCACACACGCCCGGCATGAGTTTAAGCCACCGGGTCTGGGACTCAAACCATGGTCGACTACGTGGGAGTCCAGCGACATAGCCATTACGCTAACTGCTGGTCCCAATATATATTTAATTTTATTTATATATATATATATATATATATATATATATATATATATATATACACACACACTTTTTGCTATATGTATTTATTTGAGAGAGAGAGAAAGTAATAAAAACTATTTTTTAGGATGGTGGCATTTTGCCTAATCAAAATTTATCTTTTTTTTTTTTTTTTTAATGTTTGTTTTTACATAAGAGAAAGGGAGACAAAGATAGGCATCTCCAACAGGGACTTCATGCTGTGTTCTAATCCCAGTGTCAGCCAGTCTGGTTTATGGTCACACTGATTTACTCTGGTAGGTCCCAGGATGAGATCTAGGGTCTCTCATATGTGAGCCCAGTTGTATTACTATAGCTGTCTCATCACCTGGGCCCCAGAATTTGTCTTTTCAAAAAAACAAAAGCAGCTGCTTCACAACAAATGGGAAATTTTAGTATAATAACTCACTCTCCTTCCTTCCTTCCTTCCTTCCTTCCTTCCTTCCTTCCTTCCTTCCTTCCTTTCAGTTTTGCCATAGAGTGTGTGCACTTGCTGGATGGAAACAGATAGTAAGAAGGAATTTGAGGAATCTGCCATAGTCCCTTCTCCTGCATTCTCCTCTCAGGATTTTGAGCCCGTACACACACATGCCTAGCATGATTTTCAAGCCACTGCATCCGGGACTCAAACCATGGTTGGCCCTATGGGAGTCCAGTACTTAGCTGCTACGCCACCTACTGGCCCCAGTACGGTAATTTTCTTTAATTTATTTATTTTTCCTGTGAAGGAGAGAGGGAGGTAGGGAACCTCCCCTCCCCCCCAACCCCCCACAAAACAGGGACCTTACACTGTGATCTACTTCCAGTCTTAGTAGTCAAGTGTCATGGCCAGGAGTGTTCAAGAAGTTCCTGGGATCACATCCAGGAACTTCCTGTGAGGATGTAATTGAGTCACTGCTGTACCACCTCCTGGCCCCTATTAAAAAATTATTTTGGGGACTGGCAGGTGGCATAGTGGTTAAAGTGCTGGACTCCCACATGGCCAACCACAGTTCAAGTCCCAGACCTGGTGGCTTGCCTTCTTACTCCCGCCCCCTCTCTGTCTCGCTGGTCAAATTTTTTAAAATAATAATAATTAATAAAATTAAATCTTTTTTAAAAACACTTATAAATTAATTTGGATATAGGTATCTTCAACTAAGTTAGTATCGTGACTTTTTTAAGTTTTTGAGACTGTTTTGATGTCTTTGTTTTACTAATACAAGAGCATACTATTTGTTTTTTTAATTATTTTTATTTTTATTATCATCATAATCTTCTTTATATTACATTGGATTAGATATAATTTTACAGTGTATTACATTGCTTTTTCAAAAGGGAATGCCATGCATGTCAGTCAATACAGAGACATTAATGTCCCCACTTCATCATTCAATATCTTTTCTATGTTTTTCCCAATCATTATTATTATTATTCTAATTATTTTTTAAAACAGTCAATCACTATTTCTCATTTTGCTTGTAAAAAGACTTTACCCATCATGAAATATTTCTCAGACCAATCCAGTTGAGAATACTATACATGTCATCATCAAGAGGTAATAAGCCGTATCCGTTTCTCACTAATATTTGTTTTTAATACATAGAATTAAAACTTAATAGTAGAGGCCAGCAGGTAGCGTGGTTGTTAAGGACACTGGACTCCCATATGGATGACTGCAGTTTGAGTCCTGGATCTGATGGCTGCCTTTCTCACCCCCCTCCCCCACCCACTCTGTCACTCTCTGGTCAAATTTAAAATAAATAAATAAATAAAATAATTCTTTAAAAAAATTTTATAATAAATATGTAAAGTTTGCTTTTAAATCTGTCCAATTACTTGTTTACTTGTAGAGTGGCACAACGAGCTATGACCTTAGAAATTTTCATAGATTTAAAATATGTTAAGAGTTGAAAAAGAGAACCTTAGCAACCACCTAGGTGTGCAGTGTAGTAGGTTAAAAACATAAGTTTTCATTTTAGATTTGTTGGTTTAAATCCCAACTCTGCATTTTATTAATATCTGAGTGAAATTAAGTTGTTTTTGTTCTGTATGTTTCACTGAGTTCATAATGGTGCTTGAGATGATCAAGCAAGAAAAACAAATTAAAATCCCAATATAATACTACAATAAGTTTAGCCAGGTGTATGCTTTGAGGTGATTCTCCATAATAACACCCTCACTCCTAACACCAAGTTCAAGCTTTCAGGGGTTCCCAAAACCATCTTCAGGTTTGATTACAGAAAAGACCTACAAACCACACAGAAAGCTTTTACACTGATGCTAAAAGTTTATTAAGTATACAACATACAGTCAGCCAGGGGAAGAGAAAGATATTGTACATAGGGCACAGAGTCTAGGAGAGCTCTAAACATGGAACTTTTGGTCTTTCTTTCACCATGTGGAGTCATGGACATTTCTTCTTTTCAGCCACAATGTGTATTACCAACTGGAGAAAGTCAACTGAATCTTTGCTGTCCAGACACATATCATATGCATTATTTCCTTTCATCTCAGTTTCTTCCAAGGGGTCAGACTAATACCTTTAATTATCACTTCTTCTGAAAGTTGGAACTGATTCTCAGAGGTCCAAAGCCCCATTATAAATCACATTGTTAGACTGTCTGGTAGTCAGAGCCACTGGGCAAACAAAGTAGTTCTATCAAGCAGGACATTCCAGATCCTCCAGAGACCTAGAGATCACTTCTTAGTAGCTGCACTCAAAGGCTAGACCTCTCTTTGGATTAAGTTGCTTATTTAGTATATAGGTCAAAGCCATTACCTTTGGCCTAAACTTTCACAGCAAAATAATTATACTTGTCTGGACCTCTGCATTTAGTCTTAACATTTATATGGTCATCATAGCAACAGTGAGAGTATGCCTAACATTTAAAGAAGCTATTAGGTTGTTGGGAAGGTCATGATGTATTTTTCTATGTTTTTCTATACAAAAATGTGTCATGATTTTCCCAACAACCCTATAATGTTGGGTAGAGAACAGTCTTAAAGAAACAGCTAATCTGTGGGGACCAGCAGGTGGCGTGGCAGTTAAGGCACTGGACATTCCCACATAGCCGACCACAGTTTGAGTCCCAGACCTGGTGGCTTGCTTTCTCACTTTCTCTCTTTCTCTCATCAAATTAAAATAAATGAACAAATAAATAAAATTAAATAAATAATTCTTTTTTAAAAAGCCAGTTAATCTGACTTACAAAGTCATTACATACATTAATTTTTTTTACTAATTTAATTCCAGATATCCCCCATTGATTTACCACTTTTTGTACTCCATGATAAATATGTGCAGAACTATTTAGAATTGTTAATTATTTTTAGGCCATTTCATTTTCCATCAGTATTACATCCTGAGGAGGCTATAACTAAATCTCCTGACACATTTTATTATCATGTATTATCATAAGACCTACTTACATAAGGTAATTGAATCTTACCATCAGTGCCAGTGTTTTGTCATATTCGTGGTCATTGAGTAATGCAGTTTTATTACAGAACAAGTCAGTAAGAATTGAAGAAGAATTTGCCACCCTCAACAGAAATTGACCCTTGCCTATATATAGCCACTCCTCACTTAACTGTATACCTGTTTAATGACAGTCCAGGATGACCAGTTCTCCAACCTGGGGGAATTCCCTTTCTTATGCTTTATGTCCTCCTACAGTCAGTTAGCATTCACTGCATGGACTGTTTGCAGCCGTGCAAAATGACATTTTAAAAAATAAATTCATACTTTATAGTGCACGTATAGTAGTAGGCAAGATAAATAAAATTGATTGTGCTAGATTTTTATTATTGGGTTGTGGTGTCCTTGTGCTTTCTGGTGCTTATCTAATTATGCTTTTTGTATGACTAGAATTACATTATTCTAGGGTAGTGTTGACTGGTATCTATTAAAAATAATATGTACTCTGTGGAACCATGACATACCATAAGAAATTTGCCTTTAACTCCTCACTTATGGACCAGTATGCTTAAGTAGCTTGTTGTAGAAACATAACTCAGTCGTTAAGTGAGGAGCACCTATAGTGGGTATTATAGATAGGCAGAGTTACAGTTGGTCCTTATTATGTTATTTTTGGCTTTTAATTCCGATGGAAACAAAGTTAATCACTCTGTCTTGGTTTAAAGGCTTAAGACTGGTTTCCATTATGTGCTGTCTGTTTGCTCATGAATATGACATATTCTAGCTTGTAGCATGTTCCTGCACAAACCATTCCCATTTTATTTATAGAACTCTCAGTGCATTGCTCTCCTATTAGAATATTTCTCCAACATTGCCCCCAATAGTAATTATGTGTATATCAGGTTTCAGACAGAGAGTGAATAAGAGGGAGAAAGCACCCCTGAAACAGGGCACTGATCAAGCACAATCATTTCTCCTCCATCTCTTCATTCTGTTGGAATTCTGGGCACATATGCCCAAATACCTGGTGTGTTTCCCAAGCTGTTGGGGCTGGGACTCGAACCACAGTGGGCCATATGCGATCTAGCTCCATTAACCACTAGGCCACAAGGCTGGCATTGTCCCATTTCTTAATAACTATCCCTTTTCTTTCCCCATTCATTTCTAGATCTTCATATTCTGTTATTTTAGCATAACTTTTTCCTTTGGACGTGAATCTAATTTTTATATACCAACAGTTTCTAGACTCAAAAACTAAGTGATCCAGTATTACAAATAATCCTCTTTAGTTCTTTATTAGGACAAAGTACCTTTAAAAGGAGGAACCCCTTTCCCTGTGGGACATACATACCCCAGTTCCTTCTTTTCTGTTTCTGTCTCCCCACCCCCAGGATTTCAGGTGCACAAGAACACATGCTGCTCAGCATGTGACTTTTTTTTTCAACCACTTAATCTGGGACTTGAACCATGTGGTTGGCCATGTCAGATCCAGCTACCTTAACCATCAGGCCACAAGCTGGCCTGATCTAGCATGTTCGAAAATTAATGTATGAAGATCTCCTACTACAGTTGTAAATTAATCAGATGTTCCTTGTTCTTCTGTCATTTTTTTAAAAATTAAAATGTGAAGGAACTAGCGGATAGTGTAATGGTTATGTGGCTGGACTCCCACATAGTTGACCACGGTTCAGGTCCTGGACCTGGCGTCTTGAAACTGTGCATGTGTGCCCAAAAATCCAGAAAGGAAACTTGGAGTAGAAGGGATTGTGGCGTGGCCACCCTCTGGGGGATGATTTCTCGCTTCCTTTCTCTCCAGCAAGCATATGCACCCTAGAGCAAAAATTTCTCCAAAAAAAAAAAAAAAAGTAAGAAAACTAAAATAAAATTTGAAGCTAACATAGTTAGGATTGTTATATTCTTCCAGTAAAATCACTTATTTTTATCATTATGTGTAAATGACCCTCTTTTTCTCTAGCTAACACTTTTATCTATGAAGTCTTTTGGTCTGGTATTAGTATGAATACAGCAGCTTCACTTAGATAGTATTTACTGACTGATACATTGTTTTGCAGCTTTTGGCATTCAAAATTTCTGAGACTTTGAATATGTATAGTTGGATTTTTTGGAGACTTTCTTAATAAGATTTATAGTTGAACTTGAGAACTTAAAACATTGTATTTTTGAAAATAAATAATATATTTGAAATTATTTCCAACATGTTCTATTTTTAATTTTAGGTTTAAGTTTTTACTTTTGCCCTTTTTGGGGCTGATTTTTCCCGTTTTGATCTTATTCTACAAATTTTCTAACTTATTTGGACATTCTAAAGTTTACATATACTTTTTAATTTGAAAAATGTTAATATTTTGCTGTAGTGCTTGTGTATGCACATAAAGGAAGGAGAGAAAAAAATGCCTTTAATAAGGTCTCATCATGCTCTTATCCCTTCTCAATTATCTCACTCACTCTTCAGGGTCTTGGGCACTCATGTGTACATCCTACATGTTTTCAGGCCTATCCAGGGTTCTGAACCTACGGTGGGCAGTGTGGCTTCTAGCACTGTAGTCCATTATACTAATAGTTGTGCCACCTAGTTTGGGCCTTGTGTATATTTTTAAAATAGGTACGTTTTCTATTTTAATATGTGTGCTTAAAGATTAACATTAATCTATTTTATATTTCTTGTACTACAACTTCAGTTAACTGCCCTCAGTTACACGGGTCTCATTATCTATTTTTACTGTATCTTGTTTTATGTCCTAAAGTTGAGAAATTATTACTGTGTTGTACTTTTTTATTTTAAGGAAGAATAGAAGTAAATTATTATAGAAAAGAAATAAGTTAAAAATCAAAAAAGCAGAAATTGGTTATTGTTACAGATAATGCAGATATTAAAAAGGCACTAGCAGGGGCCAGCATGTGATGTGGTAGTTAAGATACTGGATCCCACATGGTCACTCCGTGGTTCCAGCAGAAATTGGTTATTGTTACAGATAATGCAGATATTAAAAAGGCACTAGCAGGGGCCAGCATGTGATGTGGTAGTTAAGATACTGGATCCCACATGGTCACTCCGTGGTTCCAGTCCTGGAACCAGTGACCTGAAAAACATGCTGGGTGTGTGTGTGTGCATGCCCAGAATCCCAAGAGGAGAAAAGAAAGAGATGGTGGTATAGCCATCTCCAGTGGGAGGTTTTTTCTCACTTTACCTCTTTCTCCAATTCTGTCTGTTTCTCCCTGGCTAGCGCATGCTCCCTTTGGCAAAAATATAAAAATGAAAATAAAATAAAATAAAAAATAAAGAAATAAATAGAAAGGTGCAAACTCTTATGTACAACTTTTCACCAATATATTTGAAAAGTTAAGTGAGAGTAATAAAAGTCAGATTTTAATAAAATGTACACAAAATTTAAAAATCAAATCCTGTATTTATGAATTTTTTTTACACTGTTACTTCCCATTTGATAATTCTTTTTTTTTCTTTTTTTCTTATTTGCTAGAAGATGCATGTGCTGGCTTGGAGACAGAAACAGATAGAAGAGGGAGGGGACTCCCCTACTACCACCCATGGGGATACATGTGCTGGCTGGAAGGAGACAGAAAGGAGAGGGAGAAAGCACCCTTTTTTTTTTTTTTTTTTTTTTTTTTTTTTCAGAGGTGGGGCGCGTGTCGATAGAAAGCAGGAAATCGGGGGGATGGCTCCCTTCTCCTCCATTCTCCTCTCGGGATCCTGGGCACGCACGCACACGCGCCCGGCGTCCGCCGGGTCCACTCGAACCGCGGTCGACTACGTGGGAGTCCAGCGACATAGCCATCTAACTGCTGGTCCCGAGAAAGCACCCTTTGGGGCACGCTACATTCTCTCCATTTCTCCATCCTCTTGAGATTTGGGGCACCCATGCTCATGTGCCCAACCTGTTTCTTAAGCTGCTGGGTCTGTGACTCAAACCAGTGAAGTTGAGCATGTGGGATCTAGTTCCTTTATCCACTGTGCTTCTAGGTCAGTACCCCATTTGATAACCTTTGACTTATCTGGGTGCTCGGGTGAATTGTCTCATATATTTATGAAGACATATCATAAAATCTTAGTAAAATAGAAAAATGAGAAGCATTTCCAGTTCATGAACCAGCATAATATTGATAACAACATTCAAAAAATATTACATGGAAGAAAAACTACAGGCTGGTATGTTACACATATGGGTGGCAGAAATCACAAAAAGGTTGGCTGATAGGATCTAAAGATAAAGTTTTAAAAATAATTTTACAAAAAGAAGGATTTATTTTAAAAATTAAAGACTGAGATTTGAAAAATAGCATAATTTCATTAACAAAAGAAGGAGGGAAAATAATATGATCAATATATGTAAATAAAGCATTTGATAGGGTCAGCAAAGTTGCTTAAGGCAACTAGATCCCACATGGCTGATTGGGCAGTATGAGTCCCGGACTCAGCAGCTTGAAAAGCATGCCAAGTGCCTGTATTTGAATGCCCAAAATCCCAAAAGGAGGAGAGATGGAGGAAAAGGGATTAGGACATGACCATGTCCCAGAGGAGTTACTTTCTTGGTTGCTTCCTCTCTCTCTCTTCAGGGATCTCCCATACTCTTTGGCAAATAAAAAAGAAGAGGAAAAAAACAGCCTTTTGATAAAATATGATACCTGTTTATGATTTTTTTTTTTTTTTTTTTTTTTGGTTTTAAATTCAGCAAGGGCCTGCCAGTGTCATGGTTAAGGTGACCGGATCTCACTTGGCTGACTACACGGTTCAATTTTCAAACCTGGTGGCTTGAAAAATATGGTGGGCACATGTGCATCCATGCCTAAAATCCAAAAAAGGAAGGAGAAATTGATGAGAAGGGATTATGATGTGACCATCCTTCACTTCCCCACCCCACCCCCAACACTGCAAGCACACACCCCTCTGGCAAATTACAGGGAGAAAAAGAAGAAAAGAGAATAAATAAAGCATATTAGGAATAAAGGTGACTTTTTTACTTTGATGGAGTATTCACATAAAATCTTCAGATGTTTACCTACTCAATAGCAAACTTTTTAAAAAATTTATTTACATTCACTCACTGTACATCAATATAGTATACAAAATAAGATTTTCCATCCAGAATACACTGTATATTGGCTAAAATCAAGGATATTACCATATATGTTATTGTCAACCAATAATTTTCCATTTGTTTCTTACATATATTTTGTCCCACTTCCCCCAGTTCCCTACCTCTCACCCTCTGCCATTTTCCACCCTCTTCCCACACTGTCTCTGGTAACTACATTTGTTTTCCAGCCTCCCCCCCCCAACACATTTTACTGATTCAGTAAAGATTTTAATTAATTTAAAAACTTTCAATGCAAGCACAGCTGATATATACATAACTATGAACACATGTCTGACTGTAGGTGTGAACCTCAGTGAGTAAAATGAACATACTATAGCACCTAGTTGGGGCTATATAGCTTACTACAGTCATTAAATAGGTGTCTTTTTAATGCATTTTTTAATTTTAAGAAAAACAGTTTTAGTTTTAACAAATCAAAATAAAAAAATGCCAAGAGAAATTTGCTTAAGTCAATAGCAAACTTTTTAATACTTTTCTCCAGTATTGGAAAGAAGATAAGAATGTCTCCTATCATCATTTATTTTTAACACTAAGTAAGAGGGTCTAACTAATTCAATAAAAGGAAATCAAAAGGCCTATAAATTGGAAATGAAAAATAGAACTTAGATACAATCATGTACATAGAAAATTTAAATGAATCTGAAAAGTTATACGTAATGAATTTATGAGGGTCAGTATACAAAGACTCTCATTTATCAAATAACTAAATGTATTTTAAAGCAATTTCAGGTGTAATCCATATAGCAGAGAAGTGCTGCCAGTACAGTGGAATTTTAGATAACCAGTAAGATCACTAAGACGACTGTAACTAAAAATATGATAAAAACAAAAGTTTATGTGCCATATTCTGTATGAGAGAATAGTCAAAAAGTTTTGCAAGATGCATATTATGAAAAAACTGCATAGGTCTTAAAATTTTTTGCACCAGAATCAACTTGTACTGATTTCATTTTTAAATGAAAACTACAAAATCCCTGAATGTTAATGTTTTAGGTAGAATTATTATCATTTTATAAATGAAATATGTAATGAAACCTTATAGGGGCTCAATTACTTAGCACCAGTTTATGCAGCTAGTAATATGCTTTTGTCCTTAAACACCATGAAACAGAAAAGAGATACAAAATTATGTGCATTGACAACTCCATCAAAAATACTTATTATTGGGGAAGCAGCAGATGGTGTAATGGTTACATCGTTGTACTCCCTCATGACTGATCGTGGTTCAAGTCCCAGACCTGGTGGCTTGAAACTCATGCCAGGTACATGTGCCTACAGGCCCAGAATCCCAAGAGGAGACTGGAGGAGAAGGGATTGTGACATGCCCATCCCCTTGGTGGGTGATTTCTCATGTTCTGTCTCTCTGTCTCTCCAGTGAGTACACACACCCTATAGCAAAAATCTCTCTAAAAAATAAATAAATAAATAAATAAAAATTCATTATTGAACCAGCAGATGGCGTGGTGGTTAAGGTGCTGGACTTCTACATGGCTGACTGTGGTTTGAGTTCCAAACTTAGTAGCTTGAAAATCACACCAAGCTCCTGTGTGTGCTTGCCCAAAATACCAAGAGAAAGATAGAAGAGAAGAGATTGTGTGGCATGCCATCCTCCCTGGGGGAGGGTGTAATATCTCACTTTCCCTCTGTTTTTTTCTCTCTCGAGTGAGTATACACACCCTATGACAAAAACCTTAAAGGGAAAAAAAATAATTGTGTGTGTGTGTGTATGTTACATATATAATTATATATATATGTGTGTGTGTTTGTATAATTATTTATAGTCGTAGGCACCTTTCTCTCAGGAGCATTAAGGTAAGTTTCTCTGCCCACTAGTAATTCATACATACTTATATACAAATTAGGCCATAAACTCTGTATTATGCTTGCCTGCCTGCCTTATTTCCTTACTTTCCACCTTCTCCCCCTCATCTCTTTTTCTTTTTCTCTTTCTCTTTTATTCATTCTTCTTTCTTTTCCCCCTGTTTTTGGGTAGCAGGGACTGTTGATAGTTCATACTATAGTGTTTCCCAAAAGCAGAGCTTTTCCCCAAACCTGGAAATAAACCAGGAATGACACTTTGCATGTGAAAGACCTGAGGGAGAGTTATAAAATGACCACAGTGGATTCATCAGCATCACTATACTTGGTGCATTGTTCAGACAGGATTTAAGGCTTATTGTAGAATTCTTGGTCCAACTTTCATGAGGAAGTTAAGGATAGACTTTTCAGGATAGCAATTCAGGATGAGTACTCAGTACCTGACCTTTTCCCTCATTCCAGTTGGTTGTAAATATCTTTTTATTTAACCATCATTTTTCTATAAATATAATTATTGAATTAACAATGGTATCTTTCTGTGATAAGGCAGAAAAATGTTATGGAGAAATTAGCCTTTTAAAATGTGAGGGAGCTGAAAAATATGAATAAATGCTGTCATACAGTTTAGTTGGCTTTGAATAGAAAGCAGAACTTTAAGTAACTAAATTTAAATCTCTTCTGCAAACTAAATAGATAATTTTAAATTATGAACCCTCTTACCAATGTTCTTTGTTGCAGTAGTGAAATCAGAAAGGCAGTTTTAAGCAGAAAAAAGAATTAAAGGATTTTGGAACACAGGATACCCAGAAAGACCTGAGAATTATGCAAGAATAAGTATAACGTGCAAAATCATAGCACCAGGAGTTTCTGTGTTGGGCAAAGCTGCTGTGGGAATACTGTTGATGCTCCCAGTGACCATACATCTTGACTTTCCTTGGTACTGATTAAAGCTCTCTTCACTCTCAGAAGTGTCTTGGTTTGGACAACAAATTATATGGTCATCCTTCTTCTGATGTGTGTTCACCTTTCAGTTGCTTCTCGAAAGCAGATAAGAGTGATTCTGCATTCAGTGTCCCTGCCAGCTATCAGTTCACATATTCTTGCCTCTTTTTTCTGGCTTCAGATTCAAATTATAGTGTAGATTTGACTGATAGATAACACCTGATAAGTCTTCAAAATACATTATCATTTTCCAGGTTCTATACTGAGAGACTGTTTCAAAAGGAAGGGGTTTTTCCAAACCTAAGAAAAATGTTTATAAACTGAGAAGTCAGAAGAATAACAGATGCTGCGTTCATTGAGTTTTAGTGACTCCCATTTTATACCATTCCTTTGGTGCATACAACCATACTTTTACTGTCAGGCTAGCTAAACCTGGGCACGTAGTAAAGTCATATTATGTATCTATTCATAGAGAATGTTAATGAAGTATAAATTGAGTTCTTATTTGTTAGTATATCAAAAACAAAAAGGTTCCATTGGGATGAAATAAATATATTAGCCCATTATTGCATCTTCATTATGTGAAAAAATAACCAGCCCTACTATACAATATAATTAAGCTAAATGGAATGTTTAAAAGTATAAAGTTATTTGACAGTTTAAAATTTTAAATTTAGGGGCCAGAAGGTGGCATAATGGTTAAGACACTGGACTCACATGGGGCTTGAAACTCACACCGGGTATATGTGCATGCAAAACCCAAAATCTTGAAAGGAAAATGGAGAGCAGGGATTGTGGTATGGCCATTTCCCTTGCGGGGTGATTTCTCACTTTCTCTCTCACTGTTACTCCCTGTCTTCCCCCAATGACCACATACGTCCTATAACAAAAAAACTTTTAAAAATAAATAACAAGACTTGAAGAATGTCATTAAATTTGCTTTCCCTCTGGGAGTAAAGTGCATACTGACAGCATGACCCATACTCCTGGCCTATCAGCCTGTTCCTCATGTGGCTAAGAAAAGTGCAAATATCTGTATGAAGACTCCTCAGGGAACCGGTTTCCCACTGTTAGTGGATTATTGTGAAGAACTGCAGTGGATTTTCTATGATTTTCAAAAGCATCTCACTTTAAAGGACATGGAAATTAAGAGGACTAGGGTTTAGTGTGGTAATTAACAATGTGCTTTAGTGAACCAAGACCCTTTGTTTGTATTCTGCTGTAAGGGAAAGTAAAACGTCTATGTGGAGTTTTCTAGGTATCTTAATAGAGGATTTTTGTGCAAGCAGGAAGCCACAATAATACTTTGGTGACAGCATTGAAATAGATAGTTCAGAGAACTTTTGTGGTATTTGTAGCCTTTATGCCCAAACATTGTTTGGTATAACAATGAAATGAAAAACATTGAGTTTTTCATTTCTTACTTCTTTGTGTCTTAGATTAAGTATCCTAGGAAGTGACTTTAGGAATGCAAATGTGGAAGCCAATGGAAATTAAAATATGGGTGGGTAGGTAATTTTGAAAATAACATGCTTTATTGTATTTTATAGCATATTATTTGGGATTTAGTCTTTGACCCTATATCTCTTGATTTCATTTACACTCACTCACCTGAAGAAAAATTTGTAACTAAAAGTAAGCCTGAACCTGGTCCCATAGCCTACTGGTTAATGGAGCCAGATACCACATGGATGGCCACAGTTCAAACCCCAAGCCCAGCAGCCTGAGAAACACAGCCGATGCATGTACGTGTGTGCTCAGAATTCTCACAGGATGGATAAATAGAGGAAAAGGGGTTGCGGTGTGATCACATTCATCGGGGAGGGGGCATGCTTTCTCTCTCTTGCTCTCTCTGGAAAGCACACACCCTCTCTGGAAGATTAAAAATATATATTAGAAAGAATTTTTAAGTTATTTTTGCTATGAGGTGCAAGCACTTCCCAGTGAGGGAGGGGGTGGGGGGAAGTGAAATAATACACACACACCTGGTGGGATGACCACACAACAATCCCTTCTCCATCCTCCTTGTGTGATATTTGTGCTCAAAAGCATGCACGCGGTATGTTTTCCATAGCCACTATGCAATTTGCTATGTGTAATCCAGCAGCCTTAATCTTACTCTTTTTTTTTTTTTTTTTTAGAGACTTTTGCTATAGGGCGTGTGTGCTTGCCAGAGACACAGAAATTGAGAAATCATCATTCGGGGGCATAGCCATGTTGCAATCCCTTCTCCAGTCTTCTGTCAGGATTTTGGGCACACCCATGCATGCATGCGCACTTGGTGTGAGTTTCAAGTCTCTGGGTCTGGGACTTGAACCACCATCAACTACATTAGAGTCCAGTGACGTAGCCATCATGGCATCTGAAATTTTGTTAAAAACCTTGTAAGTTCTTTTTCGAATTTCTCAAATCTCATTTCCCTAACTCAGAGACACATCCTTCTCAAGTTTGCTTGCTTTCAGGTTTCTTTTCTTTTTTAAAAAGAATTATTTTATTTATTTGTTTGTTTTAATTTTACCAGAGAGGAACAGAGAGAGAGACAGACAGACAGACAGAGACAGAGACAGAGACAGAGGGAGGGAAAATAAGAGAGTAAGCCGCCAGGTCCAGGACTTGAACTGTGGTCGGCCATGTGGGAGTCCAGCGCCCTTAACCACCATGCCACCTGCCGTCTCCATCTTTCAGATTTCTTAACATGCTTTGTTATTGGTACTGCCCTTAGTCTCTACCAGTACAACACATAAAAACATCGCCCTTTCCCCCAGATTTTTTTCATTAAGAATTATTTTGTCTTTATTTATTTTATTTTAATTTGACCAGAGAGCAACAGAGAGAGATGGAGGGAAAGTGAAAAAACAAGCTGCCAGGTCTGGGGCTTGAACCGTGGTCAGCCATGTGGGAATCCAGCATGCTTAACCACTATGCCACCTGCCCCTCCCATCCCCCAGATTTCTTATTCAGGCAAGACTGTTATAGGATAGAGAGGGAAAAAATGAGATTTGCCTCACCTTGGCATTAGGAGCTGGGTGGAAGGAAGGAGTTTCTGCCAATGGTCTAGTTGTAACTCCTGGTAAGTTGTGATTGAAGTAAGACGTGTCCTTCTGCTATTATTTTAGGATTGCCTTCTCATTTCTAGCTGACTGCCTATCACATGATAAGATCGCTTTTTCAATGGATTTGGAATTCTTTTTTATTTTTTGAGAGGTTTTTACTATAGGGTGCGTATGCTCGCCAGCAAGACATAAAGTGAGAAATCACCTCCCGGGAGTATGGCCACACCGCAATCCCTTCTCCTCCATTCTCCTCTCAAGATTCTGGGCACACACTCATATGCATCCAGTGTGAGTTTAAGCCACTGGGTCCGGGACTTGAACCGCGGTCGACTATGTGGGAGTCCAGCGAAATAGCCACTATTCCACCTGCTGGTCTCTGATTTGGAATTCTTTAAATTCCTAGTTTGGAGTTTGAAATGTGAAAAAAATATTACTGAGATTTTTAAAATTTAGAGGCATGTATAGTACCTAATCATATCTTAAAAATGAAAATCAATAATAACATGGTGATGTGTTACTCAGTAAGTACATAATCATATAAATCCAGATGTCTAGATTAATTAAAATGTTAAAATACTTTATATCTATCTGATAGGATATTTTTAAAATAAGTATACTGAGTCAAATTGCAACAAAAATAGCCAGCTTTATTTTTTTTAAGAGGTGATTTTTTTAATTTTTAAAAATTTCTTTGCCTTAGGGCATGAGTGTTCACTGGTGGCGTAGAGAGAGAGACAGTGAGAAGGAAAGTGAGAAATCATCCTCCTGGGGAGATGGCCATGCCAAGTCCCTTCTTCTCCATTCTCCGTTGGATTTGGTACGCATGTGCATATATATGTGCCCAAGCGTGATTTTTTAAGCCACCAGATCTAGGACTTGAACTGTGGTCAACTACGTGGGAATCCAGTGCTATAACTGCCATACTATCTGCTGGGCCCAATAACCAACTTTTAAGGGGGGTTTATTTTTGGATCCTTTTAACTAAATATTGAGTGTAATATTTCGTTTTTGTGGAGTAGTAGACACATATCTCTATTCTCATCATGTCTACAATGATCTTTTTTGCATTGTATTACTCCCACTCCCAGATGAATACTGTTTTTGGATAAGATATTTTTTGTTGGTTGTCTTCCAGTTTTTACTGTCAAGGTTGAAAGTACCTGAAACAGCAGTGTCTGGTAGGACTGTTCAGAGACTGTGTCTGACCTTATCTCCAATAAGGTAGTGTCTCTCTTTTTCTGCATCAGTTCTTTTTATGAAGTACTGGAACTCCTTAGCTTGGGAGCAAGATTGAACAAAAAAAGAAATAATTATTTTAAAAACTCAAAAACTCCCATTTTATATGTGTATTTTTAAAGAATTATTTTACTTAAAACTATTCATTCATTCATTTATTTATTTATTTTTTGAGAGGTTCTTGATATAGTGCATGTGTGCTCACCAGAAAGACAGAGACAGACAGAAAGCAAGAAATCACCCCCCGGGGGATGGCCATGCCGCAGTCCCTTCTCCTCCATTCTCCTCATGGGATCTTGGGCACACACGCACATGCACCTGGTGTGAGTTTAAGCCACCAGGTCTAGAACTGGAACTGCGGTTGACTGCATGGGAGTTTAGTGACATAGCCATTAAGCCAGCTGTTGGTCCCAAAACTTTATTATTATTTGTTTTAATTTGACCAGAGAGAGAGAGAGAGAGAGAGAGAGAGAGAGAGAATGAGCAAACAAGCTGCCAGGTCCGAGAGTCAAACCTCAGTCAGCCACTTGGGAGTCCAGTGCCTTTAACCACCACTCCACCTGCTGTCCTCTTGTTATTATAATTTTAGCATGTATAAATACAGATTATATTCTGTGTTCATTAGTATTATATTTCAATGAAAAGAACATGAAGAGCATACAATTTGGTTTATTAAAATGAAAGCCAGATTACTTGTCTTTCCCCAAATTCAAAAAAGTAATATATCTCTTTTAAACTTGTTTGAACACAAATTTATATTCCGGATAAAAAGAAAAAACTATGTTGCATCTCTTCTTCATTGATCAAAAAAGTTTTTCATTGCCTAAGGTGTGTACACTCTCCAGAGAATGACAGAGGGACAGAGAAAGGGAGAAGAAAGAGCAACCTTCAATGGGTCGGAGTCATGCTGCAGTTCCTTCTCCATTTCTCCATTCTGCCAGGATATATGAGCATGTGCTCAAAGTGTTTTTGAAGCCACGGGTCAGATAAGACCCATGGTCAGTCATTTGGGATCCAACTCTCTACCACTTGGCTACAGGGCTGACTCAATTGATCAAACTTTTAATTCCAATAAAATCACATTTGATGGTACTGAAAAAGTAGTACATGCTAAAGAATATGTAATGTTTCTATTACCTCTGCTTAAGTGATCATCTAGTCTTTTCTGAGAGTAAACTTATATTAATATAGTTCGTTGGACCACCTGGCGGTGTGATGGTCAAGGCGGCTAGATCCCACATGACTGATTGAACACTTTAAATCTCGGACCCAACAACTTGAAAAACATGCTGGGTGCATGGGTGTGCTTGCCCAAAATCTTTAGAGGAGAATGGAGGAAAGAGTGATTGTATTGCAGCCATACTACTGGGGAAGGGCGTAGGGTCTCTCTCTTTACCTCTCACTTGTGAGCACACAAACCCTATAACAAGTTTATAAAAATGCATAATAGTCTCTGAAGTTTATTTTGGGATGCACTGTATCACTTAAGTTACTACTTTGTTTTTGCTAAGTACACCAATCCTCTGATCCTAGTATATTACATGTCTTTTTTCATCTTTGTGAAATATTTTTGTGATTTCATCTTGATATTTGCAGTCAGAAAACTGTGTCTTTTCTCATTGATGATTTGCTGAAAATGTTGAAAAGTCTTTAAACATCTAAAATTAACTTATAAATTACTTCAAAGTGAAGTGAAACTTATATTTCATTTCCAAGGTTCAAAAAAATAGCTTAAGTTTTAAGAAGTGCACAAATGGGGACCAGCAGTTAGCATAATGGCTATGTCGCTGGACTCCCATGTAGTCGACTGTGGTTCGAGTCCCGGACCCGGCGGCTTAAACTCAAGCCAGGCGCGTGTGCGTGCGTGCCCAAGATCCTGAGAGGAGAATGGAGGAGAAGGGATTGCGGCGTGGCCATCCCCCCTGGGGGGTGATTTCTAGCTTTCTATCTCTCTGTCTGTCTCTGTCTGTCTGGCGAGCGCACGCGCCCTATAGCAAAAACTCTCCAAAGAAAAAGTGCACAAATGAAGAGATTTTGTAGACGCATTTCCTCAATCATTCTTTTAAAAAATGAATATTGGAGGGGACCAGCAGGTGGTGTGGTGGTCAAGGCGCTGGACACTCCCACATGACTGACCAGGGTTCAAGTCCTGAATCTGGTGGCTTGCTTTCTCACTTCTCTCTCTCTCACCCTCTGTCTCTCTCTGATCAAACTAAAAAAAAAAAGAAGAAGAAAAAAGAATGAATAAATAAAATAAATAATTATTTTTAAAAATGAATATTGGGGCTAACAAGGCGCGATGTAGTTAGGGTGCTATATTCATGTCTAACTGCAGTTCAAGTCCCAGATCTGGAAGTTTGAAAACGACAACAAATAAGGAGATACATAAATAAATAAATGTTTTAAAAATGTGTATCATGCCTTTTAATGGGAACAGTTCCTTTAATAGGTATTTTCATTTTTGAGAGAGTGTGTCAGAGACGGGTAGAGACAAGACAGATGCCTTCAACAACATCTCATCACCTCTTGATTCTTTTCTCCAGACTTTTAGCCAGTCATGATCTTGGGCATGCACATCTTGCATTTTCTGGTAGATGTGGCACTGAACCCATGGCTGGCTGTAAAGCTTAAAGCTACAAATGAGCACAATGCAGATTAGCATCTTACTGCTTTCACCACTACCAGGATGAACAGTTATTCATCATTTTTAGATAGAAAAATACTAAGAATCCACTAGATTTCATATTTTCTTATGTTTTCCTATGTGGATGTTATAAAAATTGTTTTTCCTTCCTTTTTTTTTGGAGAGGTTATTGCCATAAGGCGGGTACACTCGCCAGAAAGACAGAGAGAGACAGAAAGTGAGAACCCCCCCCCCCCCAGGGGGCGGGATGGCCATGCCACAATCCCTTCTCATCCATTCTCTTCTCGGGATCTTGGGCACGCGCACACACACGTGCCCAGCATGAGTTTAAGCCACCGGGCCCAGGACTTGAACCACAGTCGACTACATGGGAGTCCAGAGACATAGCCATTACGCTAAGTGCTGGTCCCAAAAATTGTTTTTCTTTTAGTATATATTTCTGATTTTTGAAAGCTAAATCAGTGCTGATTGAAATACTGTATACAGGTTTGCTTTTTTTGTTGTTGTTGTTGCTGTAGGGCGCGTGTGCTTGCCAGACAGACAGAGACAGAAAGCGAGAAATCATCCCCCAGGGAGGATGGCCATGTCGCAATCCCTTCTCCTCCATTCTCCTCTCCGGGATCTTGGGCACGCACGTGCCCGCGCCCGGCGTGAGTTTTAAGCCACCGGGTCCGGGACATGAACCACGGTTGACTACGTGGGAGTACAGCGACATAGCCATTACGCTAACTGCTGGTCCCAGGTTTGCTTTTTTTAAATGTTTGTGAAATGGGTTGTCATTCATAGTATGCATTCTGATAATTAGCCTAATTTTTTTAAGAATCATTTTATTTAACTTAATTATTTTTTAAAGAATTATTTCACTTTACTTATTTATTTTAAATTTGACCAGAGAGGGACAGAGCAAGAGCAAGACACACACACTGTCACACACACACACACACACACACACACACACACACAGAGAGAGAGAGAGAGAGAGAAAGAGAGAGAAAGAGAGAGAGCGGCGCGTGCAAGCTGCCAGGTCCAGGACTCCAACTACAGTCAGCCATATGGGAGTGTGGCTCCCTTAACCACCATGCCACCTGCCAGCCCCTATTTATTTAAATTTGACCGGAGAGTACAGAGTGTGTGAGAGAGAGAGAAAGTGAAAAAGCAAACCATCATGTCTGGGATTTGAACCGTGTTTGGCCATGTGGGAGTCCAGCACCCTTAACCCCCACGCCACCTGCCAACCCCAGTTAGCCTAAATTTAAAACAGGAAATAAATTTAGAAACAGCTAATCCAAGCCTTTCACTTGATAGGTAACATTCCTTGAGAGCATAGTTAAAAACCCTACCTCATACAAGTAGTTAGTTGAAAAATTCATTTTAAGGGCCCGTTTATATATAACCTGGTAGTTAAGGGAAGCCAGATCCTAAATGGCTTACCGTGGTTTGAATCCCAGACCCTGGCGACTTGAAAGACACGTCAGTTGTATGTGCATGCGTGCTCAAAGTCCTGACAGGATGGAGAACTGGAGAAGGGATTGTGGCATGACCACACCCTCATTGATGGGTATTTTCTCTATCTTTTTCTTTCCTCAGACAACTTTCAAAAAAAAAAAAAAAAAAAAAAAGAAAAGTGACATTGAACCAATAAAAATAAATAAAATGTAAAGAGGATTGTTATTTTAAAAAATCTAATTGACAGTAACCATCATCGTTGATATAATCTGGGATTTAAGTAATACGTTGTTTTCTTCATTTTATAAATGAGATATCTGAATGTTTAAATAGGTCTAAAGTTGCACAACTGGTAAGTGGAACTGTAACTAGATCCCTTTCTGTTGTATTTTTATCTCTACCTTTCATATTATCTTAGTTTACTTAAACTGAGCAGTACCAAGGTTACAGTTAATTCTTCCATTTTTATGAGATCTAATCTTTGTTTCACGGTTAATACAGGTGCCAAATCTTTTAAAATTTTTTAACGTGAGTTCCCTTTTTGGTTATATCAATATAGAGTTGGAAGCTATGACATTGGTGCAATGGTAAAAGACAGTACTGGGACCAGCAGTTAGCGTAATGGCTTTGTCGCTGGACTCCCATGTAGTCGATCGCGGTTCAAGTCCTGGACCTGGCGGCTTAAACTCATGCCTGGCGCCTGTGCGTGCGTGCCCGAGATCCCGGAGAAGAGAATGGAGAAGGGATTGCAGGGTGGCCATCCCCCCCGGGGGGTGATTTCTCGCTTTCTGTCTTTCTGGTGAGCGCACGTGCCTTATAGCAAAAACCTCTCCAAAAAGAAAAGAAAAGACAGACAGTACTATGCCAGACTGAACATGGGAAGGTTCGGAGTTCATGTCCGGAGAGTTTCCTAAGTATAGCAGGTGTATGTATATTCATGATCCAGGGTTAGTTGAAGCAGTAGGTGGATCACAGCATTGAGACCCTGTTGAGTGTGGTTTTCTCTCTTTAAACTTTAAAAAAACAGGAGCATGGTAGAGGATTTGAATTGTGGTTGCTGTGTGGGATCTGCCTTCTCTTAAACAGTGTATACCTCTGTGGAGTTAACCCAAATACGTATTTTTTTTTAATTTTGGGGAGAAATACTGTCTTGCTTTTAAAAAACAAACAAACAAAAACAAGACAATAACAACAACAAAAGATCTCCTGTTGTCTTTGAAAGCAAGTTCTTTTTTAAAAGAATTATTTTGTTTAACTTTATTTTAAGTCAACCAGAGAGGGACAGAGAGAAAGTGAGAAAGCAAGGCACCAGGTTCAGGACTTGAACCATGGTTGACCATGTGGGAATCCAGCACTCTTCACCACACTACCACCTGGCCCCAGAAAAGCAAGTTCTTTTGAAATTTTGAAGTTTATCTCAGTGAGAATTTGAATATTATATCTTTTTCTTGCTAAAAATTTCATACATTACTTAACAATTGAAATGCTTTTTTTTTCCCCTTAGAATTGAAGGGGAGATAGTTTTATATTTTTCCGAATAATTGTGTCCTTGTTCTCAGCTCATCCTATAACAGAAATAGGTAACAAAATCTATTCACAGTTTATAAAACAGTCTTTAGGAATTTCTAGAACATTAATGATAGTTTTAAGTTGTTACTATTAATAGTGAGGGTAATTCCTTTTCTATAATTGTATTACAACTTGCATTGCCCTTGTAAAATGATGGTACATCTTAAATTTTATGAAATGCAGTTTAAGTATTAAGCATTTCTTACTGTGTAAGGTGATATAACCAATTTATAAAATGATTTGGTATCCTTTAAAAGTGGTCTTTCATTCACATAGCTTTTATTTTAAAATGGGTTCTAATATTTTATCATATTAAAATAACTTATCAATATTTCTTAATTATTTTTAAAACTAGAGAATAAATTATTACTAGAAATTTGCCCTTTTTTTTGGGGGGGGGGGTTGCCATAGGGCAAGTGCGCTCACCACAAAGAGACAGTGAGAGAGAATTTGAGAAATCACCCTGCAGAGGAGATGGCCGTGCTGTAGTCCCTTGTCCCCATTTTACTCCTTGGATTTGGTCATGCATTTTTTCATGTAGATAGCATAGAAGAGAGAAGAAGGCACAAGCTTTATCACCATATGATTAAAAAAACCAAGTATGTTCAAGAAACTAAACCCAGTATTTCTGTTCTCAAATTACAAAGCATGTACAGAGGTAGAGATTTTGTTGATGATAGATGTTAATATATAAATGTCTTGGATCAAAATCTTTAAGTGTAAAATGGCATCCTTCTATATCTGTAATACAGCTATAACTTTGGGTTCTTCCTTTACTGTCTTCATAGGTATTGCTTTGTTCCTTGTTCTTTGTTGGCTCATTTGTTTCCTATATTCCTTGTCTTCCTCATTCTTAGTTTACTCTTTGATTTTGGGAAGCACATCTTGAGTAGGTTCTTGAGAAAATGTTGCTTGGTAGATATATTTTTAGGTTTTCTTTGAGATGGCTTGTCTGGGTATGAAATTTCAGCTTGCAAAGCCTTCCTTACTATTTTGAAGATACATCATTGTGTTTAAAAGCTTCCATGCCTTGGGACCAGCAGGTGGCATAATGGTTACATCACTGGACTCCCCACATAGTCCAGCATGGTTTGAGTCCCAGACCTAATGGATTATAACTCCCACTGGGTGCATGTCAGTTCATGCTTAAAATCCTGGGAGGAGAATGGAGGAGAACGGACTGTGGTGTCGTCATCCTCCCTGGGGAATGATTTCTTGCTTTCTGTCTCTCTGTTGAGCACATGCACCCTATAGCAAAATCTCTCTTTAAAAAAATGAAAACAAAAACAGGCTTTCATGCCTGCTTTTGAGAAGCCTGAGGCCATTCTGTTTCCTGATCCTTTGTGACTCCTTCTTTCCTTCTTTTCTCTCATCCTTCATTTTTTTGCTTTCTCTGTTTCTCTCACATTCTCCCTTTTTTCTCTCTTCCTTCTTTTTGTTTTCATTTAAATCACCAATGTTCTATTTTACTGTGATGTTCTTTCTTGTGGGTTTGTTTTCATCTATTGTATTAGGGCCTCCTAACACACAGTTTATTTCATTTACGCTTGGGAAATTTTCTTTATGAATTTGGTTTTGTTTTGGTTTTGTTTTGGTTGGTTTTAATGATAGCTTTATTTTCTTTTATTTTTTTATCTTCTTTTCTAAAATGGATGTTATCTCTCCAAATTTTTTATGTATTTTTTTTTCTTTTTTGAAGAGGTTTGTGCTATAGGATGTGTGCGCTCACCAGAAAGACAGAGACAGACAGACAGAAAGCGAGAAATCACCCCTCAGGAGGATGGCCACGCAGCAATCCCTTCTCCTCCATTCTCCTCTTGGGATCTTGGGCACTCACAGACATGTGCCTGGCATGAGTTTAAGCAGCCGGGGTCCAGGACCCAAACCGTGGTTGACTACATGGAAGTCCAGCAACATAACCATTATGCCATCTACTGGTCCCCGTATTTTCTGTCTTTTTAAAAAATTATTATTTATTTCATTTTATTTACTCATTTATTTTAACTTGACGAGAGAGCGAGAGCGAGAGAGAGAAAGTAAGCTGCCAGGTCTGGGACTTGAACTGTAGTCAGCCATGTGGGGGTATTCAGCACTTTAACCACCACGTCAACTGCTGATCTCCTCTTATATATTTTCTATTTCTCTCTCTTGTTCTACTTTCTGGCAGCTTTTCTCATATTTCCTTTTAAGCTTTCTACTTTCTGTTTGTGCTTGGTGGTTTTGATAGCAGCTTATTTTTGTTTCCCAGATGAAATATCTTTTTTCTGATAATATAAATTCCATTTTTGTTGATGTTTTTATTTTCCATAACATTTTTTTCTTTTTTTAAATGAAAAAATTGAATATTCTATTATTTCTTTTGCTGCATAGCTGTTTCTTCAACTCTATAGAATTTCACCAGCAAATGAAATATATTACAAAATTATAATAGTACTGTTCTTCAGCACTGTACAGTTAACAAAAGCTTTTCTCCATTCCCAGTTATTTCCAGTGGAGAGAAAATGAACTATTATGACCCAAATCCAGGGATAGTTAATAAGCAAGGTATACAGAGTTATATAAGGCTTAGTATAACAGTCTTATCACTGATTACATAATTTTATAACTTTTATCACAGATAATTTCACGAATCCTGAATACTTGAGCATGGTCTAAGAATCACAGAATATTGTGGAAAAGATGCATTTTGTTTTTATTAAAAATATCATTAGAAAGTTAAGGGATATTTCTTTCCAGTAGTAGTGCTCAGAGTAGTTTCTTTTTCCACTGGTACTGCTAAAAATTGCTATTTTAAATCTTCTATCAACCACTAATTAGAGACAACTATGCCTGGATTAAATTGTTTTACACTATTTTATTTAAGGGTTCTACTTTCACTCTTCAATAGACTTATTTCTCATAAATCTCTTCAGTCATTAGTCCATCTAGCTCTGAAGGGTTACTCAGTATCATCTTGATCAGCCAGCCATCTTCATAACAAGATATTGTTAACAGATGTTGGATTTTCTGCAAGAGCTTCATTAATTTCAGTTAATTCTCTTAACAGAGGAGAATAGAGTTCACTATAAGCTTTCAAACTTTCCAAAGTACTTCAAATTCATCTTGTTTCTTCAGTTTCGTCCCAACTTCTGGCAGACTACAATGAACATCTCCCAAAGCTTCCTGTGCAAATTCCCATTGTTCAAATACCATTTGCTGATTCCCATTGTTCAAATACCATTTCTGTTGTTATCCATTTATGGTTCTCTGTGAATTTACACACTGACAGCAGAACTGGTCCCGTGTGCAGCGTCAGGACAGCACTCACCCTCAGTTGTCAGAGCCATGACAGTCTGGGCACAGCAGACACTGAGCTGCAGGCTACTGCCTGCATGCTCCACACTGCTCTTGCAGTGCCATGTTCACCAGTGTGTTGAGGGTTGCTGCACTGCTCTGGGCTGTCCAGGGTGAAGGATAGAGGGATAATCCTATTTTCTGTATGTTGTTCCTTTCCTTTTGCCTTTCTCTTTGTATGAAGACTCTTATGTTTAAAGTTAGAGAATGTTAAAAGATACCAAGTAATCACTGCCTAGCATAGAATTTGTCTATTTTGATCTTCATTGGATTCTGATTTGGGAAGATTATTTGTAGATCGAACTACCATACTAGAATTTTGTGTTATCATTTCTCAGATTGGTTACTTTCTTCTAGGGAATTGAATCCAGGGAAGAACTAATCTCTCTGTAGACAAAGAGGATGTCTGCAAGACTCTATGCACAAAGAAGGGAAATGCACAAAGTAGGGAAAGAAGGCTGAAGTTCTCTGCCTGTAGATATTAATATGCACATAGTCACTGAATTTTCTTGTTTTGGTTGAATATGATGCTGAAGCACAGACAGAGGTTTTGGTTTCTCTGTCTAGTGACCTTCTGTTATAAATATTCCAGATAATAAAACTTCTGGGACCAGCAGATGGCATGGATGTTAAGGCAGCTAGATCCCTCATGTCTGACTGTGCAGTTGGGAGTCCCAGACCCAGTGGCTTGAAAAACACAGTGACTGTGTGTGCATGCCCAAAACCCTGAGGCGGGAACTGAGGAGAAAGAGATTGTGGTACGGCCATCCCCCATTGGGGAGGCGGGAGGCAGGGGTGCAGCGGGGAGACTGTCTTTCTATGGTGAGCATATAATCCCTGTGGCAAAATTAAATAAACAAACAAGACACAATAATCTTCAAAGATAGCCAGTCTCCTTTGTGTGGAGTCATAAAAGGAATTTAGGGATCTGATTTTTTTTCTTAAATAACTCATTGAAATCCTCCTTGCTTTAGCCTACTACTGTTTTCCTTAGTTCTAGAACCTGGTGCTGCCAGTTCTTACTCCTTTTGAGAAATTTAGTGGTATGAAATAGGTCGACCTCATCATCTCTTGTCAGTCTAGAATTCAGCTCTCTCTTAGGTACTCCCAGTACCAGTAATTCACTTCCTTTCTAACTTTGACAGTGTCACTGCTCTTTCTATTTCTCTTTTCCCCTCTTTTTGAGAATTATTTTCTTTATAAAGAAATTTCTTAGCCCAACCATGGCACAGTGGTTAAGGCAGCTGAATTCTCCATGCCAGCAGTGCTGTTCAAGTCCTGGATCCAGCTTCTTAAAAAAGGCCAGGCATGTTTGCATGCTCTCTCAAAATTCCAGAAGAAGGGAGAAAGGAGAAGGGATTGCAACATGACCATCCTCTATGGAGGAGTGTTTTGCACTTGCTCTCCCCCCCACCGCCAGCCACCCCAGCAAGCCCAAGCACCATCTGGCAAATTTAAAAAAACAACAACAAAAAAAAAACAAAATAATTCCCTTGATGTAGTTTTTAGTAGAGTTTCAAGAGGGACTGAAATTAGATGTGTGTGTATACAATTAGCCATCTTAACCCGGAAACCTAAACCTATTTTTAAATTGTCCTACTTATTTTTAATGTGTGTGATATTTATGATTAAGCATCGAAATATCCTAAAACAGGCACTAACTATCTAGGTGTTCCATTTATTAGGGGTCTTTAAAAGTTCACATAAAATGTATATTATGAAAAAACTATGCTTAGATTTCAAAATTTTTAAAGGAATTACTTATTTATTTCATTCCATTTGTAATTATTATTATTATTTTTAATTTTACCTGAGAGAGAGAGAGAGAGAGAGAGAGAGAGAGAGAGAGAGAAGGAAAGGGAAAGCAAGAAAGCAAGCCACCAGGTCCGGGATTTGAATGGTGGTTGGCCACATGAGACTCTAGTACCTTTAACCACCACGCCATCTTCTGGACGCCACCTTCTGGCCCAGATTTCAATTCTTTTCCATGAAAAATAAACTTGTACTTTAATTACTTTTTTCCACAATCTTTTTGAAGTCCCCTTTTTTTTTTTTTTTTTTTTTTAAAGAAATCATTCAATGATTTTTATTAACTGCTTTTTGTAAATCTCAGCATTCAAGGCTTCTCTTTGGGAAAAAGAAGTAGATTTTTAGAGCACATATTAGTAGATTCCTGATATAGAAAATTATTTACTATGAACACCAACCACTGTAAAACATCTAAATAAAGACAGTTTTTATTTAATACTCTCTTTTCAGATAGGAGATAAGTAACATCAGGAAAATGTGTTTTAGCTAAATTATGGTGCTTTAAAGTTGGATTACATGTCTAGCAGTGTATCTTTGAGAATAACCTTTTTTTTTTTTTTTTTTTTTTTTTTTGGAGGGGGATGGCCATGCCGCAATCCCTTCTCCTCCATTCTCCTCTTGGGATCTTGGGCATGCACACACACGCGCCCGGCATGAGTTTAAGCCCACTGGGTCCAGGACTTGAACTGCGGTCGACTACATGGGAGTCCAGTAACATAGCCATTACGCTAACTACTGGTCGCAAGAATGACCTTCTAATAAGATAAATGCCATTAATTTTAGGGTATCTAAGCTTGAAAGATGAAGATGAATATGATTGGCCATACTGAATGCTGAGCAGATAACGTGTTGCTCAAGAGAAGTTGGATCCCTCATGGTGACCACAGTTCAAATCCCCAGCCCTGTCTGTTTGAAAACACACTGGGCATATATGTGGCTACTTAGGATCTGATGGACTGCAGGACTGGAAGAGGGGTTACACTGTGTATTGTGGAAGGTGCTTACTCCTCTTTGTCTGTCGCTCTGTCTCATGTGTGCACATCACATTCTGTCCTGAATAAAGGGTAAAGGAAAACAATTTATTTTTTTTAAATGTCAAGTCATTGCACTTGCATGTGTATTTTCAAAATACTTTGAACTCATCTGCATGCCTGCCTGAAGTCCCAACAAGATGGAAAAATGGAGAAAGAATTGCAGTTTGACTGTGCCCTATTGGGGGGTGTTTTATCTGTATCTCTGGCAAGTACACACACCCTCTGTCAGTCAAAAATATAAAAATTACAGAATATCTCTCCCTAGAAAAAAAATTATTAAAACAACACTTGAAGGGTCAACAGATGGCAAAGTGGTTACATCTCTTGACTCCTTCATGGCCAGCTGCAGTTTAGGTCCTAGACCTGGAAACTTGAAACTCACATTGGATGCTTGTGTGCCCAGGATTTCAGGAGGAGAGTGGAGGAGAAGGTACTGTGGCTTGGCCATCTTCTTGGGGATGATTTCGTACTTTCCCTCTCACTATCTCTGTTTCTTTCTCTCCAGTGAGTGCACATGCCCTAAGGCATGTTTTTGCCTTAAAAACAAAAACAGAACAAAACCACAGAACACTTGAATATAATCATAACCAATAAGAACTTAGTTTCCTCATTGTCAGGAACATGACTTTGAAAGGGATGGAGTAATGGTATCTTAGTCCTGATAACAGTGACTTCCTATTAAGGGATGTATCCTCTAAAAGAATTTTTTTTTAAGTTTTGCTGTAGGGTTCTTGCACTCGGAGAGAGAGAGAGAAGTCACCTTCTTAGGGAGATGGCCACACTGCAGTCTCTTTTCCTCCATTCTCCTCTCAGGATTTTGGGCACTCATGCATACGCATCAGTGTGATTTTCAAGCTGCTGAATCAGGGACTGAAACTACACATTTGGCCACGTGGGATCCAACTGCCTTAACTTCCTTGCCACCTGTTGACCCTAAATGGATCCTTTTACAAGCAGCTTGATAATTACCTACTTCTTATGGGAACTCTAACGAAAAGACTAGATATAGGGACAGCCAGTGGCTTGGTGGTTAAGGTGGCTAGATTCCACATGGCCAACCATTCAGTTTGATTTATAGATCCGATAGCTTAAAAACACCACACTGGATCTGTGTGTATATGCCCAAAATCCTAAAAGGGGGGAGAGATGGAGGAGAACAGATTGTGACATGAATATTCTCCATGGAGAGTGCTTTCTTTTCTCTGTCCCCGGTAAGTACATGTGCCCTCTAGCAAAAAAGAAAAGTAAAAATAGATATTGCACAAGCAGGAGGGCACCACTGTACAGTGGCTGAAGCTGCATAGGAGACACAGTTCCATTCCCAGCCTAACCTAAAACAGGCCAAGTGTGGTGTTCATGCACTGTGGTCCTAGGTAGCTGGGAAGGTAGGAGGTGGTAAGACCCTGTCAAAAAAACAAACAAACAAACAAAAGCAAACAAAAAAACTCAGTGGAAAAAAAAAAGAAAGAGAAGAGATTTCTCTCTTTTTTTTTTCCTTCCCCTTGCCATGGGGCATGTGTGTTCACCTAAGAGAGACTCAGAGAAGGAAAGTGAGAAATCAACTTGCCAGGGAGGATGGCCATACTGCAGTCCCATTTCTTCCATTCTCCTCAGGGGATTTTGGGCACGTGCACAAAGGCACCTAGTTGGATTTTCTTTTTTCTTTTTTGTAGAGTGATTTTTGCTATTGGACATGAGCAGTTGCTAGGGAAACAGACAGAAAACGAGAAATCACCCCACAGGGTGGATTTCCTACTACTGCAATCCCTTCTATTCCTGGGATTTGGGGCATGCACGCACACATACCTGGCATGCACACACCAGGTCCAGGACTTGAACCATAGTTGACTATGTGGGAGTCCAGTGATGTAACCATTATGCTATCTGTTAGTCCTCTCCCCCCCACCCCCAGTGTGATTTTTCAAGCCGTTGTGTCCAGGACTCCAATCATAGTCGGCCATGTGGCAATCCAGCACCTTAACCACCACTTTGCCTGTTGGCCCTGTGAGTTCTTTTTTTTATGATGTAGTAATTTCCTATACAAACACACAGGTATACATATACACTTAACACACATACCAGATTTTCACAGTGGAATGTACTGTCAAATCTTAGGCTTTTCATAAAGGTTAGAAGTAAAAATAGCTGCTATCTTTGATCTTTTTTTGGTTTTGTTTGAGTTTTTCCACCTCAACCTAGTTCCCAGTGTTTTACTATATAGACTATTGCCATCATTGGTATTCTTATTGTAGATGCTGCCAACAATAAAAGTTGATTTTGCATTGTAGACAAAAAGAATCTTACACTTAAAATTGTTAATGCTGACCTAAAAATTAAAATAGATTAATTTACTTTTTTATTTATTGATTTGATTTCTTGACAGACAGACAGATACCTCTGACAAGGTCATGTCATTGCCACGTTTTTGCCCGCCCTTTCCCCAGGCTTTCTCACCAATCAGCATGAAGGGCATGCCTGAAGGAATACCACACTTGTTCAGGTTGTCCCTGGGCCTTCTCATGTGGCTCTACTGTCATGCAGGGATGCTGCAATGCCTGTACCACTGTAGATGGGCCAAAATACAGTTGATTAAAATGAATATTTAATTAAAATATGCTACTTTCATTTCTTCTTGAGTACTTTTCCATTTTGAAGTTTAACAAGCAGCTGATTTTTTTTTCCTTTTAAATTCCTGGCTGTGAATCCTAAATCCTGATTCCTTCAGATGTAGCCAGCAATCTGGGCATGGCTATGTCTGAAAAGTAGAGACAGCCTTATGCCCAAACTTCTGTTACCACCTTCTGATAGTCAATATGAGTTATTTTGATTATATTGTAGATAATGGCAAAAGTAGACACTATTATTCACATTTAAGATAGTTTTCAGAAGTTTGAAATTTGTGTCAGTTTGGCCACTTTGCCCATTTTGGAGTCATAGCAAACAATTGAGAGATCGTATTTAGTACCAACCATATGAAGGATACTCTGATAGAAAAACACTGCCAGGAATACAAAATGAGTAAGGCAAGGTCCTCACTCAAACAAGTAGATGAATTATTGTAATTCAGGGTACTAAGATTAGTACCCATAACAATGTATTTGTTTTCAACATCAGTGACTATGAGACAGGATCTTCTCAGGGATGTCCTTGCTGTTTATTCTGAAACTGTTCTATTGTTATCAGAAAAACTTTTAGTGAAAAGTTAAATATCAGGGCCTGCAGGTGGTGTAGTGGTTGATGGTGCTGGACTCCCACATGGCTGACCATAGTTTGAGTGCCAGACCTGGCGGCTTGCTTTCTCACCTTCTCAATCTCTTTCTCTCACTCTGTCCCTCTCTGGTCAAAATTAAAAATAAATACATAAATAAAATTTTTTAAAAAGTTCAGTATCTTAAAATATAAATTTTAGGGACCAGCAGTTGGCGTAATGACTATGTCACTGGACTTCATGTAGTTGGCCACCGTTCCAGTCCCAGGCCCAGTAGCTTAAACTCATTCCAGGTGCATGTGCGTGCGTGCCCAAGATCTGGAGAGGACAATGTAGGAGAAGGGATTGCGGCATGGCCATCCCCCGGGGGTTGATTTCTTGCTATCTGTCTACCTGTCTCTCTCTGTCTTTCTCATGAGCACGAGTGCCCTATAGCGAAAACTAATTAAAATATAATTAAAATTAGTTTATTTTAAAATGAAAATCTAAAAAACTTAAAATATAATTTTATATTATTTTAAAATATAATTTTATTATCATATTAAAATATAATTTTTTTCTCTACAAAAATAACAAGTTCTAAGTGACTGCTTTTTTGGGGCAAAGCACTGCTTTTGTGCTATGACAAGACATGAAGAATATATAGTTTTTAAAAACCTTGCCTCCAGGCCATCTCTGTAGTACAGCGGTTATGCACTTCATATTGTGAGCCAGATCTTGTCGACCTTGGGTTGAATCCCAGCTCATGCAGCTTAAACAACATTCCAGGCACATGTGCATGTATATCCAAAATCTTGATAAGAATGAGAAATGTTGGGACCAGCAGTTAGTGTAATGGCTATGTCGCTGGACTCCCATGTAGTTGACCGCAGTTCGCGTCCCGGACCCCGCGACTTAAAACTCAAGCCGGGCGCGTGTGCGTGCATGCCCAAGATCCTGAGAGGAGAATGGAGGAGAAGGGATTGCTGTGTGGCCATCCCCTGTGGGGTGATTTCTCGCTTTCTGTCTCTGTCTGTCTGGCGAGCGCACGCGCCCTATAGTAAAAACCTCTCCAAAAAAAAAAAGAATGAGAGATGTTGGAAAAAAGATTGTGCACCCTCTCCCCTGACAAGTGCATATGCACTCTGAGAATAAAAAATTGAAAACAATTTTTAAAAAAGTTTTTAAAGAGGTTTTTACCTTAGGGTATGTACACTCATTGTGGAGAGAGACAGAAACAAAGACAATGACATTCCTTAGGGGGATGGCAACACCACAATCCTGTCTCCTCCATTCTCTTCCTGGGATCTTGGGCATTCTCACACTGGTCCCTGACATGAGTTTCAGGCCACTGGGTCCGGGACTCAAACCACAGTCAGCCATGTGTGTGTCCAGTGATGTAACCACTATATCATCTGCTGGTCCCTAAAAACATTCTTAATTGGAAAAAAGTGATAAATCATTTGTGTGTTAATTTTTTTGTTTGTTTGTTTGTTTGTTTTGAGAAGTTTTTGCTATAGGGTGCTTGCGCTCGCCAGACAGACAGAGACAGACAGAGAGATAGCGAGAAATCACCCCCAGAGGGGATGGCCATGCTGCAATCCCTTCTCCTTCATTCTCCTCTCGGGATCTTGGGCGGGCACGCACGCACACGCGCCCCGCGTGAGTTTAAGCCACTGGGTCCAGGACTCGAAGCGCGATCGACTACGTGGGAGTCCAGCAACATAGCCATTACGCTAACTGCTGGTCCCTCATTTGTGTATTAGTAATGCTAGTTAGGCTCATGAAATCTGTATGTCTTTACAGTAACATTGCAGTATGATAGATAGCATGATGTGAATCAAATGTGCAAGTCCTATGTGAGATTAATATAGCATCGGGGTTGGTTAAGGCAAACAGTCCATTACTCAGTAAGTAAGGAAGATTCTTTTCTCCTCGTGGCTCAGGATATATTTGACTCTTTAATAACGTGGATTTGAACTGCACAGGTCTATTTATATGTAGAGTTTCTCAGTAAATTTATTGATATCGTATATAAAATACTGTAAATGTGTTTTTGCTCCCTTATCATTTTCTTTTTCTCTTTTGTTTTGAAGTTTATTTATTTCTTCTATGAGAGAAAGAGAGAAAGGCACTCCAAACATTGTTGTCCCCACACTGTGATCCACCCCTCAGTCTTAGCCAGCCTGGCATGGCCATATATGCCCTGCATGTCCCGGTAGATTGCAAGATGGAAAGTCAGTACTCTTCTCATGTGAGTCCAGTTGCATTACCAGTGCACCACCATCTGGTCCCCTTATAATTTTCCTAATAACATTTTCTTTCTTTTAGCTTGCTTTACTGTAATAGTATAGTATATAAGATAAATAGCAAATTAAATATGTGTTCATCAACTGTTTATGTTATCTGTAAGGCGTCTATTCAACAGTAGCCTATTAGTAGTTAAAGTTTAGGGGGAATCAGAGTTACACTTGGAGTTTTGACTACATTGAGGGAGTGTGTCGGGGAAAATCAAGAGGCAGTGCTATGGTAGCTCTGCAGTAGGGTACAACAGCATTATACTGGAGCTATGTGTAAAATCCCTTAGTTCAGATCCTGGGTCACCCTGTATGCCATGCTCACCTCTGAGAGAGCCCATGATCCTGGCTGGCTGGAAGCCTCGGTGTGATGAATGTCAGGGCATTGAGAGACCCTATCAGGGGTGCCTGTCTATGTCTCTGTCATATGTATGAAGAAAATAAACTTTAAAGAAGAGAAATTTTAAAAGAACTGAATTAGTACAGTGAGAAAAATGAGAAAACATGACCTACATTAGGCAGTTTTCTGCGTTTATGTAATATTGATTAATTTAATTAAGTTTGTTAGAGAGTTCATGTGCTTGCTGGAGAAAAAGAGGGAAAGTGAGAAATCACTCCCCAAGTGGGATGACTACACCACAATCTATTCTCCCCCATTTATCATTTATGATTTTAGGCAGTCACACATGCCCAGTGAGATTATCAGTCCACCCGATCCAGGACTTGAACCATGGTTGGCCATGTGGGAATCTGGCACCTTGACCACCACATCACCTGCTGACCCCACTCACACACTTTCAAGTACTGTGGACTTCAATACTATATTAGAACTAAGGTATTCGTATAGTCTCTTGGAGCTTTAGTGCAGCAGAATTTAGCTTATAAATTCATATATTTAAACTATAAATATATAAACAGTAATATATCAAGTATGAATAGCACAAGCCATTATTCATTAAAAAGCAAGTCATTGCTCATGGAGCCTTAATTTTATGCCAAATCAAAGTTTCCACTGCTAGAAAAAAATATTCCAAAGCCTTTTTACTATCCGTGAGGCATGTTTTACTGTTTTAGTTAACATTTCCAACCACAGTCTTATGTACTGCTAAGACACTATACTGTGCAGTCTAGGACCATTTGGGAAGCACAAGTTCAATTTCAAGTCTAACCCATAGGCCAGGCACAGTGGCATGTACCTGTAATCCCACAGGTTCAGGGATGTTAAGGCAGAAGGATTGTAGGCTTGAAGTTAGCCTGGGGAGTATAGCAAGACCCTATCCATAAAAAGCCTAGTGTGGGGGTGTATACCTGTAGTCCCAGGTAGAAGACTGAGGCAGGGTTCTTAAAAAGACCAAGTCCCAGACCCAGTGGCTTAAAACTCAAGCTGGGTATGTGTACATGTGTGCCCAAAGTCCTGAGAGGAGAATGAAGGAGAGGGAGGGGATTGCAGAGGTGCCATCACCTCAGAGGTTTATTTCTTTGCTTTCTGTCTTTCTGTTTCTCTTTGTCTCTCTGGTGACCACACATATCCTATAGCAAAAATTTCTCTACAAAAAAGACCTGTCTTTATAAAAAAAAAGGGGGGGGTGGGGGACTGGTGCAGACGCAACTAGTATCGTAGTGCACAATGCACCCACATGGCCTGCTGCATGGTTTGAATCCCAGACCCCATGGCTTGAAAAACACATGTATGTGTACCCAAAATTCTGAAAAGAGAAATAGAGGAGAAGGAATTGTGGGATGACCATCCCCATGAGGTTATTTTTTCACTTCTCTCTCTCTGGCAAGCACACACAAATTACAAAGAAAGAAAAAGAACCAGGAGGTTTAGTGATTTAAACCTCAGTAATTCTACATTTTAAAAAAGTTTATTTCTTCCTTCACAGAGATAAACAGGCATGGCCAATGGGGTCCTTCTGCCATAATCTGCCATTCTCAGACTACCAGGATCATGAGCATATGGGCACACTTGGGTATATTATTCAGGGAGGTCCTAGGATGTGAACTCAGGACCTTTCTCATATGGGTCCTATTGTGTTACCACTGTATCACCACCTTGTCTCTTTTTTCTGAAATTTTGATAACTGAGTTGTATTTACTAGTATTTCTTAGGAAACTACCCTGAAGTAGTGATAACTTCCATGTGTACTAACTGACAAAGTCTTTCAGAGGCAATGCAACAAAAATTCTGACATCTCTTATTAAAAATACTGGGATTCTGGAGTTATTAAATCAATTCACAAATATATAGCAAGAAATGAAGGTTATTAAGAGAATGAGAAGACAAATCATATGTTTGCAGAAAGTACTTATTAAAGATAGATGAAAAAAGGCTGTGGGGCAGGCAGGTGGTGTGGTGGTTAAGGGCACTGGACTCTTCACATGACTGACCATGATTCAAGTCCTGGACCTGGTGGCTTCCTTTCTCTTTCTCTTGCTTTCCCTCTTGCTATCGCTCTGGCTCTGTCCCTCTCTGGTCAAATTAAAATAAATAAATAAATACAGTTAAATAAAATAATTATTTAAATTAAAAAAAAGGCTGCTATCTAAAATATGCAAAGAAATTTTCAGACTCAATAAGAAGCACATGAACAAATGGATTTTAAAAATAGGCAAAATAGGGACCTGTTCTGTGTCACAGCAGTAATGCTTCGCTTAAGAGAAGCCAGATCCTTGAGGCTGGTCGGTGGTGTGCTGGTTCAGGGTGCTGAACTCCCACATGGCCGACTGAGGTTCTAGTCCCAGACTTCGTGGCTTACTTTCTCGTTTTCTTTTTCTCTCGTTTGCTCTTTCTCTGTCCCTGTCTGGTCAAATTTAAATAAATAAATAAATGAGTAAAGTTAAGTAAAATTAAAAAAATAAATAAATACATTTTAAAGAAAGAAGCCAGATCGAAGGGAACAAACAGGCCTTCTTGAAAGAGACACCTTCATGGCTCCTGAGAACTAGCCATTTTGGGGGAAATAGTAATGAAGATTTTCCACTGATAATTCGGCCTCCAGCACAAAAATTCACGTGATTGAACTTCCAAGTTTGGGAAGAAACCGACCATCCACCAGATGACTAGAAATCACTGCAGGACCACAAGAAATATGGGAAAGCAGGAAAATACCTCTCCTCCAAGGGAAATGGATAACTCTTACTCTTCATCCACACACAGTTCAATGGAAATCATGGAAATGTCTGATAAAGAATTTAGAACATTCATAATGGCAAAACTAACAGAGATGGAAGAGAAGAGAGACAATGAACTGTGGAAGAGGAAGGAGAAAGGAGGTGATGAGTTCCAGGAGGTGAGGAAATTCATGCAAGATCTAAAAGAGGAATTTCACACTTTACAAAAGAATCAGATGGAACTGTTAGAGATGAAGGCTATAATACAGGAAGTCAAAATTTCCCTTGAAACTATTAAAAGCAGACTAGATATTACAGAAAATAGAATCTCAGATGTAGAAGAGAAAATTGCTGGCCTAGAAAAATCCACCACGAAAACTGAGAAAATGGCCCAAAAATTTGAGAATAATATACGAGAAATACTAGATACCATCAAACGTCCAAATATCCGGATAATAGGCATCTCAGAAAGCGAAGAGACTCATAAGGGCATTGATAATCTATTCCATGAAATCCTGCAAGAAAACTTTCCAAACCTAGAGAGGCACTCAAAGATCCAGTCCCAAGAAATGCAAAGGACCCCAAATAGAATCAACCCAAGAAGATCTTCTCAAAGACACATTATAGCCACGTTGACCAAAACCACAGACAAAGACAAGATACTAAGATTGGCAAGAGAAAAATGACAAGTCACCTGCAAAGGGTATCCCATCAGACTAACAGAAGAGCTCTCATCAGAAGCAATGCAAGCAAGGAAAGAATGGGAAAATATATTCAAAGTATAAAGGGAAAAGCAATTTCAACCAAGAATACTGTACCCAGCAAGATTTTCGTTCATTTGGGAAGAAAAGACATGAACATTCTCAGATAAACAAAACCTGAAAGAATTTACCAGCACCAGACCAGATCTCCAAGAAGTTCTTAAGGGAGTGCTATGTCAGTAAAATTAAATGCCAACACACAGAAATAAAGAGTTCAAAAACTAAGAAAATGGGCAACTTAATTGTAGGGACAAAGTCTGGAGTTGAAAATTATATCTCACAATTCAATGTGGAAGATTGAACCACAACAGAAGAAAGACTAAGTACACGAGACTGAACTGATGAAACAGCATTCCATGACTTTACTAAAATATTGCTGTTTTTCTTCTAAGCTTTGTTGTCCGGTTTTAAGGATTTTTGTCCTGTCTTGAGCTGTCAATAGGTTCATGTACCTACTCTTTGAACAGAATACTAACCTGTTTCTAGGCTTTAAGTTTCAAGGAAATATCCTTACCAGTTTAAAACTGCTTTTCTTGAAATTACCAGCTGAACTTGCTATTGAAAGTAGTTAGATTACCTATGATATTGTGTGATCAACAAAATGTTGGGGGAAAAGGAATTGAAGACAACTATATATAGCAGAGATAGTGTAATAAGAGGCTGGGAAAGGGCAGAGGGTCAGACATGGGGTAAATATATATATATGAGTGTGTGTGTGTGTGTGTGTGTGTGTGTGTGTGTGTGTTTATAAATGAAACTAGAAATGGAATATTATTGATGATAACATGCATGATTAAGCCACTATGCAGTTTATTCTAGATGGGAAACCACATTTAGTATGTTATGACGATGCTCAGGGAATGAATGTAAACTAATTAAAAGAAAAGTTTCAGGAGAAAAATAAAACACCAAAACTGTTCTTATCGAAATTTTTTTAAAAATGCATATTTGATGACTGCAGTAAGCTATATAGCCCAAGCTAGGTACTACTTTATAGTATGTTCATTGTCCTCACTGAGGTTTATGCCTAAAGTCAGACTTGGGTTCATGTATATGTATATATCAGCTGCGCTTGCTATTAGAAATATTTAGACTAATTAAGTTCATTAGCAAATCAATTAAATGGGGGGGGAGGCATAGAAAGCAACCACGGATACCAGAGACAAGGTGGGAGGAGGGTGGGACACGGCAGAGGGTGAGAGATAGGGAATTAAGGATGGCAAAAAAAAAAAAAGGGCAAAATATACAGGACATAAAAAATGGAAAATTATTTGTTGATAACACATATGCTGATGTGCTTGATTGAGCCAATATACAGTGTATTCTGGATGGAAAATTCATTTTGTATGCTGTAATGATGTATAGTGAATTAATGTAAAAAAATAAATTTAAAAAAAAAAAAAAGAAGAAGCCAGATCCTAAATGTAAAAGCAGAAATCCTTCAGGTGTAATTACAGCTTAAATGCAATAAAGTAAATTTTGATTATCTAGCAAAAAACAGAAGCCAGATCCCACATGGCAACCATGGTTCAGGACAGTGGCCTAGTCAGCCTGAAACATGCTTAGGCACGTGCCCAAACTGCCCAAGACTTGATGGGCTAAAGGATTCAAAGAGAAGAGATTATGATGTGACCAGACCATGTGGAGGTTGCTCATTTGTTGTTGTCTCTCTCCCTTATCTCTCTCACTCACTGTCACATGTATACATATTACAGAGATATGAATGGATGTTGCACATCACTTCATTAATGAATTGCAGATTAAAATAACAATTAGGGGCCAATTGGTGGTGGTTTAGGCAGCTAGATCCCAGATGGAAAACCATAGATTCAGTTCTTTTATTTTTTTTATTTTTTTTTTATTTTTTATTTATTCATTCGTTTATTTTTTTAATTTGATCAGAGAGACACAGAGGGTAAGAATGAGAGAGAGGAAGTGAGAAAGCAAGCCACCAGATTCAGGACCTGAACCCTGGTCGGCCATGTGGGAGTGTCCAGCGCCTTAACCACCACGCCACCTGCTGGTCCCTAGATTCAGTTCTTGAACCATTAGCTTGAAAAATCTTGCCAGGGGGACCAGCAGTTAGTGTAGTGGCTATGTCGCTGAACTCGCATGTAGTGGACCGCAGTTCAAGTCCTGGACCCGGTGGCTTAAACTCATGCCAGGCGCATGTGCGTGTGTGCCCGAGATCCCGAGAGGAGAATGGAAGAGAAGGAATTGCAGCATGGCCATCCCCCCTGGGGGGTGATTTCTCACTTTCTGTCTCTCTGTCTCTCTCTGGTGAGCACACACACCCTGAAGCAAAAACCTCTCCAAAAAAAAAAAAAATCTTGCCAGGCACTTGTGCATGAGTGCCCACAATTCCCAGTGGAGAAGAGATTCTGGTTTGACCATTTCCCATGGGGGATGCCTTCTCGCTCCACACTTCCCTCCCCATCCCTCCCTTTTTTAGGTGAGTTCATATCATCCTCCGGCAAAATTGAAAAACAGCAACAATAACAATGAGATACTATTGTACACCTAATAAAGCCAAAATTCAAAACACCAACACCACCAATTGTTGGCAAGGATCTGGAACAATAGGAACTCTCATACTGGTGGAAATGCAAAATGATACAGTCACTTTGGAAGACATATGGCACAAACAACCATCCTCCTTAATATTTACCTAAATCAGCTGAAAATTTGTGTCTGCCCAAAAACCTACCCATGGAATTTTATAGCAACTATATTCATAATTGCCAAAAGTTGAAAACCAAGATGTCTTTCAACATGTGAATGGATAAATAAGCTGTATTATTTTCAAACAGTGAAAAGCCCTTAATAAAAGTGAGCTATCTAGTCACTAAAAGACATGCAGAAAACCTAAATGTATATTTTTAAGTGAAAGATGCCACAGTGAAAATGTTGCATACTATATTTATCCCCGTAGCCTCATGGCTGGGGAAGCTGGATCTGACAGACAACTACCAGTTGAAGTGCAGCCCCTGTGGCTTGAAAAACATGCTAGGCACATGCAAAATCCCTATAGATTGGAGAAATGAGGAAGAAGGGATTGTGGTGTGACCATGCCCTATTTCGGGGTACTTTCTGCCTTTCTCTCTTTCTCTTTGGTAATTAAAAAGCAAATTAAAAAATGGTGGGACCAGCAGGTGGCGTGGTGGTTAAGGCGCTGGACACTCCCACATGGCCAACCAGGGTTCAAGTCCTGAATCTGGTGGCTTGCTTTCTCACTTCCTCTCTCTCATTCTCACCCTCTGTGTCTCTCTGATCAAATAAAAAAATAAACGAATGAATAAATAAAAAATAAATAATAAAAAAAAATTTTAAAATGGTACATATTTTATTCCAACTGCAGACACACCTTTCTTTTCTTTTTCTTTTTTTTTAGAGTTTTTTGCTATAGGGTGCGTGCACTCACCAAAAAACCAGAGAGAAACAGAAAGCGAGAAATCACCCACCTAGGGAAGAGGGCCACGTGCTGCAATACCTTCTTCTCCATTCTCCTCTTGGGATCTTGGCCAAGCACGCACATGCACCCAGCCGTGAGTTTAATCCACTGGTTCTGGGACTTGAACTGCAGTCGACTACATGGGAGTCTAGCGACTTGGCCATTACGCCAACTGCTGGTCCCAACAGACATCCCTTTCTTTATTGCACTTCATAGATACTGCATTTTTTGTTTTTAGTTTCTGCTATAAGGGGAGATGTACTCACCAGACACACACATGCACACACACTTAGAAGAACGGAACATGGAGGCCGGCCATTGGCATGGTGGTAAGGGCACTGGACTGCCACATTGCAGATTGTGGTTCGAGACCTGGACCTGGCAGCTTGCTTTCTCACTTTCCCCCCCTCTCCCTCTCTTTCATTCTGTCCCTCTCTGGTCAAATTAAAATAAATAAAAATAAATAAATGAATAAAAATAAATAAAATAATTATTTTTAAAAAGAGAGAAATAGGGAACATGAAAAAAGCATTCCACTTAAAGGGGATGATCATGACATAATTCTTTCTCTTGCATTCTCCTCTGGATATTTGGGGCATGCGCAGACACGCACCTAGCGTGTTTTCCAAGCCGCTAGGTTCAGGACTTGAACTGTGCAGTCAACCATGTGGGATCCAGTCTTCCAACCACCATGCCACCAGCTGACTCAGATAATAAATTTTTTATAAAAAAGGTTTTTAAAAATCTATGTGAAGGGGAACCAGCAGTTAGCGTAATGGCTATGTCGCTGGACTCCCACGTAGTCGACCGTGGTTCGCGTCTCGGACCCGGTGGCTTACAACTCACGCCGGGCGCGTGTGCGTGCGTGCGTGCCCAGGATCCTGAGAGGAGAATGGAGGAGAAGGGAATGCGGCGTGACCATCCCCCCTGGGGGGTGATTTCTCGCTTTCTGTCTCTATGTCTCTCTGTCTGTCTGGCGAGCGCACGCACCCTATAGCGAAAAACCTCTCCAAAAAAAAACCAAACAAACAAACAAACAAAAAAATCTATGTGAAGCAAATCTGTTGGTGCAGTTTTTCCAGCAACATGTGCTCAGTTTCTGTGTCTTTGTCATGTTTTGATAATTTCTGGAATATTTTTTGGTTTTAGTTATTATTATCTGTTACAGGGATTTGACCAATAATCTCTTACGTTATTTTTGTAATTGTCTTGAGGCACCACAAGCCACATTCATATAGGTCAGCAAATTTAATCTATACATGTGTGTGTTCTGACTACTCTAAAACTCTTCCCTCTCTATCTTTCTGACAGGAAGATAATGTTTATGACACTTGTCTTTTTTTTTTATGCTATAGGGCGCATTTGTTCGCCAGACAGACAGACAGAAACAGAAAGCGAGAAATCACCCCCCAGGGGGAATGGCCACGCCGCAATCCCTTCTCCTCCATTCTCCTCTCAGGATCTTGGGCACACACACACGCGCGCCCAGCATGAGTTTAAGCACTGGGTCCGGGATGCGAACCGCGGTCGACTACGTGGGAGTCTAGCGACATAACCATTACTCCAACTGCTGGTCCCAACACTTGTCTTTTGTGTGCATATGTAGTCTCTTATCATGAATAAAGTGAAGTTTTTAACCAAAAAGTTATTTTCACTGATTCCCTTACTGAAACGCTTGGTATCAATATAATTTCTGTAAAGAACTATTTTTTATTTAATTTTATTCATGATTTTGATGATGATTATTATTATTAAATTTTACTAGAGAGGTGGGCGTGGGGTGAGAAAGCACTGTTAACCATCATGCCACCTGCCAGCCCTGGTTTCAATATCATTTAAAGGGTAGTGCCATGGCCTAAGTGGTTAAGGGTGCCAGATTTGGGCCACGGTTTTAATTCCAACACCATGGACTTGAAAAATACACCAGGGGAGCCAGCAGGTGGCGTGGTGGTTAAGGGCACTGGACTCCCATATGGGCAATCATGATTTGAGTCCTGGACCTGGTGGCTTGCTTGCTCGCTCCCTCTCTCTCTCTCTCTCTGTCTCTGTCCCTCTCCAGTCAAATTTAAAATACATACATAAATAAATAAATAATAAATAGTTAAATAGAATAATTCTTTAAAAAAAAAATCAGGCATGTATGCACCTGTACCCCAAATCCCAAAAGGGTGCTCCCCCCAACCGTGAGTGTATGTGACCTCTGGCAATTACAAAAGAAGTATAATTTAAAATTTCAGATGCTGGATGGCAGCACAGCAGTGAATTCCAACTCTGTAAGGCTGACCAAACATTTGCTGTGTAAGCTGGATGCATATGCCCATGATCTGGGGCTGTCTGAAACTGGGGCTAGATTAGAGTCAAGACCCTGATGGAGGTGCCCTTTGTCTGTGTTTCTATTGCTCACTCAGAGAAGTAGTAAATTTAAGGTTTTTTTGCTTTGTTTTTTTTTGTTTGTGTTTTTGTGTTTTTTTTGGGGGGGGGGTTGAGAGTTTTTTACTATAGGGGGCATGTGCTCACCAGAAAGAAAGAGACAGACTGAGAGACACAAAGCGAGAAATCACCCCCCAGGTTAATGGCCACGCTGCATTCCCTTCTCCTCCATTCTCCTCTTGGGCACATGTGCACTCGGGCCTGGTATGAGTTTAAGCCACTGAGTCCAGGACTTGAACCATGGTCAACTACATGAGAGTCTAGCGACATAGCCATTACACCAACTGCTGGTCTCAGTAAATTAAATTAAAAAAATTTCAGAACAGAGACTAGCACGTCATGTCGCTGGACTCCTATGTAGTCAACTGCAGTTCAAGTCCTAGATCCAGTAGCTTAAAACACACTGGGTGCATGTGCATGTGTGCCCCAAATCCTGTGAGAGTAAAGTGACTGTGGCATGGCCATCCTCCATGGGAGGTTATTTCTTGCTTTCTGTCTCTCTGTCTCTGTGTCTCTGGAGAGTGCACACGCCCTATAGCAAAAATCTCTCTGTAAAAATAAAAAAAAATACCAAAAAGAATTTCTTTTTGAAACAAAGCCCTGACAGGTTTGAAAGTGTTCTGTGACCTCTTACATCATAGTATCCTATATAAATAAATCTCTGCATGAATGCTTTTTTTTCCTGAGAATGTTACTTTGTCTGTTCATAACCTACAAATATTGACCCTAGTTTATTTTTCAGGCAATGTTCCTGATTTTTTGGTTGAGGAACTCCTTTGAAAATCTGATAAAAACTATTTACAAACTCTTTTCCAGAAAAAAAAAAAAAAGCTCATATTTGTAAGTTTTTGTAAATAATTGCAGGATAGGGCCAGCCAGTGGTGTGGTGCTTCAGGCAGCTAGATCCCACATAGTTAACAGCGTGTTTTGAGTCCTGTATTCAGCAGCTCTAGAGTAGGCTGTATTACATTTCCTTACTATGTTAAAGTATAATGGCGGCCTTAGACTAAACTTTCCTATTTCTTCAATCTTTTATAGCATAACTTATGTTGAATAGCTGAACCGTCACTGTCCATATCACTTGTCTTTTGTCTATGACTTTCTGAATGGAATGCCTTTAATTTTCATTTAAAATTATCTCAGTGTATTAGGACTATTTCTTCACATATTTGGAATACTATCTAATAGCTTTAGTGTTCATGCTACAGTAGTACATTGTTGTCTAGTACTGAGTTTTTGGTTAGCTTCATGTTCACATCATCAAAAATCTCTACTATAATGTTTAATACATTGTAGATGTTTCAGTGAATGTTTGTTGAATGAATAAAATTTCCTAATCCTTTTTTGTATCAAAAGCTGCCTTGCTGGTTTTACCACATATTATACTAATGTGTGCCTCTGGCAATGGGGTGGGAGTATGTATTGCACCATACTTAAGTAGTAGCTATTTGAAATCTAAATAGATTTAACATTACTCTTATTAAATTTCATTGTAGAAGAGTAGTTATTTCCTTTGTTATCTAGACAGATGCCAGGTAGAACAAATTCTGATAATTTTTATTTTCCAACATATAATACCAAATAGCATGTCATGTTTGCTGAAGACATGAAAAATTAATGTCTGAATTTGTAGTTCGACATATATATACTCTGAACTTAATTTGTTATTAGTAAAATAAACTTTATGTTTCAAAACTAGTAAAAAGTCGAATGTATTCTAAAGATGAAGCATCTTAAATTATAATTTTATGTATGCTTGGTTTTGTTTGTTTTAATTTTGCCTGAGGGTGTATGTGCTTGTAGTAGAGAGACAGAGAAACAGAGTGTGAAAATGAGAAAACACTTTTCCATTGGACATGGTCACACCGCAACCAGTTTTCCCTCCCTCAGGATTTTAGGCATATATGCACATTCATCTAGTGTGTCTGTCAAGCTACTGGGGTCAGGACTCAAACTACACAGTTGGCCATGTGGGATCCAGCTACATTAACCACTATATCATAGGCCTATAATATACTTTTTAAGGGACCAACAGATGGAGTAGTTGGTTATGTCACTGGACTCCCACCTGGCCAACTGTGGTTTAAGTCCCAGACCTAGTAGCTTCAAACTCCTACCATGCGCAAGTGCATGTATGCCCAAAATCCCGAGAGAAAACATGGAGAAGGGATTGTGGCTTGGCCAAGCCTTGCAGTGTGTGTGTGTGTGTGTGTGTGTGTGTGTGATTTCTTGCTTTCTGTCTGTCTGGTGACTTTTTAAGTCTCAAAATAGGACACCTGACCTTAGTGACAACAAAATTTTAAATACTGAAGGAATATGTTAAATGAAATAAGTCTGACAGAAGGTCAAGTACTGTGTGATTTGTACTTACATGTAGAATCTAAAAAAGTAGAACTCATACAAACAGTAAAATGATGGTTGCCAAGTGATGGGGGAAATAAAATGTTGGTCAAAGGGTACAACTTTTAGTTAAGTGGAATATATTCTGAGTGTCTAATGTACACATGGTCACTGCAGTTAACTATACTATATTGTGTACTTGAAACTTAGTAAGAGTATATCTTAAATGTTCTGATCACAGATTTTTTAAAAAGTAAGTAGGTAAGGTTATTGAAATGTTAAACAACTTGATGGTCATTCATTTCACTAAATTAAATCACTGTATCATGCACCTTAAATGCAATTTTTATGGGACTAGCAGATGGCATAATGGATGCATTGCATTATGCATGGTCAACTGCGGTTTCAGTCCTGGACCCAGTGGCTTGAAAATCATGCTGGGTGTATGCGCATGCATGCCCAAGATACCAGGAGGAGAAGGGATGGCAGTGTGGCCATCAATCCTTGGGGATGATTTCTTGCTTTGTGTTTCCCTGGTTAGTGCACATGCCCTATAGCAAAAATCTCTCAAAAAAAAAAATGTAATTTTTTGTCAATTATATCTCAAGATGGAAAAAGAAGATGAAAAATTAAAGTATCTGCCGCATTTGATGATATGTGATTAAAGCTTATGGTACAATTTACGGCTTGACCAACTTGGGCCACAATCTTTAGCCAACTCATTATAGGTTCATAGTTCATATGACCTGGGAAACTTTTTGCTTCTGCACAGGCAATTTAAATCAGCCTTGAAATCTTCTGTTGAATGATTAACTACACTTCTGGCTCTCTTGAGGAACTTCCTTTATGTTCCTCTCAGTATGCCTTTAAAGTAGTTATCTACAGTGACTGAATTTTCATCTCTTATTAAGCATCAAGTATAAACTACTTTTGAGATTACAGTGTTTACTCTTTGGCCTTATATTCTGTATTCTCTTTTTCCCTGTAATCAGGGGAAGCAGCACTGATACTTTCCCAGCCTACTGCCTTAGCTACTTGATGTTTTTAGGAACCTGAGAGACCTTTTTATCTCTATAGTAAGTAATACCAAAGAGCTTCTGTTCTAGTAGCTCTAGGTTTTTTGCATTTTGAAAACCTTGTGTGTAAAATTGGGTAACTTTTAAAGGATACCCCTACACTGAAAATTGGCCTCTTTACAGCATACACTATTGGTAAAATATTTAAAGATCTTGTGGTTCCTGAGAAAGTTGGATGTTAGTTACTGAAGTGACAAGGAGACTGATCTGTCAAAAGAATGTTTTAAATCTTGAATTGGGGTGCTCTGCCCTGAGATATTATCACTCTAGGCCAGGTATTCTTAACCTGGAATCATGGTCCCTTGAAGTAATGGTTATCGAAACTCATTGAACCTCAGAACAAACCCGAAGAGCTTTGTTAAAACTAAGAATTCATGGGCCATACTCTTAATTTAATGTGTAAGATTGAAAAATATATTTGTTCTTTGGTTTTTGTTTGTTCGCTTTTTAAGAGAAATTTTTGCTATAAGGTGCATATGCTTGCCAGAGAGACAGAAAGTGAGAAATCACCCCCCCCTTGGAGGAGCGTTGGGGATGGCTGTGGTAGAATTCCTTCTTCTCCATTCCCTTTTCCTGATTTTGAGCGCACTTGTGCCTAGTGTGAGTTTGAAGCCACTGGGTCCAGGACTCAAACTGCAGCTGGCCATGTGGGAATCCAGCAACATAACTGCTGTGCCATCTTATGGCCCCAATTTTTTTTAAAGAACTATTTATTGAATTTTATTTATTCATTCATTTATTATTATTTTTTAATTTGATCAGAGAGAGACACAGAGAGAGAAAGGTAAGGGGTGGGGGAGTGATAAAGCAAATCTCCAGGTCCAGGACTCCAACCATGGTTGGCCATGTGGGAGTGTCCAGCGTCTTAACTACCATGCCCCTTGCTAGTCCCCTCTATTATTTACTTTTTAAAATTGTATTTGTTCTCAGGTGCATGTACTTGCCAGAGAGACAGAAAAAGGAGGGAAAGTCAGAAGTTAACCCCCTCCCCCCAAGATGGCCTTGTCACATTCCCTTTTTCACCATTCTTCTCTTGGATTTTTGGGCATCCATGCCCATGTACCTAGTATGATTTTCAGGCTGTCAGGTCGAAGAACCAACCATGCAGTCTGCTATGTAGGGTCTTGCCACCTCACCCTCTGTGCCAGCTACTGGTCCTGTCTTATTCAAGTTTCTAATTCAAGACTCTAAGTAATAAAGTGATTAGGGAAAAATGGATAATTTAAGGACCAGCAACTGGTGTAATGGCTATGTCGCTGGACACCCATGTAATCAACCGTGGTTCAAGTCCTGGACCCGGTGGCTTAAACTCACACCGGGTGCATGTGTGTGTGCCCAAGATCCTGAAAGAAGAACGGAGGAGAAGGGATTGCAGCATGGCCATCCCCCCAGGGGGTGATTTCTTGCTTCTGTCTCTTTCTCAGTGTCTGGTGAGTGCACGCACCCTATAGAAAAAAAAAATCTCAACTAAACAAAACAAAACAAAAAGGACACTTTATTTTGATGTTAGTTTTATAACTAAAAGGCCAGGAAATTTATGATATGGAAACATAATGATATATGTACTGCTTTTTGAGGAGAGTATACTCAACAGGACTCAAGACTGAGGAAAGTTTATCCTAGCTGAGCTTCAGTTTCATCTGTGATTCTGTGATTATTACTGTTTTAAAACATGTTGTACATTTATGGTTGGGTTGCTTTAATTGTGTAATGTTCCTTATTCCCACAAAATTACATTGTTTTTTTTCACCATTAAGAGGTAAAGGATCTGTTGGATCCCAGAGGTCTCATACCATACAAATCTCCTGTGTAGTATCATTGAGTTTAACAGTCTGCTTGGTTAACTGAATGTGTTTTGAAGTGGGAGATATAACTTTACCCTTTCTTTTTTTTTTATAAACTTTTTTTCATACATGAGAGAGACAGCAACCTAACAGGGTCTTCATGCCATCAGCCTTAGCCAGCCCTGCCTCATAGACACACATGCTCCCAGCATTACTCAGGGAGGTCTGAGGATGCAAACTCAGAATCCTTACCTTGTGGGTCAGCCTCTTCCATTTACCACTGTGCCACCATCCTGTCCTTACTTTCTACTTTTGATTATGCTGTATTATGAGAATATTACATGAACAGTATTACTTTTCTTTTCTTTTATATACAAAAATAGTAGTAATTTTTGAAAAGTTTGGTTTATTTTATTATCTATGCTTTTCTCTTACACATTGAATATCTAGACAAAAACAATAACAGATTATTTATTTACTCCTCCATTCTCCTCTCGGGATTTTGGGCAGGCATGCACATATACCCAGAGTGATTTTTAAGCCCCCAGTTCTGGAACTGAACCATGGTCAGCCATATTTAACCACCACATGGTTAAACATAAAAATAAAATGGTCCTTCATTTTATTTTTTTAATCGATTGAGGTAGAGTGCACTTGCTAAAGAGTTGGAAAAAGAGGAAAAGGGAGAAAGCACCTCCTATTGAGGCATATCACACCTCAATCCCTTTTCCATTTCTACATCCTAGTAGGATTTGGGGCACACAAGCACTTGCACCCAGCATGTTTTTAAAGCCACTGGGACCAGGGCATGAACTGCATGGTTAGCCATGTGAGCTCTCGCTCTCTTAATCACCAGGCCATAGAGCCAACCCAACAATAGTAGAATTTTAGAATTGGAAAGAATTTTTAATATTTTATAAACCACCCCTGCCAAAGCAAGACATGAGATCGTTTAGTGAGAAACCTGACAAATTTTTATCTAGATTATTAGTCGTTGCTTATGAGTAATTCTGCTTGGGGTTGGTGGGGTCTAAAATTTTATCTCCACTTTTTTTTTTTTAATGATAAAAAACAGTGTGCAGTTACAAGAGGAAGAAAGAAAGAGTAAGTGGCCTCAGGGTTTTGTCACATCTCAGTCCTCTTTCCCCAACCTTCTAGCTCCTTAGGGTCCTGAATGTCTGTGCTTGCTCCAAGTAAGTTTTTCAGGCTGACCTGGTATCACAACTGCAGTGACAGTTCGACTAGCTGCACTGCAGGGCTCTGCCTACCACAGCATCAGGCTCTTAGGCCTAATTTCTTTCTTTCTTTCTTTTCAGTGAGCGAGGGAGAATTTTTTTTTTTTTAACAAAGTTTCACAATATTGTAATCTTCCTGTTCAACTTCCCAGTTAGCTTGGACCACAGGCATGTACTAAGCCCAGCCTATTTTCTGTTGTTCCAGGAACAGAATCCACGTGGTTACAGTCACCATGCAGTGGCGCTCTTTGGCTTTTACCACCATAGCTGAACTTGGTGGAGTTTAATTATTAGAATTTTATTGGCCTTCCTGGAAATTTTACTTAGTAAGGGCCTTCCATTTTATAGTTATCTAACCCTTTAAATCAGTGGTCCCCAACCATCCCAGCACCAGGTACTGGCCTTGTGGAAGACAGTCCCTCCACTGTAAGAGGGCTTGGGAGAGGTGAGGAGAAGTTGGTTCCAGAATGACCCAAGTGCACCACATCCACTATGCACCCCCTTTCCACCACTATGGCGTTGCAACATACAATGGAACAGTTACACAACCATAGAGTTCATACTCTGAGGAGAATCTGTTACTGCTGCTTATCTGACATGGGTAGCAGCAGCAAACAGAAGAAGTCTTGCTTGTTTGTCCACCCCCAACCCTGCTGCATGCAAGTGGGGTGGAGGGACAATGCAACAGACCACAGACTGGCACCAGGCTATGTACCAGCGTTGGCAGCCTAGGGATTGTTGACTCCTGCTTTAAATAATTTTATGTAATTATTGTTTGTCCCTCTCTCCTTCTGCAGGCAAAACATTCTCCATTTTCCCCACATGATCGTAGTATTTTTTTTTTTGAGAGATTTTTGCTATAGGACACGTATGCTTGCCAGAAAGACAGAGAGAGACAGAGAGACAAAAGGCGAGAAATCACCCCCCAGGGGGGATGGCCATGCCACAATCCCTTCTCCTCTTGGGATCTTGGGCATGCACTCACACGTGCCCGGCGTGAATTTTAAGCCACCCAGTCTGGGACTCAAACCATGGTCAACTACGTGGGAGTCCAGCGACGTAGCCATTATTCCAACTGCTGGTCCCATGATCCTAGTATTTTAACATATTTTTAAATGTTTTTGACACATTTCAGTGTGTAATTGTTCCTTTTATATTTTGATGCTCTGAATTAAGCAAGATATTCAGAGATTGAGCTGTGTGAAAATCTAAAGGAAATAGCATCTCCTTTCTTCGAGGTAGTTGTATTTATTTGTAAGTTCAAAATTTGATTTACTCTGCCACTCCAACACATAAGTGCATTAGCTGAGGTTTTCAAAACTTCCAGGATTTTTTCACATTAATTTTTAATAAGTTAAGGCTGCTCTACATTCTTTTATGTTATTGGATTGTTGAAACCTAAGTGTAACTTTTTCATTATTCAGTTTTAGGGTTAATTCTTTTGTTAAAGAATTATTTTATTTAACTTTATTTATTTTAAGTTGACCAGAAAGGGAAAGACAGAGAGAGCAAGAGAGAGAGAAAGTGAGAAAGCAAGCATCCAAGTCCAAGCCTCGAATCTGGTCTTGGCCATGTGGGAGGTCCAGTACCCTTAACCATCACACCACCTGCCGGCCCCTAAGGTTAATTTTTATTCTACCTTTTTCTTTTTTTAAGAGTTATTTATTTAATTTTATTTATAATTAGTATTTTTTTAAATTTATTATAGGGTACCTTTGCTCACCAGAGATAGATAGAAAAAGAGAAGAAATGTTAAAAAGCAAGCCACCAGGTTTGGGACTCCCACCTGGAAGTCTAGCGCTTTAACCACCTTGTTACCTGCTGGCCCCCATTTTCAGGTTTCCTGATCATTGTTTTTTTTTTTTTTTTTTTTTATTCTTTTAATTGCCAGAGGATGTGTGTGCTCAAGGAGATAGAAAAAGTAAGGGATAGAGCACCCCCCCACACACACACACACAGTGTGGTGTGGTCATGCCACCCTTTCTTCTTTTTCATTTCTCCATCCTGTCAGGATTTGGGGCTTGCATGTCTACCTATTCAGTTTGTCTATCAAGTCGCCGTGACCAAGATTGAAACCATGGTTGGCTATGTGGAATCTGGCTCTCTTCGCCAATAAACTGTGGGGCTAGCCCTTGATACTTTTAAAAAAAATATCTTTTTTTTTTTCTTTTTAAATAATTTGCCAGAGGGCACGTATACTTGCCAAAGACAGAGAGAGGGGGAAAAGTGATTAAGCACCCCAATGGGGCATGGTCTTGCCGCATTCCTTTCTCTATCCCGTGAGTATTTTGGGCGTGCACTCAAATGTGCCTACTGTGTTTTTCATGTTTCTGGTTCTGAGACTAGAACCACACAATCAGCCATTTAGGATCCAACTTCTTTAACCTCTAGCATATGGGCTGACTCTAAAATCTGTGTCCTGATTATGTCCTATCACATATTAAATGAAAGTAGTGAGCTTTCAAGTAATAAAAGAGTAAGACCAAAGATGAAGGGATAACATGTCACAGGTTGATAACAGTACTATTAACCAGTACTCTGTAACCAGCTGCAGATACATCTAGAACAATCTTCTGGATCATATTTCATTCTCTACCTATTGCAGGTTATCCTGAAAAAGTTTTGTTAGGTTGGGTTTCCTGTATCTTAAGTTTCAAATCTTACTAATCAAAACCTTTGTGTTGGGAACCAGCAGTTAGCATAATGGCTATGTCACTGGACTCCCACGTAGTCGACCGCGGTTCGCGTCCCGGACCCGGTGGCTTAAAACTCACGCCGGGCGTGTGTGCGTGCCCGCCCAAGATCCTGAGAGGAGAATGGAGGAGAAGAGATTGCGGTGTGACCATCCCCTCTGGGGGGTGATTTCTCGCTTTCTGTCTCTATGTTTCTCTCTGTCTGTCTGGCGAGCGCACACGCCCTATAGTGAAAACCTCTCCAAAAAAAAAAAAAAAAAAAAAAACACCTTTGTGTTTTGTTGCTTTAGTGGTTCATTTGTTTTTTTTGTTTGTTTATTCGAATTTTGACATAGGGCAAATGTGCTTGCTGGTGGAGACCGAAAGAGAGGGAAAGTGAGAAATCACCCCACAGGGTGAATGGTTACCCCACAATTCCTTCTCTTGGGATTTTGAACGTGCTCGCACCCATACACAGCATGTTTTTCAAGCCGCTGTATCTGGGACTCGATCCACACAGTCAGCAATGTGGTATCTAGCACCTTAACCACTATGCTACCTACTAACCCTAAAACTTTTATTAAAAGGAATAAATCTCATTTTCAATAAATATATTTAGCTCCTAGTATTTATTTTATGTTTAAAATTTTTTTCAGGGTTGACAGGTAGGTGGTGTGGTGGATAAAGGCACTGGATTCCCACATGTTCGGCGGTGGTTCGAGTCCTGGACCTGGCTGCTTGCTTTCTCACTTTCTCTTTCTCTCTGTCTCTAGTCAAATTTAAAAATAATTATAACAAATGGAATTAAATAAATAAATAATCCTTAAAAACTTTTTTTTTTATTATACTCATTATCCATTTTTTGGACTCCAGACATACCACTCTAAAGTATGACTGCAGGAAACCATAATGTGCTGCCCTTAAACTATCATTATATACTTTATTAACATATTTTGAACTGGTTATTCTGAGAAACTACAGACACAGGCATAGCTCTAAAAAGCTGTCCTTTTGTAAAAGAAATGTATATCTATAAAGGAAGTATACAGGACTAGCAGGTGACATAGTAATTAGGGAGCTGGATTCCCACATGACCAACCATGGTTCAAGTCCCAGACCCAGCAGCTTGAAAATCACTCTGGGTATCCATGTATGCCCAAAATCCCGAGAGGAGAAGAGATTGCAGCATGGCCATACCCAGTTTTCTTACTTCCCCTCTTTCTCTGCCTCTCTTCATGTCTCTCTATCAGTGCACATGCCCTGTGGCAAAAGCCTGAAAATTAATTAATTAAAGGAAATCTACATTAGGTACCTTTTTTGTTTATTGCTCCAGTGAACTTTTATTACCTGTGAGACTTTTTATCTGCATAACATGAGAACTTTTATTCATTATACATTTCCTCCCCTTACTGGGCTATGTAACTTGTGTTGCCACCACCCAGAAACCCTGATCTGGTATTCATTTTTGTAGCTCAGGATGCTACCTCTGTACATTTCAGTTATCTGAGGCTTAGCCAATAGACTGTTTTGTGAGACTCCCATGCACGCATAAGGAATTAAATATTTTTTCCTCCTGTTTTTATGTTATTTAACTTGTACACCAACCAGGGAATATATGGGGCAGAGGAGGGCATATTTTACGCCCCTACAGTATGTTGGGATTTTATTAAGAGTTCAAGTTTATAATTTCTAAATTGGCCCTTTCCTTCTTTATAAATATTAATTGGTGTCTATATCTTGGTAATGCTAGGGTATTTTTCAGAAACTCCCAGTATTGGCATCTAAGCATTTATCTACCAGTGCAGTTTTCTAATATGTACTTTGAACTTACCTAAATTTGTTTTTTAGTTATTTAGTTGAAAGCATGAAGATTTTCTTGTCTGTAATAATAGAAAATTGAAAGTGGCTTAAAATTCAACATTGAAAATGAATAATAAAACTTAAGTATTTTACTTAAGTATTACATAAGTTATTTAAAATGGCGGCACTGTTAAAAAAAAATAAGGATGGCACTCTTAAGTACATAAAAAGAGTATTAAGTAAAATGAACAGCCTTAATAATTTACATACCCTGAACCATGGTAACATATGTGCTTGTTGAGAAAAATAGGATGAAAGTGCACTTTGTTTTTTAACCTCTATGTTATACCTTCCATATTACAAATATTTATTCCTTTGGTAAAAATAACAGTAACAAAATTCTGTATTTTTTTTTACGTTTTGCCATAGGGCACGTACACTCACCAGAAAGAGACAGAGGGAAAGTGAGAAATCACCCTCTAGAGGGATGAACTGGATCCTACACTGTCAACTGTCATTCAGATCTCAGCCTGGAGGGACTAAAACATGCTGGGGCATATGCCTGGGTACCCCAAATCCCTACAGGATGAAGATATAGACATCTCTCTCTCACTCACATACATATGCATATCTCCGTTTTGGGGTATCACTAGTGACCTCTGGCTATTAAATAAAGTTCAAAGTTTAAAGTTTCATTCAGCAGATGACAAAACACTTTGCCTTCTACCACCCTATGCCAATAATCATGAAACAGTATAGTTCTTTTACACCGTCTTATGATGTGAAAAATTATTCAGCTGTGAATTAGGAAATCTGGATTCTAGTCCCAGGGCTTCAATACATAAGGTTTTGTTAATTGTTTTTTGTTTATTTGTGCCAGAAGGCTTGCAAACTTGCCAGAGAGAGAGGGAGAGAGAGAAAGTAGGTGGGCACTTCCTAATGGAGTATAGTCATACTACAATCTTTTTTCCTCTTTCTTTGCATCCATCACGATTTGGGGCAAACATGCACATGTGTTCTGTATGTTTTTCAGTCTACAATGGCTTGGATTCAGACCATGGTCAGCCATTTGGGATCTGGCTTTTTATTCATAGCACTTAATGACTGTGCTACATGATTAGTCCCAAAACAGGTTTTTGACATGGTTACTTTTATTTCAGAGAGATTTTTGCTATAGGGCACATGCGCTTACCAGAGAGACAGAAAGCAAGAAGTCATCACCACCACCACCCTGCAGCAGGGGGGTTAGGGGAGAATGGCCACATTGCAATCCCTTCTCTTTCCATTATCCTCTCAGGATTTGGGGCACACATGCCCATGTACCTGGTGTGAGTTTTAAGCCACTGGGTCCAGGACTCAAACTCTGGTTGACTATTTGGGAGGTTAGCAGTGTAACCATTATGCCATCTGCTGGTCCCCTGGCAGGGTCTCTGAGTGTCCATTTATGTGAAAATGAGATTATTAGTCCTTAACGTTCCTTTCTGTTTGTTTGTTTGTTTATTTATTTATTTATTTTAAACATTTTGCTATCTCACCAGAGAGAGACAAGAGAGGTGTAGTGAGATCACCTCCCAGGGGGATGGCCTTGCCAAACTCCCTTTTCCTCCATTCTCCTCCTGGAATTTTGGGCACACATGCACATGTACCTGGCATATTTTTTAGGCCACTGGATCCAGGACTCAAACCTCAGCTGAGTCAACCATGTGGGATCCAGTATCTTAACCACTGTGCCACCTACTGGCCCATCTGTTTTCCTTTAACAGCAATTTATTTTTCTTCATTTAATTTCCACATTTTTTAAACCCTTTTCATTTGAAAATCCACCTGTATTTTATACTAAATTTTTATACTTCTCTGGATAAATTTTGGGATTTTCTAAATTATCCTTTAGTGATTATGCCTTTTTTTTTTTTTAAGACTTTATTTATTTATTTGTTTGTTTGTTTGTTTAAATTGGGTCAGAGAGAGAACGTGAGAAAGCAAGCTGCCAGGTCTGGGACTCGAATCATGTTAGCCATGTGGGAGTCCAATGCTCTTAACTACCTACCACACCACCTGCCAGCCCCTAGTGATTATGTCTTCATGTTTCTTTGTAACCCTGTTGAATTCAGTGGAATATTGGAATAATTTTGTAATACTTGTTAGAACTAGTTCTCTGTCTTTGATTTTTTTTCTTTTTTGTTAGTGAACTTTTTATTGTTTTTGCTTATTTGTTATCAGTACACATTTTAAAAACTGATTTGTCCAGTTCTAAAATATTATTAGTGTTTTTATTAAAATTATAGAATTATGGAAAAATTACATTGAGCTGGCCCTGTTGTACAGCAGTTTAGCCCTGTGCATAGGCAGATAGTTTCCACTTGACTGACTGTGGTTCATGTCCTGGCTTGGTGGTTTGAAAAACATGCTGGATGCATGCACATGCATAGCCAAAATCCTAATAGGATCTCTCTCTCTGGTGAGCACATGTGCACTCAAGCAACTAGAAGAAAAAAAAAGGGAGAGAGAGAAATTTCTGGGCTGGTCCTGTAGTCTGGTGGTGAAGGGAACACAATTGTTTATTTACTTTTTTTTTTTAAGAAAGATTTTTGCTATAGGGCGCATACACTCACCAAAGAGACAGAAAGGAAGAGTTCACTCTCCATTGGAGATGGCCATACTGCGGTCCCTTCTCCTCCGTTCTCCTCTAGGGATTTTGGGTTTACGCAAGTATCTGGCATGCCTTTAAGCCACTGGGTCTGGGACTCAAACTGCAGTCACTTACCTGGGAGTACAATGACATAACTGTTATGCCATCTGCTGATCCCAGGAAGCACAATCTTAAGTGGTAGACAGTTCTGTTCAAATCCCAGACTCAGGCTCAAAAAATGCATCAGAGAAATGTATTCATACCCCAAATCCCTTTATAGTGGCAAATAGAGAAGAGATTGATTGTGTTATAACCCTACCATGGGGCTCACATGTGCTCCTGTCTTTTCTCCCTGGCAAATAAAAGGAAAAAGAAGAAAATATATATCAATAGAACTTTAAAGGACAAATATGTATTTGGAATATTATGTATCTAGGAGCAAGGGAAACTAAATCATCAAGCATGATAATGTTGTTAATGAATTTTGAAATTATATATCAAGTAAAGTGATTGCTTCTAGTGGTTCTCAAGGGAAGCGGGAATGTCTTAGAAAAGTAATTTAAGCATTTAATTAATCACATTTTATTTTATTTGGTGAAAGGTACCTGTTTGACAATGTCCTAGTAACTGTATAAAATACAGGATAGAAAAAGTTGGAAATTTGGGCTTAGAACTTAGTTTAATAATACTCATTTATTGGGTCAGCCCCATGACCTGGTGGTTGAGGGATCTGACATGGCTGACCACAGTTCCTAACCTCGAATCCAGTGCCTTGAGGGTGTATGTCCCCAAAATCTCAACAGATGGAGAAATGGAAGAAAAGACTGGACATTACCATGCCTCAATTGAGGGGTGCTTGTGCTTTTCCCTCTTGTGAGTGCATGTACCCTCTGGCAATTAAAAAAAAAAAAAGATAATTTATTTGTGTTAACAAAATTGGTTATGGGGGAACCAGCAGTTAGCATAATGGCTATGTCGCTGGACTCCCATGTAGTCGACCACGGTTTGCATCCTGGACCCGGTGGCTTAAAACTCACGCCAGGCGCGTGTGCGTGCGTGCCCAAGATCCCAAGAGGAGAATGGAGAAGGGATTGCAGCGTGACCTTCCCCCCGGGGGGTGATTTCTCGCTTTCTGTCTGTCTGTGTCTGTCTGGCGAGCGCACGTGCCCTATAGCAAAAACCTCTCCCCCCCAAAAAAAAAAAATTGGTTATGGCAAATGGTATAACCTACGAAGTTGTAGAAACTGAATATTAAGTAAAACATGAGTCCAGCAGGTAACCTGATGGTTATGGTCTTGGACTCCCACGTGGCTGATGGTGGTTCAAGTCCTGGACATAGTGGCTTGAAATATGCTGGGGGATTGTGGCATGGCCATCTCCCCTGGAGAGGGTGTGATTTTTTTTTCTTTGTTTCTGTGGGCACATGTGCCTTATGGCAAAAATTTCTTAAAACAAAACATAAAAAGGAAGATTGTAAGGTAATTCTGAAAGAGAAATCATATAGGTGACAAACTCGTTATAGAACTGATTAAGATCCTTAGAGGTTTTTTTTTTTTTTTTTTTGAGAGGTTTTTGCTATAGGGTGTGTGCGCTTGCCAGAAAGACAGAGACAGACAGAAAGCGAAAAACCACCCCCCAGGGGGAATGGCCGTGCGCAATCCCTTCTCTTCCATTCTCCTCTCGGGATCTTGGGCACATATGTACACGTGCCCAGCGTGAGTTTAAACCACTGGGTCTGGGACTGGAACTGTTGTCGACTTCATGGGAGTCCAGCGACATAGCCATTATGGTAACTGCTGGTCTCAAGATCCTTAGAGTTTCTGTAATGGTACCATCTTAGTATTCCGAATGTCCAGAAGGAAAAGATTAGGGCACCAATTTCAGCCATTTGTAATGAAAATAGGGAGTCTGTGGCAAGTATTTTACATTGTCTCAATTCCTTCTCTGTCTCCTCTTAGGATTTTGGGCCTGCATGCACATGCTGCCAGTGTTTTTCAGTTTTGGTGCAGGGTCAAGGATGCTAATCATAGAGTCTGCCATGTGGGATTCAGGGCCTTAACTACCACATCACTTGTGGATCCGGTTTTTAGAGCTTTTTGTTTTTCTTTATTTTTTTGCTATAGGGTGCATGTGCTTACAGGTGAGATAAATAGATAGTGAGAGGGAAAGTGAGAAATCACCCCCCCACGGGGTATGGCTACACTGCAGTCCCTGCTCCTCCAGTCCCCTCTCTGGATTTTAGGCACGTGCACACACATAGTCAGTGGGAATTTCAAGCTGCCAGCTCTGGGACTTGAACCATCATTAGCCATGTGGGAGTCCAGCACCTTAATCACCATACCACCTACTGGGTCCTGTTTTTAATTTTTAACAGTTTTTCTTAGTATAATTATATGTCATTAAAATTTATGACATGGGGGCTGGCATGTGGTGATTTCTCACTTTCTGTCTTTCTGTTTCTTCAGTGAGTGCATGTGTCATATAGCACAAAACTCTCAAAAAAAGAAATAAATAAAATAGAAAAATTATGATACGATATCTGCAAAGTTAGAAAATGGACACATTGGGTTGGCCCTTTCCTTTGCTCATTACTAGGATAGTTGTCAAAGATAAAATGAAAACAGGTAAAAGAACATTAATTCAGTATCAGCAGATGGTGAAATGGTCATATCACTGGACTCCCATATAGTCAATCACTGTTTGAGTCTTGGATCTGGAGGCTTAAAACTCATGCCGGGCACATGTGTGTATATGTGCCCAAAAATCCCTAGAGGAGAAGGGATTTTGATGTGGCCATCCCCCCTGGGGGGGTGATATCTCAGTTTCTATCTTTCTGTCTCTCCAGTGAGTACATGCACCCTATAGCAAAAATCTGTCTCTCAAAAAAAAAAAAAAAAAAAAAAAAAAAGACATTAATTCTTCAGTTATTGAGTTCCTAATGGGGGCCAGCAGGTGGCATAGTGGTTAAGGTGCTGGATTCCCATGTGGTCAGTCGTGGTTTGAATCCCATACCCTGTGACTTGAAACATGTCTGGTGCATATGCATGTGTGCCCAAAGCCAGAGAGAATAGAGCAGAAGGGATTACGGCCGGGCATTCCCCCTGGGGGGTGACTTCTTGCTTTCTGTCTGTCCAGCGAAGTGTGCCCTATAGAAAAAAATCTCTTTAAAAAGGGGGGCAGTTCTTTAGAGTTATAATTTTGTGTTTATTTTATGATTACTTGATTAATACCTGTTTTCTTTTTTTTAGTAGAGCTTTTGGCTTTAGGGCACATACGCTCACCAGAGAGAGACAGAGACAAAGACAGTGAGAGGGAAAGTGAGAAATCACCTCCCCAGGAGAAAAGAGCCAAAGCTGCAATCCCTTCTCCATTCTCCTGGGATCTTGGGCATGCATGCACACACGCTCAGCTTGAGTTTCAAGCCGCCAGATCTGGAACTCGAACCATAGTCAGTCATGTGGGTGACCAGGGATGAACACACTATGTCATCTGCTGGCCCCTAATACCTATTTTCTTCTAAAAGACTATAAACTGTGCTAAGGTAGGAATTTCATTATTTTGTTTTGTTCTCCCATTGTATCCTCAGGACAAAGCCCAATGCTTTACACGTAAACATATCCCATACATATTGGTCCAGTGAATGCCATACATGCTTGAGGGATAGAGAATAGTTTAAAATATTGGTAAGATGAGGTCTGTATTTTCTAGAAGTTCTTATAGAATTCAGTCTGCTGAAGATGTAAAACTGTAATACAGTCTTTTCATTGCATGGAAACTCTGCATGGATTTGTTAAAGTGAAAAAAATACTTTGGATGTTACCATGATGCAGGAGTTGTGTTTGATCATTATGTTTTCACAGATTTATAGCATAATAAGGCTCTATTGAGAAAAAAATTTTCTTGAATCTAGTCAGCATTTATATAAAACTATAAAAATTAAAAATTCTCTAGCTACTGTTGTTCATGTTTTCCTACCTATATGTCTTAAAAATATATTTAAAATGCTAGGTCATTGAACATAAAAGAGGCTATTTTTTTTTTTTATTTTTTTATTTTTGTAGAGGTTTTTACTATAGGGTCTGTGCGCTCGCCAGAAAGACCAAGAGAGACAGAGAGACAGAAAGCAAGAAATCACCGCCCTTAGGGGGGATGGCCACGACACAATCCATTCTCCTCTCAGGATCTTGGGCACGCACGCACATGCACCCTGCGTGAATTTAAGCCACTGGGTCCGGAGCACAGTGGATTACATGGGAGTTCAGCGACAGAGCCATTACGCTAACGGCTAGTCCCGAGGTTGATGTTTAATTTTAAGTCTATGGAATTGTATGGAATTGTAGAAGTTAGTTGGTTTGCTTGTGCTCTGTATGTATAAATTAGGTGAGAGATTTATTCTTTTCATGGTCCATGATAAATGGAACCAAAATGCCCATTTATTTTAACTCTTTAATTATATGTATAGAGGAAGGTTCTCACATTATTAGAAGGAACAAGTTTTTTTTCTTTTTCTGGGATAGCCATGCCTTTAGGCCTTCCTTTTAGCCTCTGTTTACTTTCTCACCTCTGTTGATTTATTCAGCTTGTAACCTAGAAACCAGTTAAAAAGGAAGGAAGTCAGAGATGTGTATTTCTGGGCAGTAACTGAAGTAGTTTCCTCTTCCCCTAGCCTGCTTAACAGCCAGAAAAGGTCTTTTATCCTAACCCTACCTTCCAACAACAAAAATGTAAAATTAACAGTAACTCTTCACCTTCCTTCCTTACTCTAATAAGGGAGGTGTAAGGTACAGAACAACAAATTTAAATGACTTCAAATACTGTTTGATTCAAATTGGTGTGTTTTGCTTTCCAAAGTTGGGGGGGGGGGGGCTACCATTCCTAATGAGTTGTTAGAACAGAAGAGAATTAAAGAGACTTAATGTAAAACCTAGCAAGTTATGTTTGATAATTCAGTTTTCTATATTCTTATATCAGTAATTTTGTGCTAGAAATTTACCAGAGAATGAGACTCACATTAATATATTTATTTATAAAAATATTGATCAAGGGCCCAGCAGTTGGCATAGAGGTTAATGTGCTGGATCCCACATAGGCAGCTTCCTGGTTCAAGTCCAGGACCCAGTGGCTTGAGGCTCATGATGGGCATGCCTGTGTATACCCAAAATCCCAAGAAGAGAGTGGAGAAGAAGAGATTGTGGAATGGCCATCTCTGCTGGGGTGGTGGTGGTGGTGATTTTTTTTACTTTCCCTCTCTCTGTCTTTCTTTGGCAAGCACCTGTGCCCTATGGCAAAAACGTAAAAAAAAAAAAAGAGAGAGAGAGAGAGAGAGAGAGAGAGAGGAGGAGAGAGAGAGAAGTATACTGACAAATTAGTAGATATATGATCTGATGTTTAGCATACAGGTACAGATTTATAGTTTTCGTCTCTGCTCTTTGATTTCTTTAGGAACTCAAGGTTGACGTTAAATCATCACTTGAGCCTATATTATAAATGAAGAATTATTCTTAGAGCTTTTTTGTTCAGAAGAAGTAGAGTGAGCTACATGTGTGATTTTGAATTTATTTGTATTTTTATTAAAATTTTAAGGGTAGATTAATTTTACTCAAAATTCAAAATATTTCAACATATAATCAATAAAATTATCTTACTTTTCTTGTATTCAGTATAAATTTTCTACAGTCATCTCAGTTCAGATTAACCACATTTTGTTTTCAAAAGCCACATACAGTTAATTACTACCAGATTAAATATAATTTAAGAGATTACATAACACAACAGAAAATTTATTTTCATTATTCATATTATAAGTTTCAATCTGTGAACTGTGTAAATTAAATTATTTTCATAAAGAATAGAAATATTTAAGAAGTGTTTTTTAAATCTTAAGAATTACGTTTGTTTTCTTTTTGAATAAAGTGTATCTGACATTATTGGCTCTGTCATTTGATTTCACTTAAACTCTTAAACTAAAATGTTTCAATTTTTTTGAGGTTTAAGGCAAAATGATTAAAACAAAATAATTTGAAAAACTACTGAAAGTATTTTTGATAACTTACAGTTAATGCTTTATTTATGCCAACTGAGAGATATTTACATATTATTTGTTTTCTGCACTTTCTCACCTTGTTAAATCTGGAAAGCAAAAACTTTGTATTTGCATTTGCATTATGTAGGAGACAGTAAACTTGAGCTCTCAGTCTCGCCACTAGTCTGTCTTTGTCTGTTGTTAAAATTATGAGCCAGTCTCTGTGGCCGCAGCCAAATGAGTAATCACTAGTAATGTGACTCGTGCTGGAAGTGACTCCATCAGCACCTGTGACGGGGGATTAGTTACAGTTTACAGAGCACCGCCTCTTCCCTTCTCTCAGTGTGCCCTAAGCCAAGTACTCGTTCTCATTTGGGTGTCTGCACTGTTGGAAGCTACTGCAGTGTGCTTCCACGCAAACGGAGTACAGTCGGAAAGGCTTTTTCAAGCTGATGGATGGCTTTTCTCTTTATTTGGAGTATCTTACTGGTTATGTAAGCGACCTCGAGAAAAATTATCCTGACCCAGATCGGAGGATGCAGTAGTGCTTCAGCTGCAGGATTTCTTAGTCGTTAACACCACAGTGCTGATGACAAAGAGCGAGTTGTAATCCTCATCACTGCCCAGGCTGAGCCAGAGCAGACAGAAAAATCGTCATTTGCTCGTCGGAGACTTGTTAGGTTACAGCTCCTGCCTGGTTCCGTGGTCTTGGCTTTTCTTCCTATACAATGACGCCGCTGCAAGTGAGCTCTGAAATGCTTGGGTTGAGAGCCATTTGCCTGTGATTTTTGAAGACTAAAGAAGTATTTACGCTAGATAAAAAATACAGCTCAAGAACAAAATGGAAATGTCAGCTACACTTACTGACCTTTAAAGCCGTGTGGTGGATTTCTGAGATTTAAAGATACTTTAAAATTCTCAGTAACAAAAGTACGGTTTGTATTTTTCTGCTTCCTTTTTCTTTGTCTTATTTTACATTTGGTTTTGCTTCTCAGCATTAGGAATTAAGGTCATTGCCTTTTATAGATCTGGCCTTAGTGTTCTTAGTTTTAAGAAATTTTAACTATTTTATTCGTTTAGAAAGGTTTATAGTGTTGATAGTAATGTAATAAACACTGAAAAGGTAGATTTAAAAACTAGATTTTACAATTGTTTAAAGTGTTATGGCAGAAGTGTTTCAAGTTAGGATTTTTAGACTCATGTTTCAAGGGAAGTAGGGGTATTTGTTTTGGGAGGTTTTTTGAGGTGTAGTCCCTTCCCCACCCCCAACTTGTTTTCTAACAGTAGGGTGTTTTTCAATAGACCTGCTTGGGTGGGAATTTGGACTTTGTTCTTTCAAGTAACTCCAATCATTTATTTATTTATTTATTTTTGTTAGACTAAACCTTGACGTCTTAAATGTTGCTTAGATTGTTTTCTGCTTCAGTATTTATCTTTGGTGAGATTTATATCTATATTTTTGTACTTAATGAGTCTGATTTTTTTGTTGGTGGTGGAGAAGGAATTATTGTTAAATGTTAACTGGAGATTGTTAGAAACTCAGACTGCAGACATAAACTCCATGAATTTCCTGTTAAATGTTAAATAAGTGAGCTTTAACATGGTTTGCTTGAGCAGCTGAGTTGTATTTGAGAGCTGTAGCTGATTTATTTTAAAAATGTTTTTCACGGAGGGCTCATCTGTTCGCCTCTTCCTCATGTGAATGGAATGTGGTGCAGCATGGAGTCCCAAACAGGATACAGTTGTTCTAAGCATTCTTCCTATAGCGTGGTAGGCCCTACTAGAAATGTAGGCTCTCAAGTAAATTTATTTTCGCTTTAGACTATTTTTAAAGTGTGGTAAACACTGACAAGTGACCTTAAAAGAACACAGCTATTTATAAAATTGAGAAATGTTTTGTTGCAATTGAATATTCAGTTTTAAATTAGTAATTCTCATTTGAATTTTCAAAGACTTTTTCCGGAATTTAAATAATAAGTCTTTTGTGATTAGGGCCATATTCTACTGTGACTTTCATCAGAGGGTAGCTTATTGCTTCCTTTCAGTCTGTGGAAGTTCCTCATAGAATGATATATCTTTAGTCTTGAATTAGTTATGCTTGAGTTCTCCTTTCTTTACATTCCATTGCACCAGGACCCAGAAACTATATATTTACTACATATTCATAATGTAAACTGTAGGTTCTATTTGTTTCATTTAAATAGGTACATTTTATTTTTAAGCCGATAATGTCTCTGAAATGTATTCAATTTTGATAATAAAAAAACACTAATTAGGTTACATTGTTAATTTGTCGCTTTAAAAAGTCAGGGTGTATTTTAACAACATCATTTCACATTTTTTTGCCTTTATTTTGGGAACAGCTCCAAATATTCACAGTCGTTCATTTAAAACATATGACAACATTTCTTTAACAAGTACTGGAAAAAGTATCTGCACTTGGTGGGAACATATTTGTAGTTTAAATATAATTGTACCTCTTAACACTTACAAGTCATTGCTTTTTTATTTATAATTTTGATGATGATATACTTGAGACTTCTATAGTTAAAAGTATCAGAAACAGGTTGTTCTTAAGGGTACTTAGATTTGATCATTATAAGCTAAACGTGTAACATTCTGGTAGCCATATTTTACCAATGTTTTTCTTTATTACAGTATTAAAACTTCAGAAATTATTTTTTAATTTTAACCTAGAAACTAAACTTTGTTTTCTAATTAACTCCAAACAATTTAAATTACAAGCTGACTTATTGAAACATACCCTTAGAACTCTGACCTACCTTAAAAATGAGAGCTCTCAAGAGGTTCTCTCTTCTGAAGAATGTTTTTCATATTATAAAATGACTAGTTCTCATAGGAAATGCAAACCACCTGTAGTATTTGCGTAAGAAAGAGGCACTCAAGACCGGAGAAGTTTACTTCTTTTTCAAATTCTAGTTAATTGAATTGTATCTTTAGCCACTTAGATAAGTACCTTTTGTGGACCTTTTTGTTAACCTTCAGGGTTGACCTGACAGGGTACTGTTTGAATAGAAAGAGGACTTGATTCTACTTCTGGACTAAAAGTCCTCTTGAAAAGGTGCCACTGTTTACTGAAAAGTAAAGTGACTTACCATATGAAGAAATATTTGTCACCATAAAGAACCACTGAATTAATAACATCTCTTTTCGTGTTACATATTTCATGCACATTGATCATATCGTGGTTGACTTATTAAGTCTAAATAACATGGTTTTGGATTTTATTACAGTCTTTGAATTACTTGTCAAGTAAAATAACGTGTGTTTATGAAATGATAATTTTCTAAAGTCAGTCTTGGCGAGTGGAAAATGTTACATGACAACAGTATGAGGAGATAACTAAATAATGTATGGACTTTCTGTTTAAAATATGTAATTTCTTACCCCCCCCCCCCAAATACCTTTGATAAATATGTAGTACCTAAAGGGTTGGCCTAGGACATGGGAGGGAGGATGTTACTGAATTTATAAACACTGAAAATAAGTGGGGAGGTAAGAGAATTTTTTCCTGTTATTTCCAGTAAGGAAACAAGGTGTTACTTTTCAGCTCATGATGTAGAGAATGTAAGGCATGTTTAAAATATTCTCCTGGTTTTAGCTTTTCAAAACGATTACACACTACATTGAATTGACTTGAAAATCCTTTTAGGAATTAAACATTTTTTTTTTTTTATTTAGAAATTAACTCCTCACCAGACACACTGAAGACCTTGAAGTTTCCCCTCCCCCCACATACTATGTTTATGGGTTGTGATTAAGATCATGTTATATTCCTCTGAGACATAATGGAGAAGGGTTAACACAATGGCTTTAGAACTCCTGGGGATTTTTACTGTCCATGCCAAAAGCTTTGTTTTGCATCCAAATGGTCAGACAAGTTTCCTTACAGTGAATAAGATGTCTTGTGATACAGCTAATTTAGAAGCTGAGTTGGTTGTTAACCATTTTTCGAATTTTGATACTTTCACAGTAAAGCCACTTTGTTTTTCTGATGGTGGGATTTTGTTTTTTAAATTTTTAGAACAGTACCCGGACTATAAGACACTTGGTTCTTGTTCAGGCTTTATCTCCTTTGAAAGTGAGTGATAGACATTTTCTTGAAAAAAAAAAATGCATACATGGTGTACTTATTAACTTCCTTCCTCTTCCTCCCCTGCCTACTCACTCAAATCCCCCACATCAAGATAGAAGTAAAATCCTTCATGTGAAAGATGAATCTTTAAAATAGAGTCGAATGACCTTGCATTCACATATTTTTTAAAAGTAGTGGAGATATGGAGAAATCTTAGTGCAGCCTAGATTTTGTATACTTTCCTTATGCAGCTCTCTGAAGTGACTGGATTTTTGTTTTGCTTGGGGGGGGGTGGAGGGTACAAGGGGTGGAGTTAATAGACCAGATGCTTCCTGATCATTTATAATCCTGCTTAATGGGAATGAACTAGAAAAAAAAATTGTGCATTGAAATTGTAGCTATTCTCTTTTACAAAAAATAATATACAGCTTTAAAAAGAGAGAAATATGTTTTCCCAACTCAGTTTGCATTTTTAGATGGAATATATCTTTTTATCTTAAGTAGCAATCTTTATCCAAATGCCTATTTGATTATAACCCTTGTTAAAATTAACAGTGGGGCTTAATACCTTGGAATTTTTTTGTATACCATTTAGATCTGGTTCATTCTTCTTTAATATAAAACATGCTACATGTATAAATGCAATATTAAGGTTATTATATAGAAACTGTTATGATACTAACATTATATTTATTTATTACCTCCTTCAAACATTGAAGGTACAATTCAGGAAAAAATAACCTCTAGAAATTTTTTTATTTCTCTTAACAGATTTTCAAACCCCTGGTCGAAAAAAGTATACCCAGTTCAATTATTGCAGTTGAATTCCTTGTAGATAAACAACTGGATTTTTTAACTGAAGATAGTGCCTTTCAGCCCTACCAGGTAAGAAAGTATAGATTACTTTCAAAATTAACTCTTCATTAAACTTCATTGGTACTCAGATTATTTTTAAATGCTCTGTGTCAGCTAACATCTAATTATGCAAGAAACACAATACATTTAATGAAATTTGATTATATGGTAATCAATTGGTTTATTCAATCAAATATATACTGAGAAGCAACTGTGAAGCAGTATTCTGTTCATTAGAATACAGAAGTGAACAGAATAAAATGACATTCTCACTAATAATCATTTTAGACAGTAACTGATTAGGTACAAATATACCTTACTTTGACTCTAAAAGGTTAAGATTTAGGTCATTTAATATAATTAAATGAGGTTAGTGTTTACGGTGTACACTTCAGTTTAGTGTAATAGCAGTTAATTTTTTTTTTAAGGTGAAGTTTTCCTTCCCATTCCTGTTAATTGAAAAATTTCATTTCTAAATTTTAGTCCCTTATTGCAGTGTAAATACAAATTCATTTAATTGGAAAAACATTTTATAGTACACTATTAGATTTAGGTTGTTAGGAAACGCATCAAAAAGTATTAAGCTAAATTTTTTTTTAAGTTATGGTGATGTTACTAGCTCATTTTTCAACATCAATAAAACATAAACTTATTTTCTTTGTTTGGATTTTAGATTGAATTAAATACCATAGATTGCTTTTTACACAGATGTTTCAATGCAATAGGGATGAAATGAGTGGATTTTGTTTTTCCTAATGCATTGGAAAATTAACACTTCCTATGTCAATTCAGCATATTTAATTGTTTTAAAAAATGAAATAGAGCCATTGTTTCCATGGAGAGACCAAGGGCTTGAGCTAATGAGCAGTGATTTGTTGTGCATGGAGACAGGTACTAAGGGAATTAAGAGTAGTTCTATGAGGTCTGCTGAAATGTAAATATTATTTCTTATTTTAAAGTCTGCATAGATTTGCTTGTTTTCCATGTTATTTTTCTCTTTTCATGGCCTGTGTTTTTGTACTGTTAGCTTTCTGTTACTTATTTAAAATATTTACAGCTAAAAGTCATAGCAAATCACAGTTTTTTTAACAGTAGAGGTGTTGGAACTTTTCCCTTGGGTTTTATTTTGCTTTTACTTATGAATACTATCTAGCTTACTATAAGTCTTATGATCATTTGTTTCATATTTACAGTTATTTAGAAGGGAGTTAGAATAAATGGATCTAGGTGAAATTGTATTACATCTATTAATTATTTAATTCTGTAATTGTATTACTACCAGTTTGGAAGTTTCATTTCATTAAATATTTCATTTAGAGAAGTGAAATCATTATGCAGAAATCACTTTCAAAAATATACTTTTGCCAGGTGGCCTAAAACTTTATAAAATGTTTATTGAAATTATGATTGAAAGACTTAACACAGTATTTTTTTTTTACATTTTAAATTTTTTATCATTTAAAAAGGTTATTAATAATAAAGTCACAGGAACTAAGGTCTTACACAGTTTGGTGAATTATATGATTGCCACTAATAGTAAGTTGTTTAGACCCTCTGCTAGTAGGTAGCAAATCAGCCACAGGGATAAAAGAATACTGTATACTCAGATATTTTAACCTTTTGCGTCTCCTGGACTGTGTAAATTCTCTGAAGAAACTAGAAGGAATGAACATAAGCAATTGATTTAGAATCTAGCATACCTTAATTTTTAATTTCTTATGAGTTTTAGGAATAATTGAGGTTTTACAGTAGACCTTTTCTATATGCATTTTTAATTTACATTTAGGATCTTTTAAAAAAAATATTGGTTAAGATATAAAAATATTCTCCATTATGTAAATGATGGACATCTATTCTAGCATTTGAAATTAAAATAAAATAAAAAAGTTTATTACAGAGATCCAAGCTATCCAGTGTAGTTTTTTTCTTTTTCTTGAGAGATTTTTCTATAGGGTGTGTATACTTGCTGGAGACACACAGAGACAGAAAGCGAGAAATCACTCCCCATAATCCCTTCTCCTCCTATCTCCTCTTGGGATTTTGGGCATACATGCACATGTGCCTAGAGTGAGTTTTAAAGCTGCTAGTTCTAGGACTCAAACCATGGTTGATTACGTGGGAGTCCAATTGAAGTATCTATTATACCACCTGTTGGTCCCTCCAGTAGCTTTTCAGATTTATTTGGTTTAAAGAGTTTGTGAAACACATATTACAGGAAAGAAAAAGAATTTAGAATTAATATAATTAGCGTGCCTTTATCCCAGAATTTTTTTCTCTAATAAGTTGTCCAAGCAGTACATTAAATTCCTTGGCATCTTAAACATGGCAGCTGTTAGTGGTGTATACTTTGTAAATAGTGCGTTGGCCTGTTTCAACCTTAGAGTAACTCTATAAAAAGGGAATTTGGAGACAGGTGAAGCTTTCTAATGTTTCCCTGTCTTTCTCGTTTAAATTTCATGAAGCAGTGTCTTCTAAATCTGGGTGCTAATCACCCTTTATAATCGTTTTAAATAGGAAGGAGAAAAATCTCTTCTTTGGAAAAGGCTTGTATGTTTGTGTGTGTACATTTTTTTTTTTTAAGAATTTTATTTAATTAATTAATTAATTTTATTTGACCAGAGAGGGACAGAGTGAGCGTGAGAGCAAGAGAGAGAGAGAGAAAGAAAGTGAGAAAGCAAGCCGCCGGATCTGGGACTCGAACAGTCAAGTCCAGCGCCCTTATCCACTGTGCCACCTTCCACCCTCTGTATATATTTTTTAGTCTAGAGGGATGAGTACCTATAAGCTTTATTTTAAAAGTTCCCACAAATGATGCTTTGCTGTGAGTCTACCTAAATGTTTTTGCAGTGGGAATTCCTGTCCACCACCTTTTCCCCATGTGTTCTCAGAATTTTATTCTGTAGAAGTATTTTCTTTTTACATACTTACGTGTTTGTTTACAGAATGTCTTCATCATAGTTTCACAGTCCTGTTTTTTAAATTAAATCAGAATGGTAACATTTATTTTAAAGTAATGGTTGGGAAATTGACAACTTAGAATTAATATTAGTCCTTTCACTTTTGGGTCATTTATTTGAATCCTATTCTTTGTGTTGAATGATTGAATGCATTGAAAATCTGTTAGCAAGTATTAAGGTAGTTGATCTGGGCGGCTTTTTTGGGTGACATGTAGTTGGTTGTTCTGGGTTGCAACTATTATGTAGATTATAGTTCTTAGTATTTTGGAAAAAAAGTTGGCTGAGAAGAGAAATTAAACCATCTTACAATTTAGTGGATGCATATTAATTAGGTCACTGAATCCACATGCCATGGCATTGTTAAGTGTTTTTGTCTTCCCTGTACACACAGATTAGTTTCTGCTTCCTTCTTTTGGGTTTCCTGATCATGCCTGGCTGCAGTTAACTCTCTTTGAAGTAGAGGGGAAAAGGAAATGGGAAAGGAAGTAGGAGGGAACTATGCAGATTCTCTGTTTTTAGCTGGCTGGGAGAAAAGAGGAAAAAACAAATGACTGTTTCTTAAAAGTATTTGTGTGTGTGTGTGTGTGTATGTCTGTATTATATATACAATTATACAGTATATACATATGCACATATATACTTTTTTATATAGTTTATGTTGCTTTACTTTGGAGTAAGAAGTTAAATGTTAACATTAAGTTAAATTAAATTTGAGCATAATCAAATTCACAGCATTAAGTCTGATAAAGAAGTAAAACAGTTTAACTTTTAACATAATCTTAAGGTCATCTAGTCCCAGATTTTGGCTATTTGCCATGCATACACCTGTAGTGTTCAGGTTGGTTGCTTCATAGTGGATATAGAAGAGATTATATTATTTTTTACCTGGAAGTTGTGCATGACTCATGTCAGTCAATCTGACTTGATCTGGCTTGTTAGTCCAGTATTTTCTAGGGATCACAATCATGTCACTGTCAACCATGTGGGATCCATCACCTTAACCCTGCTAAGAGCTGGTCCCATTCTTTTTGCTTTCAAATTTAATAAAACAGAAGGCACTAGTTAAAATCAGAGATTTGGCGAAGATTATGCTTGTTGAAAATTATACTCCATGTTTACATTAAAATTTATGGTAGTAATGAAATGTTTTTTATAGATTAAAGTAGAATTGTAATTCTACTGCCAAAGAAATTATCTTATTTGAGATTCTGGGTCATATAATGAGCTGATAAACGTTTAGAGGTAAGACTACTTATACTGCATTTTCCATCATTGTAAAATATCGACATATGAACCACTAAATACTAGATTTAGTTCCGTTGTGCTATGAATTGCTGGTTGAAGGAAAAGGAGATGGGTGGAATAAACCTATCTTCTTAGTGCCTGGACTAATGATTGCATAAAGACTTGAACAGAGACTATTACATTATCTGATTAATGAATGTGTCTGTGCTGTGTCATACATGTATAACTATAATTTCTATAATCCCTCAGCGATAAGTTGTTTTTCCAGTATGAGTTCATTTTAACCTGTAGTCCATAGTTGTTCCCATTATTAATCATATAAATTTATTGGCTGTGGTTTGAGACTAGTGCTAAGGTAATTGTTACTCAGAATTCTGGTTTACTGAAAATAGCTCATACAGTTGTCTAGGATAAGTTTGCAATAGTTTATATGTAGTTTTTTCCCCTAAATTTGTGTTATTGCCTATTGGGTTTGGAATTGTTTCACAATTAGAGTGAGATAATATAAGTGAGGTGAAATTTAGGTCCCAGTCAGCCAAAGTAAACAATTAACTGGGGGGTTATTATTAACCAAATGTTAAATATTTGACATTAGTGGACCACTGACAAAGTTGGAAAATCTTGTTGACAGAGATTTTGCTTATAAGTAGATCTGTTTCCTTTAATTACTATGATTATAATGCTAGTAGTGTACAGTATGGAATAAATAGAACTTGGTAATGCTATTGCTTTGGAGGGTGAGGAAAGGACTTGCTTTTTCACTTTTTTGTTTTCTAACCTTCACTCCTGTGTATAATACAGATAACACTTTAGAGCATTTTTACTACTATGATTATATTTTTTTAATTTTGCCATAGGTTGCATGTACTCACCAGAGAAAGACAGGGGATGTGAAAGCACCTTTTCCCAGGGGCGATAGCCATGCCATGATTTTCTCCATTTCCTTAGGATTCTGGGAGTACACACATGTGCCTTGTGTGGTGCAGCATTTATTAGTATTCTTAGGTAAATATTTCTGTCCTCCAATTCATCTCTCTTAGTTCTCTTCATGTATTACATTAATTAAAATAGTCCTCCACCCCCTTTTTAAGCAGTAATGACTAAACTTGGTATTGAGACATGTGTTTTACTAGAATTTATAAGAAACACTGGAAGCAAGTCTCCTCTTAGGATATAGAAATTTATTCTTCCTCCTTTCTAACATCCCCCTCAACCCAAGGAGTGAGGGCATCTGCAGTATTTAGGAGGGTAGGGAGAGCAGAAAGGCCAGAGGAAGGGCAGGTAGGCTAGAGTTCTTAGTGTTCTAGTAATTGTTGACTCATTTATTTCTTCCCCAGGTTTGAGTTTTAAATTGAAAATTAGCTTTAAATTTGGAAATGAAAGGTCAACCAGTAGCATGGTGGTTTCAAAAATTGGATCCCATGTTGCTGACATTGTACAGGTCAAGTCCTGTACAAGGTAGCTTGAAAAATAATGCCAGGCATATGGGCATGCATGCCCAAAATCCCAAAAGAAGGGAGAAATGGAGGAGAAGGAATTGCTGCATGACCATTCCCCATGTAGAGTACTTGTTCTCTCCTTCTTCCGTTTTTCCCATCCCCCAGCACACATACCCTCTGGCAAATTAAAAAATTTTTTTATAAATGCTTGGCCTTGGAAACTTTCCAACTGACTTCATTTATTTAACAAAAATTTTAAATGCTGTAGTTTCCTTATTCACAATACAAGCTAGTTGCTCAGTGTTGTTTGCTTGTTTATTTATTTATTTGGCCAAAGAGTGTGTGCACTAGCTGAAGAGAGAGATGAAAGCCAAAAGGCACCCCACCTATAAGGGATGGCTACATATCCCTTCTCAATTTTTTCCCTTTTTTTAGAATTTTGTACACACACACACACACACACACACACACACACAGTGCTGAGTATGTTTTTCAAGCCTCTGGGTCTGAGATTGGAATTGCACAGTCAGCCATGTAGGATTCAGCTGCCTTAACCCACCATGCCGCTAGCTGGCATCCGTAATGGTTTTTTAGAAGTTTTTTTTTTTTTTTTTTTAATTTTATTCATTTATTTTATTTTACCTTATTTTATTTTGAATTTGACCAGAGAGAGACAGAGAGAGAAGGAAAGTGAGAAAGCAAGCTGCCAGGTCCAGGACTCTAACCATGGTCAGCCATGTGGGATTCCAGCCGCCTTAACCACCACGCCACCTGCTGGCCCTGGTTTTTTAGAAGTTTATAAAAGCCCAAATAATAGTCTTATTTTATTTTCCAAGAATTTATAAAGAGACAAGAATTTGTGTGAAAAACAGACTCCTTGAGGTAGACTTAATGAGCTCAGAATGCAAAGTACAGACTTCAGGATTACGAAGATAATAAGGTAGTCAGTAGAGAATAAAATAGTTAAAGCAGTCTCATGAAGGAGGTAAAACTTGAATAGGGTTCATTTAAATGGAAATGCACATGTAGAAAATTAATCTAGCCAGTTCATAAGAGACAACATAATCAGTGATGAGGTAGATTTAGGGACAGTAAAGTAACATCTTAGTTAGATAAGAGTTTATTTTTTAATAGTAGACATTATACTAGATTTGTATGATGGGATCAGATTAAGAGGAGGATTGCTGAACAGGAAGAAAGTAACAAAATTGCATAACTATGGCATGCTGGTTATCAAATATCAGAAATGACTAATTAATTAGATCATCTGTCTTTTGTCCTAGGAATTCAGTGTGGCATACTTATACAAGCTTGAACATAATTGGTACCAATTCGGGCAAAACCATGATTTTTAAATCCTATCTTTGCCATGTGCTTAGGTATTCATTCTGGGAAAGTCTTAAACCATTCCAAATTACTGGTTTTCTCATCTCTAAAATAAAGGTTACCATCTGTCATCCCAGCTCCTTGGCCTAGTGGTTAAGGGAGCTTGATCCCACATAGCCAAACACATGTTTCGAATCCAAGCCCTGGTGACTTGAAGAACATACTGGGTGCTTGTTCTGTGTGTTTCCCCAAATCCCTACAGGATGAGAAATGAGGGACCAGCAGTTAGCATAATGGCTATGTCGCTGGACTCCCATGTAGTCGACCGTGTTTCAAGTCCCGGACCTGGTGGCTTAAACTCACACTGGGCGCGTGTGCATGCGTGCCCAGGATCCCGAGAGGAGAATGGAGGAGAAGGGATTGCGGCGTGGCCATCCCCCCTGGGGGGTGATTTCTTGCTTTCTATCTCTCTGTCTCTTTCTGGTGAGCACACACACCCTATAGCAGAAAAAAAAAAAAAAAAAGAAATGAGGGAGAAGAAATTGAAGCATGACCATGCTCCATTGAGGGGTGTTTTCTCTCTTCCTCTCTCTCTGGCAAAATTTTTTTGCCATTCTCTGGCCAATTTTATTTTTTTAAAAAAGATACCATGTATCTCAGGGTAGGAAGATTAAATAAAATGAGATATGGAAGAGTTTATTACAATATAGATACTTCTCAGCAGAATATAGGGTATGATCTGGACTCATTTTAAATTTCCCTTTTGGTCAGTGGTGTACTAAACCTTTTTGGAGAATATTTGAAACTCCTTTCTCTTCCTACCATTCACTCATTTATTAAACATTTCTCTGCCATCATGTGACTCTCCTTTAGCAGTCAATTTTGTCTCTATAGATATCTTTTTCTGCAGATAGTGGTAGATAAACCTTTTTTGAAATTCTTATTTACTTATTTAGATTTTATCTTGCCTTGTGGCACATGTACTAGCCAGAAAGAGAGGGAAAGTGAGAAATCACTCCCAATGGGGGATGGCCCCACTGCATCTCTTCTCTGTTCTCTGGGGATTTGAGATATTCATACCTGGAATGTTTTTCAGGCTGTCAGGTCTGGGACTTGAAATTTAGTCAGCCATGTAGGATCTAGGGCCTTAACCATCATGCTACCTGCTTGGTATAGATAAGCTTTTTTAGTGTTTAGTACAACCCACTGTCAGTGTCAGTAGAACTTGTTTTTGTAGCAGTGTTGTTGGTGCATTTTTTTTTTTTTTCCCCTTTATTCCCCTCCTCTCCTTACATTTTGTTATATTGTTTTGTTTTAATTGGCTACAGGATGTATGAGCTTGCCACTGAATAGAGGCAGAGAGAGGGAAAGTGAGAAACTGACTCCGCAGGGGAGATGACCATTTAGCAATGCCCTCTCCATTTTCCTTTGGGAATTTTGGGCATACACACACGTCAGGGATATCCGCCAAGCCTCTGGTCTGGGAATCAAACTCTGCTATCAGCCTTGTGAGATCCAGGTGCCTTAACCACCATGCCTCAGGTTGGCCCATCTCTCCCCCACCCTTTTAAAAAATAATTATTTTGTTTAATTTTATTCATTGCCATTATTTTATTTTACTTTTTAAAAGTTGATCAGAAAGGGAGAGAGAGGGAAAGTGAGAAAGCAAGCTGCCAGGTCTGGAACTTGAACTGTGTTCAGTCTTGTGGGAGTCCAGCTACCTTAACCACCACACGGTCTATTGGGACTATTTTTCCCCTTTTAAGAAGTATGTGTAGATGTTGTATACCTTTGTGTATGTGCCCAAAATCCTAAGAAAAGAATGGAGGAGAAGGGATTGAGGCATGGTCATCCCCTCTGGGGGATGATTTTTCACTTTCCCTCTCAACTGTCTCTCTGTTTCTACAGGGAGCCACACTCTATGGCAGAAACCTTAAAAAAAAAAAAAAAAAAAAAAAAAAAAAAAAAAAAAAAAGGAAAAGTGTGCATAGATATCATGGTGACATCTTAAACTATTGTTTTAGGAAAATATTAGAAAGATATCTGTAGAACCCTATTGTGGTATTACCCTTCACAACACACATCCTTAACCTTTTTTTCAGGGAAAATCAAAATCTGCTTACTTGTGAAAGGTTTTGTTTTCTTTTTAATAAAAATATAAATGATACTTGGGTACAGAGTTGATTTTCTTTGTATGGTTCTAGAGAGAGGCTTTGAGAATGTAATAGTATAGGTTGGAGATCCTCTTAAACATTAAAGAGTCAGACTAAATGAGCTTTGAAGTTCCCTCCCAGCACACTATGCCCAAATTCTGTGATTTTTGTTAAGATGGAAAAACAGCCGTTTCTTAGCAACATTATTAGCCTAATCAAGTTAAGCCTTTTTTGAAGTTTTTATCTTCCTTAGATTGAGCCATTTTATCTAAAACTAGGTTTATTTTAAAAGAGTGCTTTTGAGTTAGTTTTTTTACACACCTGCCTTTTCCTTTTTGATTTGCCTTCCATTTAATTGAAACTTAGGGTTGGCTTGTGCCTAAAGTACAAGATCATAGCAGGAATTAAAAAAAAAAAAGGCTCATGGCCATAGCTGTGATCTGACTACTGATAGATTATCTGCTTGGTAGGATTAGCATCTGTGGGCAGGTTTGGCCTGGGGGTGGTCTAGGAGTTGAGGCCAGATCCGGAAGCAGCTATTGTGTACTACTTGGCTTTCTTCCATTTCTAGTCAAAAGTGACAGCTTGCAATAATAGAGCCAAGCCAAAGCCAGGGTAGTAGGATGGACAACAGCAACAAAAAAAGAACCAGTAGCTGAAACAGTCATAGTACTTCCTTATTTAAGATTTTTAAAAAAATTTATTTAAACTTGGTACATCATACTTAAATTTTATAATCTTGCTCTATATTCTGTCTAAGTATTCCTTCTATTGCCCGGCTACCTGATTTTATATAGCCAAAATTTTAAGAATGTTTAAAACATGCTTTTTAAGGTATTATAAAGCAGATATTTTGATTAACCCTAATGCTTATCTCCTGCCATTAGAAAGAGTTCTTCATTTGTAAAAAAATTGGTTGCAAAACTTGATGTGTTGAAAATGTATCCATTGGAGTCCAGGAACATGTTATTTTGACTGAAATTTGGCCTGAATATGAGCCATTCTGCAATCTCAGATTTAAAAAGCATTTATAAGTCACTGCAGTAGTTTTCTGTTTTATCCCAAATCTGGTATGATCATATGCTGAAAAATCTGCCGGTCTCTTTTTTAATTCTTTGTGGCTGCTGTTATGAATGTAAAAGTACATGAAATTATGCTTGTAGATACCAGATTCCTAAGATTCTAAGTCATCACTAGTTACCATTGAGAAAGATTCTGTGGTTTGTTTTCATCCATCAAAATAGAATGATAGTATTTATCCATTTTTCCAGTTGGGAAGTTTTAGTAAAGTATGGCCATATTACTTAAAATTAAAAATTAAACTTTTCTCAGCGTTATGTTAACATTTTACATTTTTAAAATTTGACCGTTCCCCAAATATTTTAATGTGCATTGGTTTAATTCATTCTTATGTGAGCCTTATGAGGAAAGCAGGTGGAATTATTATTAATTTTGTGTAAAGCTTTAAATACACACAACTCTGTTTTGCTTTGTTCATTGTCTTGTCTTTTATTTCTTTTCTTTCTCCCCCTCCCCTCCTCTCTCTTCCATTCCATGAGAGACAGAGAGGCAGGCACCCCCAATATGGTAATATTACAGTATAGCAGCAGCCAGCCCAGATCATGGACATGTGGCTCTGTCACGTGCAAGGTATGGGTGTTTCGTGACTAGTATGCCACCATGGCTTGCCCCATACAACTCTTCAAGAAGTCTTAACTTAAAAATTAGAAGACCACCTGTACTGAAATTCACTGAAACTAGGTTGAATTTTAAAATGAGTGGATATTGTAAAGGTACAGGAAGTAATTTCATGTTACTTCCATAGGAAGAAAGTATAGTTGAATCTTATTCAAATAGGAATTGGGAACTAGGGAGTCAGAAAAGCAAGTCACGTTGTCCTCTATCAGTCCCACTCCCACCCCCAGTTTCCTTTCTTTAGACAAGTTTCATCTGCTTATTCATAGGTTTTGCTTCTCATTAATACTGGTTTCCATTCGACTTTGGTGTGTCTGTCACTTTGCCCAACTGCCCTTTACCAAGAGATTTTAGATCTAATATTTGTTTTTTACTAAAATTAGAAGTAGATATTTTAGGAGAATGAAAGGCTGAAAAGAGAGGAAGTAAAAAATATGAGGAAGGGGAAGAATATATGGTGGTAGTTTTTATAGGCAAAGAAAGTGCAGTTTAGCAAAGTTGTAACTTGGCATTTAATTTCACACAACCAGTGGCACCAAAACCAAACCTGAACCCAAAACTTGAGTTTCCAAGATACTATTTCTGCTATACCACTGTGCCTTTGTGAAAAGGGAAGTATCTGCTACTTGCACATCATTCTCTTCTCTTTTGACAATTTTTTCCCCTTACAATCGACATCTAAAACGAAGACTTAAGGTTTTCTTTGATTTTATTGGCTGCACGATTCCCCTAGACATTCCATCTCCTGGCATCAAGCTATACTCCTGTGCATTGTTTTCTGTAGGCAGAGTAATCTAAGAGAATAGTAAGGTGTTTTTTTTTCCTCTCTGTGTAGTTTTCTTTGTTGTATATATAAGTATTCTGAGGACCCAGATCTGCTCAAAGTTCACTTGAAAAACAAAAACACTTCAGAATGAACTCATGGGGCTAATTCTGTGCCTGATGGTTAAGACAGCCCGTTGGCCCCACATGGCCTACCCAATGGTGTCAGTGCTGTGATACTTTTGGCTTGAGAAATCAGGGCACATATGCATGAGTACCCAAAATCTTGACAGAGTGGAGAAGTTCAAGAGAAGGGATTACAGTGTGGCCATTCCCCATTTTCCTCTCCTGTCTCTCTCCAGTGAGCATACATGCTTTCTAGGCAAAATTGTTTTTAAAAAGCATCTCTGGGAACCAGCAGTTAGCGTAATGGCTATGTCGCTGGACTCTCATGTAGTCGACCGCGGTTCGCGTCTCGGACCCGGTGGCTTAAAACTCACGCCGGGCGCGTGTGCGTGCATGCCCAAGATCCCGAGAGAATGGAGGAGAAGGGATTGCGGCATGACCATCCCCCCTGGGGGGTGATTTCTCGCTTTCTGTCTCTAATGTCTCTCTCTGTCTGTCTGGCGAGCGAACTAGCCCTAGAGCGAAAATCTCTCCAAAAAAAAAAAAAATAAAGCATCTCTGTCAGACTCTTGTCAAAAAAAATTGTCTTTAAAATCCAAGTCTTCCGAAGCTTCAGACTAAAGACAAACAGTATTAGCTAGCAATTAATCAATAAATGATAGGGTTCAGGGTTTTTCATGTGCTGATTGATACACCTGGAAAAAATGTTCATTCAAGTTCTTTGTTTTTCCTTTTCTCTGTGTTAAAACTTTTTGTTTGTTTGTTTTTTGCTGTTGAGTTGTAGAAGTTCTTTATTCTGAATATAAATTCCTTTATTATGTTTTGATACACAAATGATGCTGTTGAAGTCCAATTTATTTATTTTTGTCTGCCTGTGGTGTCATACTAAGAAATTATTACCAAAATCAGTTTCATGAAGATCCCTTTGTTTTTTTCTGAGGGTTTTCTAGTTTTGGTCCTTAAATTTGTGTTAAGGTGAGGGCCCTATCTTCATTGTTTTGCTTGTAAATGCCCTATTTTCCCAGCACCACTTTATGAAAAGATTGCCCTTCCCACTTTGAACAGTCTTGGCACCTTTGTTGAAAATTATTTGACCATTTGTGCTACATTTATTTCTGAGCTTTCTATTTTATTTTCTGACCTATTTGTCCTTATGACAGTACCACACTTATTACATGGGACGCCACTGTTTTTTTCCACCTTTTTAACGGGTGCTTACGTTGTTCAAATGATTGTTAACCCTAAGATAATCATGTGGAAGTGTAGTATTCTGTTTTTCTGATGAGGTTTTCTGAAACACCAAATCAATCTTTTTTTTTTTTTTTTTTGGAGAGGTTTTTGCTATAAGGCGTGTGCACTCGCCACAGAGAGAGAGAAACAGAGACAGAAAGCGAGAAATCACCTCCCAGGGGGGATGGCCACACCGCAATCCCTTCTCCTCTTGGGATCTTGGGCACGCACACACGCGCGCCCGGCGTGAGTTTTAAGCCACAGGTCCGCAACACGAACCACGGTCGACTACATGGGAGTCCAGCGACATAGCCATTACACTAACTGCCAGTTCCCACCAAATCAATCTTTAAAGTTCAACTCCTATTATATTAATTATTAGGCAATAAACCCAGTTTTTAGAGATCAGTTTAAGATTCTTTGATTACATAGTCATTCATTTTTTGCTACATTCTGCTTTGCCCTATTTGTCGATTTAAAATAGATACATGTTTGATTATTTTTCAGGTTGGAAGGAGAGGCGTATATAATTATGTCAGCATGCCATAGGTTTTAAATAGAACCTGTGTACATTAGTGAAATTTAGTGAAATTAGTGCAGGAATACCAGATGTTGGCCTGTTTCTTTGTTTTCTTTCCTTTCAGAAGGGTACTGTTCTGTTAGAAGTAACATAGATGAGATAAAGGGGAAAGTTAGTAGCCCTTCTCAAAAGGGGTGCTATTGCTGTATTAGGGAGGCTATGTATGTGTCTGTGTAAAGAGAGATTTTAATGAATTGGCTCATGAAATTGTAGAGGCTTACAAGTACAAAATTCACAAGTCAGGCCAGCAGGCTAGAAATTCTGGCAAGAGTTGATATTGCAGTCTCAAGTTTGAAGGCAGTCTGGAAGCAGAATTCCTTCTTCCTTAGAGGATCTAACTGGTTTAATCAAATCTGTCTACATTATGGAGAATAATCTGCAGTACTAAGAGTCTGCTGATTTAAATGGTAATCATATCTAAAAGTGTCAATACTTACAGAGAAACATCTAGGCTGGTGTTTGACCAAGCAACTGGCACCACAGCCTAGCCAAGTTGACACATAAAATTAACAGTTATGGGTGCTACTGATACTTGACTCTTTCTTTTGTTATGCATTGTAGGATGATAGGCATCAGTGGCTCTGGCATACTGTATGCCTTTGGCATTCTTCCTAGTCATTAATGAATTAGTCTCCTTGCTTAATGGAATAATCTCCACCTAGCTGTTACTCCTCCTTCCCCTGCCCAGCATTCTTCCAGCCTTTATTTAGAGCCCTTGGGCCATAGATTAACATTTAACCGAAAAAGTGGAAGCATTCAAAGAAGTCTTGTGAAATTAATTTAGAAGTGGTCAGCACACAGCAAGATGCTAGTATGACCTCTCAGGTGCTGCCAGCGTTCTAAATGCGAGAAAATACAGTCACTCCTTACTTAATGGCCTAGCTGTCTAAGGACTATTCAGACTTATGACCAGTTCTTCACTGCTGGGAATTTCCTTTCTCAGTCTTTGTCTCCTCCTGCAGTCATTTAGTATTCACTACACGAAATGTTTACAATCACTCAAGACTACATATTTCATTCATAAATTTGTTCTTTATTGTGTACCCATAGTATAGTGTTCAGTACAAATAAAAACAATTAATGCCAGATTTATGTTACTATGTTATGGTGTGTCTGCGCTTTCTGGAGCTTATCTAATATATCCTTTTTACATGGCTAGAATTAGATCTTTCTAGTGTGGTGTCCTGTTGAAAAATACATACCCTGTAGTACCACAGCACACCAAAAGACGTACTCTAACTTCTTTCTTATAAGCCAAGTTGCCTAAGCACCTAGTCTTTACAAATCAGTTAGTAGTGAAGAGTCCCTGTTTTTGTTTTTCCAGTGTATCTATAAATGATATAAAATAACGACTAAAAAAAATTCAGGACTGAGATCAGCAGGTGGTGTGGTGGTGGCTTGAAAAGCACACCAACATGTGCATTCATGCCCAAAAGCTAGAGAAGAGAATGGAGAAGTAGGGATTGTGGTGTGGCCTTGCCCCTCGGGGGTGATTTCTCACTATCCCTTTTCTTTGTTTCTTTCTGTTAGGTACATGCAGCAAAAACCTTAGGGGAACTATATATTTCATAAACATGTATTTACATGTTTATTTATAAAAATATTACATGTTATATATAAATATTGTATGTGATAATTTAAGGCTAGCCAGTGGTATGGTGGTTTGGGCAGCTGCATCGCACATGGCCAGCTGTAAAATCTGAGTCCCAAGACCTGGCGACTTTGAGAAACACAGTGGGTGTATTTGCATACATGTCCAATATCCTGAAAGGAGAAATGGGAATGGGATTGTAGCACGACTGCCCTGTGGGGTGGGGGGAGATGTGCTTTCTCACTCTTTGTCTCTCTCTGATGAGCACATGTGCCCTCTCTCTAACAAATTGGCGGTGGGAGGTGGGGATTCGGTACTTTCCCAGAACTGGACATCTAACACTACACATGGAACTAACTGTCATAGCAACCCTTTTCCTTTTTGGCATAGTCATTTTTGGACACACAGAATTCTGTATACAAAGGATGAATAAAAAATCTAGATGTGTATGGTTTCCTTTTGTATATTGTCTTAAAGCTGTTAAGGGCCTTTAATACATAATCCAGTATGTGCAGTTCAAAAACACAATAAATACTTAAAGCATTTCAGAACGATAGACTTGTTTTCCTTTTTTTTTAGCTTTTTTCCTTACGGCGCTTTCTCTAACCAGAGAGAGACAGTGAGAGAGAAAGTGAGAAATCACCCCGCAGGAGTAATGGCCACCTACAATCCCTTCTCCATTCTGGGATTTTGGACACACATACTTGTCCAGTGTGATTTTCAAGCTACCAGTTCACATTTGGGCATATGGGACTCCATGCCACCTGATTACGCCAAGAAGAATGGGTTTTTATCTTTTAATCACGTTCATTTCTTTCTTCAACGAGTTGAGTTCTAGGGCTGGCAAATGGAGTAATGGTTGGGGGCGCTGGACTCCCACATGGTCGACTGCAGTTGGTGTCCCAGACTTAGTGGCTTGCTTTCTCATTCCTGCCCCCCCCCAAGTTTAAATAAATGAAGAGTCGAGTTGCATCACATCGTCATGATTCCTTCCAATGCTTAAGAAGGCCCAATGTTGTAAATATTTTAATGTTTAATATTTTTTTATAGTTATAAAATATAAACATACATATGTATGTGTATATCAGTTAGGAAATCTTACATCAACTGGGAACATCTGTCTGGCATGTTGTTAGTGTTGGGAAGCATTGTAGGCTCTGCCCTGGCCAAGCAAGAGTATGTGGTGATATCCAGTACTAGCATTGTAAAGGAGTGTTGAAACTTACTTGTTTTTATTGGTCTTCATCACTTCTCAAGGTATCCGTTTCTGATTCTGCCTTGTTCCATAAATCGGCATAAATATTCATATGTGTATTTATATTTGTAATGAATTCATCTTGTATTATGGCACATTTGGGCAGCTCTGCATTTCACCCTATAACTCTAAGGACTTTAGTGCTAATATTATTAAAATCAGAAACAGTTTACAAATTAATCAAATTTTAACGTACACAAGGACAAACCAAAGTCATCACACGACAGTGGTAGAATATATTACCAATTTTCTCTTACTGAGTTTATTTCTTCCATTAAAGACAGATAGACGGAGGGGGTGGGGCACATCCAATAGGATCTTCATGACACTACCAACCCCCCAGCCCTAGGTGAGGTCATAGGCACACATGTCCTTGGTGTGCATGGGGAGAGACCCACGTGACTTCACATAACTAGTCAAGCTGCCAGGTTTTATTGAGATTTCATTTAAGGATACAAATCTAGTCATATACACATACATATATATAACTTAGCTTCTCAGAGAGTTTTGACACTTTGGGTAGAAGTAAAAGTTTATGTCTATTAAAGTTTCTGCAGTTGGAGTAGAACCAGTCTAACTCAAGCTCAGATCCGAACTCTGGTGCTTGCTCTACTAAATTGCTAGGCAAGAGATACAGTTTATGTTGCCACTTTAAAACTTTTTGCTTATAAAATAGGTATATAATATTTATCTCACAATATTCTTGCCATTTTCTATGAGATACTATGTATGAAAGTACTTCGTGTTCATAAATTTTGTGATAAACTAATGTATATGATAGTTAAGAAAATAGGTAGTAAATTTCTGTTCCTGATCATATGTGTTTGCAAGAAGCCTATTAGAAGTTATCGTTTTTTAAACCTTGAGTTAACAAAAGATGTCATTCACTGCCTTTATCACTTTACAGATGATTATCAGTATGTTCCCTACATTTTCCTACTTTCCTCTTCATATTTTCGGACCAAGATATTTTCCTATGTCATATATTATTTCACCTATCTTTTATTTTTTTTATTGATGGGTGTAGGACATGAAAGAGAAAAACAGGCATATGCAGGGAGCCTGGACAGTGCCCTGATATACATTATGCCCTGATGCCCTTTTCCCAGCTCCTCAGCTACTCTGGATGCCTGCACATTCTGACATGTTTTCAGACCAGCCCAGGTACCTGGCTTTGTTGCCATATGGTTTCTAACCTTGCAGGGTACCTGTGTTTCTGCTCTGCCTTAATGGCTGAGCCTAAACTCCATTAAGCCTTTATTTTTCTCTCATCTTCACCTTTTATTAATTTCCTATCTTGGAACATTCCTACTATTTGCTCTTGTCCTCTTTCATATGCTGAATCTGCACTATTATTGGTAGCCACAAGTCACATGTTGCCCTTTAAATTAAGTAATACTGAGGTAAAAATTCAGTTCCTTAATCATGCTTGCCACTTTTCAAGTACCTCTATAGTCATATGTGAGATAGTCAGATATACAACATTTCTATCATATCATAGACATTGAAGGGGTTGGCAGGAGGTATTGTGATTAAGGCACTGAATTTCCACATGGATGACCCCAGTTCTAGTCCTGGATCTGGCGCACTCTCACGCTTCCTGGTTAAATTGAAGAAGAATAAATAAAGAAAATTCCATTGAACAGGCTTGCCCTAGGTACTGAAGACTACAGGAGAAAATTTGCCTTTGGCGCCTGCAATTTGGTGCCATTGTGTTATCTCCATTCTGAGCCTAGCCTGCCCTTGGTATCTTTTAACATCCTTTAGTATGTCTCCTGTGAGCTTCTGTTTCCTAAAGCAAATGCACTACTCTACTCAGCTTCCTCATTTTCTCTTAGTAGATGACCTTTCTCCTGCTGTGCAGAGGAAATTGAGGTTACAAGAGGAACCCCCATAACATCCTGTTCTTACGCCTATTTTTACACCTTTCATTACCTTGTTTTCTCTTGTTTCAGCCATGTATCCTTTTCACTGCTACTTCAATTTTACAAATATGTATTGGGTACTTGCTATGTCTAGGCACTATGAAAGTATTTTGCGTTAAAACTTATGAACAAAAGCAAAACAAAAAATTCCCTACTTTTATATAACTTACTTCGAGTAGGAAAAGACAGACAGCAAACAAATTTAACTATTTCGTATATTAGAAGAAAGTAAATGTGTTGAATAAAAATGGAGCCAGAAAGGGCTAAGAAGTGTCAGCTGAAATATAAAATGGAAGGATCCTAAAAAGAGTGCATTCAAGAAAATAAAAGCATTATTTGTTTTTGTTAAGTTTTAATTGCCAGAAGGTGTGTACACTAGCCAGAGAGGGAGGGAGGGAGGGAGAAAGCATTCCATTGGGTTAGAAGCATGGCTGGCCATGTGTGGTCTGGCTACCTTAATCTCTAGGCCACAAGGCCAGCCTGATTCACATTTTCTTTCTGTGTCTAGTATATATCTCACTGGGGATATACTCAAATTTGTGTATCTTATAGTCTTATGAAATTGTTCTTCTCCCTGCCTTATGTTTTAAAAGACTAGTCTATCTTGTATTGTAGAACCTATCTTCACAGATACTTCATTCCACTTACCAAATATTAAAACCTAGAGAAATCCTCAAAGGGTCTTATCATGCTATGAGCCTTTCCCTGACTCTCCAACTTCTTAGGGACATTGGCACACAGTATATTTCCAGGCTGACTAGGGATACAAACCTACAGTTAGTCATGTAACTTCCAGCACTGTAGTTCAGTTTACTATCAAATGTACCACCAGGCTGGTTCATAAACTGTTTTCTTTTATAAAAAATAAGTGTTCTTTCATCACACTTACTCTAGTTATAGCCTTATCTTACTCCTTTGTTACATAGCAAGTTGTCTTAAAACTATGTGACCTTGGGGCTAGCAGGTGGCATGGTGGTTAAGGGCAGTGGAGTCCCACATGGCCAACCACTGTTTGAGTCCTGGACCTCGTGGCTTGCTCTCTCATTTTCTCTCTCTCACTCTCTCGCTTGCTCTGTCAAATTAAAAAATAAGTAAATAAATAAAGTTAAATGAAACAGTTCTTTATTTTCAAAAGTGACCTTTTATATTTATGGGTTTTTTTTGGGGGGGGGAGGTTTTTGCTGTAGGGCGCGTGCGCTCGCCAGACAGAGAGACAGAAAGCGAGAAATCACCCCCTAGGGGGAATGGCCACGCCACAATCCCTTCTCCTCCATTCTCCTCTTGGGATCCTGGGCACACACGCACACGCACCCGGCGTGAGTTTAAGCCACCGGGTCCGGGACTTGAACCGCAGTCGACTACGTGGGAGTCCAGTGACATAGCCATTACGCTAACTGCTGGTCCCTATATTTATGTTTTCTTATCTCCTAGTGTCATCTCCAGTTATTGCACTCTGGCTTCTACCTTCACTTCTATAAAAGTGATGTTGCTAAAATTGCTAATCATTTTTCTTTTACTCCAGTTTTTTTCTTTCTTTCTTAAGTTACTTATTTAGCTTGTCCATGAATGAAACCGAGAGAAAACAACCCCAGCAAGGTTCTGACACCGTGATCTACCTCTGGACTTGTATTGGTAATACTCTCATGTGGGGTTGCCCCACAGATCAATGATTTTATTGCTGTACCACCATCTGACTCTGCTGATAGCTAATAATTTCTTAAAATTAAGGGAGGTGGCCATTTCCCTTGGTGAAGCTGTAACACACTGCTCAAGAGAAGCCAGATCCCAACCCACAAGGCAACCATGATTTCAGTCACTAATAACTCACCCAGCCTGAAACAAGCACATGAGTACCCAAGATCCAATGGGCTGGAGGAAAATGGGTTCTATTATCAGAACTTATAGAGGGTGCTATCTCTTTCTCCCTCCTCCCCCCCATCTCTCTCTCTCTCACATTTTGATGTGTACATGCACACACTCTATTATGAATACTAAAAACTACAAGGCAGATACTTAAAGTTCGTGGGAAATTAAAATTAAAGTATGTGTTTATTATAGTGTAAAATATTTTTTGAAATCCAGCAGGTAGCATAGTGGTTAAGGTGCTGGATTTCCACATGGCCAACCACTGTTCAAATCTCAAACCTGGAAGCTTGAAAATCAAACTAGTTGTGTGTGCATGCATGCCCAGGTTCCCAAGAGGAGAATAGAGAAGAAATTGTGGCATAGTCATTCCCCCTGAGGGTTGCTTTCTCACTTTGCCTCTCTCTCTCTCTCTCTCTCTCTCTCTCTCTCTCTCTCTCTCTCTCTCAAGGGAGAACACACACCCTGTGGTAAAAACTTTAAAAACAGAAAGTTTCCACATATTTTTGAAAACCTTTATATTTAACACTTGGTCACTGTCCTGAAAATTCTACATTTTTATTGCTTCTCTGATACCTCTTTTTCAGGTTTTCTTACAAGAACTTGCTGGCTGGCTGTCTTTTTCTTTCTGCAGTTTTAAGTTGGATGGTTTTCTTTTTTGCTATCTTCCCATTTCACTACTCACCCCAAGCAGTGTCATATTTCTACTGGTTTTTAAAACTCTGTCTTCAGAATTCCAAACTAGCCTAGGCTTCCTGGCTGTACTGTCATTTGTTAACAACTGTCTATTTAGCATCTGAATGTGCATGGCACTATTCAGACAGAAATTCCTGCCCCATGAAGATTAAATTCTAAAAGATGCAAAATAAATACTAAATATCTGTGGTTTCACTTACCGCAGTTTCAGTAACTGACTGTTAATTGTGGTCCAAAAATAATAATTGGAAAATTCCATTTAATAAACAATTTCAACAAAATAAGAAAATAAACAAAGCAGGCAAATTCTGATATACAGATCAATAAGTGCTATGACATAAAAAAGGAAAGCAGTGTAAGAACAGGAATAGGGAAAGTAATGAGCAGGTTTGAGTTTTTTTGCTTTGTGAGAGAAAGCACATATGCATGCACTGGCGATGAAAGAAAAGAACAACCTCTCTAGGGTCTCATCAGTCTGACATCCCCATTCTCTAGCCCTCCAGGTTCTCGGTGTCCTGAACATCCATGCACAGCAATGTTTGTAGGCCAACACAGGGATCCATACCTGTAGCAGCCATATGGCTTCCAGCCTTGCTGAGCACTTGCTTTTACCACAGTACCAAAATGGTTAGAGTATTTAATAGGAAATCAGAGTAGCTATTACTGAGAAAGTGAAGCACATATAATCTATTTATTGTGTTAAGAATCAACATCCAGTTTGTTTTTGTTTTTGCTTATAGGGCACGTGCACTCGCCCTATAGAGAGAGACAGAGAGACAGAAAGCGAGAAATCATCCCCTGGGGTGGTGGCCACGCCACAATCCCTTCTCCATTCCGCACACGTGCCTGGCGTGAATTTAAGCTGCAGGGTCCCAGACTCGAACCGCGGTCGACTACATAGGAGTCCAGCGACATAGCCGTTACGCTAAGTGCTGGTTTCAACATCCAGATTTTATATTTATTCCCGATCATTCTGTATCCCAGCTAATGGTATACCTTATCTATTCCATTTATCACATATATCAACATCTGGGAATATTTTGGGTCCTCTTTTATTTATATTTACTAGTCTTCAAGAATTGCTGATTCTGTCTCCTTAACATTGGTTATATCTGTCCCAATCTTCCCATCTCTAAGGCTCTCACCTTTTCCTATTTAGGCTGTAACAGAGCTCTATATACAGTAAGGGTCTTTCATTCTTTCCCCTCACCTACCAGTATACTTATAGTTCTCCAAATACATCATACTGATTCATCCCTCTATGCGTGCACATGCAATTCCTTCTGTCTGGAAAGCCTTTTCTGATCACTCATATAGCCTGACATGTACCCTTGCATTTTTAAAGTTCCAACTCATAAATCTAAGTGTTGATGCTTTTTTCGTTTCAATTCCTTGTCTATGGTACTTTTTCTCATGTATCTATCTAGATCAGCCTCCTTCCCATTTTTGTTTCATCTTTGATTCTATATAAAATTATTTTTATTCTGTATCATAGATGTGTGTTGTTCTTTGTTCTACTGGACTCTTATATGTATTACCAGTTCCTTGGCACAGTAATTTTGACACCAAGTTTCAAAATCTTGTTGAATATCTATTCTTAATAAGTTTTATTAGTAAGAGAGCCTCTTAATTCTACATTCTCAGACTATTTCAGACATAATTTTAAGAAGTTACCTAATCTGCCTTCCTCTGTTATTGTACATGAAAAGTCAAAAGGGGAATTAAAAAACAAATGATGGTAGATTGGCAACTTTACAGCACAAGAGATTACAAAACAAACCAAAAAGTAGTTACAGAGGGCTAGACCGTGGTACAGCAATAAAACATGATGCTCTGCAAGGTGGCCCTCACCCAGGTTCATACCTCCCAAAGTACACCAGGCATATATTTACCTGTGCTCTGGGGCTGGGTAAAGCTAGGGGTAAATTGCAACTAGAAGACTTGTTTGGGAGTGCTGACTCTCTCTGATGGAAGAAGTAAACTTTAAAAAAGGCAGTTACAATTCAGATTTTGTCTGGGACAATTTGATACAGAGTCAACACTACATCAGTCAGTAATTATAACTGCATTATGGTAATGATAACCATGAGTATTGATGAAAAATGTAAATTTAGTTTAGTGTGTCATTTATTTAGAGACTTTTGCTATAGGATGTGTTTGCTCACCAGAGAGACAGAAAGCGAGAAACTACCCCCAGGGGGTTAGCTACATCGCAGTCCCCTTTCCATCATACTCTTCTCAGGATTTTGGGCACACATGCACAGACAACCTGTGTGTCTCAAGCTGCTGGTTCTGGGACTCAGACCAGTCAGCCATGTAGGAGTCCAGCACCTTAGTCACTACACCACCTCCTATTAGCTAATATTTTATTTAAATGAAGGAACTTTGTGTTTTTATTGAGCAATAACTGTATTTCAGTAAATATAGTTGCACATGATCTTAATTCTTTTTTTCTTTAACTTTTCTTTTTTGCTATAGAAGCACATGTGGTCACCAGAGACAGACAAGGACAGAAATTGGAATTGGAATGGCCATGCCACAATCCCTTCTCTATTCTCCCAGGGATTTGGGGCACATATACACAAGAACCTGGTCTGATTTTAAGCTGCTGGGTTCAGGACTTGATCCTTATAATTAGTGATGTGAGATCAAGCTGCCTTAACCTCCATGCCACGTGCTGATCCATGTGTTTCCTTTTATTTTTAAGAGAGATTTTTGCTATAGGGTGTGTATACTCTCCAAAGAGACAGAAAGTGAGAAATCACCCCCTATGGGGGATGGCCACTCTGCAATCGCTTCTCCTCCATTCTCCTCAGGATTGTGGGCACACATGCACACGTGCCCAGAGTGAGTTTAAGTTGCTCGGCCTAGGACTCGAACCTCTGTCGACTAGGTGGGAGTCCAGCGATGTAACCATTATGCCATCTGCTGGTCCCATTACTCTTTTGTAATGACAAATTTTCATTTAGTATGTATGCTTCATTTAATTATGGTCTCTTGCCCCTTTTTTAATTAGATTTTCTACATACATTAAATTTAAACATTTTAGAAGCACTGAAGTATTACTAGAGATCATTGTGCTTTATGCATACTAACTTCATTAATACTTGGTAATAAGGTGTTATTTTACTGTGATGATTTAGAATTGTAGTTTTAGCTCCCATCTCTTTGTTTTTGACTTAAAATAATGCATTTCTCGTGTATTTGCATTTGGTCTACATGTGTCATAAAAGACAAAGGGACTTGCAAAGTTGTTTGTGTTAAGATTATATTAGCTCTTGGGGCCAGCAGGTGGCGAAATGGTTATGTTGCTGGACTCCCAGGTAGTTGACTAGACCTGGCGGTTTGAGTCCCAGACCTGGTGGCTCATGCCAGGTGCATGTACACCCAAAATCCAGAGACGAGGATGGAACAAAGGGGATTGTGGAGTGGTCATTCCACCTGAGGATGACTTTTCACTTTCTGTCTATTTGTGTCTTTGGCGAGCATAGGTGCCCTAGAGCAATGTCTCTCTCAAAAAAAAAAAAAAAAAAAAGATTGTATTACCATTTAATGAATAGAGAGAAGTATAGAACAATAGTTCTTCAAGTTCAAGTGAAAGTCCCAAGATTCTGTGGTGTGCTATTAATTTAGAAATTCTTATATTTAGATTTTTTAAATGAGTATACATTTTAGGTGAACAGAATAGATTACTTCTCTGGTTCATAAACGTGGTGTATGAAAATTAGTCCTTGGCACAACTGCATATATACATTCATTCAGTATTAGTTACTGTAAATAAGAAGTTTTGATAGAATATTTGACCCCAAAGTATGCGGTGTATAGTTTACTTTTCTTAGTTCAAACACCCTCTAACCCTGGTCCCAGGGATTTTTTTTTTTAAATCACAGGTTCTGAAAGAAACACTTTGGAAAACATGAAATGGTCCTAGGCTTTCCTGTGTTTGTTCAATTGTTAAGTTTGAGGAAGCTGTAGTTAGTAAATTGTGGTTGGCAGATGCTGTAAGCTGGTGACTCAGTCAGTTAAACTTCATGATGACTCAGCTGTGTAAAAGCCATGCAGATAAATAGCTTGCAAGAATAATTGCCTCCCAGACTTTTGAACTGCCATAAAAAGTTCAAAACTATTATTAAAGATATTACAAAGAATATTAATATGTGGCTTTAGAAGGAAATACATTTTCTTTCAAGTGGTTTTACAATTTCTTCATTGTTCTGGGTTTTAATTGGTAATTTTTGAGAGGAGAGAAACCTTATGCCCATGATATTTAGTAGATTGTAGTTAGAATGAAGTATTACAGTTTTAGATAAAGTTTACTTAAGCGAATATTTTTATGAAAGATTGTTTTTAGTTGGTGGGACCAGCAGTTGACATAATGGCTTTGTCACTGGAATCCCATGTAGTCGATTGTGGTGAGAGTCCTGGACCCGGTGGCTTAAATTCACACCGGGCGTGTGTGCCCAGGATCCCAAGAGGAGAAGGGAATGTGGCATGGCCATCCCCCCTGGGGGGTGATTTCTCACATTCTGTTTCTTTGTCTCTCTCTGTCTTTATGGCAAGCGCATGCGCCCTATATCAAAAATTTCTCCAAAAAAAAAAAAAAGATTGGTTTTAGTTGGGAAAAGAGCTGAGAAACTCTTGGTAGTAACTTTTTTTTTATTAATATAATAAAAATATGCTAGCTAATATAACCTTTAATTTTATTCTAGATATAGGGCTGGCCCTGTGGCTTAATGGTTAGGGGATCTAGAATCCCACATTGCTGACCGTGGTTCAAATCCAGACCTGGTGGCTTGAAAAACATGTTGATGTGTGCACATGCATGTCCAAAATCCAAAAAGGAGGGAGAAATGAAGGTTTTTGCTACTTGACCATTCCCCATGGTGGGTTTTCTCTGTGTCTCTGTCTCTCTCTTTCTTATTACTGCACATACCCTATAGCAATTTTTCAAAATTATATTTACATTGACACATATATTTCCTCTAAAACAGATCTTTTGAAAGATTATTTTCTTTTATTATGCCAAAGGGTGAATGTTCACTAGGGAGAGAAAGAGGGAAAGAGAACATCCTTCAGTGGGGCCTAGTTATTTCATAGTCCTTTCTCCTCCAGTTTTTCATTCTGCAAAGATTCTGGACACTTCAACCTTGTCATGTTTCTCAAACTGTTGAGGCAGGACTTTGGCCCTGATTGACCATATGGATTCAACTTATTGATGCACAGCATTTCACCACTGCATATGAGTGAGGCCAGTCCAGAAATTTTTAGAGTTTGGAAATGGATTTATCCTGCATACCTTAATTTAAGGTATATTTAAGCTATGTTGAAACCTAACAATTACTACTCATCAAGGATGATTGAAGAGTGGTAATGCCAGCAAATCTAGCATCTTTATCTCAAGTGCTACTGCAGGTTTGAAAACTATATAAAATGTGATTTATTTTTCACGTTGCTACCTAAAGGTCATTTATTTAAATGTGTGTTTCTTGTTAGTTTTCTTTCCTAGAAAGTTTATTATTAAATACTAAAGTTTCTTTCTACCATAATCTGTTAAGCAGTAAAGAAAGTGTATTTCTTCTAGCTCAGTTAAATTTAATGACTTAATGTTTATCAAAAGTGTATTACAGAATTTTTTAACTTTTTTGACCAGCAGAGTTTTTATATAAAGTTCATTTGAATAATAACTGGTGTATAATTAGTGATGTATTAATAAAATAACATTTTCTTACTCTTTTTAGAAGTCTTTATTTTTAGTATGTGTAAATTTTGCAGTGTTAAACATGTTACAAGATTGTTATTTTTAGTGATTTTTATAAAATTGAGTTCATATTATATTGATGGTGTTAAGGGAAAGCACAGTGTTTTCAAATGTGTTATGAACAAAATTTCTAAACTACATCAATTTTTTTTAAGTTTACTTATTTTTTTAAAAAAGAATTACTTCATTTAACTTTATTATTATTTTCCAGTTTGATCAGAGAGAGACAGAGATGGGGGGGGGGGGGTGAGAAAGCAAGCCGCCAGGTCTGGAACTTGAACTGTGGTCGGCCATGTGAAAGTCCAGCACCTTTAACCATTATGCCACCTGCTAACCCCTAAACTACAAAAATTTCTATAGAATATGATCTTAGTATTTAACTATCAGATTATATTTCATTTTTTATTAAACTAAGTTTCTTTAGATGAATTTTAATTTTCTAACAGGAAATTATTGTTAATAATCAGATTGTTTGCATCAGATTTGTATTTTAGAAAGAGTTTGATTTCTTTTTCTCATTGTAAATGCAGTGTATGAACTTTGCAGAATAAAAACTTTCAGAAAAACACATGAGTAGAGCAAAGCAAAAAATGGAATTTATTTCGCTAAAGAAACATGTATAGCCAAATATTTTTGGTATATATCTTACATATTTTGTAGTATTTATATAAAAATTGTAAGCTTGTATTAGGAATATAGCTATATGACTGGGAGTCTCCAAAAAGTTCATGGAAGATATTTATATACATTATTAAAAAATCCATGCTTGGGAATCAGAATTTTTGCAGAATAAACTTGTAATTTAATTTAAATTTTCCACAAACTTTTTGAAATACTCTCTTGTATCCATTAATAAGAAAGTCTTTACAGGCCCCAGTAGTTGGCGTGGTGGCTATGTCACTGGACTCCCATGTGGTCAACTACAGTTTGATTCCCGGACCTGGTGGCTTAAACTCAAGCTGGGCACATGTGCGTGCGTGCCCCAGATTCCGAAAGGAAAATGGAGGAGAAGGGATTGAGGCGTGGTCATCCCCCCTTGGGTGTGATTTTTCACTTTCTATCTCTTTCTGGGGAGCACACACGCCCTATAGCAAAAACCTCTCCAAAAAAAAAAAAGAAAGTCATTACAGACCAGACAGAGTAGGGATATACCAAAACAAGAAGATATTAAAAGAAATATAGATTGGGTATCCATTATCTGAAATACTTTGGACTGAACGGGGTTTTGTATTTTGGCTTGATTTTAATATCGGGTTGTGAGAGAAGTCATGATGCTTTTTTTTTTCCATAGAAAGATACGGCATGACTTTTCCGACAACCTAATATTTTGATACATTTTGTGAGGTATTTTGAGGTTGGGACCCAAATCTAAACACAAAATCTAATTATTTTTTTAAATATATATATACACACAGACCCTGAAGTTAAAAATACAAAAATTTTTTATTTCAGTGCTTTGGCTGCAAATCATCACAAGAGGTCATGTGTGGAATTTTACTTGTGTATTATTTTGGTGCTCAAAAAGTTTTGAATTCTGGGGGACCAGCAGTTAGTGGAATGGCTATGTCGCTGGACTCCCACGTAGTCGACCGAGATTCGAGTCCCGTACCCAGTGGCTTAAACTCAAGCCGGGCGCGTGTGTGTGCGCGTGTCCAAGATCCCGGGAGGAGAATGGAGGAGAAGGGATTGCGGCGTGACCATCCCCCCGGGGGGTGATTTCTCGCTTTCTGTCTCTCTATCTCTCTCTGTCTGTCTGGCGAGCACACGCGCCCTATAGCAAAAAGCTCTCCAAAAAAAAAAAGTTTTGAATTCTGAAATAATTTAGAATTTCATTTTTCAGATTGAGATGTGCAATCTATATTATATTGTTGCAACTAAAAGTTTGAAATTTAGTTCTGACTGTTTTTGTTAAGTCTCTATACCACTATTTAAAATCTGTGTAACTGGACAAATCTATATCCGCCTGTGTTTAAATTTTCTCATCTGTAAAACAGGAATTCTTATATCTGTGTCGTAAATTTATTTTGATAATTAACTGCTGTAGTGAGTATAAATTTATTAGTACAGTGTCCTATAGCTAAATAGTAATGAAAAAACTCCAAAAAATGAGTATAATAGAGTAAATTAGTTCCTTTTGAGGGGGCAGAGCAGAACTTGGGCTCTCTGGAGACAGAAGGCAAGAAAGCTTCTCTACCAGTGGAGATGCCTTCGCTTCAGTCCTTTTCCTCCATTCTCTTTTCAGCATTTTGGGCACACACACACACACACACACACACACACACACACACACGTGAGCTGTGGGACATGAGGTCCAGGCCTCAAACTGTGTGGGATTTCTTCGGCCTTAACCTCCACGCCATCTGCTAGATGAGAATAGTCTTTATTTATTTATTTATTTGGCAGGGGAGAGGTTTTTGCCATAGAGCACCTGCACTCACCCGGAAGACAGAGATAGAAAGCAAGAAATCAGCCCCCAGGGGGGATGACCACACCACAGTCCCTTCTCCTCCATTCTCCTCTTGGGATCTTGGGCACGCACGCACACACGTCTATTGTGAGTTTAAGCTACCAGGTGCGGGACTCAAACCATGGTCAACTACATGGGAGTCTAGCAACATAGTCATTATGCTATCTGCTGTTCTGAGAGTAGTAATTTTTTAAAATGTTTATTTTGGGGCCAACTAGTGGCTTGGTGAGTAAGGTGGGAAGGCTAGCTCCCAAATGACCAACTGTGTGGTTCAATCCTTAGACCCAGTGGTGTGAAAATTACATCAGGCACATGAGTGCATGTGCCCAAAATCTCAAAAGGAGGGAGAAACCGAGGATAAAGTTTTGTGGCATGATCATCCCCTGGGAGGTTGTTTCGCACTTCACTCTTCAGCAAGCTCATATAACCTCTAGCAAATTTATTATTATCAATTTAAATTTTTAAAAAATTTATTCATTTATTATTTTTCTTCAATTTGACCAGAGAAAGAAAGAGAGGGAGAATGAGAAAGCAAGTCACCAGATCTGAGACTTGAACTATAGTCAACCATGTGGGAGAGTCTGGTGACAACCACTGTGCCACTTGCTGGTCCTTGATTTTTTAATTTTTTTAAAAACCTGCACAGCAGAAAGAAAGGAGGCCACCATATTCTGGACTGGAACCACGCATGGTTGGCATGCAGGAGTCCATTGCCTTTAACCAAGAGGCCATCTGCTGCCCCCTCCAGCAAATTTTTAAAAATAAATCACTTGGGAACAGTTGGTAGTCTAGTGGCAAGACTCTGGACTCTCACATGGCCAGTATAGTTCCAGTCCTGAATCTGGCAGCTTCAAATTCACACCAGTTGCATGTATATGAGTGCCCAAAATCTGAAGAGGAGAATGGAAGAGAAGGGCTTGTGGTGTGGCCATCACTTTCCCTCTCTCTTTCTCTCTCTCTCTTACCTCTCTCCAGTGAGCACACATGCCCTATGGCAAAAGCCAGTAAATAAATTAAGTAAGTTGAAATTTTCATAGAAAAATGATGAAAAAAAGTGATGTTTCTGTGATTGTATTTGTGATCTTTTGAGCCAAAACAGTGGTTATGTATTTGGTGTTCTCAATAGATTTTCTGGGACCAGCAGATGGTATAATGGGTACATCGCTGGACTCCCATCTGTTTTATGGTGGTTCGAGTCCCAGACCTGGTGACCTAAAACTGTTACTGAGTGCGGGTATACACATGCTTAAAACTCAAGAAGAGATTGGAGGAGAAGGGATTGGGGCCATCTCCGTGGGGGGGGGGGGGGGGGGGAAGGGGGGATGATTTCTTGCTTTCTGTCCATCTCTCCCCCCAACCCCACACCACCCCTGTCCCCAGTGAACATCTGTACTCTATAGTAAAAATCTCTCTTTAAAAAAAAATGCCTTTGGGGAAATATTTTAATTTCAGGATATACATTTTTACCAGTAATGTTATAAAAGATTCACTAAAATACACTTATTTTTATCATTATTTTTATTTAATTTTCCTGGTAAATTTTAATTTTATTGTGGTTTGAGATTTTTTCCTTTTGTCACACATAAAGTATTTAACATTTGGTTCTATTTAGTCAAATTTTAACAATATTAGAGACAGCAAAGCAGTCTTGTGGAAGTGAAAATGACTATACTCTCTTTTCCTGGGAGAATATATCTAATAAGTTATACAAGTTACTAATACTCTGTAAAGAGTTTAAAGACAGTGGCGCTCATTGAAACATATTTAGGCTTTACTGATTAATGGACACTTTTATTTCTTTAATAGAGATTTTTGCCTTAGGACATGTACTCTCCCTGGAGATAAAGAAATGGAGACTGAGAGGGAAGGTGAGAAATCACCCCCCAGGGAGGATGGTAACTCTGCAATCCCTTCTCTATTTTCCTCCCAGGATCTTGGGCCTTCATGCACGCACACACACCTGGCATAATTTTCTTTTTCTTTCTTTCTTTTTTTGGAGAGTTGTTTTTTGTTTCGTTTTTTTGTTTTTGTTTTTGTTTTTGTTTTTTGTTTTTGTTTTTGCTATAGGGCACATGCGCTCGCCAGAGAGACAGGAAGCAAGAAATCACACCCCAGGGGGAATGGCCATGCCACAATCCCTTCTCCATTCTCCTTTCTGGATCTTGGGAACGTATGCACACGTGCCTGGCATGAATTTAAGCCACCGGGTCCATGACTCAAACCACTGTCGACTACATGGGAGTCCAGGGACATAGCCATTATGCCAACTGATGGTCCCACCTGGCATGATTTTCAAGCCACCAATTCTGGGACTGGAACCACACAGGACTACAACAATGTAACTGCTATACCACCTGCTGGCCCTGAACACATTATAACTGTAACGGATTGACTAAAATTGTAGCAAATTTTTCTCACATGGGAGTCTGTTAACTGTATAGTGTGTTTGTTTACTTTTTGTTTTCATAGAAGCTTTCAGCTCAGAGTCACTTTTTCAAATTAGAATATCAAAATTAACTAATAGAGTAACTTGAAATATTCAGTAGAAGGAGAAAGCAGTGGGCCTGCTGTTGGCATTAGTAGTTAAGGCAGCTGGACGCAACATGTTCAATCCAGTGCTTTGAGTCCTGGACCCAGTGACTTGAAAATTATACCAGGCATGTGTACATGTATGCCCAAAAATCCCTGAAAGGGAGAAGAGATCTAGAAGAAAGGATTATGGTGTGACCATTCTCCATTAGGTGTGATTTCTCTCCCTCCCCCTTTCCCTCTCTCTGCCTCTTTCTCTCTCTCTATGGTGAATACACATGCCTTCTGGCAAAATTAAAAACAAAATGGTTTAAATTTTAATAAAGTTTATAGTAATGTTTAAAACTCAAGAATTGTGGTTTTTAACTGTCTTAACAGAGTGGAAAATTCAAAATGAACAAAAAATGATCATCTTGAGACATTTTTAATTTCTAGAGAGCACATGTGCTCACCAGAGGAAGAGAGAAATGGAGAAAGCTCTGCTCATGGGGTGTGGTCATACCACAGTCTTCTCCATTTCTCCATTCTGTTGAGATTTTGAGCGTATGCGCGCACACACCTCTAGTGTGATTTTCAAGCTGCCAGGCCTGGGGATTTGAGCTGCAGTCAGTCATGTCGGATCTGACTCCTTTAGCCGCTAGGCTTTGGGGCCAGTGTAAAACTTTCAGATTTAGACTCATTCAATGTTTTCATAATTTTCGTATATGTACTTTTTTTTTAAAATTTTATTTATTCAATCATTTATTTTTTAATTTGACCAGAAAAAGAGGGAGGGAGGGAGGGAGAGAGGGAGAGGGAGAGGGAGAGGGAGAGGGAGAGGGAGAGAGAGAGAGAGAGAGAGAGAGAGAGAAAGTAAGTTAGAAAGCAAGCCATCAGGTCCGGGACTTACACCGTGGTTGACCATGTAGGAGTGTCCAGCGCCTTAACCACCATGCCACCTGCCAGTCCCCGGTGATTCATACTTCTCTTAAACATAACATTGTTTCCTTCGTAATTAATGATGTGGAAATGGCAAGTTATAAAATCAAAGTTCTAAACCAGGATTCCTGAAATACGTAATGGCCATTTGCTTACAGTTGTGGTTAATATTCTGGTATTAAGCTTCAGGTTTTAGATGTGCGAATTCTCTGAAATGAAATATTAGCCAATATTTTTTTTCATATTTCTTTTTATAAAGTTAAATTACGTTACCATTAAGGGCCAAATACAATTTTTAATTAATTTTTTTTTTTTTGAGAGGTTTTTCGCTATAGGGCGCGTGCGCTCGCCAGACAGACAGAAAGAGACATAGAGACAGAAAGCGAGAAATCACCCCCCAGGGGGGATGGTCACGCCGCAATCCCTTCTCCTCCATTCTCCTCTCGGGATCTTGGGCACGCACGCACACGCACCCGGCGTGAGTTGTAAGCCACCGGGTCCGAGACGCGAACCGCAGTCAACTACGTGGGAGTCCAGCGACATAGCCATTACGCTAACTGCTGTTTCCCAATTTTTAATTAATTTTTAATCATGGGGGAGAGCCATATGGCTTAGTGGTTAAGGCTTACTGGACCCCACATGGCCAACTGCATTGTTCAGTTCCTAAACCCAGCAGGTGTGAAAAACACACTGGGCACATGTGGGCCTGCCCTGTTGACTACTGGTTAGGGGAGCCAGATGCCCCATAGCCAACAGTGCAGTTTAAATCCTAGACCCAGCAGGCTTTCACCATTGCCCAGCATGTGCATATGGGTGCCGAAAATCCTGACACAATGGAGAAATGAAGAGGCAATTCTGGTGTAACCTCATTTTCTCTCTGTGTGTTTTTTCTCTGTGTATGTCTTTGGTGAGCACATGTGCCCTCTGGCACATTTTTTTTTTTTTAGTGTAATATTCACATTTTTATTAGTAACATACCTTTTTGAAAAATAAAACAGAAAAATGAAATACACAGCAAATAAGACAGAAAAATCAGTGTTTATTCATTACGACTCCTCCAGAAAGGAGATGAGCATGGTATAATAAAGGGGATGCCTTCCTTTTATAGTAATTGACAATATGATTATGACACTGATAGAACTTTAGAGGAGTCATAAAAGAATTAAGTCCTTAAGATTAGTTAAAGAAAAATAGCCTTATTTTTTTGTTTTATATGTTTACAATCCATAGCATGGGTCCCTTCACCTAGATTCTCTGCTGACCACTGGCTTATTCATTGACTCTTCTACAAGTAGTCAGTGCCTTTTATATTGTTTGGCAAGAACTTCATAAGGCTACCCAGGCTTATTTACAATGGGTTGTTGCTTTCTTTGTAGCAGGTGAGACTTAATTACCATTGAAATCAGTTTTGTTCTTTGATCTGGCTGTTTTCCTATCTTAGATAATGAAAGTAATTACAGAATTTAAGGATTAGGTTAAAGTGAATTTTATACTACTTGCTTAATTCTGATTTGGGCATTAAGTAAGGTGTTATATAGGAAATACTAGGCCAGGCCTCTAGATTACAAACGTATCCATGTTTCCATTATATTCAGGTATTCAAGTAAAGTCTTTATTTTTTTAATAATAATTTATTTAATTTTATTCATTCATTCATTTATTTTAATTTGACCAGAGAGAGAGAGAGAAAGTGAGAAAGCAAGCCACAAGGTCCAGGACTCGAACGAGTGTCGACTATGTGGAAGTATCCAGCACCTTAACCACCACACCACCTGCTGTCCCCTCAAGTAGTCCTTAAAAAATGTAATAATTTAAAGTTTCCTATTTCAGCAAATCCTTTTTAGCAAAGTGGATTGTTTTATGTTACACAATATTTGGTATGATAGTAATTGATGTCACTGAACTTGATGTATATGTATTTTATGTTTATGGTTGTAACTGTTAGACAACAGCCTTAGGTATCTAAGAATGATAATCTTTTGTAGTTTTGCTAACATATAAATTTAAATTATGAATTTAAAAACTTGTGAAATCACCTAACCTGACATTCAAGATAGAAATACTTGCATTTTATAGTAACTTTTATAAAATACAACCTAAGATGATGATTATTGGGGAATTTATGTAATATAATGAGATTTAGCTAACTCATCAAAAAGGCAAAGATTTTAATGCCAAAAAGAATAATTTTATTACTAAGCCACACCTAAGTAGCAATTGAAAGGGGGCATTAAGTTAATCCTCTAATAAAATTATTCAAAGAGAAATTAATTGCTTCAGTTTTGTGCTACTTCTTTTATCTTAAAGTCAAAGTTTTATTCTAGAAAACAATCTGGACTTTAGACAACCTCTCTTTATCTTAGTCTCTTGTGTTTTTGTTGTTGTTGTTGTTGTTGTTTTAATTTGCCAGAGGGTGCATGTGCTCACCAGAGTGTGTGTGGGGAGTGCTTTCCAACGGGGCCTGGTTACACTGCAATCCTTTCTCTATTCATCTTAAAGGAATTTTTGACACACACAGGTGTCTGGTGTGTTTCTCAAGTAGCAGTGGCTGAGATTCAAACCATATAGTAAACCATGAGAGATCTTGCTCCCTTAACCACCAGGCCATGAGGCTCAGCTCTTTCATATTTTCTATGTAAGTTTCTAGTATACCAGATCTTTCTGCGGCAATTTTTCTTCCCTTTGTCATTTCAAAGATTATTACAAGCAGTTCAAATAGGATACAGCTTATGGAAGAGATGAGGTTCAGTGAGGGTGCTGTTTCTTCACTACTTGCTCTTTGTAGGAAATTAAAAAATATGTATTAGTTATTCATCATAAAAACTGTAGGTAAGTACTATGCATTAAAATGTTTCTTAATTTTTCATAAACTCAAGGCACAACTGTTCATTTTAAAGAAAGTCAATATTCATAGCTTGTTGTTGTTCTTTAGTTTTATATTTTAAATACAAGGTCCCTGTGAGGCAGTTCTTTAGCCTCAGCCTCTCCCATGTTGTATTATGGCACCTACCTGGTTCTTTCAGACAGTCTTACCTGTGTTTACCAATTCAGCTTCAAGCTGGTTTAACAGGCACCTGCCATTGCACCCAGCTTTTAGGTTGAATTGGAAATGGAACCTAGGCCTGCCCTATGGTTCTACCCTGTAGGGCACAGCTTTTTAGCAGCATGTGCCATGTGCCACTGCAGCCGGACCTTTTTTTTTTTTTTTTTTTTTTTTTTTTAGAGAGAGAGTCTTTTTGGTATAGCTAATGAACATGTGCACTTGCTGGATAGACAGAGAAAGAAAGCGAGAAGTCACCCCCCCCCCCCCCAGAGGGGATGGCCATGCTGCAGTCCCTTCTCAATTCTCCTGTTGGGATTTTGGGCTGGCACGTATGCACTTGTGTGTGGCGTGAGTTTTAGGCTGCCGGTTCTGGGACTCAAGGAGTCCAGCGACATAACTATTATATCATCTGCTGGTTCTCCATAGCCATTTTTTAATTATAGAGTCTTAATTTCTATATGTCATTCTTACAGCTTTGTATTTGACTTAAACACCTTCACAAAATTGTTCAGGTCAATAAATAGAATAAAAATCTTCATTTGGGTATGTTAGAAGATTTGCTTATTTAACTTTTTTTTTTCTCTCTCTCTTTTGGGAGAGAGATTTTTGCTGTAGGGCATGTGCACTTCACCAGAGAGACAGAAAGTGAGAAGTTACCCCTGGGGGGGATGGCCTTGCCACTGTCCCTTCTCCTCCATTATCTTCTTGGAATTTCAGGCATGCACGCCCATGTCCCCAGAGTGAGTTTTAAGCCACCAGGTCTGGGACTGAACTGAGGTTAAGTACTTAAGCAAGGCTTAGACAGAGAGTCAGAAAGGGAGAAATCACCCCCCAGGTGGGATGGCCCCGCCCCGCCCCTTCTCCTCCATTCTGCTCTCTGGCTCTTGGGCACGCAGGCACATACACCTGGCGTGAGTTTAATAAGCCACCAGGTCCAGGACTCAAACTACAGTCAACTACATGGGAATCCAGCGACATAGCCATTTCGCCAACTGCTGGTCCCTACCTTTTTTTTTTTTTTTTTTTTTTTTAAGATTTTTTTTTGCCATCAAGGAGTTGTGCTCACTAGAGAGAGAGGGCAAATGAGAAATCACACACACACATACACACACACACACACACACACACAAAGATGGCCACTCCATAATCCTTCCTCTTATGATTTTGGGCATTCATGAATACATACTTGGTATATTTTTCAAGCTGCTGGGCCCAAGACTCTAGCCACAGAGTCAGCTGTGTGGGATCTAGCACCTTAACCACCACACTACTTGCCAACCCTAGATTTGCCCACTATTTTTTTGAGAGAGATTCTTTCTATAGGGCTTATATACTCACCGGAGGGGTATGACTACACCAGAATCCATTGTTCTCTTGGGATTTGGGGTATGCATGCACATTCGCTGGCATGAGTTTTAAGCTGCCAGGTCCAGAATTCAAAACCACAGTTGACTGCATGGGAGTCCAGTGACGTAACCATTACGCCATCTGCTGGTCCTAATTTACTTAGTTTTTTAATGACACTTTTCAATGCCATTATTTCCTTCTGCTCTAAAAATAGCATTTCCATGGTTTTCCGAGGAACATAGTTAATGACATTAAAAGCCCTTCTACTATGGACCAGCAGGTTGCTGCATGGTGGTTAAGGCACTGGATTCCCACATGGCTAACTGCGGTTTGATTCCCAAACCCTATGGCTTGAGCATAATGACATACATGTGTCTGTGTGCCAAAAATCCTGAGGGGAAAATGGACAAGAAAGGATTGCAGCATGGCCAGCCCTCTTGGGTGGGGGGGAATGATTTCTCACTTTTCCTTTTTCTGTTTGGTGAGTGTGCCTACCCAATGGCAAAAACAAAGAAGTTTTTCTGCCTGTTGGCCTTTACTAAGTTAAGAGACATAGATAGAATATTTACCCTGATATTATTCCAGATATGGAATAGTGTCTTAAGACAATGAGAAGGAAGAGGTTTACTAGGATAAACTTAAGAGCACTAGAGTACAGTATGGTTTGTTTAATTGGGGGTTTATGGTTGCTCTCTTCACCTTTTGGCTTTCCTAAGTAGCTATATTGTTTTTATTAACGAGTTATAATCACTTTCATTTAGCTCCTTTTTATTCACTAGTTTCCATGATTTGCCGTTCCACTCTTAAAACAGGTGCCACTAGGGTCAGCAGGTGATGTGGTAGTTGAGGGACTGGGTTCCCACATGGCTAACTGTGGTTCGAGTCCCAGACCTGGCAGCTTGAGGGATTTTCCGGGTTTGTGGCATGGCTGTTTCTCTGTCTTTCACCAGTGAGTGCACACACCTTATGGCAAAAACCTTTTTAATAATTTTTAAAAGAGAGAGAACAGAATGTCAAAGAGTGTAGTGGGAAACCAGCAGATTGTGGGAAGCCATGTAAACTGGTTAATTCACATTTCCAAGGAGAGAAAGCCATTTATTTTTGTGTCTAGATAACACGCTATTCTGAAAATAATAATTTTTTTTGGGGGGGGGAGAGGTTTTTTGCTCTAGGGCGCGTGCGCTCACCAGACAGAGAGAGACATAGAGACAGAAAGCGAGAAATCACCCCCCAGGAGGGATGGTCACGCCGCAATCCCTTCTCCTCCATTCTCCTGTCGGGATCTTGGGCACGCACGCTCATGCGCCCGGCATGAGTTTTTAAGCCACCGGGTCCGGGACGCGAACCGCGGTTGACTACATGGGAGTCCAGCGACATAGCCATTACGCTAACTGCTGGTTCCCCTGAAAATAATAATTCTATATTGCCTGGATTCTTTGAATGCAAGCTTGAAAAAATAAGCTTTAACAGTAAAGTTACTAGCCTGATTAGTTTAAGTAGAACCGAGTTGGGGGACCAGCAGTTATCGTAATGGCTATGTCGCTGGACCCCCACGTAGTCGACCGGGATTCGAGTCCTGGACCCAGTGGCTTAAACTCAAGCCAGGCGCGTGTGTGCGCGCGCGCGCGCGTCCAAGATCCCGAGAGGAGAATGGAGGAGAAGGGATTGCGGCGTGGCCATCCCCCCGGGGGGGGGGGTGGGGCTGGGGGGGTGGTGGTGGGTGATTTCTCGCTTTCTATCTCTGTCTGTCTGGCGAGCGCACGCACCTTACAGCAAAAACCTCTCCAAACAAAAAGTAGAACCGAGTTGGATATGAAAATCAAGACAGTGTATAGAAACTGGTCGTTTCAGTGTCTACTGTTTTAAACATGGGTGGGCAGATAACTTATATGTATATATCTATGGTCACTAGAATACTAAACTTGATCTTTTCCCACCAACCTTTACAAGACCTGATGTTGTTTTGTTTATATTATTGATTCTCTTAGTGAAATCCTTTAAAAACTGACTTAAGACCATACTTAAAACATTAAGAAACATATTAGTAAATATTTCAAATTTTCACTTTAGGACATTGTTAGTATGGATCAGTTTCTTATGGTTTATCTTTACATAATGCTAATGAGCAGTAACTCCTGAATTTGTGTTTTTGAATACATTAGGTAAAGGAATTTTTTTCAGTCCTTATATATAGGAGGGAAAGTCAATGTTATTGTTAGGAGAGCATAACATGGACCTTTTTTTTAATCTATAATTCTAGGACGACATAGACAGCCTAAACCCAGTTCTCAGGGACAACCCGCAACTACATGAGGAAGTGAAAGTCTGGGTAAAGGAACAAAAGGTTCAGGAGATTTTTATGCAAGGTAACTATTTCAAAGTTATGCATTAATTTTTTTTTTTTTTTAACTAGGCACCTTACCTTTGTCTTTGGTTGTTCAACTATTTGCAATATAAATAGAAGGCTCAGTGTAATGTTTTGAATTACATACAATCCAGAGATAACAAGCCTTCCAAGTAGAAAGGATAATAGTAGGATCATAATAGTTTCAATAGAAAGTTGATCATTTTGCTAGCTTACTAATTAGAGTTAGATGCCTGGCATGAAATGATATCCACACAGGTGTTTGTAAATAGGAAAATTTCTATATTATGGAGTACTTTAAGCATATCCTTCCTGGAAAAGAAAGCATTGTTGCAGTGAAGGGTTGCCTGAAGCCACAGTTGATTTCCTCTGAAGAATGCTTCTGGTATCTGATAAAGTGGCCTATTTCAGTGTACCTTCTTCAGAAATACTAGGATTAGTTTTGTGTTTGTTTAGTAAGTTACAGATTTGTCTACAAGGCTACCTCCAAACCAGTGAAGTTTATAATTTTAGTGATTCTTTCTTGTAGTCAGTAAAATTCTACACTGTAAATACAGTTTTTCACGAACTTGAACTAAATTGAATCAGTATGGCATGAACTGTTACGCTGATTTTTTCAAGAATGCTACCTGTTTTTAACTTCCCATATTTATATCAATCCTCAATTCTTATGCCACTAAGGTATCAAAAGAGATAAGTTCAAAATTAAGGCTGATTTAAAACTCATCATATCTGGAATTATTTCAGAAATATGTTTTATATTATTTAGGGGGGAAAATGAAATCTTATTCTTCCATAGTTAGAAAAGACTGGCATTTGTATAATTAAAACTAGTATTTATCTACCCACTACTTAGATTATGCCTAGTCAACATCTTTATTTTTCTCTAGAAAAATATGTTTCATTTACAAGTCATATAGAATACTTTCTATAGATATATTAGTTCCTTTATATATCTACAGGTTGACAATGGCTTAGTTTTTTTTAACTGACAAATATTAAGCCATTAATTGGTATTTGAATTTATTATAACTATAGAAGAAAGAATGTTAGTCTAGGAGTCAGAAATAAAAATTTGTTCCCAACTTTTGACTTAAAAATTTTTACTCTTTCTTAATTTGCCAGAGGGTTCATGTGCCCACCAGAGAGACATTCTGGGGGGAAGTGAGATGAACCAACGGGGTATGGTCCCATATCCTGCCAGCCCTTCTCCACTTCTCACTCCTTTTAAGATTTCGGGCACAAATGTAGATGAGCTTGGCATGTTTCTCAAACTGCTGGGTCTGGGACTCAAACTGTGTATTTGGCCATGTGGGATCCAGCAACATTAACCACCAGGCCTTAGGCTGGCCTCCTATCTTGGTCTTTATATATGGGATAAGAGTACCTAAGAGTTTAAGAGGATCAAAAAAAATATTTAAAACATTTCTATAAATTGCTAGTATGTAATACTGTTCTTCAAGTGTCAACAGTTTTTACTCTTTCCAGTTCCTGTTAAACTTTTAAGTATTCCTTATTATTTTATTTAATGCTGGAGAATTGAGGAAATTTTCATTTCAGTAGTTTTTCCATGGAGTGGTTTTTGTTTTAATATGCTTCTGAATGGACACAGATACACAGTCATGCGGCGCATTACAACATTTTAGTTGATGATGGACCATGTATATGACCGTGATTTATAGGATTATAAGAGGCTGTACCACATAGCCTATGTGCGTAGTAGGCTAGACCCTCTAAGTTTGTTTGAGTTAGTTCTGTGGTCTCAAAAAGACAAAATCATCTACTAACACATTTCTTCTTCTTTTTTTTTTTTTTTTTGGAGAGGTTTTCGCTATAGGGCGCGTGTGCTCGCCAGACAGACAGAGAGAGACATAGAGACAGAAAGTGAGAAATCACCCCCCAAGGAGGATGGTCACGCCGCAATCCCTTCTCCATTCTCCTCTGGGGATCTTGGGCACACACGCATAGGCGCCCGGCGTGAGTTTTAAGCCACCGGGTCCGGGACATGAACCGCGGTCAACTACGTGGGAGTCCGGCGACACAGCCATTACGCTAACTGCTGGTTCTCGACACATTTCTCAGAATATATACCTGTCATTAACTAACTCATGACCATATATCTTAAATATTAATCTTTCCTTACTTTTTAAAGGATATCTGTATGTGGGTAGATTAAAAAGTGAATTTAACCCAAAAATATACCATATATTTTTTTAAATTTCTTGTTGGCATTTATATTAATTCACTTAGCAATCTCTTCATCTTTTAAGGCTTTTAGCTCTTTTTCCTGGCTGTCACAGGAATCAAAATTTATACTTAAGTTTTTGGCAATTTTGAGACTCAGACACCAAATTCTGAGTTACCTTTCTATTTCAGACATGTAGTCACCTACCCTAGCCTTGTTCAGTATCTTACATTCTAGTCCTCTATAACTTTATATTTTATATTGTCCTCTTATTGTGATCACAGAATCATTCTTACTGACTTAATGTCAGGAAGTATGTGTTTCTAGTAAAGTTTATGCATTAAAAATTTCAGAGTAATCTGTTCTAAAAGATATTCACTGTGTCTTCTAAAACACTTTTGTAGAAAATGGTATTCAAGCAATTACTCATGTGTCACATAGCTCCTGTTTGTCTAAAAAGTTGTAGTTTTTAAATGAAAATGTTTAAGATACCCTATTTTTTATGGTTTTTTAAAGGTCCTTATTCCTTAAATGGATACAGAGTGAGAGTGTATAGACAAGACTCTGCCACCCAGTGGTTTACTGGCATAATTACTCATCATGATCTCTTCACCCGCACCATGATCGTTATGAATGATCAGGTAAATAGTTCAACTAGTATTTTGGGAAAGATATTTTTGCAATTGAGATAGTCAAATATCAATAATAAATATTTAGCACTTTATTTTCTAGTTTTTAGTCATATGATCTTAGTAAGTTTAAAAATATCTGTTACATAGAGTTCACTTCAGGTCACAGGTGATAGTGATACCAGATACACTTAGACACTTATAGAAACAACCCCTCAAACAAACTTTGCCATAGGGCACATGCGCTTGCAAGAGAGACAAAGGGAAAGTGAGAAATCACCTTCCTCCCCAAGGTGTAAGGGGGATGACCTTGGTGCAGTCCCTTCTCTTCCATGCTCTTCTTTTGGTCTCTCTCTCTCTCTCTCTCTCTCTCTTGGTCTCTCTCTCTCTCTCTCTCTCACACACACACACACACACACACATGCCTGTTGTGATTTTCAAGCCTCCAGGTCAGCACTTGAACCATGCTCAGCCATGTGGGACCCTGTGCCTTAACCATCACGCCACCTACTGGCCCCTGGAACAAATTTTTAATTAATTAGTTTTATTTTATATCCCTCATTTAGCTAAAATTTTCTTTCTTAAAGTCTCAGTTTTTCTTTTTCCAAAGTAATAAAAATGTTTCCCAAATGGTTCCTTCTCTCTGATGAATACTTTAGCACTCGCTATTCTTTTTACGTCAAATTTAGTAATTGGTATACTCACTTAGTTTTATGGGAAGTGTTATAGAAGTAAGTTTCCTGTAGAGTTTTATTCATACAACAGTCTGAACATCTTGAGCTTTCTAATCTTTTTGGATGGGTTGAGGTAGAGGGTTTTCACCTTTTTAAAATTATTATTATTATTTTAATTTGCTATAGGGCAGAGAAAGACAGAGAGAGGGAAATTGAGATATCTCCCCCCAGGCAGTGTGTCCTCGCTATAGTACCTTCTCTTGGGATTTTGGGTATATGCACACACATACCTGGATATATTCTTCAAGCCACTGAGTTCAGGACCCGATCCATGCAGTCTGCATCGTGAGATCCAGTTGCATTCACTACCACGCCATCAGGTGGCCCAGGAGTGTTCACTTTTAAAGCTCATTGTTTACATAGGAAAAAACAGATAATTTATATTTTTATTTTTAAATAATTATTTTATTTATTTATTTATTTTTTGCATGAGTTTTGCCAGAGAAAGACAAAGGGAGGGAGGGAAAGCTGCCATGGTCCACCATGTGGGAATTCCAGTGCCTTAGCCACTGTGCCACCTGCTGGCCCCAGTTTATACTTTTTCTAATAAGGAATTGTTGTTGTTGTTGTTGTTTAACTATTTATTTATTTTAATTTAGTCAGAGAGTGGCAGTGAGAGAGGGAAACTGAGAAAGCAAACTACCCGTTCTGGGACTTGAACTGCAGTGGGCCATGTGAGAGTCCAGTGCCCCTAACCACCACTCCACCACTGACCCCTGATAATTTATACTTTTCATACTTGAGTAGATTGTAGATGGTATTTGATAGAGCACTTTTATAAACAAAATATTCAAGTTAAAATTTTAGCCAAAATGCTAAATATAGTTTAATTGCATTTTTTTTCCTGAAAGGGTAACAGTCTTTCACATATCAATGAAGTACAAAATTGCCTTGAATTTATTTCTACTTTTTTTATTTCTACATAATTTTATCTTTTTTTCTTTCCTAAACTTTACCTCTAAGTTTTACACTTGCATTTTGGCCTGTTTTAAAAATATATTTTATAACATGGTGTATATACTTTTAAGAGGTAGTATTATTGCCTGTACTTTTTTTTTTTTTTTTTTTTTTTGAGAGGTTTTTTCTATAGGGAATGTGCACTCGCGAGAAAGACAGGGACAGAGAGAAAGAAAGCACCGCCCGGGGAGGGGGGGGGGGAGGATGGCCACGCCGCAATCCCTTCTCCTCCGTTCTCCTCTTGGGATCTTAGGCACACACACCCGACATGAGTTTAAGTCACCGGCTTCAGGACTCAAACCACAGTCGGCTACATGGGAGTCCAGCGACATAGCCATTACGCTAAATGCTGGTCCCCTACTCTTGACTATTTCACAAAATTTTGCTATAGGGAATGTGCCAGGAACATGAAAATAACCCCCTTAGTGCTGGTGTGGGGGCTCATACTGCAATCCCTTCTCACAGAGTTTTAGTCACACAGATGCTCTTGTTGTATTTTTTAAGACACTAGGTCTGTACCAGTCAGTCAGCTATGCGGGAACCATCCACACCACCACCGGCTAGCCTTTGACTATTATTATATGCACAAAAATGATACATACATAATATAGAATATGTTATATATTATTTATATACATATAATATATATATGTACAGGTTTTTTATTTTTAAAGACTTTTGCCATAGGGTGCATGCATTCACCAGAGGGAGGGAAAATGAGAAATCACCCCTTGGGGAGATGGCCACTCCACAGTCCCTTCTCCTTCATTTTCCTCTCGAGATATTTTGGGCACTCATGTGTGATTTTTGGCCCCTGGGTCTGAGACTCAAAACATGGAGTTGGCCATGTGAGATCCAGCATCTTAACCACCACACCACCTGGTGGCCTCAGCCGTTGATTAATTCTTAACTCAATTTTTGGTGAGTTTCAGAAGGTTAAAAAGTAATTTCACCTTTAATGATTAAAATTGATTATTGTAAGTCTTGACAGAATCTTAAAGAAATTAAGGATCCCAAACTGATTTCTAAACATTTCTAGCAAGTAAAGACATTGTACCAAATATCCTATTGTTTAGTTCATTTGATTTAATTTTTATTTTTGTTTTGTGTTATGGATTAGGTACTAGAACCACAGAATGTCGATCCTTCTATGGTTCAAATGACCTTTCTAGATGATGTTGTTCACTCTTTGTTAAAAGGTGAAAATATTGGCATTACATCACGACGAAGGTCTCGTGCTAATCAAAATATCAACACTGTTCACGTATGTATGTTATAAGTGAAGGATTTTTGTAAAAAATATTCACTTTGGCTTTTTAGAATCCAATACTAAGTGGCCATTCTTTACTGGTTATTTTTAGGGTCATTATACACGTGCCCAAGCTAATAGTCCCAGACCAGCAATGAACTCCCAAGCTGCTGTACCAAAACAAAATACACACCAGCAACAGCAACAAAGAAATATTCGTCCAAATAAGAGGAAGGGCTCAGACAGCAGTATACCAGATGAAGAGAAGATGAAGGAGGAAAAATATGATTATATGTCACGAGGAGGTAGGAACCACTTTTTTTTTTTAAGGGAATGGGAACAAAAATACATTTAAAATATGCTTATTTAGTGTTGATTACAAAACATAAGACTGTTTTTAATCTTACAGAAAATCCTAAAGGTAAAAACAAACACTTCATGAATAAAAGAAGGAAACCTGAGGAGGACGAAAAGAAACTAAATTTGAAAAGACTGCGAACTGACAATGTTTCAGACTTTTCTGAGAGCAGTGACTCAGAAAATTCAAATAAGAGAATCAGAGAGAATTCCTCAGAGCAGAAGCCAGAAAATGACTCAAAAAGTAAAAACACTTCAAAGATCAATGGAGAAGAAGGAAAATCCCAGAGTAATGCGAAGGCAGGAGAAGACACACTAATAGATAGCCATCCTCCCTGGGATCAAATACAGGAAGATAAAAAACATGAAGAAGCAGAGAAGCTGAAGTCTGTTGAAGTTAGGCTTCAAGATAAAATGACTGTCCATTCATCAGAACAGGCCACACTTTCTGATAATAATCCTAATGATTTACTTCTTCAAGAATGCAGTATGGAAAAATCACATACAATGGAGTTATTACCAAAGGAGAAGTTTGTATCCAGACCACCTACACCAAAATGTGTTATAGATATTACAAATGACACTAATTCAGAAAAGGTGGCTCAGGAAAATTCAAGTACCTTTGGCCCTCAGACACTTCAGAAAACGGATCATAATGTCAGCGATTCAAAACATGTGATTGCAAATGCAAAATACATGGAAATACCAAAACAAGATTCTGACCAGAGCTGGGTCAGTGATGTAGTTAAATTAGACTTAACTCAGTCAAATGTTATAAATACTTCTTCAGGAAATGACCACCTGAATATGGAAAAAGAGAAAAATCAGTATGTGTCTTACATATCTTCTTTAAATGCAGTTTCTGTCACAGAAGATAGGCTTCACAAGCGAAGTCCACCCCCCGAGAATGTAAAATCTAAACTTAATACTTCAGTAGATGCGCACAAGGCAAAATCTAATATATCACCTGAGGTTGTTAAACCCAAAATTGCTCATTCTCCTGATTCTGTAAAATCTAAGGCTAATTATGTGAATAGCCAAACTACTGGTGAAAGAAGACTGGGAAATAAGGTAGAACATGAGCTACCAAGAGGCAGTTTTCATCCAGTTTCTACTCGGGGCAGTACATTGGAAACTACAAAAAGCCCTCTAATCATTGATAAAAATGAGCATTTCACAGTTTATAGAGATCCTGCACTTATTGGGTCAGAAACAGGACCTAATCACATTTCATCTTTCTTAAGCCAGCATCCATTTCCTCTTCATTCCTCATCCCATAGAACCTGTTTAAATCCAGGTACCCATCATCCTGCCTTAACTCCTACACCCCACTTACTAGCTGGATCATCTAGTCAAACTCCATTACCTACCATTAACACTCATCCTCTGACTAGTGGGCCACATCATTCTGTTCATCATCCTCATTTACTTCCTACTGTGTTACCAGGAGTGCCTACTGCCTCCTTACTTGGTGGCCACCCACGACTAGAGAGTGCTCATGCCAGCAGCTTGAGCCACTTAGCACTAGCACACCAGCAACAACAACAGTTGTTACAGCACCAGTCACCTCATCTTCTTGGACAAGCCCATCCTTCTGCTTCATATAATCAGCTTGGACTTTATCCAATTATTTGGCAGTATCCAAATGGAACGCATGCATACTCAGGACTAGGTCTGCCGCCTTCTAAGTGGGTTCACCCAGAAAATTCAGTTAATGCCGAAGCCTCATTGAGAAGGGTAAGTTTTTTAAGAGTTTTTTTTTTTTATTTCTTCTTTGAATGAGAAAGATACAGAGAGTAAGAAAGTCAGACATACAGCACCCAAACAAGGTCCCAGTTCCAGCCTTCATCCAGCCCTGGATCACGGACACGTGTGTGTCCAGAATATTTACGGAAGTCTCTGGGCTTGGACTGGGAACTTGCCCACATGGTATTGCCTCAGAGCATTGCATTTACCACCACTCTACCGTCTGGGCCTTCAATATACTTTCTTTTAGATTTTTGGCATAGGACATGTGTGTTCACCATAAACAAACAGGGAAAATGAGAAATCATCTCCTTGGGAGGATGGCCACCCTACAATCCTTTCTCTATTCTTCTCTGGAATTTTGGTCATGCCATGCACACATGCCCAGCATCATTGTCAGGCCATCATGACCAGGACTCAAATTGCTATCAGCCAAGTAGGTGTCCAGTGCCTTAACTACTCTGCCATCTGTTGTCCCCTGTGTGTGCGTGTGTTTTAAGATTCAGATTTTTGCTATAGAGTGCGTATGTTCACCAGAGAGACAGAAAGTGAGAAATCATCTCCCAGGGGCATGGCCACACTGCACTCCTTTCTCCATTCTCCTCTTGGGATTTGGGGCACACATGCACCCAGCATGAGTCTTAACCCACTGGGTCTGGGACTTGAACCATGGTCTACTATGTGGGAGTCCAGCTATGTAACCATTCTGCTATCTGCAAGTTCTCTGTTGTTTGTTTTTTAATACTTGCCAGGGGCAAGCATGAAGCATGTGTGTGCCACAAAGAGAGAGAGCATGCAAACTCCATTTGGGAGTGGTCATGCTGCAGTTGGATTTGGACATAAACATGCCCATCAAGCGTGTCTTTAAAATCACTGTAGCTGAAATTCGAACCATAGTTAGCCATGCGGGATCCAGCTCTCAATGTGTAGTACTTGGTAATTTTTGTACTGTTGGGCCTACTAAGATCATTTTTTATTATAAAATGTGTTACAATTTTTCAAGTAGTTATTTTTTTCTCATATGTTTGATTACCTCAAAACGGTGGATTACCTCAAAACAGTGGAAGTGGAGGGTCACCAGGTGGCATAGTGGTTATGGCTTTGGATCCCATGTGGCCAGTTCTTTGGTTCTAGTCCCAGACCTGGCAGGTTGATAGATACACTGGGTTGTGTGTGTGTGTCCGGAGTCCCTCGAGGAGAATGGTGAAAAAGGAATTGTGATATGGCCATCACCCCTGGGAAGTGATTTCTCATTTTCCTTCTTTCTCTGTCTCTTTCCAGTGAACACATGTACCCTATGGCAAAAATCTTAAAAAAGGAAAAGGAAGTGGAAATCACAGAAAAATTGCCTGTTTATAAAAAGTATTAAGCTTATAGTTTATTAATATGTAATAAATACTCATTATGGATTTAGATTTATTATATATATATATATCCATAATTTGCGCCACTAAATCATAGAAGTGAAATTTCTTGGTTAAAATTGTTATAAAATGGTAAGGCTTTTGATAACCATTGTCAGCTGATTCTGAAAAAGAAATTATTATATCAGTGATATATTATAAGGTATAACTCGTTATCCTCCCCCTTTTTTTCTTTTTTCTTTTTTTTTTTTTTGGAGAGGTTTTTGCCATAGGGGGCATGCGCTCACCAGAAAGACAGAGAGAGACAAAGAGATAGAAAGCGAGAAATCACCCCGCAGAGGGGATGACCACGCTGCAATCCCTTCTCCTCCATTTTACTCTCGGGCTCTTGGGCACGCATGCACATGCGCCCAGCATGAGTTTAAGCCACCAGGTCTGGGACTCGAACCACGGTCGGCTACGTGGGAGTTCAGCGACATAGCCATTACACTAATTGCTGGTCCCCCCCCCCCCCTTTTTTTAAGAACTATTTTATTTAACTTTATTTACCTACTTAATTATTTTCATTTGACCAGAGAGAGACTGAGTGAGTGAGTGAGTGAGAGAGAGAGAGAGAACCAAGAAAGCAAACCTCCAGGTCTGTGACTCAAAACACAAGTCAGTCATGTGGGAGTCCCACGTCCTTAACTACCACGCCACCCACAGTGCCTATCTCCCTCTTAAAAGTGTTCAAGGTTGGAGATTCCCAGTATTCTATTTGGTAAAATACTAATAATTCTACTAGTGAGAATTAGAATACTAATATTCTAATTCACCTCATTGAGTATTGATGAAGGTGCTAGTATAGTCTTTATTCCTTCTTTGACAGTACTTTTTCTCTTGCAAATTTACTTTTAGACCTGGTCATTAAGGACAGTACTAGCTCCAAAATAAAAATGGAGGAATGAGTGTGACTTGAAAACTCCAAGGATACTGCTCTGTCCTTTCTTACAATCCAGGGTGTTCTTCAAATATCCCATAGAATCTTTTTGGATCGTCTGTGCATTAAAAAAATGTATATAACAAATTTACCATGAGAAAGCACTCCTCATGAGGAACGATCATGCCACAATCCTTTCTCTTTCATTTTTCTTTGCTTTAGGAATTTTGGGCACCCACATAGGTGTACTCAGCCTGTTTTAACCATTTTTAAAGTTTATTGTTTAGTACTGTATTCATGTTGTACAGCAAATCTCTAGAACATTTTCATCTTGTAAATTTAATACCATACCCTTTAAATGCTTCTCCACCCAGCCCTTGGACACCATCTTCCTGACTCTGTTTCTATGTGGCTTTTTTTTGGTTTTGTTTTTAATTTTTTTGAGAGAGCCTTTTGCTATGGGGTACATGTGCTTGCCGGAGAGACAGAAAGCAAGAAATAACCCTTCGGGAGGGATGGTCATGGTGCCATTCCTTCTCTCTCATTCTCCTATCAGGATTTTAGGCACACACACACACACACATACATGCCCAGTGTGAATTGTAAGCCACTGGATCAGGACTTGAACCATAGTCAACTTCGTGGGAGTCCAGCGACATAACCATTAAGCCATCCTCTGGTCTCCTTTTTCTGTGGTTTTCACTACTTTAGATATTACACATGGGTCACCATACAGTGTCCGTTTGCTACTGGCTTAATTCACTTAGCATAGTGAATTTGATCCATGTAATGGGACTTTTTTCTTTCAAGCCTGCATACGTTTTCATAGTATTATGTAAGCTACATTTTCCTTACTTTTTCATCTTGGTGAACCATTGATGTATTTCCTGCCTCTTGGTTATTGCGAATAGTGCTGCATAGACATGGGTGTTTGTGTTTTGTTTTGTTTAAAGACAGGATTTGACCATGCTACAATCCTCCTGCTTTAACCTCCCAACTGGGACTACAGGTGTGTGCCACCATGCCCAGCTCTTTTAGACCAAGTGTTGTAGTGTTGCCCAGACCCACTTCGCTCAGGATCCTCCTGCCTCAGCTTCCCAGATCTCTGGAATTACAAGCACATGCCACTGCGCCCAGCCTTTGGGTTGAACCAGGGCTCCTGTGTGCTCCAACCAAAGGAGCAGAAGCATCCTAGAACTGTTTGTCACAATAGTGTGGCCTAAATATGTTTTTTTAAAAACGCCTTTTGTTCATCTTTTCTAACAACTTTCTTAGTTGGACAAGATTCACAGTAGATGTGTTGAAGTTTGGTGATTTAGAAGACAGTGGTATTGATGGTCTCTTTTACTTCAAGGATAATATGCTTACATATAGCACTGACAATGTCAGTAGATGAAAGGATGGTGTTTATCATGCCAAAAGTTTATCAGAGAAGCTATTATATTTTCAGTAGCAGTGGTGACGTAGACTGTGGTCATGAGTTTTTCTTACTTCCAAGTTGTGATAGATGACTTTGATGATTATGACCAGAAAGTGGTTGCTAAAGCAAGGTACAGTTCCAAAACTTTTGAAGGATATTTGTTGTGATTTATTGTCATTATAAACATTTCAGTTCTTTGGCTCCACTTTTGTATAAGTTTTGGCTTTCTTTAATGAAGTCACCAGTGATCCACATGATTTATTCTGCACTAGCATTGCTACATTTGATGTTGCCAAGAGTTCAGTTTTAAATTTGTGCTTTCCTTGATCATGAGCTTTTTATTCCCATTCTTGATGGTATAACATTGATTTTGCAATAGGCAGAACCATATTAGATGTATACTTTGCATTGTCAAAGGAAATGAGGAATCACTAATTAGTTCATTATCCTGTCTGCTAGAATTGAGATAAAGGCTGGTTACCCAAACCAGTGCATTCTTGTTTTTACTGACCCTTCACTTTCATGTGAATGAATGTAGCTGTAGCTGCACAAAGATAGACAAGAAAACACGGGGGGGGGGGGGGGGGGGCTAGAGCTGGAAGATAACTTTTATTTACTTATAAGTTTGTGTGTTGTGTGTTTTGCTTTTGAGTTTCATTTTAATGCGCCAGACAGTGCACTTGCTTATAGAATAGGTCAGGAAGAAGACAAAGTGAGAAAGCAACCCCATGGGGGATGATCTCGCTTCAGTTTTTCCTCTTCTATTTCTCCCTTCTGATTGGGCATATGCACACATATGTTTTTCAAGCCACTGGGTCCAGTCCTCAAACTGCACAGTCAGCCATGTGGGATCCAGGTGCCTTAACCACTAGCTTGCCCTGTTTTTAATTTAAGTTTATGCTGTTTCTTCCATATAAGAGAGAGACAGTGTCCCCCCCACCCCCAACAGAGTCCTGATACCATGATCTTCTCCTTACCTTCAGCTAGCCCTAAGTCATAGGAAAATTAATGCCTTGTATGCTCAGGGTGTCTCTGGAAATGAACAGTGTATGTATGGTGTTTTTAAAGTCTTAATCTCGCTGTGTCACAATCCTCGTTCCTTAGCCTCCTTCACACCTGGGACCACAGGAACGTACCACCATACCCAGCTCTTTCAGACTGGTCTTTCTGTATTGCCCATGCTGGCCATGAGCTTGTGAACCTCTTGTTTTAGCCTCCCAAGTGGCTGGGACCACAGGCACATTCCACACCATAGTAAATCACATCCAGGCCTTCCATTGTGGCATCAGCCTTCCAAGCAGCAGCAACTAGCGCACACTACCATATCTGGTTCCTGAAAAATAACTTTTGAGTGTTCTATAACTTCAAAACTCTGGAAACAGTGCCAAGAAACTGTTAGAAGTGGCTTGTGAAGGAGTATATTATACAGTATGTGTTGTATATACTGCAGAGGGGACTTTAAAAAGTCTGTGGAAACAAAGCATAAGTGTATTTTGTTGCCAGACAAACAAAACAAAAACAAAAAACTTGAAATCTGTGTATAGGGTTTTCGGATATGTGTTTTCCTTGAAGTTTTTGAAGATCCCATGTAGATATAAACTATGTGACTGTCCTGCCTCCAGATTTATGAGAACATAAAGTTTTTTAACTGGCCATAAACCTTTTATACTAAAAGCAAGCATACCACATTTTCATTAGTTATGTAAAACTAAACATTTGAGCAGAAATGAAGATCTTTTACCCTAGTATTGTGACTAAAAGTGAAGAAACAAGTCCAAGAAATGAGATTAGGAAATAATTTTTATTACCGCAGCAGCTTAAGATTTCTGGATCTTACAAAACTGAGTACTTTTTGTTTTTGGAGAGGTTTTCACTATAGGACGCTTGCGCTCGCCAGACAGAGACATAGAGACAGAAAGCGAGAAATCACCCCCCAGGGGGGATGGTCACGCCGCAATCCCTTCTCCATTCTCGGGATCTTGGGCACGCACGCACACACGCCCGGCGTGAGTTTTAAGCCACCGGGTCTGGGACTCGAACTGTGGTTGCCTACGTGGGAGTCCAGCGACATAGCCATTACGCTAATTGCTGGTTCCCAAAACTGAGTACTTTTGAGACATTATATATTTTAATGATCCTTGTATATGTGTATTTTTCTCTTAATTGAGGTTTAAGGTTTTATTGTGTTTTAATCTTAGTAATTTTGAAGCAGTATATATATATTTGGTGCAGTAAATTGCTTTTGTGATATCTTTTTTTTTTTTTTTTTAAGAATTCTTTTTATTTAACTTTCTTTCTTTTTTTTCATTTATTTATTTAAATTTGACCATAAAGGGACAGAGTGAGAGGGGGTGAGGAAGTGAGAAAGCAAGTCTCATTTACTTCAAGGATAGATAATATGCTTTTGGGACTCAAACTGCGGTCAGCCATGTAGGAATCCTGCACCATTAACCCCTACGCCACCTACCAGCCCCGCAATATGATTTTTGAGATGTAAAATTTGTTCTTTTCTTTTTCCTTCTCCAAATCAGAGACATTTTTAGGTCCAACAATATTTATAACTTATAGTGAAGTGGAGTTCACCTGAGCCTTGAAAATTTATTTGCCAATTTTAAATAAACTGTTGCATTGAAAACGTGAGTTACATTGGACAAGAAAAATTGTCAAATGAACTCACTTATATTTTCTACTTCTGATGAGAGTTTTTTTGGGGATAACATTAGAATTTTGTTATTAGCAACTTGCATTCTGTTGCAGTTAGACTTTTAGGAAATATATAAGCTAGAATTTGTTTTTTTTTTTTTTTTTTTTAATTTCCACCAGAGGACATTTGTGCTACCAGAAAGAGACGGAGGGAGGATAAGGAGAATGTGCCCCCTACCATGGGCAGTGGTCCAGCTCCAATCCCTTGTCTTCCATTTCTTCCCTTTCCATTTTCCTTCCATGTGAGATCCAGCTGGTGCAACCACCAGGCTACAAAGCCATAGCCAGTGGGTCGTTGGGAAAGTCATGATACATTTTTGCACAGAAAAATACATCATGACTTTTCTTTATCCTTTTTTTTTTTTTTAACTTTTATTTTTTTGGAGTGATGCTATATTCCTTGTGCACTCACCAGAGAAAAGTGAGAAATCTCCCCCCAGGGGGTTGGCTATGCCACAATCCCTTCTCTTCTCAGGATTTTGTGCAGGCACACACACATACATGCCTGGCATGAATTTTAAGCCACTGGGTCCAGGACTCGAACTGCAGGTGACTTTGTGGGACTGCAACAATGGAACCATTACACCATCTGCTGGTCCCCTTCAGGACTTTTCTGACAACCCAATAATACTGGTTATTTTTCTGTATCATACGTAAAATTCGTATTTATGTTGGTTACTTATTTTCCTGAATATTTCTCATAAGATGCATTTAGAAAAAGTCACATGTTTAATGAATATACTGGTATGTGATATTATGTTTAGCTTTTTGTAGTTACTGATGTGTAGATTTTGTTTCTTAAATAGAATTCTCCCAGTCCTTGGTTACATCAGCCCACTCCTGTGACCTCAGCAGAAGGTATTGGATTACTTAGTCACATTCCTGTAAGACCTTCCAGTGCAGAACCTCATCGGCCTCTTAAAATTACAGCGCATTCCAGTCCACCATTGACAAAAACTTTAGTAGATCATCATAAAGAGTAAGTTTACCAAGGTTTAAAACTTACTCATTTACTTTTTAAACAGTTTTAAGTTAAAGGGTTTAAGATTAAACTTTGAAGAAATACTGTTCCTTCTATTTTGATACACCTTTTAATTTACTTGATAAATTAAAAATCTGTAAAAGGGTGTTTTTCTTTGTTTGTATTTTGCAAGAAAAATAGTTATAGGTATCTTTATGCATTTCTTGACAGAGAGTTGGAGAGGAAAGCCTTTATGGAACCATTACGGTCTGTTGTATCCACATCAGCAAAAAATGACCTAGATTTAAATAGGTCACAGACTGGAAAAGAATGTCACTTGCATAGGCATTTTGTGGATCCAGTATTAAACCAATTACCAAGGACACTCCAGGAATCTGGGGAGAGATTAAACAAATACAAAGAGGAACACCGTCGAATTCTTCAAGAAAGTATTGATGTTGCTCCCTTTACAACTAAAATTAAGGGACTTGAGGGCGAAAGAGATAATTATTCCAGAGTGGCATCATCATCTTCTAGTCCCAAAAGCCATGTCATCAAACAAGATACGGATGTAGATCGCTCAGTATCAGATATTTATAAAATGAAGCACTCGGTGCCTCCGAGTTTGCCTCAAAGTAACTATTTCACTACATTGTCCAATAGTGTTGTCAATGAACCACCAAGGTCATACCCATCCAAAGAGGTTTCAAATATTTACACCGAAAAGCAAAGTAATACCCTTGCAGCAGCAGCTAACCCTCAAACTCTGACTTCATTTATATCATCTCTTTCAAAGCCTCCACCTCTAATTAAACACCAACCAGAAAATGAAGGTTTAGTAGGCAAGGTACCAGAACATCTTCCTCATCAGATTGCATCTCACTCTGTAACAGCCTTCAGAAATGACTGTAGGAGTCCTACCCATTTGACAGTTTCTTCTACAAATACACTCCGCAGTATGCCTGCTTTACATAGAGCACCAGTATTTCATCCACCAATCCATCATAGCCTGGAAAGAAAGGAAAGCAGCTATAGTAGTAGCCTTTCTCCTCCAACGTTAACCCCCGTGATGCCAGTAAATGCTGGTGGGAAAGTTCAAGAATCACAGAAGCCTCCAACTCTAATACCTGAGCCAAAAGATTCTCAGGCAAATTTTAAGAGTTCTTCTGAACAGAGTTTAACAGAAGTGTGGAAATCTAATAATAACCTCAGCAAAGAGAAAGCCGAATGGCATGTGGAGAAAAGCAGTGGAAAGTCGCAGGCTGCTATGGCATCTGTCATTGTGCGTCCACCTTCTAGTACAAAAATTGAGAACGTGCCAGCAATGCATTTTGCTTCCAAAGAGCGTGTTAGTGAAAGATCTTCATCTGGGGCAAGTAAAACAGATTGCCTCAAACCAACAGAAGCTGGAGAGACTGGAAAAATCATCCTGCCAAATGTGAATTCAGACAGTGCTCACATAAAATCTGAAAAAAATTTTCAGGCTGTCTCACAGGGCAATGCTCCTAGTTCAGTTGCATCTGCTATAAATACAACATGTAATTCCAAAACGGATGTATTCGTATCTGCCACCACTACTACCAGTGTTTCCAGCTGGGTTGGCTCAGAAATAAATTACTCTTTATCAAATACCATTTTGGCCTCTACATCCTTAGAATGTACCTCTTCAAAAAGTGTCAGTCAGCCAGTGGCTCAAACACAAGAATGCAAAGTCAGCACCACATCTCCAGTTACACTAGTCAGTAATAAGACAGGAAGTACTGTTCAGCCTAGTTCTGCATTCTCAGGCACAACTGATTTTATCCATTTAAAAAAGCACAAAGCAGCATTGGCTGCAGCTCAGTATAAAAGTAGTAATGTCAGTGAGACTGAACCTAATGCTGTGAAAAATCAGACATCTTCAGTCTCCCTTCCCCTGGATAGCACTGTAATTTGTAGTACAGTTAACAAAGCAAACTCCATAGGAAATGGGCAGGTATCCCAGACCAGTCAACCAAACTACCATACTAAACTAAAAAAAGCCTGGCTTACTAGACATTCAGAAGAAGATAAAAATACTAATAAAATGGAAAATTCAGGGAATTCTGTATCAGAAATAATTAAGCCATGTTCTGTCAACTTAATAGCCTCTACATCTAATGAGATACAAAATAGTGTAGATAGTAAGATCATAGTTGATAAATACGTAAAAGATGATAAAGTCAATAGGAGAAAAGCCAAAAGAACTTATGAATCTGGCTCTGAAAGTGGAGACTCAGATGAAAGTGAAAGCAAATCAGAGCAGAGGACTAAAAGGCAACCTAAGCCAACTTATAAAAAGAAACAAAATGATTTGCAGAAGAGAAAAGGTGAAACAGAAGAAGATTTGAAACCCAATGGAGTTCTCAGCAGGAGCGCCAAAGAAAAAAGTAAATTGAAGTTGCAGAGCAGTAGTAGTAGTGGTAAGTTAAGTTACTCCATTTTTATCAGGTGAAATGAATGAATGTTCTAACAGTAGTAGTATGGTTGTCTAAACGTTAATGAATTCAGAGGCATCTTTTGCTCCCTTTTTTTGCCTGCCTTAGGCATTATATTTGTGTTCACTGGCTTCATTTCTTTCTTTTTTTTTTTTTTTCCCTTCTTTTTTTGGAGAGGTTTTTGCTATAGGGCACGTGCGCTTACCATGAAGACAGAGAGAGACAGAGCTAGAAAGCGAGAAATCACCCCCCAGGGGGGCTGGCCATGCCGCAGTTTCTTCTCCTCCATTCTCCTCTTGGGATCTTGGGCACACACGCACACGTGGCCGGCGTGAGCTTAAGCCACCAGGTCCGGGACTCGAATCGCTGTCGACTACCTGGGAGTCCAGCGACACAGCCGTTTTGCTAACTGCTGGTCCCTTCACTGGCTTCATTTCTAACTTTAACAATAGAAATACATATGTTTTACATGGTAATTGTAGGTAATACCTGTAATAACCCAGTGTATAATTTAGTAGTTGCTCAAGATGATGACCATTTCTAGTAATCTGTAAAATGCAGTTGTGGCTATCACACCAAGAGTGGATAACTTAAAATCAGCCAAAATACTTGCAGTTAGAGTCCATTAGAAAAGAAATCCTACTCACATACACTTATTTTAAGGCATATTTCTTTTTCTTTTTTTTTTTTTTTTTTTTTTAAAGACAGAGAGACAGAGATAGAAAGCAAGAAATCACTCCCCAGGAGGGATGGCCACGCCACAATCCCTTCTCCTCCATTCTCCTCTTGGTATCTTGGGCATGCACGCACACGTACCTGGCGTGAGTTTAAGCCACCGGGTCTGGGACTCAAACTGTGGTCGACTACATGGGAGTACAGTGACATAGCCATTACACTAACTGCTGGTCCCAAGGCATATTTCTAAATAGAGAATTACTACAGAGTAATGTGAATGTGGCCTAATATCACCTAGGGTCAAAATTGGAAGTTTGCTGGAGTTACCATCTATTTAGCTAGTAATGCTGTTCTTTCAAACAGTTAACAATGGGCTTAACATTAAGTAAAAGGGAGATTTGTAGTTTTAATGTTGATTTTTATTTTCAAGAACTTCTATAAGTAAAGCTTTAAAACTTATTATATTTCCTTTGTGGCTATGGCTGGACAAAATAAGCGATACCAGTAATACTCACTAGAAAGTGTTTTTACATGTTTTTACTCTAGAAGTAGTTTTTTTTCTCAGTTTGCTCGTTTCTTTTTAGGTATGTTGCACAATTCAGAAAGCACTTAATAGTTACACTATATCTGTGTACTCACCCACATACAGTGTATGAATATCTGTGACATTGTCAAGAAATACTTTCACAAGCATTTGGATGCTTGGAGGGTCTTGTTTGTGCCTTTTCACTGGATGAGTTTTTCCCACATGCCTCTGAAATCAGAGGTAAAGTGAAGGAGAGAAAAGCAGGAGAATGGAGTCATAGAAATGGACAGCCAGAAAGTAAAAGAACAAAGGACAAGCTCAACTAGAGACAGAAAGACTGAGATGCAAGAACAGTCAGAAGACAGGGAGACTGACAATAGAAGGATATTGGCCAATCATTTAAATACTGAGTTTTATGTAATGTTGCTTTTTCTTTTCGTACTTTTTGTCTCAATGAGTTAAGAATAGCCCTAGTATGGTCAATTGTTTCTCTTCTAATTCATATCTTTCCTTCATTTTTGGGTATTCAAGTACTTGAGTAAAACTTTTTAAAAATAGAAACAGGAAACCAGCTTTTAACACTTAGAAAACTCTTCTGAAGTTAAGTTTATAAAATTAATGAAGTATGTGTTCTCATTTCATCTTAAGACTTAATGTACACTTTCTTAAGTAAGAGTTATAAGATAGGCAAAGGCAAAAGCCAGGACATGCCCTTTTCCCACAGATTGTGATGCTTACTCAGATTTCCTCTACTTGATTAACTGTGCGGTAGTAATTTTGCTTCAGAAAGGATATTTTAAGTCCAGGTTTTTTCTCACCAGTTCAGAACCAATACTAAGTATTCAGTAATTATTAAATGCTCTCTATTAAGTATGGGCAGAATTAGCTTGCTTTTGTTCTAGGCTGTTTAGAAAAGTTCTTTAAGTGGGAGTTTTTAAGTCAAGGAACTTCTAAACCCTAATTTGGATTATAGACCTCATAAATTAATTATGACCTGTTTCCTTCTAATGTTTAGTGACTGTCATCAGTCTTATGTAATTGCATTCACTATTATCCACGTGTAATTATTTTATATATACATATATGTGTGTGTGCATATATACACACATACACACTCATACAATAATGTTTCTTAGTACATTCTAAAGCTAGATTAGCTTTATAACCTGAAATGCTACATTTAAATATAAACCCTATGATACATATTGAATAAAACCAGTGGTTTAACTATAATCAGAGTTTATTTGTCTTCAGCAATATTTTTTTAAAGAGTGGTATGTCAGAAATTAAAGATTAGCATGCATTTGTCTTTTATTTTCTCCTCCCCAGTTTTCTTGCTGGTAAAGGTACTTAGGGATTTGATAATAAATACAGAGCTAAGATTTGAAATGTTTATATTGTGCAAAGGAAGCAGAAATATCCATTGATCTGGATATTTTCTGTTGGCTGTGATAATATCATACGTTTAGATTTTAGATAGTGCCAACATACTAGATGTATAGAATTGAATGAAATCTTATTGTACAAATACTATTTATTCCAACATACTAGATGTATAGAATTGAATGAAATCTTATTGTACAAATACTATTTTATTTAAAGTCATCAGATAAGTTAGTTACAGTTTTATGTTATAGTCTAGAAACAAAAATTACATTAGAAGTTCCTTACTTGAATTTGGCCTTTATGTCTTTATAATTTTTCTCTTCAAAAAAGCAAATAAATAAACTCTACAAGTGCTTTTTTTTTTTTTTTTTCTTTTTCTTTTTGAGAGGTTTTTGCTGTAGGGCATGTGTGCTCGCCAGAAAGAGACAGAGAGATAGAAAGCTAGAAATCATCCCTCAGGGGGGATGGCCATGCCACAATCCCTTCTCCTCCAATTCTCCTCTCGGGATCTTGGGCACACACGCACACATGCCCAGCGTGAGTATAAGCCACAAGGTCCGAGGCTCAAACCGCGGTCGGCTATACGGGAGTTCAGCGACATAGCCATTACGCTAACTGCTGGTCCCTACAAGTACTTATTTTGTGCCACCTGTTTGATATTTGCTTTGAAATGTCTGCTGCTTTATTGATAATACTGTTTAAATTGTTCATAATGATATAATGATCCATACTCTGAACTCTTGGAATTAATACTAAGTAAAGTTATTTTTTTATTCAAAATAGAAATACATTATTACATTTAGTTTAAATAAATGATTGAAACAAAATATGCCAAATAAACTTATCAGCAATGTAGCATTTCTGTTGTTCATTCTGACTTCTAAAAACTGAATTTTTTATACAGTCATTAGAAAAAGTCTGTCTCATACACAGTGGAGGAAATAACAAACCTTTTCCACAAGCCTTCCAGAAACAATAAATGCTATGTGTGTTTCTGTGTACATATATACGTACATGTATTTGTGTTTCTTTAGTAGTTTAAACCAGATGATTTCTTGCCCCACATTAGAAACAGAAAAATGGAGAGCATGATATTGTAGAGAACCAGTCAGCAATCTTAGAACTATGTAGTAATTAGGCCCTATTTTATTTTATTTATAGTTCAGTTTGTTTTTGCTGTAAATGTGTGCTCTCGTGGGAGACAGAGAAAGAAAGTAAGCTAGAAATCCCCTTCGGCAGGTGGGGAGGGTAGCCACAATCCCTTTTCCTCCAATCTCCTCTCATGATTTTTGGGTGCACATGTACCATAATTGTCTTTTCTTTCTTTTTAAAAGAGTAGTTTATTTAATTCTATTTGTTACCATTTTTCAATTATTATTACTAATAATTTTCAATAATTATTATTATTCAATTATTATTTTTCAATTCAAAGTTAGAAAGCCCCCTCAGTGAGGGGGAGGGTGGCCATGATCCCTTCTCCTCCAGTCTCCTCTCATGATTTTTGGCTGCACTTTTACCAGGCATGTTGTCTTTTCTTTCCTTTTTAAAGTATTGTTTATTTATTTAATTCAATTTGTTGTTATTATTTTTCAATTTGGCCAGACAGAGAGAGAAAGGGAAAGTGAGAGAGCAAACTGCCAGGTCTAGGACTCGAACCACAGTCAGCCATGTGGGAATCCAGCACCCCCAACCACCATACAACCTGCCAGCCCCGACCAGGCATGTTTTTCAACTTCCAAGTGCAGGACTCAGATCTTGTAGTCTGCCATGTAGTATCTGAATACCTTATCCTCGGTGCCATCTGCTTCCCCTCACCCCCAGACCCAGCTTTAAATGGTCCACCATATAGTCTATATATAATACCGCCTATGTTAAGATGGGGATGATCTTTTTCTAATTGTACTGCTTATGCTATCAACAAATAAGTAACAGTGGGGACCAGCAGTTGGAGTAATGGCTATGTTGCTGGACTCCTATGTAGCTGACCGTGGTTTAAACTCATGTTGGGCACATGTGTGTACGTGCCCAAGATCCCGAGAGAAGAATGGAGGAGAAGGGATGGCAGCCTGACCACCCCATCTAGGGGGTGATTTCCCACTTTCTGTCTCTCTGTCTTTATCTGTCTTTCTGGCTAGCATACGCGCCCTATAGCAAAAAATCTCCACCGCCCGCCCCCCCCCCCCCCCCCCCCAAAAAAAAGTAACAGTGGGAGTTCTGTGCAAGAATTCTAGTATGTTTCTGCAGGAGGTTTTTAGTCAAAGGAGAATGATTGTACCTCTTTCCTATAAAATGGGCATAACTTGAAAACACATGGTAGGAAATAGAGTTTATTCTTTTAAAATGACAAAAATAGTGACTTAATGTAAATCTAATGCTTTATTTATGTATATATTAATATGTGCAAGATCTGTACACTTAGAAGTTTAATAGTCAACATCTTTGGTGGTTTCAACACAGCTTGCTTTTAAATAAATATTTTTAAAGTCTCAAAATTTATGCCTAAATTTTGTAAAGATTAATTAATTAATTTTTAATTTTACCAGAGAGAGGGAGAACATGAGAAAACAAGCTGCCAGGTCTGGGACTCGAACCACAGTTAGCCATGTGGGTGTCCAGTGCCTTAACCACCATGCCACCGGAAGGCCTGTATGTTTGATTTTTTGATTCCTCCTAGTCCAGAGTTTCTTCTTGCTCTAGAGATGACTGATTACTTGAGCCACTGTTCTTATACTTGTTAAGCTCAAATTAATAAATATGTTGGAGCAGTAGTACAGTGTATGATAAATTAATATCTTTCCTTGCAAATGTTAGACTGTTTCATTTGAGGATTTTATTTTCTTTCCTTACACTTTTATCTGATTTTTTTTTTTTCTCCCATCAGTAAAGACAGCCAAGTCAATACTGGATTTTTTTTTCCTTTTTACTTTCTTCAAACTTTTTTTTCTAAAAGATAACTGTTGCCATGAATATAGTGAGATCAAACGTGAGTGTATTTGAATGAGAGACAGATATTAGAAGAAATAATCTTTGCCTCCTTTGTCTCAAATATAGGTCTTATAAAACCACCTATTGTCTTAACCAGCTATATTTAGCTTGGAAAATTAGATTTGACCTACAGCTCATTTTTTTTCCCAATAAATTTTCATTTATTTTTACTTATTTATCCATGTATTTTAATTTGACTAGACAGAGACACACACAGTGGGGTAGGAGGATTGAGAAGGCAAGCCATCAGTTCTGGGACTCAAACCATGGTCAGCCACATGAGAGTCCAGTGCCTCAACCACTATGCCATGTGCCGGCTCCTTAACCAATAGTTTCTAAATATAAACTTTCAGTTTGCAGTTTCTTTCTGTGGCTCTGGAAGAATTTTCCTCCTCCATAAAACAGATTTCTGTATCAAAAGTCTTTATTTTTCATGACAGACGTATATAACATATAAATGATTCTCATGGGTATAGTATATACATGACTTTCATATATAAAGAGTTCATTTGGCTGGAAATTTTGCTCTTCTACTTTTTCATGATACTAGCTAATTCATTTTGGTTAATAGAATTGGCTTAGTGGGTAAATAGAGAAATACTGCTGTGTTCACTCATTACTAATATATAACTATAATGTCTTTGCTGCTTTTACTATAGTGTTATAGATGTATAACGGACAGGAATTTTATCTCAAAGAGTATATCTTTCTACAAAAAAAATTTTACTAAAACTTTCCTACTGATTTTACAGCTGGCATCCCTCGTTCAGTATTAAAAGATTGGCGTAAAGTCAAGAAGCTGAAGCAAACTGGGGAATCCTTTTTACAGGATGACTCCTGCTGTGAGATAGGGCCTAATTTACAAAAGTGCCGGGAATGTAGACTTATTCGCAGTAAAAAAGGAGAGGAACCAACTCATTCGCCGGTATTTTGTAGATTTTACTACTTTAGACGGTAAGTAAAAATATGTGATTGGAAAAAATGTATTTATATTAGATACTGTAAATTGTATTTTAACGGCCCCTTTTGGATATGGAAGTGAGTTTTTGACTCTTTCTGAATCATAAAAGGTTTTTTGTGCTATATTGTGTGCCAATTGCTAACTATTGACCTAAGTATCTATTCATGCTATTGCTCATGTTCTTTGTGGCCTTTCTTTTTTTGAGATATTTATTCCTTCTTTTTAAAAAAATTGTATTAATTGTCGTCATCTTTATTTTTATTTTTTTGACTAGAGAGAGAAAAAGAGAAGGAAAGTGAGAAAGCAAGCCGCCAGGTCCAGGACTCAAACTAGCAATCAGCCAGACATGTTGAGACTCCAGCTGCCTTAACCACCATGCCACCTTCCAATCCCTCCCCCCATTTTTTAAAAGGGGTTTTTACCTTAGTGTACGTGCATTAACAGAAGAGAGAGACACACACAGGCAGTGAGAGCAAAGTGAGAAATCACCTCACAAAGAGGATGGCCCCACTTCAATTCCTTCTCCATTCTCTTAGGCTCTCTGGCACACTCGCGCACACATACACTGGCTACTGAGTTCAGGACTTGAACAGCAGTTGGCCATGTGGAATTCCAGCTATGTAACCGCTATGTCATCTGCTAGTCCCACGTTTATTCTTTATCAATGAGATAAATGTGAATGAGTTTTTTCCCCTGAAAATGCCAGTTTGTTTTTTGAATTTTTTTTTTAAGTTGTATAGCTGGCACCCCTATATACTTTTTATATCTTTTTTTAATATACTTTTGCCAGAGGTATATGAGTAACATTTATATCTGTACTTCATTTGTTAATCACAAATTATCTATAAATCTAGGTGAAAGATCTAAACAGTTAATTGTGTTAGACTGGAATACTCTTATTTTGTTTTATTAAACATACATTTGATGATTGTTATTATAAAAATGAGTTATGGAAAGATAAGGAAGATTTGTTTGTACATGGTTATTTCACTGGTTTGTAGCAAAATATAAAAAACCACTTACATAGTAATTTAATATTAGTATTACTAAATAATATTTCAGAATTCAAAATTACAGAGTTGTAGAACTTTGAGTAAATTATAACTGAGTAACATAACATAACTAGATACTAGTTATGTCTCTCAATCTGAAAACAATTACTCCTGTGTCTTCTTTTCTGACTTTATTAACTGTACAAAAATAAAGTTTGTCTCATCTGCAAAATGTGAAAAATGTGAACGATAGCGGTACTGTTAAACCTAGAGATGTTCAATGAAGATCAAACGAGATAAAGTCTGTAGTATCCTTAGTATAGAGCCACGCATATATGAAATGTATTGTTAAAATTATTTTGTTATTTTCCCAATCTTATGATCTTCCTTAGAAGGTAGGATTTACTTTACTGTGGTAAATATACTATACTAGGCCCAGCACAGACCCTCAAAAGTATGTATAAGATAGGAACAAACCAGGTTTTCTCTATTCTTTTTTTTTTTTAAGAATCATTTATTTTAACTATATTTATTATTATTATTATTTTAATTTGCTATAGGTGCTCACCAGAATAAGAGAGACAGAAAGTGAGAAAACAAGCCGCCACGTCCGGGGACTCAAACCATAGTTGGCCATGAGGGAGTCCAGCCACCTTAACCACCATGTTGCTTGCTGGCGGCTCTCTATTTATTCTTATTTCATAGTCCTTTTAATCAAAAAGCCCCAAACAGGTTATTTGTGGATGAGATGCATAACATCAGAGGATTGATACATGAGGGAATCTTCTAAAAGTTCATGGAAAATGCATATTATGAAAAAATTACGTATGGATTTCAAAATATTTTATACCCACCACAATAAACTCATTTTAATTTGTTATAACAAGTCTCAACAGAATCTAGTTTGAGTAACTAAAAAGGAAAAGACATCAGTTTTTAAAGAGAGACTACTATCATAGCAGTATGAATTCTACTAAAATTGAAACAATAAGCAAACATCAAGTATATGGTGAAGCTTGGATGCAAAAAGAGTGAAATTATTGACACTTCATGCAAAATTTATGGTGACAACACCCTCCAAAGTTAGCAGATTACAAATGAATAACTCATTTTAAGAAGGGACAGACAAGGGCCAGCAGATAGTCTGGTGATTAAGGAACTGGATCCCACATGGCCAACCACAGTTCAAATCCTGGACCCAGCAACCTGGAAAACAAGCTGGGCAAGTGTGTGTACATGCCCAAAATTCTGAGAGAAGGGATTGTGATGTGGCTAATTCCCCAGAGCGTGGTGGAGGGGTGGGGATTTCTCATTTGTTTTCTTTATCTTTCTTCTGGTGAATGTAATGCCTGTGAGCACACATACTCTATGATGAAAGATACAAAAAAGACAGATAAAATGAAAATGACACTTTCAGTGGCAGACCATCCACATGAATTTGTGAGGAAGAAATTAATCATGTTTGTTCCCTGATTGTAGAGGACGAACAGTTAGCACAATTAGCAGAAACAGTGACTAGCAGTGTAGACACCTCTCTATTGGTTCAAATAGCACAATTCTTACTTAGAATTTGAAGTAGAGCAAACTTTTTGCTTGATGGATACCACAACTATTGTACTAAGATGAGCTTTAGACTAAAATAGAGGTTGCAATAGAAATTTTAATTGAGTGGGGTCAAGATCCTGAAGCATTTCTATGAAGAATTACAATTTGAGATGATATATGGCTTTACCAGTATAATCCTGAAGACAAACGGCAGTCAAAGCAAAGCAAATTGGTCAAAAACAAAGGTCATGCCAACGGTGTTTTGGGATGCTCAAGGCTTGTTGATTTTTTTTTCTGGAGAGCCAAAGAACTATAATACCTGCTCAAAACAAGACAGCGTTTTGAGTTAGCTAAACAATTAACAGATAAACACCTTGTAAAGTTTTAGCAGACTCCTCCTTTACTGTGGCCTGCAAGTGTTATTTAGGGCCAGCAGTTGGCATGCTGGTTAAAGCACTGGATCCCACATGACTGATTGCGCAGATTGAACCCCTGGTGACTTGAAAAACATGCCAAAAGAGTGTGTGCATGTGTGTCCCACATCCCAAGAGTAGAATGGAGGAGAAATAGGGAATTTTGTGTGGCCAAGGCTCCTGGGGGATTTGTCACTTCTGTCTGTCTGTCTCTCCCTGTCTCTGACAAATACACATCCTGTAGCAAAAAACTTTTTAAAAAAGTTATTTAAATTTATTTAATAATTAAAATGCATGAAGAACTACCTATTTTCCTGTTTTTATATTATTGATGTTTTATATTTATACTATAAAAATATATTCCTAAATTTACAGTGTAAAGAATTGAACATACATTTTTTTTTAATATCAAATGTTTTTATTTTTCAGATTGTCATTTAGCAAAAACGGAGTGGTTAGAATAGATGGTTTCTCTTCTCCTGACCAATATGATGATGAAGCTATGAGTTTATGGACACATGAAAATTATGAAGATGATGAACTAGACATTGAAACTTCTAAATATATCTTGGATATAATAGGTGATAAGTTCTGTCAGTTAGTAACATCTGAAAAAACAGCTTTGTCCTGGGTGAAAAAGGATGGTAAGGAAATTAATATGATGTGTACTGTCCACATTTCATTTTAAGAATTTCTTTTAAGAATTATGTTTTGTCTATGAAAGAAGTCTTTTTGAGAGTTTTTCACTATAGGGCTCATGTGCTCGCCAGACAGACAGAGAGACACAGAGAGATAGAAAGCGAGAAATCACCCCCCGGGGAGGTGGCCACACAGCAATCCCTTCTCCTCCATTCTCCTCTCGGGATCTTGGGCACACATGCACACATGCCCGGCGTGAGTTTAAGCCACTGGGTCTGGGACTCGAACCGTGGTTGACTACATGGGAGTCCAGCAACATAGCCATTACACTAACTGCTGGTCCCCAAAGAAGTCTTTAAATATCATATAGTCTTACTGATTTTGGTAGTTATAAATGACACACTAATTATGATAAATGCTCCTAGATGTACTTAGTGTTATAGATGTGTCCTATGGATATTGAATTGAGTGGTTTAACCATTTATTTTACCACAGTCACATTTTGATCTTTCTGCCATCATGACAAAAATTAGTGTCTTAAAAATAAAACTATTTTGGATGCAAAATTGTGCAAATTCAGCATTTACTATGTAAGAATATAACTCATCCCAATTTTTGTGGATAAGTCTCAGTTTTAGTCCTTGTTTAACTGTGACCTTTTATAAATTACTACCTCTTTGCATCTTGAGCCTGTGAAATGAGAAAGACAGTTATTTTATAAATTTGTTTAGCAAGAGATTATGCTGTTCACTTATGTAAAGCAGTGAATAGCATCTACCATAGTAGATGGTCTAAATGCTCTTTTCCTTCTCTTCGGTAAATCATTGGTTTGTCCATTGGGACATTTGAAAAGGACTGGACATGATTTTTTTTTTTTTTTTTTTTTTTTTTTTTTGAGAGGTTTTTGCTATAGGGCGCATGCACTTGCCAGAAGGACAGAGAGACAGAAAGTGAGAAATCACCCACCCAGGAAGGATGACCACGCCGCAATCCCTTCTTCTCTATTCTCCTCTCGGGATCTTGGGCACACACGCACACGCACCCGGCGTGAGTTTAAGCCACTGGGTCTTGGACTTGAATTGCGGGCAACTACATGGGAGTCCAGCGACATAGTCATTATGCTAACTCCTGGTCCCATGGATACTATTTTGATTGTATTACTAAGGGGAGTGCAGATATGCTTCTAGCATCTAATGGGTGGAGGTCACAGACACCAAGAAGCATCCTATAGTGCACAGGATAACCCCCTACAGGAAAGAATTATGCAGCCTGGGGCCCTGCAGTAGCGTGGTGGTTGGAGCACTAGACTCCTACATGGTTGATGATTGTTCGAGACTCGGACCTGGAAGCTTGCTTTCTCACTTTCTCTCTCTCTCTCTCTCTGTCTCTCTCTGGTCAAATTAAAAAATAATGGGACCAGCAGTTTGTGTAATGGCTATGTCGCTGGACTCCTATGTAGTCGACCGCGGTTCGCGTCCTGGACCTGGTGGCTTAAAACTCATGCCAGGCACGTGTGCGTGCGTGCCCAAGATCCAAAGAGGAGAATGGAGGAGAAGGGATTGCAGCGTGGCCATCCCCCCGGGGGATGATTTCTTGCTTTCTGTCTCTATCTTGGGAGCGCACGTGCCCTATAGCAAAAAGCTCTCCAAAAATTTTTTTTAAATAATAATAGTAAATCAAATTAAGTAAAAGTAATTTTTTTCTGAAAAATTGAAAAAAGAAAAAGAATTATGCAGCCTGAATTGCCAAGTGCCAGCTGTGTATTCTGGAGAAAACTGGCAATTACTTCAAGGAATCTGCTATTGCTCCTTAGTTAATACAGCTTTAAGATTTTTTGGTTACCTTTTATGAATTTATTTTTGCTATACTTCATCTAAAATTTCATGGAAAAGAGCATGTTTCACCAAGTCTTTATTTTGTCTGTATTTCAGCCAAAATTGCCTGGAAACGAGCAGTGAGAGGGGTACGGGAGATGTGTGATGCATGTGAAGCGACATTGTTTAACATTCATTGGGTCTGCCAAAAATGTGGATTTGTGGTCTGCTTGGATTGTTACAAGGCAAAGGAAAGGAAAAGTTCTAGAGGTTAGTTTAAAACTTTATACTAAATGAAATTTTCTACAATGTTCCCTTTCTTTAGGATCATTGATCTGGAAAATTAGATGCTATTTTTTCCTATGTTCAATAATTACGAAAATATTACATTAAGGAAATTTTGCAATGTTTGTGTTTAAAATGAGGAGGAATAACCACAGTTTAGTTAAACTGTATCAGTATCTTTTAGACTGATAAATTTATTCATTCTCCCTCTTATTTCAGGCAGAGGGAGAATACATTTGACATAACCCAAATTTATGTTAGGTCTATTGCTTTCTGATTCTAACATGGAAGTGTCTGAAGTTCTTTCACAATTTGTTAATTACAGTCATATCTCATACGTATATAAGTCACAATTGAATATTTACTAGTATGGATTGATCATTGAAGGTATTTATTAGTTCTAAAGTTCAAATGAGAATATTCAAGAATATGCTGCCAGTATTAGCACCATTTATCTCCCATTTAGAGAGTAAAGAAGAAATCTTTATGCTTGGAAATCATCTTTGAAACTTGTTTCTATTTTCTAGGTAAAATATAACCAAAAATAAATTGTTCTGCTGCTTAATTCAGCTGGAGATAATGTAAATTTAAAAGATAATGTAAAGTATAAGAAGTAACTAAATGCATCAAAAGTACATTAAAACAAAGTTTATACAAGGCAGTTTTACAAGTGGCTATCTAACACTGGTAATCAGGTTAGTGGTTGAGGATGAAATGAGAGAATTCAACTTGTGGAAGTAAGAAATAGTGATAGACTGTTGAGTGTCTCAATATATAATGAATGTCATTTTCATTTTAGACAACTCTTTTTTTCAGAGTAATATATCAGGAAGATGAGCCATCAGTATCTTTTCTACTGATAGGACCACAAAAGCCTCACCTTTTCTGACCCATTTTTCTTACACATGCAGCACTTACCAAAGAGACCAGAGCAAATGTAGACACATATATAAACATCTACATAGGTGTTTCTTGGATATGTAGTAAATTTGAGTAAAATGTTGAAACCATAATAAGAAATATATTTTAGACAAATATCTTTAGTATTATAAAAATATATTTTGACATTTTTAGTTATAGATCCACAGCTTCATTGTTAATAAAGTTTCATAACATGACATATATTTTAACTTAGTTTTGCCAGAAGGTGCACACAGTCATCAGAGTACGAGAGAAAACATGAAAAAGCACCCCTCCTCCCCCGTGGGAAATGGTCACACCACAGTCCCTTTTCCCCATTTATCCAACCTTTCTTTGGAGAGGAACCTACATGCATCTTGTGTTTTTCTCAAGCTACCATGTCTGGTACTCAAACTATGCAGTCAGCCAAGTGGGATGCAGCTGCCTTAACCACCACACCATGGTTGGCCCTATGACATATATTTCTTTTTTTTCTGGTCTCTTAGTACTTTTATTTCTCCTTGGCCAAATTGAAAAAAATTAATCTTCAGGGCTTGGCAGATGGTGTGGTGGGTGGGATACTGGACTCCCAAATGGCCAACCTTGGTTTGAGTCACAGACCTGACAGCTTGCTTTCTCCCTTTCCCTTTCTCTTTCTAGCCAAATTTTAAAATAATAATAAACAAATAAAATTAAATCTTTTTAAAAATGAAAAAGTTAAGCTTCATTTATTACATTTAGCTATATTGAATGTTTATTTTTATAAGATAGCAGAAATTCTTTTATGGGGAGAACGAAGTAGTGCATAACAAACCAAAATAGTTGTGTTGTTGCTCAGTTTCTTGGGACTATAAATTTTGTTGGGTTTTTCTTTTCTCTTTCTTTCTTTCTTTCTTTTTTTTTTTTTTTTTTTTTATTCGTTATAGTGCATTTCATGGAGACAGAGAAAGTGAGACAACTTGCCCCAGAGGGGATAGCCACGCTGCAGTCCTCTCTTCTCCATTCTCGTCTTAGGATTTTGGACACATGCTCATGTTCCCAGTGTATTTCAAGCTTCTGGGTCTGGGATTCAAACCAAACAACAGTCAGCCATGTGGTACCCAGCCAACTTAACCACATGCTACTGTTTGGCCCATTACTATTAATTTTGAATGTATAGTCTGTTAATCACTATTCTTTGAAGTATAATTTATACCTTGAATCACACATATTTTGTTATTCATTTATATCCTTATTTTATTATTAAACATTATAAGAAAACTCAACACTGACTAGATGGCTACTTTTTTTGGAGAGTTCTTTTTTTGCTATAGGGTGCTTACACTCGCGAGAAAGAGACAGAAAGTGAGAAATTACCCCCAGGGGGATGGCTGCAATCAGTTTGGGCATGCATGCACACATGCCCAGCGTGAGTTTAAGCCACCAAGTCCGGGACTCTAGCCGTGGTTGACTATATGGGAGTCCAGCAACATTACCATTTCACCAACTGCTGGTCCCAGATGGCTGTATTTAATAAATACCTTTATATATAGTGGTAATCAATACAAGTGTTAAAGTATAACCAATACAGGCTTTGGAGAAGAAAGTCAAAGCTTTTACATATAACCAGTTTTAGGCTGGCTTTGAATAGTACTTGTTTTAGACATTTCATGAGAAAGCAGTTTTGTTTTTAATGCTGATTTTATTGAACTTCGTGGTATTGAGGCTTATTACCACATCCTAAGTAAGCTATCATTGTCAAGTTTTAAGGTAAAGCACTCTTTCAAAATCTTTATCAGAGGATAAATGTATTCACCAGGGAGAGAAGAGGTGAGAAAATATGAAAACACTCCCCAGGGGGAATGGTCATACCATAATAGCTTCTTCTCCATTTCTCCCCTCCTTGGGATTTTGGGCACACGTGCACATGCACCAGACATGTTTTTCAAGCTCTCAGGCCCAGTACTCAAATTGCAGGGCCAGCCTTATGGTATCTAGTGGCCTTAACCATTATGCCATGTGCTGGCCCAACAAAGTTGTCTTTGAGATCAATGTATTGAATATTTTTCCTGTACATGTAATGTCCCACACTATACCTTGATATGTTTACAACTTCAGGTATGGAGTCTTGTTGAAAATTACAATAGCAGTTAATATTGGCTATATGACATATGCTTTTTCCCATGTTTCATGATAACTTCTACATGTCTTTGAGGCATAAAAGGAAAGTGAACTAGCAGTGCCCTCAAAACTTAAGTCAGTCTACTCTATTATGTTGAGGCACAAACATTGCTTGGTACAGAAGACATAAAAGGAGATTAGCTAATGAGAAAATAATTGATACATTAATGATAATGAGGAATAGTAACTTTACATAAGACTTTTATATCTTTTTTGTATCACTTTTTATAGAATTCATAGAATGGTTAGGCTTCTTTTTATGCCTTTTTAATTAATAATTTTTTTATGTTATGTTTTGAAAGAGATTATTATTATAGGGCACGTACACTTGCCAGAGAGGCAGAAAATGTGAATTCACCTCCTGGGGTGACTTCCCTACTCCCTTACTCCCCTACTCCATTCTCCTCCTAGGATTTTTGTCACATAGGCACACCCGCCCAACTAGAGTTTCAAGCCACTGGGTCTGAAACTTGAACCATGGACGACCATTGAGAATTGGGAGCATAAACCATTATGCCCCCTGTTGGGCTTGCTGACTTTATTACCACTTCTTTTTTGTTTTGAGAGGTTTTTCCCATAGGGCACATGTGCTCTACCAGAGAAAGAGACAATTAGTGGGAAAGTGAGAAATCTCTCCACTCTGGGGGTATTCCACACCCAATCCATTCTTCTCCATTCTCCTCGTCGGATTTTTGGTACACATGGACACTCTGGTGTGAACCAAACTTTTGAAGTTTATCAATATTTTATATAATTGTTAAGTTATTTGTATTCAAGCTATCAACTCATATAATTATAAAACCATGGCTGATAGAAAACAAGGTGTGTCATCTTACAGATAAAGAATTATATGCTTGGATGAAGTGTGTGAAGGGACAGCCTCATGATCATAAACATTTAATGCCGACTCAAATTATACCTGGTTCTCGTAAGTACACATTTACATGATTTACTTAGTATTACAGTTCTCAATCTCTCCTGACTGAAAACACCTTAATTTGAATTGTCTTGCCCAGAGTTAGTGGAAATATGTACTCATTAAGTACATATTTCCATACTCGTACATAACAAGAAAGACAGCCCAACCCCAGTGATAAAGTCTGAGGAACCGTTTAGAAAGAAACAATTAGGGGTTAATGAAAAGCAAACATTAAATTTATAATGAAATCTTTAAGTTTTTTTTTTTTTAATCATGGATAATTTTTATTCCCATTTAAGCAGGAAAGACAGAGGGGTATTTTTGACAGCGTCTTGCTGTGTCATTATCCTCCCATTCCACTCTCCCAGTTAGTTCCCACCTAATTCAAGTTCTCCTAGGAACCTTACCCTTGCCTCCCATGTAGCTTCTGGACCTCTAGGCAGTGACGCTACATGTATGCAATCACGGCATTTGTAAAAATAGTGGTAAGAGAGAAAAAATACGGAACATAAATTTGGTAGATGAGAAGGATAGTATGAAGAAAACAATGAAGAATGTTAAAAGTGTACAAGAAAACCTCCACTGCTCCTAATTGTAAAAGATAGAAAGAAGTAATAATTTATAGTTTTAACAACTAGTGGTAATCTTTTTTTTATTAACTATTATTTTATTTTGTAGTTCTGACAGATCTTCTAGATGCCATGCACACCCTTAGGGAAAAGTATGGTATTAAATCACATTGTCATTGTGCTGATAAACAGAATTTACAAGCTGAAAACTTTCCTACAGTGAATGGTGTATCTCAAGTGAGTGAAAAAAAATTCTGATTATTTAAATAAAAAGCATGATTAAATTAATCAGCTGCCATATTTGAAATCCATTGTAGGGCTTCTGTTTGGGAATTAGTTTTCTGTGCTACTGTGTAAATTTCTTGTAACAATTTTCTTTATAACTACTACTTTTAAAACTCCAAATAATTGAAGAAATAGTATTTTTAAAATTGAACTGTTTTACCTTTGTAGGTTTTACAGAATGTTCTTAATCACAGTAATAAAATTTCTCTGTGCCTGCCTGAGTCTCAGCAGCAAAATATACCCCAGACGTCTGAGAGTAATGGCAACAGCAGCCCGGGGAGTGACGTAAGCACAGACAGCAAGTTAACTCCTCCAGAATCTCAGTCACCACTACATTGGCTAGCAGATCTTGCAGAGCAGAAAGCCAGAGAGGAAAAAAAAGGTAAATATAATTATCTGAGTACATATGTAAAGATGGTAGTATAGCCTTCAATGTAGTAGTATGCATTAATATACTATTGAAATTAAGTTTCACTTAAATTTTGGCTTTCAGTACTTTATATACTATTGAAATTAAGTTTCACTTAAATTTTGGCTTTCAGCAATACATTTTTGTCATTAACAACTAGCCTTCCTGTGTATGCATCAGAATTGATTGGAGAATCATTTCTGGATGAGCATGTTTATAAAGCTACCATAGAATTAGATGGCAGTTTGGGGGATTGTTTTGTTTTATTTTGTTTGTTTTTAGTTACCAGAGGGCTTGTGTGTTCATAAGGAGAGAGAGAAGGTACCCCCTTGTTAGGGTGTGGTAATACCACAGTGTTCTTCTCCACATCACCATTTGGACCTCATGCACAGTATTTTTCAGGCCACTAGAGCAGGGATTCAAACTATCAGCCATGTGGGATCTGTCTCCCTTACTCATTAGGCAACAGAGCCAGCCTTAGATTTTAACTTACTATATTTTCTGTCTGTCTTCGCTATAGCATTATTCACTTGTGAACAGGTACAAATTCAACTACACAGCATCTTTTTAGTATTCAAACTGACTCCATTTTTAAGTTATCTAATCCTCTGGTTTGTGTTCAAATGTAAAAAATCACGAATGCTAGTTTTTACCTTCCATTATAAATTGTAGGGTGCTAGTTTTGTTTGTAGTTTAACACTAAACTTAATTGCATTAAACTTCTTTTAAATGTTTTATTACAGAAAACAAAGAATTTCCTCTTGAAAAACAAACTAAAGAAGAGAGAGAACAAAGCAACTCTGATTCTCCAAATGGTAGAACATCACCTCCTATCCCTCAGAATAATGAACAAGGCTCAACTTTAAGGGATCTGCTGACTACAACAGCTGGCAAGCTACGTGTGGGCTCTACAGATGCTGGCATTGCCTTTGCACCAGTGTATTCAATGGGGGCCCCAGTGAGTTTTAAGTCAGAATTTTTCTTTTATATGGGTCTTAAACATAGATGATTTGAAGATTTGGTAGTTGTCTATGAGCTACCCAGTAAATATATGTAGATAAAATGTGTTGTACCAAATTGCAAGGTATGTTCCCATTTGTTTTATAACTCCCTTAAAAGCTTGAGTTTTTCATTTTTTTCTCAGCTGAAAGGTTAGAGGAGAGGGCTTTTTGATGCCTCCTCTTTCAAATTCCTTCAGAATTTGAAAACCATATATCTAGCAGGAAAAAGGAGTGTAATGCACAGAAATGAGAGCATTAAGTTATTTTAAATGCTTGCAGATATCAAATTTTGCTTTAGTTATTTACCAGGAACAAATTAAAGTACAATAATTGGCTAGGTAGATAACATTTTTAGTCACCTTTTTCCAAGAATTATTTAACTTTATTTATTTATTCATTTAGATTAATTTGACTAGAGAGGGACAAACCGAGAGCAAGTAGGGGGTGTAAGAAATCAAGCTGCCAGGTCTGGGACTCAAACCACAGTCAGCCGTGTGTGAGTCCAGCACCTTTAACCAACCACACCACCTGCCGATCCCCATTTTTAGTTACTTTTTAGACTATATCGGCGTGGGGCAGTCTGTTGCATGGTGGATAAGGCACTGGACCTTTGACCAGCCACAGTTTAAGTCCCAGGCCCTACAGCTTGAAAATCACTCAACAGCACTTGTGCGTGCATGCCTAAAATTCTTTTTTTTAAAGACAGATCTTTGCTATAGGGCATGTGCACTCACCAGAGAGACCAAGACAGAAGGCGAGAAATCACCCACCCAGGGGTATTGCTCTGACGTAGTCCCTTCTCTCCCCTCTAGTCTCCTGGATTTGGGGCATGCACGTACACATGCCTGGCATGAATTTTAAGGCACTGGGTCCAGGACTTGAACCACAGTCAAGTATGTGGGATTCCAGCAACATAACCATTACAGCATCTGCTGGACTCTACATGCCTAAAATTTTTCTCTTTTTTTGGAGAGGTTTTTGCTATAGGGCGCGTGCGCTCGCCAGACAGACAGAGAGAGACATAGAGACAGAAAGCGAGAAATCACCCCCCAGGGGGGATGGTCACGCCGCAATCCCTCCTCCTCCATTCTCCTCTCAGGATCTTGGGCACGCACGCACTCGCGCCCAGCGTGAGTTTTAAGCCACCGGGTCCGGGATGTGAACCGTGGTCAACGACATGGGAGTCCAGCGACATAGCCATTACGCTAACTGCTGGTTCCCTACATGCCTAAAATTTTGAGAGGAGACTAGAAGAGATTGTGGCCTGGCTATTGACCTTAAATGGTGATTTCTCTCATTCCTTCTCTGTCTCTCTCCAGCCAGCGCATGTGTCCTATGGCACCTCTCCAAAAAAAGAAAAGAGAAAAAAACTGGGGAATTCTACCTAGGTGTACTCTCTGCCCTTGGCCTAAAACAGTGTGAAAGGTGGGAAACCTAGACATCTAGGTTGTAAAGGCCTGGCAGTTTTTGATTCCTCCAAACTACTTTTTATTTTTTGAGAGGTTTTCGCTTTAGGGCGTGTACGCTCACCAGAAAGACAGAGAGAGACAGAGAGACAGAAAACGAGAAATCACCCCCCAGGGGGCATGGCCATGCTGCAATCCCTTCTCCATTCTCCTCTCAGTATCTTGGGCATGCACGCACATGCGCTCGGCGTGAGTTTAAGCCACCAGGTCCGGGACTCGAACAGCAGTCGACTACATGGGAGTCCAGTGACATAGCCATAACACTAACTGCTGGTTCCAGATTCCTCCAAACTTTTGATTCGCAACTGTCAGTTATAGTGTATGAACCAGGGATTTATGCCCACTAATATAACGGCATATTCTTGAATGCCTGTGTCTCGTTTTTGTTGGCTTTTTGATGTATTAGTATTAAAGTAAAATCAATGTTTAAAATGTAATGTGTGTGGAAATAAGATGTATACATTTCTTCTCATAATGGATAGTTTTAGAAGTTTTTGTGTTTTTTTTTTTTTCCCCTTCATTTCATAGAGTGGCAAAAGTGGACGGAGTATGCCTAACATTCTTGATGACATAATTGCTTCAGTTGTTGAAAACAAAATTCCACCAAATAAAGCCTCCAAGATAAATGTAAAATCAGAGCTTAAGGAAGAGCCTGAAGAAAGTAGAAAATCTACCATGGATGAAAGCAAATTGTACAGTGATATACCACATTCTTGGATTTGTGAGAAGCATATTTTATGGCTTAAGGATTATAAGAATAGTAATAATTGGAAGCTTTTCAAAGAATGTTGGAAACAAGGACAGGTGAGTATTTTCAGACAAATAAATATACTTTTGGTTAAGCTAAAGCTGGTTAAATAAAGAAAAGGGTAGGGATAGAAATAAATCGGAGGAAGTAGTAGTTCTTAACACATTTGTGCAGCAATAAGATTCCAAAAAGATTATCAGAATGATTATTTCTTAATTCTTAGTTTTAGTCAGATTTATATACCCTGATAGGAAAGCACTGATGATTTCATGCTACTTTCCTAGTACTATAATGCAGTAAGCTGGGGGCTACTCCACCTGGCCAGACCAAGAATATCCTTGAACAGATGAACTGTGTAGATGTTTTTGCCTTTAATATTTACCCATAGAACATTTATTTATAAATTATTTTATCAGATATCTTAAACATTATTCTTCCATAATGATGTTCTTCTGTTTGACAAAAGTTTTGATGTAATATTTGATGTATATTTTAAATGACAATTTACTACATTAATGCAGAAATTTTGAACAAATTTAAATACTTACATGACCATGCTATTAATGTTTAATTGGTTTCTCACTTTCTGGAAAAACATCCGTGGTATGTTTAACTTGGTTCATTCAACAGTTATTGAGCAGCTGGTAAGATCTAGTATCTTTGCTGGCGTAGTAGTTAAGCGAACTGGATCCCACATGATCATCCTTGATTAAAATGCCAGCCCCAATAACTTGAAAAACACACTGTGCATGTGTCCCCAAATTTCCAGCAGAATAGAGGAATGAATGAGAAAGGATTGTAGCATGACTGTTTCCCACTGGGGGTATGCCCCTCACTGTGTTCCCTGCCCATGGCAAGCATGTGAAACCTCTTGCAACATCAAAAAACAGAAAAAAGCTGGGGCCTGCAGGTGGCATGGTGGTTAAGGGCACTGGACTCCTACATGGCCAACCATGGTTTGAGTCCTGGACCTAGAGACTTGCTGCGCGTGCTTTCCCCTCTCTTCGTCTCCCTCCCCTCCCCCCATAAATAAATAAATAATAAGTAAAATTTTAATGAAATAATTCTTTTATAAAAACAAGGGAAAAGATGCCATCTTTGTTGTTGTTTTTTGTTTTGTTTTATTTTGCTTTTTTGAGAGGTATTTGCTACACGGCACGTGCGCTCGCCAGAAAGACAGAGAGACAAGAAAGCGAGAAATCACCCCCCAGGAGGAATGGCCTCTCCGCAATCCCTTCTCCTCCATTCTCCTCTCAGTATCTTGGGCACGCAAGCACATGCACCCGGCGTGAGTTTAAGCCACTGGATCCAGGATTTGAACCGTAGTTGACTACATAGGAGTCCAGCGACGTAGCCATTATGCTAACTGCTGGTCCCGATGCAGTCTTTACATTAGGCATTTAAGGATATAAAAATGAAAATGTGGGGGCTGGCGTGGTGGTTCAGGACACTGGACTCCCACAGAGCCAACAACAATTCGAGTCCAGGACCTGGCGGCTTGGTCCGTCCGTCCCTCCCTCTCTTTCTCTCTCTCTCTCCCCCCCCGCCCCCTGGTCAAATTAAAATATGTAAATAAATTAATAAATAAAGTGAAATAATTTTTTAAATGAATAGATAATGTGTAAAAATAAAGATATGGGTACAAATAATTTTGTGCAAGGATTCTAAATCTTTTTAGGCTACTGCTGCCTTTCAAAATGTAGTGAGAGCTTGGTCCTCCTCCCTAGAAAAAAAACATTGAAGCATGTATTATGTATTCAGATTTAGTAAATGTTATTTTGGTTGGTTTTCCTTAAAGTCCTTATGCAATTAGGCTGCAATTCAGATTGTTTTCCTTGTTTATTTGTTTTGTTTTTAGATTTTTGCTATAGGGTGCATGTGCTTGCTGGAGAGACAGAAAGCAAGAAGTTACTCCCCGGGTGGATGGCCACACCTCAGTCCTTTCTCTTCCTGGGACTTTGGGCACGTACACACACGGGCCTAGTGCAGTTTTCAGGCCACCAGATTCAGGATTAAAACTATAATCAACAACGTGGGAGTCCAGTGCCTTAACCACTACTCTACCTTGGCCCAAATTTTAATTGTCTTACAATATTTCAGAGTACTTAATAAATACCATATTTTAGAGACTCTCTTTTTTTAGAAAATACAATTATGTTTTCAATATTCTAGAATGTTACAAAATTTTAAATAAAAGTGTTAGAGGCCCACTTAGTTGTCCTCTAATGTGGATTTGGTGGTTAAGGTGGCTCAATCCCACATGGCTGACTGCATGGTTTAAGTTCCAGACCTGTCAGCTTGAAAAATACCCAGTGTGTGTGTGTGCTTTTGTCCCAGAATCCTAAAAGGAGCAGAGAAGAGATTGTAGCATCACAGTTTCCCATGGGGGAGGGCCTTCATCTCTTTTTTCGACGGAGTATAGGTTTCCTCTAGCAGAATCACAATAAATGAATGAATCTATAAAGTCATTAAAAATGAACTAGGGGCTGGCAGGTGATTAAGACACTGGATTCCCAAATGGCTGACTGTGGTTTAAATTCCGGACCCAGCAGCTTGAAAAATCACTCGACATGTCTGCATATGTGCCCAAAATTTAGAGAAGAGAATGGAGGAGAAGGGATTGCAGAGTGACCATCCTGCCTGCTGGGTGATTTCCCACTTTCCCTCTCTGTCTCTGGTGAGCACACATGCCCTATGGCAAAAACCTTTAAAAAAAAAAAAAACCTTAAGTTTAAAAAAATAAACTGAGTAATACATCAGATGACCTTAGATCATGTTTGTATCATTTATTGAAGTTTCAGAAGCTGTGAACCTTCAGTGTTGGTTTCTGAGTTGGGAAACTTGGAAAAATTTGAATTCATGTGACTATGAAGTAGATATTCATTGTTAGGGAATAAATCATTGAAATAAAATGTTATGCCTAGGTGTTTATTGTCTAATTTTTTAATTCATGTGACTACGAAGTAGATACTCATTGTTAGGGAATAAGTATTGAAATGAAATGTTATACCTAGGTGTTTCTTGTCAATAATTTTTTAAAGAATTACTTATTTTATTTTATTATTATTTTTAAAATTTGCTTCATGGCATGCACACTCACCAGAGAGAAAGAGTGAAAGTGAATAAGTAAGCAGCCAAGTCCTGGACTTGGATCACATGTGGGAGTCAAGGGCCCCAATTGCCATGCTCCCTGCCACTGGCCCCTTATTTCCTTTTTTTATCATGTCTCTTGAAATTTTAAAACATCGTGATTCTGTGTGTGTGTGTGTGTGTGTGTGTGTGTGTATGCGTATGGCCAGAGAGCATATGTGTTCATCCGAGAGAAGGGAGAGAGCAAGTATCTCTCAAGGGGACATGGTCACTGCAGTTCTTTCTCCTCCACCCTAACATCCTGTCAGGATTTTGGGTAGACATGTACCCTGAAACTTTACAGCATGTTTTTCAAGCCACTGGGTCTTGGGCAGGAACCATGGTTGATCATGTGGGATCCAGTTTCCTTAATAGTATGCCACGGGGCCAGCCCCCAAAAATTGTATTTTAAGCGATACAAACTCAAGTGTATGTAAGTTATATTTTAATCTCAAGGACTGTATGTATTTTTACTTTAAAATCTTACTATAAATATTATATACTTAATACATATATAGTTCATGTTCTAGCTTTTAAAATTAATCTGCATATACATTAGCCAAAAAGCATTTCTCCTATCAAGATACAAAATTTTTAGTATAGTCATTCAGAATTATTTTCTGAAAATTACACATTTAAATTTGCTTTAAGAAATGCTGGTGTACTCTACATGGCATTGTGTCAGCTTCTTTTCTTTTTAATAACAATAACATTGTGAGCATCTTTCCTGGCCAAGGATTATTTTCAGTAGCCTCTTTTTTTTTTTAAGAGTTTTTTTTTTAACCATAGGCTATTTGTACTCACCAGTGAGTTACCGACAGAGACAATTAGGTGCTATGTGAGAAATTACAACATCTCCTCTCCTCCCCAGGGGGATGGTCATGCTGCAGTCCCTTCTCCATTCTTCTCCTAAGATCTTAGGTCCACATGCACATGAGCCTGATATGAGTTTCAAGCCACCAGGTCTGGGACATCTACTGTGGGAGTAGTGGGAGTCCAGTGATGTAACCTTTATGTCATCTGCTGACCCCTTCTGTAGCCTCTTTTATATCCACAAATTTGTCATTAAGCCTAAAACGACTTGATAGTGCATTTGTTGTACAAGGAGACTTCAAAAAGTTTGTGGAATGATAGAATTAATGTTTTTTTTATGAAAAGTTTTTAAATCCCTCTGCATTTTTTTTCTTAATCTATATTTTACATGAACTTTTTGAAGACTCTCCCTTCCCTCCAATTCAGAAGTTTCCATATACCTTCTAACTTTTATTTGTTTGTTTGTTTATAAGCCTGCAGTGGTTTCTGGTATGCATAAGAAAATGAACATTAGCTTATGGAAAGCAGAATCCATCAGTCTTGATTTTGGTGACCACCAAGCTGATTTGTTGAACTGCAAGGACAGCATTATTTCAAATGCCAATGTTAAAGAATTCTGGGATGGTTTTGAAGAAGTTTCAAGTATGTTATTTTTTTGTTTTGCTCTTTTCTTAATTATGTCCTTCCAAAATAAGTTGTTAAATACAGCCTAACAGATCTTTGATGTTTGAACTTGTGTATTTAATTGTAATGTAATCACAAAAAGACCAAACAAGTAATTGGAAACATCATGTTGGGCCCTAATCCTAGCTCTAACATTATAATTTCCTTTGGCCTTAAGTCATTTATCCCTTATATATGATGAATTTGGGACAACCTATAAACTTGTAAAGATTAAAATAATAAAATTTATGTAAGATACTTCGTAAAATAAAAGTATAAGATTATAATGGAAGCAACCATTGTAAAGAAATGTTTCAAATGTTAAATTTTCATTTTGAGACATACGTATATATGGGTAGTACAGTATATTTTGTTTTTTCTCTCTGAACAGTCATAAAATTAAAAAGGAAAAAGTTACCTTTTTAGTAATTAACTGCATTTTTTTATAGAACGGCAAAGAACCAAAAGTGGAGAAACAGTTGTTTTAAAGTTGAAAGATTGCCCTTCAGGAGAAGACTTCAAAAATATGATGCCAGCAAGGTATATATCTTTTGAAACTTTTTATTTCGACTTCTGGTTTTTAAATTGAACAGATTATTCCTTGAGTTTGGGTAAGCAACTACAAATGTGACTTCTAGGCTTTATTTTTGTTTTGCTTTAGGTCTTGTTGTTGTTTTTAAATTGCTAGAGTCATGAGCACTTAGAGAGAGAGACCACAAGAGAGACCAGAAAAGAGATTGAGAAAGTGAAAAAGCACTCCCTATAGGGAATAGACACACCACAGTCCCTTTTCCTCTCAGAGTTTTGAGCCCACATGCACATGAGCTAGAATGTTTTTCATGCCACTAGTCCAAAAATCAAACTGTTGGTCATTTGGGATCCTGCCACCTTAACCACTATGCCACTAGCTGACCCATGCTTTTTCTTTTGTAATAAAATAAATAAGAACTAGGGCCAGCAGGCGGGGGAGTGGTTAAAGTACTGGACCTCTCATATGATTGACTGCAGTTTGAGTCGTGGACCCAGTGGCTTGAAACACACTGGGCGCTCAGCCAGGGAGAGTTCTTAGTGTTGTAAAGAATGCTCATGTTCAAGAATACCAGGGCCCAGTGAAGCCTTCTTTATTTTATTTTATTTACTTCATGTTTTTAGAGGGAAATTTTTGCTATAGGGCATGCATACTCACCAGAGAGACAGGAAAGTGAGAAAGCACTCCCTGGGGGTGGACGGCCACGCCCCATCCCTTGTTTTCCATTCTCCTCTTGGGATTTTGGGTGTGCACACACATTTATCCAGTGTGAGTTTTAAGCCACCAGGTCTGTGGCTCAAACTGGTCAAGTATGTGAGAGTCCAATGACAAAACCATTATCCCATCCGCTGGTCCCAAGGGCCTCTATTCTCTTAGCACTTTTGATTTGTAGTTGTTAGAGAAGTAGAATACTGTTATAACCAGTTTCATTTCTATTTTTTGCTCACCTGTGGATAATAACATTAAAGTTTGAATGAAGTTAAGGAAAATGTTAACCTGTCTTAATAAAGGTGGTCTTATGTTTTAAACAACTTGAAAATTATATATTTGAAAGGATTTTAAAATGTGAATTTTTGTTTAATAGAAGGCAATGTTGTTTTTCTCCAGGTATGAAGATCTTTTAAAAAGTCTGCCATTGCCAGAATATTGTAATCCAGAAGGAAAATTCAATTTGGCTTCTCATTTGCCAGGATTTTTTGTACGTCCTGATCTAGGACCCAGGTTGTGCAGTGCCTATGGTAGGTATTTATTCACATTGGTTCCAGATTACAATTATGGGAATTTTAACAAACTTGTATCTAAGATAAATTTTCTCATAATTTTTTCTACTTATTATGATTTTTCAATAATTCTTAAAATTTGTTTTTATATCATGCTGGGTGCTATGAATTAATAACCAGTATCTAAATACATACTAATTTCTTATAATATATTTACATTTTTATTAGTTTGAGCTTTCTTTTTTTTTTTTTTTTTTTTTTTTTTGGAGAGGTTTTTTTCGCTATAGGGCGTGTGCGCTCGCCAGACAGACAGAGAGAGACAGAGAGACAGAAAGCGAGAAATCACCCCCCAGGGGGGATGGTCACGCCGCAATCCCTTCTCCTCCATTCTCCTCTCGGGATCTTGGGCACGCACGCACACGTGCCCGGCGTGAGTTGTAAGCCACCGGGTCCGAGACGCGAACCGCGGTCGACTACGTGGGAGTCCAGCGACATAGCCATTACGCTAACTGCTGGTTCCCATTTGAGCTTTCTTTTTTAGGTGCCAGTGGGTATGTGTACTTGCCAAAAAGACAGAAAGGGAGAAAGCATCCCCTAATGGGTTGTGGTCATAGTGCAATCCCTTCTCATCCATTTTTCCATTATCTTCATTGAACTAATGAGGGATGTCTGGTACATTATTATATACATACATAAAGTATTTTGTCACGTAAAAGTTGTGTTTTGTACACAGGTGTAGCTGCTGCCAAAGATCATGATATAGGAACAACAAATCTTCATATTGAAGTTTCTGATGTTGTAAATATTCTAGTCTATGTTGGCATCGCGAAAGGAAATGGCATTCTCTCAAAAGCAGGTAAAGAAACTTGAAGAATAGTTTTGTAATAATAATTGACCACACATATACTAGCATGAGGGAATCTTTAAAGAGTTTCTGGAAAATGTTTATTACAAGAAAATTATGGGAATCAACAGGTGGGATACAAGTTAAGGCACTGTACTTCCACATGGCTGACTATGGCTTGAGTCTCAGATCCAGCAGCTTGAAAGTCATGCCCGACTTGTACGTGCATGCCAAAATCCCAGGAGGAGGATGGAGGGGAAGGAATTGGAGTATAGCCACCCCTCCTACAGGGTAATTTTCTTCTCTTTGTAGAGCACACATACCTTAGGGCAAAAAAAAAAAAAAAAAAATTTTTTTTAATTACGTGTGGATGTCAATCTTTTGCAGCAAATTAAGCTTATATTTTAATTTCCTTTTTGGAAATTAAATTTCTAAAGTTTCCTTATATCATCCAGAATGTCAGCCTCTTTGTTAATAGCTACAGTTCCTAAAGAGTTGGAATAGATATAGAAATATTCCCATTTTTATTACTTGAAGATTGGCTAATTTTCTTTCTCTTTTCTTTTAATTTGCCATAAGGATGCATGAGCTTGACAGAGAGAAATAGAGAAAGCACTCCTCAAAGGGAATGTACATGCTATAGTCCCTTCTCCATTCTCCTCTTGGAAATTTGGATGCTTGCATGCATTTACACACTAGATTTATCGTTTTTCAAGCTGCAGGTCTGGGACTTAAACATGCAGTCAGCTCTGTGGGTTCTGGTCATTAACCACCACACCGATGGCTGGCCCAAAGACTGATTAATTTTGTTACCTCTTTTTCATATAATGTGAAATTTACGTGTAAGAATTTTTATTTGTTCCTTCTCTTTCTTTTTTTTTTAAGCTGGCAGGTCTGAGACTCGAACCATGTTTGGCCATGTTGGAGTCCTGCACCTTAACCACCACAGCAGCTGCTGGCCACTTTATTTTGTTTGTTAAAATGTACTCTTAAACTCACTTACAAATATTAATTAAATAATAGAAGCTAGTTTCTATGGCTGTAAGGATGCTTAAGACATGGTTTGTACTTGGGACCAGCAGTTAGCGTAATGGCTATGTCGCTGGACTCCCACGTAGTCGACCGCGGTTCGAGTCCCGGACCCGGCGGCTTAAACTCACGCCGGGCGCGTGTGCGTGCGTGCCCAAGATCCCGAGAGGAGAATGGAGGAGAAGGGATTGCGGCGTGGCCATCCCCCCTGGGGGGTGATTTCCTGCTTTCTGTCTCTCTGTCTCTCTCTGTCTGTCTGGCGAGCGCACGCGCCCTATAGCAAAAACCTCTCAAAAAAAAAAAAAAGACATGGTTTGTACTACAAGCAATATTTTTTCTCTCCAGTATCAGAGAAGGAAGGAGCCTTTTATCCAATATAAGATACCGCTCAGAACCAGCAGGTGGCATGGTAGTTAAGCAGGCAACTGTACTCCCACATGGCTGTCAGGTTCAAGTCCTGGATCTGGCAGCTTACTTTTTCTCTCTGTCTTTCTGTCTGTCTCACTCTTTCTCTGGCAAGCCTGTACGCCCTATAGCAAATTAAAAAAAAAAAAAAAAAAAAAAAAGTAATGATAAAAGTAGTAATGATAAATTAAATAAATAATTGTTTTTAAAAAGTTGATTCTAGGGATCAGCAGATGGCATAATGTTTATGTCACTAGACTCTCACATAGTTGACCATGGTTTAAATTCTGGACCCAGTGGCTTAAAACTCACACTGGCTGCATATGCATGCATGCCCAAAATCCCCAAGAGGAGAATGGGGGAGAAGGGATTGTTGCATGGCCACCCTCCTGGGGGTGTTTTCTCTCTTTCTGTCTCTGTCTGGTGAGTGCATGTGTCCTATAGCAAAAATCTCCCCCCCGCCCCCCAAAAAAAAGTTACCTCTCTATTACATAGGTTTTAGTTTGTGTCCTCTGGATCTCTTTCTAAGATTTTATTCCATGAATTATTTCCTTCTTAGAGACATATAGACGATCATAGGTCTTTATCCTTTCTCTTTCTGCTTATGACTTTAAAATAGGAACCAACTATAGACTATTTCTTGTCTTTCAAACGTAAACCTGAAGACCTTTCCATCGTCTTACTGCTCCTAACCTTTTGACAGATTCTTTGTTGTCTCTGGTACCTTTTTTTTTTTTTTTTTTTTTTTAAACTTTATTTATTGTTTAGAGGGACAGAGCAAGAGAGAGAAGGAAAGTGAGAAAGCAAGCTGCCTGGTCCGGGATTTGAATCCCAGTTGGCCAGGTGGGAGTCCAGCACCCTTAACCACCATGCCACCTGCCAGCCCCTTTTATGTATGTATGTATGTGTTTGTGTGTATGTATGTAAATATTTGATATTTTAACTCATTGTAATCAAGTTTCTGTAACTGCCTAGAATTTTTCTACTGCTCTGACACTAATTTCAATAAATCAGTGAGTTATTTCTGGAACATTTATTACTTGCCCATCTCTGTAATAAATGGCACTTGTTAATTGCCACATCTTCCTCATATATCAACGTTTGGTTCTGTGACATCACTCCACTGTTTCTGACTCCTTAAGGGGTTAGAGTTTTCTAGAATTATAGTCATTTTTCCCTACCCATTCTTTTTTTTTTTTTTTTGGAGAGGTTTTTCGCTATAGGGCGCGTGCGCTCGACAGACAGACAGAGAGAGACATAGAGACAGAAAGCGAGAAATCACCCCCCAGGGGGGATGGTCACGCCGCAATCCCTTCTCCTCCATTCTCCTCTAGGGATCTTGGGCACGCACGCACACGCGCCCGGCGTGAGTTGTAAGCCACCGGGTTCGAGACGTGAACCGCGGTCGACTACGTGGGAGTCCAGCGACATAGCCATTACGCTAACTGCTGGTTCCCCCTACCCATTCTTTACCTGCACTCTCTGGGAAATCCTGGTTATGACTTTTAGCCACCACTTAGATAACCAATTCGGTATCTGGAGCCCAGACTGGTTTTGCAACTTCGTTGTTTGGTACTAAGAACATGAGAATTCATGATAGTAATCACTATGTGTATATTTAAGTTTCATAATGTACAACTTAAATATCCTCAAAACTATAGACACTTTTTAGGTTATTCCAGCTCACTTAACTGATGCTATTAACTATTGTTTTGTTTGAAAAGTCGTGGTGCATTTTTATATATAAAGTCATAGAAAAATATATCAGGATGTGTCCAACAACCCGGTATACTAGATAACTACCTCATAACCATCCCAAGGATTTGAGAGTCACTTGGGCATACTTTAAGTCCTCAGAAATACGCAGTTGTCCTCTGTAGCACTTAAGTTACAATATAGAAGATTCATTTGTTGTTTCGTTTTTGCTAGAAGGCATCTGTGTTCACCAGGGAGAGAGAGAGAGCACTCCACTGAGGATGGTCATGCTGCAAGCCTTTCTTCATTCCTCCTTTCTGGATATTGGGCATATGTGCTTAGGCATGTAGCATGTTTCTCAAACTGCACAGTCAGTCATGTGGGATTCATTTGCCTTTACCACTGCCCCATCCACTGGCCCTTCATCTACCTTTCTACATGACAGTCGTGTACGTAATTAACTTACTATACTCAAACCAATCATTCTTTCACAGTCATCTACCCCCTACTTTAAACTGTCCACATAAGGTGGATATCATAAAATTAAAGGAGAGTCAGCAGGTGGTGTAGAGGTTAAGGCACTGGATCCCACTTCACTGGCTACACAGTTCAAATTCCAGACGTGCCTTGAAAATCACGCCGGGCACAAGTGTGCAAGTACACCCAAAATCCCGAGAGGAGAATGGAGGAGAAGGGATTATAGTGTGGCCATCTCCCTGGGAGGTGATTTCTCACTTTCTCTCTGTCTGGCACATGAATGTGTCTTGCAGTAAAAAAAATTTATACAATAATAATTTTTATGCCTAACTTTTGACATTGTCCTCAATCTTCTTGTTTTACCATGGATTGGTGAAAAACTTTGTCACAGATGACATTTGTTAGCTGAACCATTCTCAGTTTGTCCTTTTAAACTCATGTGATTGCATTTAAATACAATATAATGTTTACTTGCCTAGATTTATTAAGATACTCTTTAATTCCATGAGGTCTTGACTGACTCTCTCTGCCATTCCTGAACAACTCAGAACTGTGTCTGGCAAATAATAAACACATAGTTAATGTTTGAATTAAGAATTTTTTGCAGTGGGACCAGCAGTTAGCATAATGGCTATGTCACTGGACTCCCACGTAGTCAACTGCGGTTCGCATACCAGACCTGGCGGCTTAAACGCACGCCAGGCGCGTGTGTATGTGTGCCTAAGATCCTGAGAGGAGGTGTGCCCATCCCCCCTGGGGGGTGATTTCTCGCTTTCTGTCTTTCACTGTCTATCTGGGGAGCGCACGCGCCCTATAGCAAAAACCTTTCCCCCCGCCAAAAAAAATAATCTCTTGCAGCCAATTTTAAACATGGAGAATATTTTACTGTTGCAAATTAGAGAATATCCCATGTAGCTTTTTTTTTTTCTTTTTTCTTTTTTTTTGAAGAGGTTTTTGCTATAGGGCACATGCGCTCAACAGAAAGACAGACAGAAAGAAATCACCCCTCAGGGGGGATGGCCACACCACAATCCCTTCTCCTCCATTCTTCTCTTGGGATCTTGGACGCACACGCGCCCGGTGTGAGTTTAAGCCACTGGATCCAGGACTCGAACCGTGGTCATCTACATGGGAGTCCAGCAGCATAGCCATTATGCTAACTGCTGGTCCCCCAATATAGCTTTTATAGCAAGCAATTTATTTTTCCTCTGAAAATGGAGTTTCTTTAAAATCTTCACTAAAATGAAATCAGGCATTTGAAAAAGACTGTCATACAGTTTCTGACTTAACAGATAATCACAGTTAATATTTTTGGTTTTATACTTCAAAATGTTTTGTGCACATACATATATTTGTAGCCTTTTTTAGTTTGTCAGCATTCTAGAAGGCTAACATGTTTCCTGAACTCTTCAGCTTTGTTTTTGAAGCCACTTGCATTTTATTACAGGATAAATATGAGATTTTCATAGGAAATAATCAAAATATATTTTGTCGTCCTATTCAATAGTGATGGTAATGAGTAAATCCTTTCACTTCACTAAACCTGTTTACTCAGATATAAAATAGAGGCTATGATCCCTGTCTCCTTCTGAAGTAGTCAGTAGGACCCAACTAATTAATAATAGTCAGTTAATTTCTTTATCAGAAAATGGTATGAGTACAAGTCATTGTTAGAGCTACCCTCTTGGGACAGAGTGAAGACTTGGTTATGTTTGAGAAGAGGTCTTTAATTTTCTATCTCCTCCTTTGCAGAAAACATTCTGGGAAAATCTTTGTTGCTTTGCCCCTCAGTTACAAAGGGGACATATGCTCGTTTCCTTGCCCATAGTCCCCAAAATTTTGAGTTATGTAAGGGTGTTTGACTCCTATTTCAGAGTACTGATACAGTTAGGCATTCTACTGCTCTGTTAGATCAGTTTTAGGAGACTTGGCTTTCTGACAGTCCTTACTGACCAATTTGAAAATATTTTCTTGTATTTTAGGAATACTCAAGAAATTTGAGGAAGAGGATTTAGATGACATTTTAAGGAAGAGATTGAAGGACTCAAGTGAAATACCTGGCGCTCTGTGGCATATTTATGCTGGGAAAGATGTTGACAAGATAAGGGAATTTCTTCAAAAGGTATCATTTAGGTTGCACACAATTTATTTCTTCACTTTGGACAAGAACTTACTAATTTGTTAGTGCATCTTCACTTAACATTTATTAATTAATACATGATCGTTAATTTTCAGTTGAAGGGAAACATGGAAATTTTTGTTGAAAGTCAAAAGCTTCTTTTTCTTGTTTCTTTGAATGATTGTTCTATGTTGAGAGTTCTAATTGACAGTTCCCACTTGCTGGTATTCCCCCTACCCTTAAAATACATGATAATTTTGTTGAACCAGATGTTATTTGAGCAGTGAAATTAGTTACTTGGAGTTGTAGTATTATAAAAACAAATGGTTTCCTGGAAATCTCTAAAGAAGGTAGAATCTTCATTTTCATTGAATCAGATTGATATTTTTGGCTGTTGACCTATGTAGTTACTCTATCTTAACCAGGTTGCTCTGTGATACTTATTTGAATAGACTGAAACACTGGATTATCTATACCTTTGATTTAGTTGTCACATACTTTAAAAGAAATTTATACTCTTTGCCCAAATATTTTCTAAGTTTTGTAGTTATGGTAATTACTTTTAGATCATTATTGCTGTTTATCATTTTACACTTAATCTTCTTTCTAAAAGGTTGTAATTTCTGGCTGTTTGATCAGTAGTGAAGGAGCTATAGCCCTGTACTATCTATTTCAGAACACCTACCATTATTTGAATCAAGAATATACTAATTTATGTCTTTTACAGGAGATTATTTCTTTGATGAGTATAAGGGTTCCTTTATATGGATTTTTGTAGGTGTAAGGGGTTAGCCATATAAATACATTCATCTTTATACCTACCTTTTAAAAAGTTTCAAGATATGTTTATTAAGTCCAGATATATGAATACTTAGGCTTTCTGGAAAACTAATCTTTTTCTAATCTGCATGCTATATTCTTGAAACAATTTTAAGGAAGGAAACCAGATGAATGGAAAACTTCATAGGGGAAGGAGTTATTGAATATGATTTACTCTATTAACAGCATTTCAGCTGTCTTTTCAGACCTTTGCAGAATGTTATTTTGTTTTTTTCTTGGAGAGGTTTTTTTTGCTATAGGGCACATGCACTAGCCAGAAAGACAAAGACAGAAAGCGAGAAATCACCCCCCAGGGGGGATGGCCACGCCGCAATCTCTTCTCCATTCTCCTCTCAGGATCTTGGGCACACACGCACACACTTGGCGTGAGTTTAAGCTGCCGGGTCCGGAACTCGAACCACAGTCGACAACGTGGTAGTTCAGTGACATAGCCATTACGCTAACTGCTGGTCCCAACAGAATGTTATTTTCTTTAAATATAGTCGTTATTTCATAAGGTTCTGAGAACAAATGGCATTGTTAATAAAATTAAAATTAACTGAACAGAATTTACCATTTTCCATAACCATTTTAAATCTGTATTTCAGATTTCAAAAGAACAAGGCCTTGAAGTTCTACCAGAACATGACCCAATACGTGACCAAAGTTGGTATGTGAACAAAAAGCTTCGCCAAAGACTGCTCGAAGAATATGGTGTCAGAACCTGTACTCTTATTCAGTTCCTTGGTGATGCCATTGTTTTGCCAGCAGGAGCACTTCATCAGGTATATTTTGAAGGCACTAGTTTTGAAGAAAAAATTATTTTGCGTATAAAGGAAAGAAGAAGACATAAGTGACAGAATGACTATACCGGTCTGCCTTTGTTAAGAAATCACTAAAGTGGTATATTACATCACTTGAGGAAATTTAATATAATTATTTGAGAACTTAAATTGTTTTAACATGGACCACATTTCCATTTGTATATCATGTCTGATTTAGTAGGTAGTCTTTTTTAATATAGGGCAAATGCACTCACTGAGAGAGAGGGAGAGAAAGTGAGAAATCATCCCTCTAGGAGGGATTGCTGTGCTGCAGGTCCTTTTCTTGGGATTTTGTCCCTGCATGTACATGTGCCAGCCTGGTTTTCTTTTTTTTTTTTTTTTTTAAATAATCATTTATTTAATTTTTTTTATTATTGTCATCATTTAACTTGATCAGAGACAGAGAGAGAAAGAAAGTGAGAATGCAAGCCACTAGGTCCATTGCTCGAACCATGGTCAGCCATGTGGGAGACCAGGACCTTGACCACCACTCCACCTGCTAGCAGCCCCCAGCATGATTTTCAAGCTGCTGGGTTTAGGACTGAGCTACAAAGTTGGTCATTTGGGATGTAGTAACCTCAATGCTACCTTCTGGCCCATGAAGTTTAATTTTTTATATATATATAAAGGCTTTTGCTGTAGGGTGCGTGCACTCGCCAGACAGAGACAGAGACAGAAAGCAAGAAATCACCCCTCGGGGGACGGCCACGCTGCAATCCCTTCTCCTCCATTCTCCTCTCGGGATCTTGGGCACGCATGCACACACGCTCGGTGTGAGTTTAAGCTGCCGGGTCTGGGACTCGAACCGTAGTCGACTACATGGGAGTCCAGCGACAGCCATTACGCTAACTGCTGGTCCCATGAAGTTTAATTTTTAAGACCTTAATTTTAGAGGACTTAGTTATATGAGGATACCTCAAAAAGTTTGTGGGAAAATGGAATTAAAACGTGAGTTTACTTTGGTCTAAAAAATGTTTTGAAATCTGCATATAATTTTTTATAACATTAATTTTTTTCCATGAACTTTTTTTTCTTAAAGATAGCTTTTTGCTATAGGGCGCATGTGCTCGCTGGAGAGATGGGGAGACAGAAAGCATGAAATCGCCCCTCAGGGGGGATGGCACGCCACAGTCCCTTGTCCAGTATCCTCTTGGGATTTTTGGGCACACATGCACTCATGCCTGATACGTGTTTCAAGACACCATGTTGGGACTTGAACCACAGTCAACTACATGGGAGTCCAGGGACATAACCGTTAAGCCAACTGCTGGTCCTTCCATGAACTTTTTAAAGACCCCTTGCGTACTTATTCTTGGTAATGAAGCATGGGCCCCAGGAAGTGAAGAGGGAGGGAGTATCAAGTCTTATCAGACTTTAGGTGGACTTCTGTCTTTCTTTGGCAAACTGAAATAGTAATAGCCTATCTGATGAAAGACGTTATGTAATTTATATAGCTAACAATCCACAAAACTTAAAAACTGCAATAAACACCTAATTTTTGTGGCTTGATAAGTGGTACCCAGAAAAATAGCATAAAATAGATGAGGGGTCTGGGACAGCAGGTAGTATAGTAGTTAAGGTCCTGGACTCCCACGTGGCCAACCATGGTTCGAGTCCTGGAACCTGAAGGCTTGAAACTCATGCCAGGTGCTTGTGCATGTGTGCCTAGAATCCCAGGAGGAGAATGCAGGAGAAGGGATTATGGAGTGGCCATCCCCCCGAGGACTGTGATTCTTGCTTTCCATTGCACTCTATATCAAAAATCTCACTTTAAAAATAAAATAAATGGTGGTATGCAATATGGCATTAAATGCACAACAGTGAATTCCTAAGTAGAATAGAGCCACCACAGCCTAATTTAGCACTTGTAATAACAAAGTATGCAACAAAAACCTGAGATTTCAGAACTTCCATCTTTTCCACTGCTCAGTAATTGAGGTGTGCCTGACATGCATTTATTTTCTAAGGAAAACTTACTGTATTTTACGTAACTATTCCATAGGCAGTCACTGCCTATTTAGCATTTATGACACATATTAATATGCGCAGATATTCTTTTTTTCTTTTTTTTAAAGGTTTTTGCTATAGGGCACATGCGCTCGCCAGACAGAGACAGAGAGACAGAAAGCGAGAAATCACCCCCCAGGGAAGATGGCTACGCTGCAATCCCTTTTCCTTCATTCTCCTCTTGGGATCCTGGGCACGCACGCACATGCGTGTGGTGTGAGTTTTAAGCCACTGGGTCCGGGACGCGAACCGCAGTCGACTTCATGGGAGTCCAGTGACATAGCCATTACGCTAACTGCTGGTCCCTGCACAGATATTCTTTAAGTGATAATAATTGCCAAGTTTAGGATGTCAGGGTTAGATTATCATTCTTAAATTCTTACATAGCATTCATAATATAAACATAATAAATGTACCTTTTTATGATAAATTCCTAGAAAATGTATTTATGTTAAATGATTTTATTTACATTTTCCCATGGGTGTTGGATCATTTAAGATTTATGTTTAATTGAGATTCACTCTACATAAATAATTTTTCTACATTCTAGAGCCTCTTACCAGAAAATCCTTAATTTGTATTCAATGTCAGTACCCTCAAAAGAGCAACCTGTTTACAGGAATAGTACTGCAAATCTTTTTGTAAGTTGTAATAATCTTTGGTAATAGATAGATTTCCTTTCAGATCTTTATATCACACATATAGCTTAATACAAAATCAGTTTTTTAACCTTGATAATGGAGTTATGCTTTTTAAAAATGGAAGTATAATTTGTGTATCATAGAATTGACCATTTTTAGTGTTGTATAGTTTGTAAGTTTTACTACAAACTACATAGTTCTGTAACAATGCAATCACAATAGAAAACAGTTTCATCTCTCAAAAAAACTGCCCTCCTGGGGCCAGCAGGTGGCGTTGTGATTGAGGTACTGGACTCCCACTTGGTTGGCTGACTTTCACTTCCTGGACCTAGAGGCTTGTTTTCTCACTTTTCCTCACTCTCCCTCCCTGTCTCTGACGAGTGCACATGCCCTATAGTAAATTTTAAAATGATAATAAAAAGGGGGGGGTGGGCACCCTGCTCTTCTGCACTTTAAAATTCAGTCTTCTTACCCGGAAAGCCTGTAACTACTTAACCACTTTTTTGCCCCTGCAGTTCTGACTTTATGAGGATGTCATATATTTGGAATCATGCAATGTGTGGACTTTGAGTTTGGCTTTTTAAAATGCATTTGAACTTCATTCATACTGTTGTGTATATAAGTTGATTCGTTTTTATTGCTGGATAATTGTGTGAATAGTTTCCCACCTTTAAAATTCGTTTGTTTTTCTGTATACCAACTAAATTTCATTAAGGTTATTTCCAGTTTGGGGCACAACCAACCAGAATCCTAGGATAATTTAGAAACTCAGTTGGGTTCTATATATCTATTTCAGACTATGATTTTAACCCCAGTTCCTAACACATAGTATCATTTCCTTTTCTTCAATTTATTTTCAGCGAGCATTAACAGTGGAATGAAAGCCAAAAGAGTAACAACAAATACATGGTAGATTCTTTCCATTTAAGTTTTTTAAAGTAACACATTTAAAGGGGAAAAGCCCAGCTTGACAAAACTAATTTAGGAAGTGATTATCACCCTTTCCAAAGGATTCCTGGAAGTTATTTTCTTTTTTATCATTTGAAAAATAGTTTATTTATGATGTCACTTTACATGAAGCTTCTTGGTTATCCAACTTTCTCATGAAATGTAGTCTTCTGCTTTGAAATTCATTTGATATTTTAGAGACAGTAAATTCTTCTGAAGAATTTCCTTTATGTTCATTGGTTTTAAACAACTTGTCTTTTCTTTGCTCTTACCTCCTAAAATTGCTATTTTGCTGTTTCTCTTTTCGGGATAGGTACAGAATTTTCACAGCTGCATTCAGGTAACTGAAGACTTTGTCTCTCCAGAACATCTTGTACAGTCCTTTCATTTAACACAGGAATTGAGACTTTTGAAGGAAGAAATAAATTATGATGATAAACTACAGGTAAGAATTTATGATCTAAATAGATCCTCTTCTGCAGGCTTTTTTAAATTCAGAAATGTAATACATACATAACAGCTTAGTCATTCTGAAGTTTGTCACATTCTGATAAAAATCAAAGATTAATATACCAACATCTGTTTAATTGTCTGAATTCAGTGATCCTTATTTAACTTCCAGATTAATATGTTTTAGAGTTTGCTATTAGGGCACATGTGCTCTCCATAGAGAACCCCACCCTCCCTTGGGGGGTGTGTGGCCACACTGCCGTGCCTTCTCCAGTTTCCTCTTGGGATTTTGGGAACACACGCAAATGTGCCCTTCATGATTTTCAAGCAGCTGGATCTGGAACTGTAACCATACAGCGGGCCATATGTGATCCAGCACTTTAATCTCTATGCCATGGCTTAGCACTTTTAAATTTTAGCTTTTTTTTTTTTTCTCTTATAAATTCGGCTGTTCTTGGTTTCCATTAAAATTGTTTTTTTCTTTTGTTTATTTTTAATTTGGCAATTTGTTCATTTCTCTCTAGCTGAAATAATTGGATTTGTCAACATTTTTTTCAGGTTAAAAATATCTTGTATCATGCAGTTAAAGAAGTGGTGAAAACTTTGAAGATACATGAGGAAGAAGTAGAGAATGTGGAAGAAAATTAAGTGTGGTCCAGTTTGACGTTTTTAGGTTGTTGAACTGGGATCACTTAACCATCAAATGATGATCTGTACTTAAGCTTCATAAAACCATCAGTGCCAAGAAATTCTCTTTGTAGTAATTACTTGTTACTGACACTGCAGCAGTATAGCATATGTCACAGCTTTTGTGATTCAATGTTAATTATAAAACAAGCTAAATTTTAAAAGCAGCACTATATAGCTGTTTTTGTATTATAGTGTATATGATGTTTGTGAAAATGCCAGATTTAAAACGATGTATTTATTTTTGGTAAAAAAAAAAATACAAAATTCTATGCTATATTGTTGATCAGGTGTAAATGTGACCTTGTACAGTTTACTAAAATAACTGATATTTTTCACTACATTGAGACAGTTACTGTGAGAATAGGACACAAACACCAGCTATTGCCTGCATTTGGGAAATTGCTGAATCGCACAGCAGTCATGTCATAATCAGAAAATTACTGCCAAATGATTGTAAAATTTGTAAAGTAAAAGTATATAAAGTAGATACTAAATACAGACACTTCAATATTTTGTTGAAGCTATTGACTGTACAATTAAACATTTTCGAAAGGTGTAATTTATTTAAAATTGTCTCATTTTGGTAAAATTTATGTGAACTTTTAAAGCTAAATATTAAACTTAATATGCTATGTAAATATATACATATATACATTTAATGATGTATTTTTTTAAAACATTGGCTCGCTTTTGTTAAAGTGCAAGTGTTACATATGGCTTTGTACATTAAAGTTGAAAGGGGTTTTACATTTTCCATTAAAAGGACTTTATCAAAAATTTAGCTTGTTCAGAGTTCTCACTCTTGATATGCATACTACTGGGGTGGAGAGTAACCTAACATCAGGTAGCCTGGGTTTGGATGAGAGTTTTGCCACTTTGTATATGATCTTGGCAAAGTGTTTTGAATTTGTTTTAGCTCAGCCCTTCCCCTTTTGAGTTACTGGACATATGTAGCTCTTCACTGACACCTGCAGGATGTTGAGGGGACAGCCTTTCATTGTCAACTGAAAGCACAAGGGCTAAGAGAAAAAGATGTTAGCTCAAGTTGTGACACCTAGTAAGTAGCTTGTTTTTTATGCTGATTTTATGTCCACCTTCTTTTAACTTCATGTATGACTTTATCTACCACAGGCAAGGTTTAGCCAGCAATGTGAGCTGTTATGTCTCACACAAATCCACTACACCTGGCACAAAAATTAATGGGATGTGCATTAACTGCTTGGCTAGAAACAACAAATAAGGGCTGAAGAATATTTTGCATTTTTTTTTTAGTTTATTTATTCATTCATTTATATAATTTGACCAGAGAGAGAGGGAAGATGAGAAAGCAAGCCACTGGGTCTGGGACTCAAATCCTGGTTGGCCATGTAGGAGTGTTGAGCGCCTTAACCACCATGCCACTTGCTGGTCCCCTATTTTGCTTGATTTTGTGACTCTTAGTGAGCTTTTGTCTTTTTTCAAGGTGCACCTCAACTGATTAAGTTTTCTTTTTCCTAATGCATGTTCTACCTGGTTTGATTGTGATGTGAAATTAGTTTAAAGCCAAGGTGTTACTTCTGGAGTTCCTAAAGTCTGCAGGCATTCACAGTCTGGTGATTTTTCTCCCAAAAAGCATTTGCTTCTCTTGCTGTTGATTGAGCCACCTTTTACCATACTACAGCAATTATCAGTTTAATTAGATCTGGGTAAGATGAGTAAGCTTCAGCACAAAAGGGCTCTCATACCTTTGTGTGTACATACTAGACCAACAGCTTGGTACATATTCAGCATGCTGTTTCTAGATGCCAGCCTATCAAAAGATTCTCTCCCAGACAGGATCATCATTGTCACCAGGAGAGGAAAAATAATGTGGCTTATTTAACATTCTACAACTATTACACTATGTGCTATGAATTAGGGTGTACAGCAAGCTAGACAAAGTATGAAGCTATAGATCCCCTGGACCTGTCCCCAAGATTCAGACTTGGACCTTTTCTAATTATAGAAGTTACATTTCTAGTTACACAATAATTAGCCTAAATGATTACACCATAAAACCTATGGAAAGTACAGTAGCCAAGTAATATATCAAGTCAGTTGGCTTCTGGAGTAATCCTACTGTTTCAATAGAAGGTAAGTTGACCTTTTAGACAAATAGAAGATGTGGGCTATAAGAAATAGAGCTGTATACAAAGTTGAATCCCCTCCTTGGCTGGGAAAGTTTTCACAGTCAATGTCAGCCACTCAGCTCTTGGTAACTGAGTCATCCAGCTGCCTGGAGGAGTCTCCTTATTTCTGGGTCTTCTCTGTGAAAATGATTTCAATGCTGGGGGAGCCAGTGCAAGGTATGGCAAAAGTGTGTGGTTTGATGAGGGCTGAACTTCTAGAGGAGGTCTGTTCTGAGCACAAATGAGTTCACCATTGCCTCCCTTCCCCTTACTCTTTGACTCTAAATTTGACAGATGAAGAGATTGAGATAGCTGGGTCAGTGAAAAATAAAAATGAGGAAGAAGAATAAGATTTGATGAGATGAAGACTGACTCCTTTCCCATGGAGAGCCAGTGTAGTCCTTTGCTGCACAATGAGGATGGCAACTGACAGTCCTGTCCAGCTATTGCAGAATATGGAGAAAAGATTAAGGTAGGTCATAGAGTTTGGTTTTCGTAAATGGGAGGAGTTCATGATAAAGAAGATAGATGCAAAGATCAAGGCACCTAGCCACACATCACCTAGCATCAACATTACAATACCAGTATCAGCACAGAATAGAAGTCTTTTACAGTTTATCTAAAAACATGAATACCTGTGATATGTTGGGATATTGTGATGATATAGCAAAAGAGATACTCCCTCAGACTTGTGCCATCTATGCTAAATACTAAGTAACAAAAGTATACAAAGATTTGGGAAAAGATATTACAAAATTTACCTGGGGTTAGGGAAGGCTTCAGAGAGGAGGCAGTGTGTGTACAAAACACTGCCGAAACACAGAAAAAAATGGCAGAATAAATGTGGACCTATTTAGATCACTTTTTAGCCCTTCTGCATAAACCCACTGGTTGCAGAACACTTTTAAGAAGTGATTTGCAAAATCATTCACTCTTATATTCTTTTTCTGAAGGAGCTGCTGCTTGGAACTGCCTTTGTAAGAGGAGAATGTTATCTTATACCCTGATTCTTTGGAAATGGGTAATCCATGGGTGGCATTCATTGAAACTTAGCCAAAATTTTTTAATGACTTACTTTGCATAAACAAATTATGTTGAACAAGAAACAGTATTTTGCTAAGTAAGCAAAAGGACCAGCCTATCCAGGCTTTTAGGGTGGAAGACTGAGTCTCATTACAGTCAGTTATTAAAAGCCATTATACTGTGTAGTCTCTCAAGTCTCCAGGAAGATCATCCCCTCTTCCCAAGTACATGCATTCTTGCTAATGGTAACTTTCAACCTGACCCCCAGGGTGGTGGAGGGCTGTTGGCTCACTGAGGGTCAATCTGGAGGTTAAACCTGGGTAGCAAGACCTGAAAACTAAGTCAGCAGGAAGCAGGTGTCCAAGACTACAGTGCCTGCCTGCACTAACCTGGCAGAGTTCACAGGCACTTTTTTTTTTTTAAGGGGTTTTCGCTATAGGGCGCGTGCGCTCGCGAGACAGAGAGATAGAAAGCGAGAAATCACCCCCCAGGGGGGATGGCCACACTGCAATCCCTTCTCCTCCATTCTTCTCGGGATCTTGGGCACGCATGCACACGCGTGCGCCTTAAGCCACCGGGTCCAGGACACGAACCACAGTCAACTACGTGGGAGTCCAGTGACATAGCCATTACGCTAACTGCTGGTCCCCACAGGCACTTTTTTTAAATTGGGTTTCCAAATCTGTTCTAGACCAGGAAGTCAGACCCATTCTTCCCTGTCTGTCCTTGGTATAGCCCCTTGAATATGATAAGTAGTCTTGCTGGCTAATGAACCAAGAACCAGAATAGTTTCTACTGCCCACCAGATGGCACTGTTGGTCAACAGAGGCTGTTAAAGGACAAGACTGTAAATGGAACAATCAATCTGACAACCTTTTGCTTTTTTAAACAGCGATGCCACCCATCCCCACAGAGATCTCCCTGACTAGGCTACACTGGGATGAAGCAGTGATAAAGATCACTTTTGATATCAATGTAGATAACTGACAAGTCTAGAAGCATTCGATAAATAACAGCTGTCATTCTCGTGCACATCTTGACTTCAAATATTTGGTTGTCAGTAAAGTCATGACTCATTTTTGCATAGAAAAAACAGAAAAAAAAAAGTCATGTCTTTAACAACAATCCAGTAGGTTATACACACTCTATGGCAGACTGTTTCACACTAGTACTCATCTTCATTGTTTTGAAAACAACGAAACTTCAGCCACAACTGCCCAGAAGTGTAAAAGGTTACCATAAAAAAAGGACAGAGGCTTTTTACTACTGAATGTAAGAACAAACAACTTGGATGATCTTTGAGTAAGGAAAATCCAACTGTTTGATTCTCTCAATACTGACACAAGATACACGTTTTCCCCACATATCAATTCCCTAATGGTGTTCTACAATTTAACTCAATTCTGACATTCTCAACTTGGAGACAGTGTCAGATGCCACAGGTTAAGGACCCTACAAGACTACTTCACTACAGACCTGTATGTTTCACCAACTGTTAAGTCACAGGTTAACCACGACATCCCTTCCCTGTTCTGAGTTCAGTTATTTGCCAGAATGGCTTAGGAGAACACTTTACTTACATATACCTGTCTGTTTAAAAAGGATGCAACTTAGAAACTAACTAGATGGGAGAAATGCGTAAGAGGAGGGTGCATCCTCCCTTTATGTTCAGCAATCCAGAAGCTCTCCAAACCCTGGAGTTCAGGTATTTTTACGAAAGCTTCATCATGTAAGCATGATTTGATCAATTCAATCTCTAGCTCTTTTCCAGAAGGGTCATATGTAGGGTTGAAAGTTCCAAGTTTCTAATCATGCCTTCATCTTTTTTTTTTTTTTTTTTTTTTTTTTTTTTTTTTTTTGCAGCTTTTAAAAGGAAGATTTGACAAGTTTCACTTAGCTCAGTACAACTAATAGGGAACCACAATATATGCCTTCATCTTTCCACTGACCAGCCCCTATTCAGATGCCACCAGTCACCTCACTAAGAGTAAAGACACTCCTTATCTTCTATGAAATTACAAGGATCTTGGGAGCTCTGTGCTAAAGTTGTAGAATTTATGTATTGGTCAAGTTCATGTCCTGTAATCATAAAGAGAAGCACCAACAACAGGAGGGGATAGCAAAGCAAAGTTTATTGAAAGAAAAAAGAACCTCCTGAGTAGAGAGGGATCCTGAAAGTAGGTGCTAAAGAAAATTTGAGGTGAAGGGTTATCTAGCAGTTTGAGCAATGAGCAGGCTCTCTGATAAGGAAATGGGCTTCAGAAAATAAGCTACATGGTAATTTGGAGTTTGTGATGTCAGCAGATCATATGGATGTGCCCTTTTTGTTAGAATGCAGTGAGCAAATGTGAACAGTTGTCCTTAGTCGTAGTTGTTTGGAGCCACAGTGCAGTCAACTCTTGGTTAAAACTTAGCCATTGTGACTCCATCTTGAGTAGAGCTTACTGTGTCTGTCTTAGGGCTTTACCCGGTCTTTGTGTAATATCCCTATCTCCTGCCTTACCAAGAACCAGGAAAGACCAAAATATTACCATAAATCAGTATTTCTTATTATAAATCAGTTTCATAGTCTCAGGCTCTTAGGAAGGAGAAAAGGAGGCCAGAAGGTGGGGGGTGGTGGTTAAGGATGCTGGACTCCCATATGACTGACTGTGACTCAAGTCCTGGACCTTGCTTTCTCACTTTTTCTTCCTCCCTCCGTACTTCTTTGGTTAAATTAAAAATAAAGTTAAATAAAATAATTCTTTAAAGAAAAAAAGGAAGGCAAAAATAGTGTAGTGGTATACTGTATACCTGAAACTAATTTCATGAGAGAATTTTTTTTATGTATACACTTTTTTAATTGAACTTTGACTAGAGAGGAACAGAGAGAAAGTGAGAAAGCCAGCCACCAGTTAAGGGACTTGAACCATTGTCAGCCATGTGGGAGTCCAGTGCCCTTAACCACCACACCACTTGCTGGCCCCAAGAGAGAGTGTTCTTGACAGGGTCTTATCACATTGTGATAAGGTCCTCCCCAAGCTTGGACCTCCCATGTGGCTCTGAGTTAAGAGGGACATTTCAAACACTTAGAATCTGACAGACAAGAAGTAGCTGAGAGAATAAGTCTGAACCAGTTATAACGAAGATGGTGCCTGGAACTACCAGCTGCCTAACTTTCAGACTAATTATACCCTCAGTGTATGCTATTAGCATGCTAGATGGTACTCCCACCTGTACCATGACAGTTTGGAGTAACAATAGCAAAGACTGGACTTAACCTAGTAAGATCAGAAAGTAGGAGGGACAGTGATTCCAGGAAAACCACTGCCCTTTCCCCAAAAACAGTCATGAATAAACTGCCACTTAAATTAGCTGGGCATTAAGCCAAGCCATAAGCCAGACATCCATTGAAGTTCAAAGCTGGTCTGGCTTTAGGGGTAGCCCTTCTATCTTCCAGGTAACATTTCCTCTTGAAGGAAGGAATGAAATGGTTCACCCATTTCCTCATGTACCACCCCACTTATGGAGCAATTGACTCTGTACACTCAATACACTTGTTTTTCACTCTCCCCTCAGTGGCTTGCTCTTAAATTCTTTCTGACACAAAGCCAAGAACCCTCACATCTCAGGTGGAAACTCTAACTGGATGAGTCTCCTTGGCAACAGCTCAGTATCACTAAGTGGCATGACCTGACCAACTGTGGTTGGGCCTGGAAGCATTTTTAATTGTTAACAATTTTACTTATTATTTTTTAATTTGACCAGAGAGAGGTAAAGTGAGAAAGCAGGCTTTCAGGTCTGGTACTCAGATCACAGCCAGCCATTTGAGAGTGTCCAGCACCTTTCTTAATGAGGTGTGTGTGTGTATGTGTGTGTGTGAAATCTGGGAAGGGGGACAGACTGGCTATTCCACAATCCCTTCTCCTTCATTCTTCATGGGATTTTCGGTGCACACGCATATGCGCCTAGCATGATTTTCAAGCCACCAGATCCCTCCCAGACTTGAACTATGTTCAGTCACATGGGAGTCCAGTAATTACTACACCACCTTCTGGCCCACTTCCAAGATAATTTTTAAAACCTGGTTTATTTGGGATTTTGTGTGCAATAATAATGAAACAAACAAAAAAATCTGGCTTCTACCTGGTCGCCTTAGCCCTTCGCACTTTTGCCAGTTCATCATTGACCACATGAGCCCAACTTTTATCTCCCCTCAGCCTACATGCCCACACCTCCCCTGAGCAAGCAGTATTTCTCCTGCATTTCCAGTCTGTCTATGCTCTGAACACATCTATGACAGGTACCCAAATGTTTACCTCTGGTCCTCTTCCCTTCTCCCTCCTGCAACATTATTGGTACTGCAGAGAACAGAGCATGAATGGTACTGTGTCCCCATCCACTGTACTCCTACAGTGTCAACTACCCCAAGGTTCGCTGCCTCCTGCCCAGAGCAGCCCTGAGCATTCTGAGCAGTTTCCACAATGTGTGAGGATGAGAAAAAGGCTGGAACATAAAACACACTTTCACCCTAGTTCATTTGAGGTATCTGTTCATATTTATATTCAGTTTATAACCAGGATCAGCCCACAGCTCGTGGTTAAGGCAGCCAGCATAGTTTACAACACAGATAAAGCCATTCAGTATCTTCCCTTTTAACTATAGACCACGTTAAACAAGGGTATAAAACACAATTACTTTATTGATTTCTTACAATCAAATACTGCCAACTAGCATTACTTCCACTCATGCATCATTAAGAACAAAGGATGTTTCCTTGGCATTTTCCAATGATGCATTATACAATAAAGTTAGAACTTAAACGCACCCTGATTAATTATGTAAACTGTAATTTTTTTTAAAAAGCGTAACTAATAATTTGGTTCCTTTCTTCATAAAATGGAAATTTAAATATTTCTCCTGATAGTCTTGAGGTTATCATTATGTTATGAGTAGTGCAAAATGTGGCACATATAGTTTCATCTAGAGAGGTGCGTGTTTTACACACCTTAAACAAAATGTGCTTAACAAGATGCATACAGTCAATGCATGATAGAAAGCATGTTCAAATAGAAGGCAGCCCCCAGGCCACCATATTGTTTAGGCTTTGCTTTATCATTTATGGCATTAATTACACATAACTTTTATACACTTTAACCCTGAAGATAAGAAAAATAACTGTTGCTTGAAAAACTTATTCCAGGTAGCCATTTGGTTTGTATCAGGAGAAAATGCGCCTCAGAGAGTTTAGTGTCTGCCTGGTCGTAATCATCAGCTCGAGTCAATGAACCAGATCCACGACACATTTCACAGTGACTGTTTCCCAGGTCCTGGCCACGCCTCTTCTCCCATGGTATGCCAGACGATGAAGCATTTCTGGGATTACCTCTGTATGTGGTTTTCCCTTTTTTTTTTTTTTGTTTGTGCTGGATTAGCTGTATTACTGTATTATTTCCTCATCTCACCTCTTTCATGGCCTTCCATTTTAATTATTCATAAGTCCTTTCAGAATATCTTCAGAGAGCTCCATGAGGGGGAGTTCTGGAGATGGAAAATCCAAGGGGGGAAGACTGGGTATTGGAATGTCCTTGGCTTTCCCAGTGCTGGCTGCAAACTTCTGCCAGGTTGAAGAGGCTGCGGCACTTTCCGACTGTGGTGGCAAGCTCCATAACTCTGACTTCTCCACAAAGTCAGTGTCTACATCCAGCTCCTTTTCTACTGGACCTTTTACAAGTCTGGTCTTTTCAGCCTTTAGCTGTTTGTTTTCTCTCCTTAATCTTTCATTCTCAGCCACAAGGAATTCCACATGCCTCTTCAAATCTGCAATTTTGGTGGCCTGTTCCTCTATAATTGTTTTATCATCTTTTGGAGCTTTGCTTCCCATGCACAGCTCTGCTGGCTCATTCTTTTGCTGAAGTAAAAATAATAGTGTGTCAGGGTCTCTGTCGAAGACACCCTGGATTCCAGGCGGGTGTCTCTCAGTGGAAGGGCTATACTTCTGAGCTAGCAAGGGGCTATGGCCCTCGGCATCCTCAGCAGGGGGCTTGTGAGATGTCTGAACATGGGCAGCTGCATCCCTGTCCATGCTCTGCTGGGCTTTCCACCTCTCTTCTCGCTTTGCCCTTTTCCACCGCTCCTGGATAAGGAGAAACTGTTTCATGTGGCTGTCCCTTTGCAATTCCAGTGATAAATGAGCCTGTTACACAGAAGGTACAAGTTGCAGAATTTAGTATTTTAAGTTACTTAAGTAATGTCCAACATATACTATTCCATCATCCTCCTTTGGAATAATTCGATAACTTAAAATTCATATACTGTTTGAAATTTAAGAACTTTAACTTTTTTCAAAATAACAAGGCCTTCCTAGATAAGCTAACACTTGTTTCCCCTTAATTTTGCTGGAGAGAGTATGCAATCACTAGAGAAAGACAGTGACCCAGGGTGGGGGGGTATTCCACAAACCCTTTTCCTCCATTTCTCCTTTCAAGATTCTAGGCACACAGGCTTGGTGTGTTTCCAAGTCACTAAGACCAGGACTTGAACTATGCAGTTGGCTATGTAGGATCCAACTACCTTAACCAGCCTGTCACCAGCTGGCCTCCTAACATTTTTATTCATTAAAAAAACACCATTCATTTAGAAAACAGGGAGTCTTATTACCAATCAATACACTGAACTGAACTTTTACTGACCGTAGGTAACTTACTCTTTCCTAGAATGTCATCTGTACTCAGCTTAAAATCAGAAATCTTCCTTTTTTAGACACATGAACCCTATGAACAACTCAAAAGCAAGTCATCTTATCAACAGGGTTTTGAGAAAACTCAATGCATTATGTAGTTATTCCAAGCAGGTTTGATACCTTCAGAGGGAGTCTAAAGGGTAAGACATGCTTTTAAATTTCCATGGCTCAGTGTGAAGAACTAGTGATGTTTCCCTGTCTCAATATTCTGCACAGAAATGATATCTTCAGTTAAGAGAAATGTTCACCGAGTATCGCCTACATAACTGCCATTTTTATAATCTGGTAGTAATTTTCAAAACCTAGGTAGGCCCTCCCCAAGCACAGAAGACAATTTAGTCACTGGTGAAACAAACAGAAAGTACCAGAACAACCTAAGAGGTCATGAAAAGTGGGAAACTGTTCAGATTTAAATTGCCTTTGACAACAAAAGGCAGTCTGGCTAGTTTCAGGCCTGCCTACTGGGAGCTAGTGGTCAAATACAAGAAGACTTCAAAAAGTTTGCAAAATAATGGAATTACAGTTAAAAAAATTTTAAATCCATACATATTTTTCTTATTAGGCATTTTTCCATGAAGAATCTATATATGAGCTAATGATCAGACAGGTTCTAAGGAGGTCATCTCTAAATGATCCATCTCTGGTGAACAAAGATCTGTTAGTAACCACTAGAAAAAGCTTAGAAGTTTCTGCATGCCACATCTGACATCACTAGCAGTTCATTTAGTTTTAACTGTCTTTCTGAAATACTCTTACTTAATTTGCCTGTTTTTGACTATAGCCTTTTGAGAAATATACAATTCAAGTCTCCACAAGAAAATCTTAATAGCTCTTGCTGTAATATTAAGAATATGTCTCAGGACCAGCAGACGGTGCAATGGTTATGTTGCTGGACTCCTACATAGTCAACTGTGGTTCCAGTTCCAGACCCGGTGACTTAAAACTCACGCCGGGTACATGTGCATGTGTGGCCGAGATCCCAAGAAGAGACCAGAGAAGGGATTATGGCATGGCCATCCCCCCTGGGGGGTGATTTCTCACTTTCTGTCTTGTTTTTCTCTCTCTCTCTCTCTCTCTCTCTCTCTCTCTTTCTCTCCTCTCCAGTGAGCACACACACCCTATAGCAAAAGTATCTCTCTTAAAAAAATAAATAAATAAAAAGAACACATCTCACCTGCTCAGACTGTGTCAGCTTCATGGCTTCGGAAAGATATGCTGATAAGAAAGAGATAAATAAATGAGTGCTGTCATTTTGTAATGAACAGATCAAAAGAAAAGTTTTAATACTTCTCATAATGATACTTTGGTCTTAGAACCAATTCTACTTTAACTGGAAATTTTTAAAAGAGACATGAGTCTTTCTTTTATACACATATATAGTATTTATTCCCTCTGTGATCAGAGCTACATTTTTTTCTTATAATGTTGGAGGAATTAGGGCATAAAACAAACTCTAATGTATACTGAACATTTACTAGGTTTGAGGAATGTTGTCTCACTTAACCATATATAAATATAGTTTTTTAATAAATATTTGATTATTTTTAATACACTCTATCTCTATATATTTAATTACAGCATGCAAAATGAATTTTCCCAGCATGAATGCATTACATATTATACCTGCTGATGATTATGTGTATAATTATCATTTTTTTATTTTGAGTACTCTATCATCATCATTACTATTTTAAAACTTGCTACGTGCACTCATCAGAGAGAGAGAGAGAGAGAAAGAAAGAAAGAAAGCTGCCAGGTCTAGGACTAAAACTGTGACTGGCCATGTGGGAGTATAACACCTTAACCACCATGCAACCTTCTGACCCTAGAAACAGGATTCTTAAACTTTTCCAAAATGGATGTCAGTGGTACTCTAATGTAAACATTCTCTACCCCATCTTGAAGGTTTTAGTCTTTAAAACCCCTGTATATTTTACAATCAAGAAACCAAAGATGGGGACCAGCAGATGGCATAGTGGTTATGTCTCTGGACTCCCACATGGCTGACCAAAGTTTGCGTCCTGAACCCAGTAGCTTCAAACTCACACTAGGTGTGTGTGTGTCTGTGCCCAAGATCCCAGGAGGAAAATGAAGAAGGGATTGTGGCGTGGCCCAGGTTCCTGGTAGACTAGAGGAATGAGATCACAGTGTGGTTGAGCCCTGTGGAGGGTACTCCCCCTACCCTCCCTTGCACGTGCATGCATTCTATCATGAATTTTAAAAATAACAAAGCAGATACCAAGTAAATGATGAGAAAAGGGAACTAAGAAAATCAGAAGAACCTATTACTTCTTAACATAACATCTGTTACTATCCTATCAGTAATCTGTTAAACTAGAACTAAAGCACAAAACTGTGTAGCAAAATATCACCTCTACATGACAATGGCAGATCTGCTCTAGAATCAATTTCATGCCACCCCAGCTTAAAGGGAAGGCCCAGGTTAATATGTTTTCAACCAAAATATTGATCAAATACATACATGTGTCTCCTAAGATTTACTTGTATTCTGAAATGTTCATTTTGAGTTCTAAGCATTGCAATGCCTATTGTTAACTTATTTTGACTCTTTTGTTGGTCTGTGAAAGAAATGAGATTCACTTAGGGAACTCTTCTCCATGAGACAGAGAATTAGTTACAGCTGCTAACCAAGGATTTAAGGAAGAAAATGTCCTAGCAATACTGCATCCCTTGGTTTCTGTGGCTTCTTAAACTTGCCTTTTTCAGTAGAGTGAAAAAAATGTGGATACCTTCCCCTCACCATCTCCTGCCACATCAAAACAACTTTTTCCTTTCTGATTTACCTTCCCAGCTTATCTAGCAAATGAATTCTCATGTTCTTAGTTTCTATCTTAACTTAGCCACTGTCTACCTCAAAGGTATATCCTATCCTTCCCCAAAGGGAAGAAAAAATCAAGTAATCTCATTTCAGTGTTTTCCAAACAAACACTGCAATATATAGAAGCTATGGAGTCCTTAGCTATGTATTCTTAGGGTAAGCTTTTAGTGTCATAATTTGACAGCTGGACATAAAGCTCCCTTCCCTTGGTTTGCCCTTAAGTTCTCTCATTTCAGGCTTTCCTTTCTATTAGTCTTTCTCAGACACTGACATTTCCCTGTCACATCTCACCATGATTCCAAATATTTAAGTTACTTCCTTTCAGAACACATCCCTATCCATATCTCCTAACACACCTGTTGTAAGCCCTAGATGTAAGCCCAGTTAGAAAACAGGGAGTTCACTCCAACCACATCAGTTCTTAGCTCTACTCTAAAATACAACACAAGGCTATTTTTAACCAAGTCAAAACCTCAAATCCGCTCAGTGGGATTTACTAATCACATTAAGTTCTATCTCCATAATTAAAGCTAATGTGATCTAAGAGGCTGCCTTTATCTTTTCTACTCCTGAGATAATAGAATTCAGACTGGGGACAGAGATGGGACTATATAAGCCCAACATTAGCTTTAAGTCTTATAAGACAAGGAATAGTTAGGAATGATGCTTTTCCTTCTTTTATGTATTCAGCACAGTATACAACATAGGCTGTTTCACTCCATTTTAACACATGGTCAACAACCAATATTGGGTTTTATAACTAAAGGTATCGTTTCACTATAGCAGTGCTTGTCAATGTGTTTTCTTAAAGAGTTAAACACAGTACATTGTCTTCACAGTGACTACAAATTAACAATCTGGTTCATAACAAAATATGGTCTAAGAAAGATAAAGAGCATTAGCTAACAGATGTAATGTACAAAGCCTCCATAAAAACACAAAGATTTGGGCCAGTAGGTGATATGGAGGTTAATGTGCTGGATCACACATGGCTAACTCCTCAATTTGAGTCCTGGATCTGAGACATGCCCAGCACACGTATGTGTAAGCCTAAAATCCTGAGAGGACACTGGAAGAGAAGGGATTGTGGTATGGTCATTCTTCCCCCCAATCCACAGGGTAATTTCTCACTACCCTCCAGCCCGTCTCTCTATGGAGAGCCCATGTACTCTATAGCAAAAGTTTAAAAAACAAAAACAAAAGAACTCAAAGATTACGGGTTACTTATTATACTACTCAGCCCTATAGGAGATACATGGGTATGTGTAAGTGACAAAAGTAACTCTTTTAAAAAAAGAAAATAAGAAATCTTCTCTGAAAATTATTCACTGGTAGGGGGAAAAAAATTAGTGATGGGTACTTAGTCCAAATCAGCATTCAATATGCTGTCTGCATTTCAACAGTAAAATACCATGGAAGGGGCAAACTACCAATAAAGAGTGTGGCTTTGAGCATCATACTAGCCCAGGAGAAAAGAAAAGCACCTTCTAACAGAAATACTTCAAGGCTTTCTCTAAAAAGATGGTCTACCTCCATTTTTGATGCATGAGTTAAAACATCTCCTTCTTAAAGCTTTTAGGTTTGATTCTCAGCCAAAAAAAAAAAAAAAAAAAAAAAAAAAAAAAAAAAACTGGTCTGTGCAAAACAGGTCCCCAAGATCTATTTCTGAGTTCAACATATGCTACACTCCTTGACGAACTAAGATAAAATTAAGACTTTGGTAAGAAGCCAACACTTCTAAATTTCATACCTAAATAAAACTATCATCAGCATGTTACTATAGGCATGCATGTAGAGATGAAATATTCAGAGGGAAGCAAAAGAAGGTCCACAGGAAAGAAATTCTTTCAACATTTTAGGTAGCAAAGAGCTTTGGTGGATTTTGTATTATCAGTATCTTAGAAAAAAGAAACTCAGTAAAAGTGAATTGGTTGCAATTTAATTATTTTTTTAATAATTATTTAATTTTATTTATTCACTCATTTATTTTAATTTGACCAGAGAGAGACACAGAGGAGGAAAGAGACAGAGGGAAAGTGAGAAAGGAAGCCACCAGGTCCGTGGTCGGCCATGTGGGAGTGTCCAGCACCTTAACCACCACGCCACCTGCTGGTCCCGCAATTTAATTATTTTTAGAACCTAAAATGGTCAGCCAAAAATCCAAAATCCTTTTTAAAAATAACAAAGGTGGGGAACCAGCAGTTAGCGTAATGGCTATGTCGATGGACTCCCACGTAGTCGACCACAGTTCGCATCCCGGACCCAGTGGCTTAAAACTCACGCCGGGCGCGTGTGCGTGCGTGCCCAAGATCCCGAGAGGAGAAAGGAGGAGAAGGGATTGCGGCGTGACCATCACCTCTGGGGAGTGATTTCTCGCTTTCTGTCTCTATGTCTGTCTCTGTCTGTCTGGCGAGCGCATGTGCCCTATAGCAAAAACCTCTCCAAAAAATAATAATAATAATAAAAAATAACAAAGGTGATTGGAGCAAGCTCACATTCAGCTTCTGTTTTTAGTGACTTTCAGACACAGAAGCTGCACCCAGAAATCATCTATTGGTTTACCATTTATGCCATTTTCATGGTTTAGAAAGAAGACTGCATAAAGAGGAGCTGGGGAACCCAACGCACTCACTGGAAAAATCATTAAAGCAATGTCAACCTTGTACACACAGGACAGCACACATCATTCCTATTAATTATTACTTCTATCACTAATTGTGTTACATGAACCAGGGAAAAGAAATTGCTTTTTGATTTTACACTTGGTATTTCTTTAAAAAAATACTCACCTGCAGCCTTTTTGTGACAAGAAATAGCCTCTTCGTATTTTCCTGCAGCTAATAATCGATCTGCTCTTCTGCTCTGTTGATGAGCCTAGAAGACAAACATTCCTAAATTCGTCTGAATTATAAAATTCATGACTTAAATACTTTTTCTTTTTTTGAGAGTTTTTTTTTTTTTTTTTCTATAGGGCACATGCGCTTGCCAGAAAGACAGAGACAGAGAGACAGAAAATGAGAAATCACCACCTGGGGAGATGGCCACGCTGCAATCCCTTCTCCTCCATTCCTCTCTCAGGATCTTGGGCATGCACGCACACGCGCCCAGCGTGAGTTTAAGCCACCAGGTCTGGGACTTGAACCGCAGGCAACTACATGAGAGTCCAGCGACATAGCCATTACGCTAACTGCTGGTCCCAAAACCCACTAATCTTGTAAAAAAATAAATAATGCTGTTTGTTTCCACATATCAAACCACCATTACATTAAAGCTGTATCTTTTTTTATTTTTTATTTATTTTGTTTTTGCCATGGGGTGCGTGCAATCATCAGAGAAAGGCAGTGAGAAGAAAGTGAGAAACCACCCGTAGCCATGACATAATTATTTCTCCTCCTGGGATCTTGGGCATGCATGCACACACACCTGTTCTGATTTTTAAGCCACCAGATCCAGGACTTGAACCTCGGGTGGCCCTGTGGGCACACCTTAACCACCATGTCACCTGCTGGCCCCTATAGCTATTATCTGTAAGTGGAGAAATGAAACGAATGGAGCCTAGAAGGGAAGGAGCTAACTAGCCACTTCTCTCCAATCTACCAATAAGCCCTCCCAAGGTTAATATCGCACATTTAACTCCTTCACTGACCCACAATCTTATATTATTCAGAGATTAACCAAGAGTTACAATCATATATTATATATATTTTGTTGATTTTGTGGGTACTTTGATTTTTAGCAAGCTCTTTTCCAAAAAGAGTCATTTTGTAAACACTTGCATTAGACTGTATAGTTTTAAAACTATAATCAGGCAATCACCACACAGTAAAAATCCAATCTTTTCTTATATCAACCCATTCTTCCCTTTCAACATCAGAGTTACTATTTATTTTTTATTTGTTTTATTGCCAAAGGGCATCTGCAATAGGAAGGCAGAGAGAAGAATGTGGTTACATCACAATCCTTTTTCCTCCACTTCTCCATTCCATTAGGTCTCTGGGAGCACAAGCCCAGCCTATTTTTCAAGCCACTGGGTAGGGGATTCAAACCACACTCAGTCTACAGGATCAGGTTTTCTGTGCATAGTGCTTAACTGCTGTGCTATAGGGATAGCCCAAATTACTGTTTAAAATTAAAGATTTGTACATTGTACAGTTGAGGAATTAATGATACCAATATTTTTTTTTTGGAGAGGTTTTCGCTATAGGGAGCGTGCGCTCGCCAGACAGAGAGAGACAGAGAGATAGAAAGCGAGAAATCACCCCCCAGGGGGGATGGTCACGCCGCAATCCCTTCTCCTCCATTCTCCTCTCAGGATCTTGGGCACACACGCACACGCGCCCAGCGTGAGTTCTAAGCCACCGGGTCTGGGACGCGAACCGCAGTCGTGGGAGTCCAGTGACATAGCCATTACGCTAACTGCTGGTTCCCAATGATACCAATATTTAAGAGCAGAGTATAGATTTTTTTCAGGTACAACTCACTAATAGAACACAAAATCAGAAGTTCTAAAAGCAAATAACTTCAGACGCCTTTAAAGGTAAACGTAAACAGGCTAGTCACTGACCTGACATTTGTGGTGCACTATAAAAATTTCAGATGAGTTTTTTTTTGGTTTTTTTTTTTTTGTTTTTTTTTTAAGGTTTCTGCCGTAGGGTATGTGTGCTCACCAGAGAGAGACAGACAGAGAGGGAAAGTCAGATATTACCCTCCAGATTGGATGGCCATACCACAATCCCTTCTCAGCCAATCTCCTCTCGGGATCTGGGTACACAAGCACACACAACCTCTGTGATTTTCAAGCAGCCCAGTCTTGAACCACACAGTGGGTCTGGTGGGAATCCAATGTCTTAACCACCACGCCACCTGCTGGTCCCTGTAATGAGTTTTAATTTTAATGCACATTATTTCACCTGCTTTCACTACAGCTTTGTGACTGTGTTCCCCCCCCACACACACACACACACGAGGCCCAACAGACTGATGGATTTACATAATTTAATGTTATATAGTGAGCTAATAAAGAGAAAGAAAAGTAATCAAACGTAGAAACAGTGGTGGAACAATTCACTACTGAATGGGTGGAGAAAGAGTTGAGAAACAGTTGTTCAATTGGTATAGTTTCAATTTCGTGAGATGAGAATGTTCTGGAGCTTTTTTGTGCAAAAATGTGAATATACCTAACACTACGAAACTGTACATTAAAAAATGGTTATCAGGGTAAATTTTTAAAGATTTTTTCTTTCACTTATAAATAAAAATCAGGACCAGCCTATGGCGTGGTAATTAAGGCAGCTGGATCCCATGTGGCCCCCTGTGCAGTTTGAGTCCCAGACCAGGCAACCTGAAAAACATGCCAGGCATGTGTGCCTACATGCCCAAAATCCCAAGAGAAGAATGGATTGCAGAATGGCCATCACCCCTAGGGAGTGCTTCCTCACTTTCCCTCTCTCTCTCTGGAGAGCATACACACACCCTATAGCAAAATTTAGGGCCAGCAGGTGGCACAGTGGTTAGGATGTTGGATTCTCACATGGCCAACTTCAGTTCAAGTCCCAGCCCCAGCAGCTTGAAAATCATGCCAGGCACATGTGTTTGCACGTCCAAAACCCTGAGAGTATAATGGGGAAGGGATAGAGGCATGGCCATACACAGAAGGTGATTTCTCACTTTCCCCCCTTTTCTCTGGCAAGTGCATGTGCCTGATGGGAAAAACCTAAAGAAAACAACAACAAAAAAAATGTTAAGTCTCGAGAAAGAAAGGAGGAAAAAAAAAAAAAATCTGTTCTGTCAGACATAGAGTGATGTACCCTGAATGTTTTTCAAGAAATAGGCTATTGATGCCTCAAAAATACTTCAGAGAATCACTTTTGCAACTGAGTTATAGATATCTGGGCATGTCTGCAAATCATACTCAGTGCAAAACAGAGATGAAGACAAAAGAAGGGTTGACAGAGGAAAAAAAAAATCTCTGAAATCCCAGTTACTATAAACCTTAATCAATGGCTTAGTGTAGACCTAGGCCTTCCAAGAACCAGGGCCTGGGGCTCAAGTTCTGGCTCACCACTAAAGTAGCTTAAGTTAGTCCAGCCTTAGGGAGCTATTTCCCACTTGTAAAGTAATGGATCTGGACCAGACTTATGCTTCTCAAGTTTTAATGGGAACATCAATCACCTGAGAATCCGGTTAAAATACAGATTTCTAGTCAGCAGGTTTGGAATAGGGCTTGATATTTATCCCAGGTAAAGCTGAAGCTGCTGGCTCTGAGAAGCAAGGAGATGCTATCTGAGGTTACTTCACTCTATGTGTCTCTGATGACTTCAATCACTTACAGTGCTATGAATATTTATGAAGCTCCCTAATTAAACTTCAAGCTATGTGATGACAGAATAAAGTGTTACTTGAACTGCTGAACACTTAAAAAAATCTCTAATTCCTCTGCCACTTCAAGAGTGGTAGCTCATAGTCTCAGATATTACCAATCCCAATAAAAACACACATCTACTCTAGATTATTTGGCATCACAGCAATAAAATTCCATTTAAAAAAGAGTATAGTTCCTATTAAGTTCTTATTAGTAGAATTTATCCAGTAACTGCAGACTGCATAGAGCTTACCTGCCTACATTCAAATCTTAGCTTGAATAGACACATGAACTTGGCTTTTAAAACTATCTGCCTCAGTTTTTCTCATCTTTGGAACAATAGTTGTTATGAAATCTGAACTAGTTAAAACATCAATACTTAGAATGGTGCCTGCATAGCACTCAATAAACTCATCATTATGCTAAATACTATAAAAGAAAATAAAAGTGTAGCGGTAGGTATCTGCTGTCAAGAAGTTGAAGCCAGGTGATGGTGCAGAGCTTATGCAATAAGCTCAGGAAAGGTCCTGGGTTCAAGACCCATGATCCAGTCAGCTGAAGTCATGAGTAGATTGTGGCACAGGAATCCTACTGGGGAGTGGCTTCTCAGTCTCTCTCTCCTCCGAGATATAAACTTTAAAAAAACATTGATGGGGACTAGCAGATGGCATAATAGTTATGTCGCCAGATTCTCACATGGCCCACTGTACAAGTCCTGGACCCAGAGGCTCAAAGCTCACGCTGGGTGCGTGTGGGTGTGCATGTGTGCCCAAAATCCCAAGAAGGAAAATGGAAGACAGGGGATTTCGGTGTGGCCATCACACCTGTCGGTTGATTTCCTCACTTTCTGTTTTTCTCTCAGCCTCGCTGGTGAGCGCACACACACCCTATAGCAAAAAAGCTCTCAAAAAAAAAAAAAAAAGGTTGGTCAAATAATTAGGTAAACTAATAAACTAAATTGCGTTTTTAAAAAATTGAACATATTAGGACCAGCAGATGGTGTAATGGTTACATTGCTGGACTCTCAAGTAGTCGACTGCAGTTTGGGTCCTAGACCCCGTGGCTTCAAACTCACGCCAGGTGGAAGTACATGCATGCCTAAGATCCTGAGAAGAGAACGGAGGAGAAGGGACTGTGGCAGGGCCATCACTCCCTAGGGGTTGATTTCTCTCCTCCTGTTTCTTTGTCTTTCTCTGTCTCTATGGCAAGGGCATGAGCCCTATAGCAAAAATCTCCTTTAGAAGAAAAAATGAACACATTATAGGAAATCTACTTTAGTAGCAATTCTTACTCTCAATCTTTAAAGATTTCACATATCAAAACTGATATTCTTGGGGCCAGCAGGTGGCATGGTGGTAAAAGACGCTGGATTTCCATCCACATGGCCTACCACAATTCAAGTCCCAGACCTGGTGGATTGCTTTCTCATTTTCCCTCTTTCTTTCTCTGATCAAACTGGAAAATAATAATAAATAAAGTTAAATAAAATAATTATTAAAAAACAAAAAAACTGATATACTTGGGTCCGCAGGTGGTATGGTATTTAAGGCTCTGGATCCCATGTGGCCAGCTCTGTGGTTCAAGTCCCAGACCCGGTGGCATGAAAAACACACTGGGTGTGGGCTAGTAGGTGGCTTGGTACTCAAGGCAGCTGGACTTCCACACGGCTGACGACATTCCAGCCTTGGACCAGGCAGCTTGAAGGTCATGCTGGGCATGTGTGTGTGTGCATGTCCTAAATCCCAAGAGGTGAATGAAGATTGGACTGTAGTGTGTCCATCCCCTAAGGAATGATTTCTCACTTTCCCTCTATCTCTCTCTCCAGCAAGTGCAGAAAACTCATGGCAAAAACCTACCAAAAAAAAAAAAAAAAAAAAAAAAACAAACCTGATATTCTTTAAATACTATTCTTGGTAGAATGACAATGATTAAAAATAATTAATTCCATTAATGTTTCTTTGGAAATTCAAAATGCCAGTTACAAAATTCAAAATAAAACAGTCCCACATCTTTCTGCGCACTGCTCTTCCTCCTAGGCAACCCCTAATTCCTGTGGTTTTGCATATTGTTATACTATCTGTACCCTAGATACTTAAAAAATTCCTTTCTCTCATTTCTCATACTTCAGACCAAAGCATATGTTAAGAAAGTTTCAAGTGCTCAAAACTGATGTAGAGAGGGGGGTCTAGAGAAAGAAATGAAGCAGTCAGGCCCTAAGGGGCAAAAAAGAGAGGGAGAGTCCTAACTATGTGTGAGTGCCAGGTCCCACATGTTCCTGGACCCACCTACAATGTACTTTGCCCTTACTATGCCTTTCTTTGGTGTCTGATTCTTTTATCCCTTTTGACTTAAGGTTATTTGAAGTGGGTATCCATCATCTGCAACCAACAGAAATCCTAACCACAGCTATGCTACTAACTGGCTTACCAAACAAGTATTTTCTATTTCTCTCCCTCCCCCACCCCACCCCACCCCCACCCCGGTTTTTGCTAGCCAGAGAGAAAGAGAGAAGGAAAGTGAGAAATCACTCCCCAGGGTGGATGGCCACACCACGATTCCTTCTCCTTCATTCTCCCCTCAGGATTTTGGACAGGCACGTACATGCACGCACCCAGCATACTTTCCAAGCCACAACGTCTGGGACTTGAACTGCATAGATAGCCATGTAGGGTCCAGCCTTTAACCTCCACACCACCTGCTGGCCCATGCTAACTATTTGCTAACTATTTTTAAAATATAGGTTAAGGCCTAGCCTTTGTGGTGCAGTCATTAACATACTGAACTGTGGAGCTAATTGCAGTCTGAATCTCCAGCCCAGTCAGACTGAAAACATGCCAAACTCATGAGCTTGTGCTCAGGATTTTGGTGGCTGGAGGACTGGAGGAAGGTGATAATAGTGTGATTAAATCCAGCAGAGGGTATTTTTCTATCATGCGCAAGCAATTAGAAAAAAAAAAAGAACAAACAAGTGCAATATTAACTTCTTTCGAAGTAAAACAGTATTACCTGCTTCAACTTTCAGTTACTTATTTCTGTGTCCTTGGGGAAAGCTGTATGTAAAATAAAAAGAACACCACACCAAATACAATACCAAAAAGAAGGCAGAGGAAAAAGTCAATTAGGAGCAAAAGAGAAACCTTACTCACTATTCCCTTCCAAATCAATTTACTTGAATCTTCAACAGATCAGTAGCAAGCCCTATCTCCAAATAGTAAGAACTGAATTGACTAACATGATGCAATTAAACTTAAGACAATTGCTGAGGTACTGGAGAATTCTAGGGAGACCTCTTTTTCACTTTAAGTCCAAGGATTAATTTCCAGATGCAGCTCTGCCTGCATCTTTTTTCCCCCTTGAGTTTCCAGTTTGGTTAGTTCTTTTTCAAAACTGCCTCCATCTATTGTAAAGACAGTGAGAATCTAGTGCAACATCTTATAAACTATAAGATGTGCCCCACTAGTGGGATGCAAAATCAATTTAGCAGGTCACAACATTATTTTTGTTCTAAATCTACAAGTAAATATTTAATGTATCATATAGAGACAACAAAAGTTTTAGTCTTTCTGTTTTTGGATAAATTGATGAGGGTCTCTGCATTTTTTGCACAATTTCAAGAGGCACCTTCCATAAAGTAGCAGCTCTGCAGTAGCATGTGTATTTGCCATTCTGTAAAAATCCCTCATTGTAGATCATAGTCCAAACAGATAAGCAAACATGATTTAACAGAAAGACCGTTTTTTTTTTTAAGAATCTTGCTTTCAAATCTCATATCGATGGGACCAGCAGATGGTGTAATGCCTACATCGCTGGACTCCCATGCAGTTTGAGTTCCTGACCCGGTGGCTTAAAACTCACACAGGGCACTCACATGTGCATGTGTGCCCAAAATCCCAAGAGGAGAATGGAAAGGGACTGCGGCGTGGCCATCCCCTCTAGTGGGATTATTTCTCCCTTTCTGCTGCCTTTCTGACGACTGCATGCACCCTATAGCAAAAATCTCTCAAAACAAAACAAAACAAAAAATCCCATATCATCACTTATGCTGCATTTCGAAGTCAACCGTAAAATAATGGAGGCAGGGGACCATCTCATATAGTTATAAGACAAGATAAATAACATAGGTAATGCACCTGTTACCAACCTCAGCACTTAGAAACATTAGACAGATTTCACTGCACCATCACCTTTCCCCAGAATGCTTCCGTTAAGCCAAGCATAGCTTGTGACATAGGATAAATTTTCTTTAGAATTTTTCAAGCCTCTTTTTACCTTGAAGATTTTACTGCCAATATAAATAACATGGAATGATTATAAAGACACCAAGTATGTACAAAGCCATTCCTTCAGCTATGGTATCTAATTTTTTTCTTAGATGAGAAGTTTGTAAGCAAGAGCTTTATTAACCACTGTGATGTGAGAACCAAGCACTCTAGAGGAAGTTACTCAACAAACATAGCCTTAGCATTCTTATGGGTCAAGCCTGTAAAAAACTGTGGCCATGTAGTCACATAGATCCTGTCCTTTGCAGAGTAGGTAAGCAAAGCATGAGCCACAGTCACGTATAAATTAAGATCTGACATCACTTCCCAAATTGGCAGCAAACATGCCAAAGAACAAGAAATTATCTCACACACAAGTCTGGACTTGTGCTACCAGCACTCAAATTGCCAAAATTAAATGCAATGAAAGAAATGCCTAAATATGCACTAAGTAATTTTGTAAGTTACAATCCTTCCATATTAAAAAGTGAAAGAAAAATACTGATGAAACAATGTATTTTAAGATCAAAGACTAGCTATTTTTGTCCTCCCTGATAGTACAATTTATCTTATCTTTCCTTAGACAAGATTCTAAACTGAGAGAACTAGGAGGCATGATGAGTACTACATATTAAAATATTTTAAGCTAGTCTCTTCCTATCTAAAAAATTCACTGTGAGGAAATATGCCTATATAGGTCCTACTGCAATAAAAGAATCAAAAGTAGAACATGTGCTCGCTTCGGCAGCACATATACTAAAAAGTAGAACAGAGTTTGGGGCCAGTAGGTGGCGTGGTGGATAGAAGCTGGATCCCACAGGGCCGACCCTGCTGCTGGAGTCCTGAGCTGGCAGCCTGAAAAACACACCAGGCATGTGTGTATGTGTGCTTAAAAAAAAAAAAAAAAAAAAAAAAAAAAAAAAAAAAAAAAAACTAAGAGAATGAAGAGGGGATTGTGGTGTGGCCATCTTCCAAGGGGTGGGGAGTGTGATTTCTTACTTTCCCACTCTCCCTGTCTGCCTCCTTCTCCCAGGAGCACCTGTGCCTGAAGGGGGATGGGGGGACAACAAAAAAAGACAAACTAAAAAAGAAAAGTAGAGCAGAGGTAGAGCAGAGGCACTAAAAGCTGACAGAATCTACAATTCAATAGACATAAAGACCACATTGAAATAAAAATGATGAGTACATTAATTGGAAAACACTGATAAAAGAAACCATCATATAAAAATAATCTGTAATCCACAAAAGTTTGAGTCCCTGACCTACACAATTCATTTTTCTCAAACTGAGAAATATTGGGTCGGTTGGAAAAGTCATGAAGCATTTTTGCATAGAAAAACAAAGAAAACTATGTCATGACTTTCCTGAGGACCCCATAGTTCTTACGTAATTCCAAGGATGCTCTGAAGACTTTATAAATCCATGTACTATCATGTCCTTAATGATTTTGAACCACACTATGATGCCATTAGATAAAGCTTGTGTATACTAGTGGGATTTTCAAAGGCACACTTTGTATATACTGTGGGATTTTTAAATCACAGCACTGAGGGCTGGCTCAGTGGCCTGGTAGTTAAGGCAGCTGGATCCCACATGGCTGACCCTGTGGTTCTAGTCCCAGACCCAGCAGGAGGGAGAGATGGATGAGATGGGATTGTGATGTGACCATTCACTATGGGGGGTGGGGGGCGTTTACTCCTCTTCCTCTGGCAAGTGCCCTAGCAACAGACAAAAAAATAAAATAAAATCATAGCACTGATAACTCTCAAGTTCATTCAACTAGATACTAGGTGTCTCCTGACATAACAAGAATGTGACAGCTTTCAAAAAGAAAAAAAATCCAATTTTCTAACACTCTTGAGTGACAGAGGCCTGTCACTGGTACTTAGCAGCACAGTTATAATCATTAAAATAAATGTAAATCTCTGTTCCATTGTTATCTTCAAAAAAAACCCCAGTCAGGCTGGAAATGAGATCTTTCAAATCTTAAATGGCTTAAAAATTCAAGACACCAAATTTCTTGTAATCATCCACATAAATTTTATGGCTAGATTATGGAATTATGCTAGCCTGATTAATACAATTCTTTTTTTAAAAATATGATTCTTTTAAAAATTCTCCTTCTATAAAAATACTATTGCCACAATTTAACTAGTTTTTCCTATACTGATGATTCTGCTGTTCCATCTACTGTCGCCCAGTTTGTCTTCTCTTAACTACCACACACTTGTGGGACAGCTGGCTAGGGTACGTTGCAGTCTGCAGCCAAATAAAGTGAAGCTTACTGAAACTGAACCTATAGTCATTTTGGAAGGACACACGGACTTTGAAGCACTTTATAAACAGTTGGTTATTTCCAACAATATTTCTGTCAAGTTTTAGTACTGAGCAATCTATTATATTTCAGTACAACCTTAAAAACAAAAAAGTGAAAGATATTTCCCTGGTTTTTAAAAACTCAGACATAGTCAAATTCTTCTTAATTAACAACTCTGACCGATAGGGGTAGGGCCCAAATTAACAAATCAGTGAGGCCTTCTCAGAGTTAAGGGTTTCTGGTCTAGTTATAATAGATAACTCTTACACTGTACTATGTACTAGGTAGAGTACTAAGCGCTTCACACCTATTTACTCTTTAATCCTCACAACAAACCTAAAAGAGGACAAGTACTTTGCCCAAGGTCACACAACTATTAAGTGACAAAGCCAGAATTCAAATCCAAGCAATCTGTTTGTAGAACAGACTGTTAAACCACCCGCTCTACTGCTTCTCTATAGATTGGTTTGAACCAGTTCAGGGCTCTTCCAGACACTAGGGTTCAGAGTTCCAATGTGAGGAACTAATCCTCCATAAATATGATTTCTTCTTCCAATCCCACCATCACAAATGAACTGCGAACCAGTGACTTAAAAGTTCTTCCAGTCTTCAACTTTTAACTAATCTGACTTGTATCCAAAATGGGTATCCTCACAGAGAAAGTAAAGACACAATGGCCAGTCTGTAAAGACTTGTGTTTCTTCCTGATGATAGGTTTTGTTTTCTGTTCTTCCAATAGTAACCCCCAAAATGCCTAAAAACACAGGTAAGGACCATAAACTAGCAGCACTTTTACTGAGGACAAACATCTACTGTACTTTCGTGATACCTCAAGTGAACAAACCAAACTAAACGGCTCTCTTCCCAGGGTCTCTTAATATATTCGGGGAGAAGAGATGGTCTCAGGTTATGCATCTGAACGGATGCCAAGAATGAGTGAGGAGACAAATGGGGGTGAGAAGAGATATTATTCCATCTTGGAATGCTTCTTGGACCCGGGCCCTCAATGTCAAAAGTTAAAACCAGAATTACACAACGTTTCTGTCCTGACCAGCTTCAGTGTTTCTCCAGGCTGCAGGCAGGTGACGACGTGGCGCCTGAAGGCACTGTCCCCGGCCAGAACAGAGGTGGCAGCCCCGGCTGGTAGCAGCCTCTTGCCCCGGACCCTGAGGCAGGGGGCGACCGGAGGGGTAGGAGCTTCCCAGAGATCCCCGAAGAGGGAAAAGTCTGGGGCGGCTTGACCAGAGCCACTGTGGAGCCAGGGCCTGCCAGGCTCTTCAACCACCTCCGCCAAACCGGCCTCCCAGCCTCAAGGGAGCAGCCTGCCTGACCAGGCCGAAACCGGACTCCCGAGGCTACGGCACCCAGGTCGGACGCGAGCCTTTCCGGGCCACTCACCAGATTGAGGGGTCCTTCCATTACTTCCATAGACCCCCGGGTAAGCGGCGGCCTGAGGAAGCGGAACAGCAGCGCCAGGGCACATGGAGGGGAGGAGGAGGTGAGCGCGACGCAGCGGCAGAGACGGCGAGCCCTCTCCGCGCCCTGGGAGCGAGCGGTGGGCGCAAAGGGAGTAACAACCGCACAACTTCCTCCTCCGGCGCCCCGCCGCGGACCCGCCTCCTGCGCCGCCGCCGCGGCCACGCACGGCGCCGTGACGTCACGCGCACGGTTAGCTGGCGCGAGGTGGGAGAACAGGGAGTGGGTGGGGCTCAGGGAAGGCGGGGCCTTGGCTGCGTTACGCTTGCGTGCGGTCGAGCTTTCCTCTCGCGAGAAGCGTCTCTGAAGCTTCTTGGCTGCTCTGAACGTCACGTGAGGAGGCACCGCCCTGTGTTGGTAATTTAAAATGGCGCTTTCTATTTCTGGCGTCAGTCTCCCATTTCCCTCTACCCACTCTGCTTATTTATACGCCTTCATGCATTCCCATTGCCAATTTTATCTGGTTTTTGTTTTGTTTCTCACGAAGATTTGGGCAATAGGCTAGGCCCTGGACTAGACTCCACCACAGCACTCTCACATTGAGCAACGTGAATGTTTGAGGACTTGGCCTTCAAGTTGCTTACAAACAAGTTAAAACAATGTATGGGTCACAGAAAAGCAAGCGTAATACTTCACTAATTTAGCAGTTAATTATGTGCTGCGCCACTATGGTAGGCTCTTTAGGGTCATAGAATTGATTGACAAATAGTCCTGATTTATGCATTTGCCTCCCTGACCTGGTGGGTGCCTTTGCATGGGTGCCCAGAATCCTGAGAGGAGAATTGAGAAGAGATTGCCTAGAGGTGGTTCCGTCTTGGGGGTTGGGGAAAAGGTGGTGCTTTCTGTTTTTCTGTTTCCCTGTCTCTGTAGAACACCTTGCCTTATAGAGAATTTAAATAAATAAATAAATAAACCCGAATGCTTTATGTAGTACTATGAGGCCATCTATGAAACAAATGGATAGCGTTCCCATTTATTTTTATTTTGGAGAGGTTTTTGATACAGGGTGTGTGCGTTCACCAGACAGACGGAGAGAGACAGACAGAAAGCAAGAAGTCACTCTCCAGGGTGGATGGCCACACTGCAGTCCCTTCTCCTCCATTCTCCTCTTGAGATTCTGGGCACGCACGCAAACGCACCCGACATGAGTTTCAAGCCAGTGGGTCCCGGTCCGCAGTCAACTACATGGGAGTCCAGCGACACAGCCATCACACTAACTGCTGGTCCCGAGTTCCCATTTATTGACAGAGTTGTAAACAATAACAGTGTGGTGTTTAGGGTATATATTTGGTAAATCAGGAGAGAAAATAAGGAAAGATAAACTCAAAGGCAAGCTGTTGTTTCTGAGGTAGGAAAGAGACAAGATGTGGAGGTGTGCCAGGAGGTTGTAGCAGTGCACAGAACTGTTTTGTAGCTAAGCAGGGTGGTAGATCAATGAGCCATTACTGTTGTAAGATTTCTTGTTTTCCCAACATTGAGATCAGATGACCATATGGTCACTGTTGACCAGGTGACAGCTGTGATAAAGTTGTATTGCCTTAGAAATACTTTAACCAGCTTTCTTTCACTTGTTTTCCTTTTTATGTGTGCACATAAGTAATATAGGACAAGTATGTGATTAAGTCTGAAGAACCAACCCATTTCACTGTATATGAAATAAAATTTTAAGTGGCTTACCTTCAGAGAAAACCAGTTTGTCAGCATAGCTAGCATGTAAGTGATGGCCTGTACTTAGTAGGTACAAGAATTCATCTTCCTGTTGTCATTCCTTGATATAAAAGGATCTGTTAAGTACCTCCCTTGTTTCCTGCTTTATCATAATTAGAAGGGTAGATTGCTTTAACTTTAAACAGAGACTAATTACAGCTTTGTTTTGTTTTGAGATATTTTTGCTATTGGGTATGTACTTGCTGGAGAGACAGAAATTGAGATCCCCCCCCCAACACACACACACACACACACACACAGCGGTGGGGGGGGGGGGGGGCGGGGGTGGCCATGCCACAATCTCTTCTCCATTCTCTTCCAGGATTTTGGGCACACATACACGTACCCAAAGTGAGTTCCAAGCTGCCAGGTTCAGGACTCAAACTTCTGTCTGCCATGTGGGAGTCTAGCACCTTACCACTGTGCCACCTGCTGACCCTAGTTTTGGTTGTTTTTAAGGCAGAGCATGGTGTTGAGCAGAAGGTAAACACCATCTTGCTTCAGATTGTTTAGAGTGTGTTTTGAAGATATAACTTAACCCCTTTTCTTGAAACTTTCAAATTATCCTTATTCCCCAATACTAATGGTTTAACTTTGTGTAACACTTTGTAGATTTCTAAACACTTACATGTATATTTGCTTATTCAGTTTTAGTAGACTTAAATCCGTGACTTCTCCAGCATCATAAAATTGATAAATAGCTGAGCGAGGTCTTGAATCTAGATCAGTCTGGCTATAAGCCCAGCTCTTTTCCTACTAGTCTTTTTCTACCACTAAATGTCTACCGGAATAACTTCCAATGTTTGAATAGTAGAAATATATTGGTAGGATGACCCACTGCAATTACACAGGTTATTTTGGGTTTTCCTAAATTCACAGTCCTGAGTACTGAGATTCAGCTAAAAAGAGAGTTGCTATTGTTAGTGGCTCTGTTCTCCTCCAGGGTATTTGCTAAGAACTATTCACAAACCAGACTGGGCAGGCACAGGCTATGTGAGAGAGGGGGAGGGTAGCCTTGAGGTTGACCAAGCTCAAACTCCTTGGACTCTAGAGCCAAGTAGTCCGGTTGCTTCAACATGGGCCAGGATGAATAAAGCCAAGTTAGGCAGGAGTCTGGCATTTTATTCAACAAAGTTCAACAGAGGCAAGGCCAAGGACAGTAGAATTTCAGGACAGGACACAGGTTATTTTGGGTTTTCCTAAATTCACAGTCCTGAGTACTGAGATTCAGCTAAAAAGAGAGTTGCTATTGTTAGTGGCTCTGTTCTCCTCCAGGGTATTTGCTAAGAACTATTCACAAACCAGACTGGGCAGGCACAGGCTATGTGAGAGAGGGGGAGGGTAGCCTTGAGGTTGACCAAGCTCAAACTCCTTGGACTCTAGAGCCAAGTAGTCCGGTTGCTTCAACATGGGCCAGGATGAATAAAGCCAAGTTAGGCAGGAGTCTGGCATTTTATTCAACAAAGTTCAACAGAGGCAAGACCAAGGACAGTAGAATTTCAGGGCAGGCTTTCTTATTCAGTAAGCTAACACTGGGAAAAGTCAGTCAAATAAAGACAGTAATTCAGTCAACTTTGCATAAGGTTAGTTTCTCAAGCAAGGAAAGAAAACAGAGCTCTATAGAATCCTAATCATCCTGCTGGTGCACTATCAATAAGAAATAACTTATCTGTTGTCTGCACTGAGTCAGGCACAAGGGGTGCACTATCAGTAAGAAATAACTTATCTGTTGTCTGCACTGAGGCACAAGGAAAACCCCTTTCACTTACATTTTCTTTTGTAACACTGAGACATCTTAATTAAATCCACTTCAGTCATTAACCATTCCCCACCCCCAATTATACAGACTTCAAGCTTCCAGCTCCTACCTGGACTCTTTGATGCAAAATGCTAGTCAATCTGGACCCTATTTCAAATAGAGTGATCACATATTGGGATGAGGTCAAGCAAATCACAAGATATTAGAAAATGATAGAGTATGACAACCTTTAAATAAAAATAGAGGAGAGGATACTTAGAAACTGAGTGGTAAGGAAGAAATTATTGAAGTCATTAGACAGAAGTCAGTAACTATTCTTAAGTTTTCTATGAGAGAGAAGCTACCAGCTTCCTTCTAAAAAGTATTTTCCACAGTGCCAAGATTTTTAAATGCCTCTGTGAATCTATTCGCTCTCTTCTGCTTTCCGTGCTCTGTGTCACCCTCCCACCTAAGTGATACTAGCACATGAAAAGCCGTGTGAGAGCTTCAAGAGAACAGTTGTAGTAACCGTTCTCAGACCAAAAAAAAAAGAAGAGAAAAGAAGTTACCACTAATTTAATTTTCTCCCTCTCAACTTCACTCTCAACTTCACTCTACTGTTTACTTTGAGGTAGTCTCTTAAGTATTTTTCCTACCTTCCAGGGAACTGAAATTTCTTAGAGGGAATATCTCTTTGTAAAACCAAAACTATGTAGGTATTGTGGCACCCCCTCCTAAAACAAATAAAAGAACAAAAAAGAAAGAAAAGGAGATAGAGAAGACAGGAAGTTGGGAACCAGCAGTTAGCGTAATGGCTATGTCGCTGGACTCCCATGTAGTCGACCGCGGTTCGCGTCCCGGACCCGGTGGCTTAAAACTCACGCCAGGCGCGTGTGCATGCGTGCCCAAGATCCCGAGAGGAGAATGGAGGAGAAGGGATTGCGGCGTGACCATCCCCCCTGGGGGGTGATTTCTCGCTTTCTGTCTCTCTGTCTCTCTCTGTCTGTCTGGCGAGCGCACGCGCCCTATAGCGAAAAACCTCTCAAAAAAAAAAAAAAAAAAAGAAGACAGGAAGTAAAAAAAGGAAGGTGGGAAGATAAGTAGGAAAAAAAAAGAGAGAAAAAGAAAACACAACAGATACCTTATACTTCTACCTTGACATGTTTACATCATATGCTGTTGACATTTGGTCTAAAAGCAACTGGAAGAATGACGCAACCTCAGATGTTAGGACATCAGGATTGTGGCCAGAGAATTTTCACAGCCTATGTGGAGCCTGGCCAGACTTCAGCTTAGGCTAGACACTTAGGTTATTCCATGCTGAATTCATCCTCACCAGTTCTAAAATCTGCAGGACTCCTATTCTTTCACAGCATGATTGCCATGTTTATCTCACTCTTCTAGTTCAGGGATTTGGGGAAGGGAGCAAAGTAATAGGAGAAATAGGCCAATGGGAAATGTTTAATCAGAAAATTGAAATAATTTGCAGAATTCTCTTGAGTTCTTCATTCATCACAGAGCAAACATCTTATTTAATTAAATGATAGATAGTGATTGGATTTTGCAGAAAGGTTATTTGTAGTTTTATAAATAATTATAGCCTGTTTTTAGATAGGTAGTTGTTTCATACCTCGTGCCATTGATTAACAACTTAACACCATTTCCTTTTTTTTTTTTAACCTCATTGCATAGACTTAAATAAATACAATCTTGGGACATGACCAACTATCATCAATTGTCCTTGCAAATTTATCTTTAATTAATTTACGATGTAATGAATATCAACAAACCTGTCACTTCTCTAAAATAAAGCTAATATGTTCAAAACACATTCTTGGACATGTGTTTTGGGGAAATATGTGCATACATTTCTGCTGAGCACGTGTCTAGGACTAGAATTGCTGCATCATGTTTTCTGTTTATGTTCAGCTCTAGTAGATATTGCCAGATAGTTTTCTAAACTGCTTGTACCCATTTATATTGCCACCAGCAGTGAATGACAATTGTACTAACTTTAAATTATTAATACTTTGTTACTTTTGTCTTTTTAGCCATTCTGTTGAATATATAAAATGTCTTACTTTTTTCAGGTAGAGAAGAGAGAGAAGAACTCTCAATGGAGTCTCATCACACCATCACCCCATTTCCCAGCACTCCAGCTCCTCAGGACTATGGGTACCTTCTTGTTTGTACCCAGTGTGTTTTCAGGCTAACATGAGGATCTGACCCTGTGGTCAGCAGTATGGCTTCTAGCCTTGCAGAGAACTTGTGTTACTTCTGCACCACAGTGGCTGAGTCTGTATTACTCTTTAACTCCTTTAGGATTGACTTCTCTCATTATTTGTACTATTAAGGGATGTGTCCCTGAAGATATCATTATTATCCTCTTAGTCTCCAGTTCTAATGACTTTTCAATTCTTGTCTCTCATCTTTCAGTGATATTTGACACTGTTTCCTTCTTGAAACTCTATTCCCTGACTTCCATGACATTGCATTATCCAAAAAGCTATGCCATTATCCACAATTCCAAATTCCATTACACCTTGAATGCTGAAGTTTTTTTAATATAATTTATTTGGTGGCAGAATCTATTCTGAACTGTCATAAGGCTACTCATAGTACTTCTTTATCCACTTACTATTCATATTCACATGATTCATTGTAGATTTATGAATGTGTTTGATTATAAGATATTATCCCTTAGGACCAGCAGATGGTGTAATGGTTACATCGCTGGACTCCCATGTAGTCAACCACAGTTTGAGTCCTGAACCTGGCAGCCTAAAATTCAGGCCGGGCATGTGTGAGTGTGTACCCAAGATACCCTGAGGATAATGGAGGAGAAGGGATTGAAGCATGGCCATCCCCTCTAGGGGGTGATTTTTCACTTTCTGTTTCTTTATCTCTCCGGTGAGCGCACAAGCCCAATAGCAAAAATCTCTCTCTAAAAAAATATAAGATACTATCCCAGTCCCTGTTCTATATTGTAGGCATTATATTAGCTTTCTAAAAACTAGTAAGTATTGAGACCAGCAGTTGGTGTAATGGCTATATCTCTGGACTCTCATGTAGTCGACTGCGGTTCGAGTCCTGGATCTGGTAGTTTATACTCACGCCGGGCACATGTGCATGCGTGCCCAAGACCCCAAGAGGAGATTGGAAGAGAAGGGATTGTGGTGTGGCCATCCTCCCTGGGGGGTGATTTCTCGCTTTCTGTCTGTCTCTGTCTTTCTGGCAAGTGCAAGCACCCTATAGCAAAAACCTCTCAGAAAAAAAAAGTAAGTGTTAACTTTTGAAATATATCTGACTTTTAGGTTTTTGGGACAAAATTCTGTGCACCATAGTTAAAAAAAAAAAAAAAAAAAAAAAAAAAGCCCTTGAAGTCAAGTGAACCTGGGTATAGATCCTGCTTCACTTAACTCTTAAAATTTCGGTTGTTGTTATTGCTTTTTATCTTGAAAACAAGGATCAAAATAGACAGCTGATAGGGCTGTGAACATCTTTACTTGTGTGACTCACACATCTAAAACTCAATATAATGAAAACTGAGCTTAGCATCCCCACCCCCCAAGTTCCAGCCCCACACCATCTGCTTCTTTGTTCCCTATCTCAGGGCATGGCACCAACTTTCCACCCATTGCTCAGCTCAGAAACTTTAGTCCTTATTTCCCAGACTCTTAGAAAATCCTGTTGAGTCTATGTTCTAAAGATTTCTCAGTGCTATATATTTCTATATATACTTTTCTCTATTCCTACTATTATCTTACCTATTTAACTACAACAGCTTTAAAATTTATCTTTCTAACTCCAGGGCATCTATTTTTCAGTTCATTCTTCACACCCAGCCAAAGTGATCAAGCAAATTGTTACACCACTCTCCTGCTTCCAGCTTCTTATTGCCCTGAGATAAAGCCCCAATTTTAACATGATTCCAAGGGTTTCCAAGTTTATCTGCTTAGCTTCTTAGACTCATCTGGAAACTGCTTTCCATTTCCTGATGTGCCATAACCATCATTCCTCACCTTTAACCAGGCTTTACCATATTCTGAAACACTTTTCTCCCCACTCTTTCTCTGGCAAATTCCATGCAAACTTTGGATCTTACCTTGGATAATACTTCTTTTTGGAAATTAATCTGTTATGAATTAGATTATGTTCTCCCAAAATTCATATGTTGAAGTCCTCTCAATGTGACTATATTTGGATATAGGGCTTTTTTTAAAAAAAAAAAAAGAATTACTTTTTTTAACTTTATTTATTCATTTACTTATTTTATTTTGACCAGAGAGGGACAGAGCCAGAGAGAGAGAGATGGAGAGAAAGAGACAGAAAGTGAGAAGGTAAGCCACCAGGTCTAGGATTCTGCTGGCCCCTGGATATAGGGCTTTAATACACGTTATTTCACCTGCTTTTATTACAACTTTGTGAATGTATTTCTCCGTATTACATGAGGCCCAACAGACTGATGGAGTTACATAATTTAAGATTGTGTAGTGAGTTAATAAGGAGAAAGAGAGAGGATTACCTAGTCTTCTAACCTGTATTTTTGCTCACTAACTCACACATGACTTAGCAAAACTTCTTAAAGAAAAGCAAAAAGCATTGTACGTTCTTGTTCATAACTACTTTGGTCACAATAGCCAAAATGTGTAAGCAATCCAAATGTTAATCAATAGATGAATGATAAATAAAAAGCACTATACACACACTGGTATATTACTCAGTGTTAAGAAAGAAGGAAACATGGGGATCAGCAGGTGATATGGTGGTTAAGGCACTGGTCACTCCCACATGGCTGACCATGGTTTGAGTCCTGGACCTGGTGGCTTGCTTTATCACTGCCCTACCTGCCCCCCCCCCCGCCCCCGTGTGTGTGTCTGGTCAAATTAAAATACTTCCAAGGAGTTCATTAAGGTTAAATGATGTCATAAGGGTGGGCCCCTGGTCCATTAGAACTGCAGTCATTATAAGAAGAGAGTGCCAGCAGGTGGCATAAGTGGTAAGGTGCTAGACTTTCACATGGTTGACTGTGGTTCAAGTCTTAAACCAAGTGGCTTGAAACTCACACCCATTTTGTGTGTGTTCATGCCCCCCAATCCTGAAGGAATAATGGAGGAGAAGGGATTGTGATGTGGCCTCCCCCACTCCCCAGGGTGGTTTCTCTCTCTCTCTCTCTCTCTCTCTCTCTCTCTCTGTGTGTGTGTATGTATGTGTGTCTCCAGCGAGCACATGCACCCTCTAGCAAAAAGTCTCTAAATATCTTTTAAAAGAGAAGGAGATTTCAGGAGTGTGATTACACGGAGTCATGTAAGGACACAGAGAAAAGACAGCTGTCTGCAAGCCAAATAGAGAGACCTCAGAAGAAACTAACCCTGCTGGCATCTTGATCTTAGACTTTTTGCCTGAAGAATTGTAAGAAAACGGGCTAGCATATAGCACGGTGGTTATGTGGCTGGACTCCCACATGGCCAACTGCACTTCATGTCCTGGACCCAGTAGCTTCAAACTCATGCCAGGTGTGTGCATGCCCGAAATCCCGGGAGGAGAATGAAGAGGGATTGTGAAATGGCCTTCCCCCCTGGGGGGATGATTTCTCACTTTCCCTCTCTCTCTCTAGCTAGCATATGTGCCTTAAAGCAAGAACCTCTTAAAAAAAAAAAAAAAGAATCATAAAATAAGTTTTTGTTGTTTAAGCCACCAAGTCTGTGGTATTTTCTTATGGCTACACTAGTAGACTAACGCAATCTTGATGCTGGATATTGAGGTGATCAGGCCCAACACCAGTGCTAGATTTAGGACCATGAGATGACCAGGTTGTTGTCTCGTGCTCATGAGGAATTAGAGAAGCAGACACAGGGAGGAACAGCAAAGCAGTTTATTAAAGTTAGAAAAGGAAAACTCACAAATAGGGAAGGATCCCGGGGTGGGTGGCTGAAGAGGAGCTAAAGTGAGGGGCTTTTATCCAGAAGTCAGAGCAATAGCCTGGCTCTCTAATAAGGAAGTAGGCTCTAGAAAGTAGTTATAGTAGTGTGGGTAATTTATTATTGCACTAAGTGGCTGATTGTCACTTCTTTGTGACATTAGCAGACCATATTGATGTTACCTTTTTTTAGAATGTAGTTAGCAAATAGAAACAGTTGCCCTTAACTATAGTTGTTTTGAGCCTTAAAGCAGTCAACTCTTTGTTTAAACTTAGCCACTGTGACTCCATTTTGGGTAAAGCTTACTGTGTTTCCATCTTGGGCCATATACCTCAACTGTATATCCCAAGCCTATCTCCTACCTCAATCTTTTCCCTGTCTTCTCAAAATATGTTGTACTTCTTCCATTAGAACCTTTACCATATGATATTATCATCTGTATTGACCTCTGAAATTTAATAATAGGACAAAATAGGACCAGGAGATAGCTTAAGAGACTAGAGCTACCAGGTACGCTGAAGGTGACCCATCTTGGAATGTGAGTTCCTTCATTTTCCCGAAATACAGGAAAAGACTGTACTTCAATATTTAGGACCAGGAGATAGATTAAGAAACTAGAGCCCTCAGGTATGCTGAAGGTGACCTATCTTGGAATGTGAGTTCCTTCCTTTTCCAAAAATACAAGAAAGGACTGTAGTCCAATTTTTCCTTATCATCCTCTAGACCAAACCCATCAAACAACAAAACAATTATCTTCAGCCCTTATCTGAGGTTTATGATTAAGGTGTATCCTTTTCTGAGAAAGTACTAAATGATGGATAAAGCTGATGTAACAGGAAGGCCTGGAGCCCCCAGGCGCCCTAGGAGCTTCAAGGCTCTGGGATGGGAGGCCACAGAGGCTTGGGCAGTTGCCCCCCAGGGCTGGGGTCACTGTTGTGGTTGGGCTGGAGCAATGGCTGTGAAGCTCTCAGAGGCAAGGACAAGGAGTGGATGCCAGTCACTAAACTGGGATGTCTGGTCAAAGACATGAAGATCAAGTCCCTGGAGGAGATCTAGCTCTCTTTCCTGCCCATCAAAGAGTCTGAGATTATTGACTTTTTTCTCGGGGTTGTCTTTCTAGGATGAGGTTTGAAGATTATGCCTGTGTAAAAGCAGACTTGTGTTGGCCAGCAGACCAGGTTCAAGGTGTTTGTTGCCACTGGGGACTACAATAGCCATGCTGGTTTGGGGCGAAATGCTCCAAGGTAGCTACTGCCATCCAGAGGACCATTATCCTGGCCAAGCTCTCCATCATCTCTATGCAGAGAGGCTGTTTCAGAAAACAACTGCTGAGAAATCAAGAGCCACTCAGAGTAAGAAAACTCAGGATTTTAACACCAGCAGTCCCAGCAGAGCTCATACTCCAAAGTCTGGGCACTACCTTGCAGAAGTTACAGGGGTAATATAATCTGGTTCACAGATGTTACAGACAAAGGAAACTGGAAAAGTCACAAAACAGCCACAAAAGAGTTGCAATCTAGCTTGTAACATTTCCCTGCAGGCAATTTACAGAGGTGGAACAGAAATGCTTCCTATTCCCAAGCAGCTTTTAGCAAATAGGATCCATATCAAGCCAACTGGGGCAACAAGATCAGCAAGCCCCACACTGTCCCTGGCAAGGTGACGGGCTGCTGTGGCTCTGTACTGGTGTGTCTCATCCCTGCCCCCAGAGGCACTGGCATCATCTCAGTCCCTGTGCCCAAGAAGCTGCTAATGGCTGGCATTGCCAACTGCTACACCTCACCCAGGGCTGCATGACCACCCTGGGCAACTTCACCCAGGCCACTTTTGATGCCATCTCTAAGACCCACAGCTGTCTGACTCCTGACCTCTCGAAAGAGACTGTCTACTACATCTCCCTGTGAGTAATTCACTTACCATCTCATCAAGACCTACACGAGTCTCTGTGCAGAGGACCCAGGCTCCAACTGTGGCCACAACAGGGTTTTTCTTGCACCTGTCATTCAGGGTAACTTGACTGCTATGTTTCTGGACAATTCCCTTTATTTTTGTCTGAATTAATCTGTGCTTGTTTTACTTTGCTTCAGCCTTGTTTTTCACCTTTGCCACCACATGTCCCTTTTAGACTGTCCAAGGTCAAGACTTTCTCTTTCTTGGTCAGCATTTATCCCTAGCATCTAGTGTAGCATATTGTAAGTGACTGCTGAAACAAACTTTGTTTCTATTCACATGCAATACAGAACACTTCTGTGACCAACTGACTGAGCAGTTCTCCAGAAGACACCAACTGTGCATTCTAGAACTCAATTCAATTATGACACAGTCTGTCCAGAGAGAGTGTCTGAGACTCCAAGTTAAGAGTTAGTTCTATAGGTCTGTCTCCACTTCAGACACCAATCACAAGTCTCAGATTTTGACCTGTGCTTCTGACCAATTGGTTGGGTTTCCCACAAACCTCTTCCCACCCCAGTATTTGATAATTGCTATGGTGATTCACAGAACTTAGAGAACACTTTACTTATGTTTACCAGTTTATTATAAAGGATCAGATAAGCAGCCAGATGAAGAAAAGCAAAGGGCAAAATACAGAGATGGACACAGAGACACTGTTCAAGTACCTTCAGGTGTTAGGAAACTGGAAGCTCAGTCAAATTTTTCAGAAGTTTTCATAGAGCTTAATCTCCAGCCTTCTCCCCTCTCCTCTCTCCTGGAAGCTGGGGAATGGGACTGAAAGTTTCAAAATCTAATCCTCTAATTACTTGGTTTTTCTGATGACTGGCCCTGTCCTGAGGCTATTTTGGGGCCCTACCCTAAGTCACTTCATTAGCACAAACTCTGATGTTATTAAAAAGGACCCATTGTTGGGACTAGCAGATGCCCTAATGATTGTGTCCTTGGACTCCTGTGTAGCTGACCACCTTTCAAGTCCCAGACCCAGCGGCTTAAAATTCACACTGGGTGCATCTGTATGCGTTCCCAAAATCCTGAGAGAAGAATGGACTGCATTGTGTCCAACTCCCAGTAGATGATTTCTCCCTTCCTGTTTCTCTTTCTCTCTGTCCCTCCCGCTAGCACATGAGCCCTATAGCAAAAGTCTCTCTAAAAAAAAAAAAAAAAAAAAAAAAAAAAAAAGCCAAAAAAATCACTCAGACGTATATGCGGCAGGCCCAAGACCCAAGAATGGGAGAGAGAGGATTGCTGTGTGCTTATAACCTGGGGGAAGATTTCTCATTTTCTGTCTGTCTGTCTTCCCAGCTAACACATGCTCTCTATAGCAAAAATCTCTCTTTTAAAAAAGGACCCATTGTGTTTTTTGTGTATTTATTTATTTATTTATTTATTTTTGTTTTTGACTTACAGTTTTTTTTTCATTTATTTATTTTTACATTTTAAGGACCCATTGTTAATAACACTTCTGTTACTCAGGAAATTCCAAGAGTTTTAAGAGCTCTGTAACAAGAAACTGGCACAAAGACCACATATATTTCTCTTTTTGAAAAAAAATTTTTAAAGAATTATTTGTTTAATTTTATTTATCACCATTATTATTTTCTAATTTGCTACAGGGTGCACGTACTCGTGAGAGAGAATGAGAAATCAAGCCACTAGGTCTGGGACTCAAACTGTAATCAGCCATGTGGGAGTCCAGTGCCTTAACTACCATGCCACCTGCTGGCCCCAAGACCAAATATATTAAATAAATAAATAAATATATATATATATATATATATATATATATATATATATATGTATGTATATATATATATTTTTTAATTCTATTGTTGTTATTTTTTAATTTGACCAGACAGAGACAGAGAGAGAGAGAGAGAAAGGGAAAGCAAGAAACCAAGTCGCCAGGTCTGAGACTCGAACTGTGGTTGGCCATATGGGAATCCAGTGACTTTATCCACCACTCCACCTGCCGGCCCTGACCAAATATATTTCTTATGCCATACACACCATAGGCACTCAATAAATATTGTTGAATAAATTAATTATTAAAATAGCAACATGTGAATGTCCTTGTATACTTCTCAATACATATTAACATAGGGTTGAAATTTTTTTCTTTTCTCTTGTTCCTTAATGTTTTTTTTTTCTATCACAGTCTTTCTATTCTGTCTCATAAATATAATCACAGTATGAGCATACAACTAAGATTTAGATATTAATAACCTAACAAGGAGGGAAACTGAGGTAAAACATGTAAAGTAAAAATGACTTTATTTGAACTTATGCCCAGTTTGGGATTGTAGCAGGGTACAACTCAGGTTAACATAATTCAGATAGCCCAAAACATGCTCACTCATGTTTTTCATGCCTCAAACAAGTTTTAAAGACAAAAACCACCAATAGGAGAGGAGAAGAATGAGGCAACATCATCATTTTGAGAATTATCTTTGGCTACCAGAATCAAGTGACATCAGTCTAAACTTGGACAAGAAGTCTCTGGCAAGTGTCCTTGTAGAAATCAGGTTGTAGTGGTCATTTTTTGCAAGATATAGTCTGACAGAATTCTCTAAAAGATATGTTATCAAGAATTCTAGCATGAGAAAATACTTTTCCCTGGCCTTTCTAGCTTATTTTAGGTTAGGATGACATAAATGACTCCATTTTGATTTTGCAAAACTTTTACAGCATGTCCAAGCATGTCTGAAGATCTTGTAGGATTGACCCACCAACCTCTTCTGTTTATGAGGGGCTGAGAATCCAGACATGATATACTTGACTGGTAAGTAATATACACAAAATTCTCCCAAAAGGAATTTAGAGACAAAGAAAGACTTTATTCCAGTAAACAGTTTGCAAATTGGAAAGACATAGCCTTTCATAGTACTTTGGATATAAACTGAAAGTATGCTCCAAGGGAACAAAGAGAGGGGTTGTCCTGTATAGAAGGATGTCCCCATCCAGGTTCTCACTCTGGTCCACCATGCAAATGAGAGGTGCACATTTTTGTTTGTTTATTTGTTTGTTTGTTTTTCACTCCTGATTGGCTGATACAGGTTGTAGTCTATTGGTGAGATAACACAGCAGAAACAAAAGTTCAAAAGTTAATTTGTGTTTTTTCTGGAACACAGAGTGTGCAAGTGACATCAGACAGCCAATAACTGCAAGGCTCTATTTTGATTTTTAGGCTCAGTTAGCTTCTTAAGACACATGTTGAAAGACTGCTCATTCAGGATTGGTAGTAACAAACTTTGGTGGTCATTGGAGAGAAATGACCTAAAGTGTGATGTTGTATACATTACTAGGAGAACCTACTGATCTGGTGCCCTTCCATTACAGGTCTAGGACTCAAACTGCAGTCAGCCATGTGGGAGTCCAATGCCTTTACCACCATGCCACCTGCTAGCCCCAAGACCAAAAGGAAATATATTCATTTGCTAGACTGGCCAAAGAATGAAAGTGGCATGAAGCTAACACAAAATGTAAGGAAGGGCACAAGCACACAGCTTCAGAGAAAACCTTGGACCCCTCACCCTGCCCCCACCTCAAGCCACAAGAGTGCTCTACCATCCCGCCTGCTGAACAACAAGTGGAGCACTATTTATTATCAAGACTTCATAACCTGTTGACAGCAGAGGATACAAAAGAGAGCATCCTCATCCCAAGTGTCTGAGGAATTTGGTCAGTACCTCCTATCTGGCAGGAAGGGTAGACCTGTACTCTCCCTCCTTCAGACTGAAGGCCAAGGGAATGGCTACCTTTCCCAGCTAATGCCACCCGTAGTGCAGTTTTTCTGGACCTCCCTGAACTGTAAGTGTGGGGAAGAAAAAGGGGAAGGACATCTGACAGAAAGAAGAGTACTAGAGATTCTCATCCTCAGGTAAGAGTGGTGAAGACAGGGCACCACTGTAGACTACCTTCAGATCCTGTAGTGCACAATCTAGCCACCTAACTTTTAGCAGGAATCTGCTCAAATCTGATCAGCCTTCCTGAATCCCTAGGTTCTATAGGTTGCAGACTCTGGTTATGGCCTTACAGCTGGTGGTGCTTCTGATCCTTTGTTGACAGCCTTCTTAGAGCCACATCCAGGCATGGAGGGTCACTTTGTTTCTGGGGGTCCCATGCAGGCTATGCAAGGCCTGTCCTTTTTTTTTTTTTTTTTTTTTTTTTTTTGGCTCACAGATAAATTGGCCTCTGGCCTTTTCTTGCCCTGTCAAGTCAGAGGGTCATCTGCTGCCAGAAATTAGTTAGGGGGACAGCAGCTAGCATGGTGGTTAAGGTGCTGGACTTCCAAGTGGCTGACCATGGTTTGAGTTCCAGATCTGGGAGCTTGCTTTCTCACATTCCTTCTCTCTCTGGTCAAATAATAGTAATAATTAATTAATTAATTAAATAGATAATTAAAAAATAAATTTGAGTCAGGGCATATAAGCCCTGAAAGGCACAGCTTGCCCCAGACCCCTCCTGGAACATCTTGCTAGGGCTGCACCCAGGTACTGAGGACCACCCTGCCTTCCCACCAATTGCCTTCCCAGGGCCACATTTAGATCTTGATAAAGGTGCCACTTTTTAGCAAAAACCTCTCCCCAAAAAATGATGCCACTTTTGGGTGTTACTCACAGGCCATTCAAGACTCACATCTTAGGTCTCATAGATTTACCTCTGGGCCATCTTGGGTTCCACATAAGCCTGAAGAACTGCTCCATCTCCAGATCTCACACACAGGATACATAAGCCCTACTTTTATCTGAAAGACTTGTCTGGCTTCTGGCCCATCCTAGACTACTTTACTAGGGCCATACTTGGGACCTAGAGCTATTCTTCCCCCTAACATTACAGAATCTACTTCAAAAATTAGGAAGAATTGGGGACCAGCAGTTAGCATAATGGCTGTGTCGCTGGACTCCCATGTAGTTGACTGTGGTTCGCATCCCAGACCCGGTGGCTTGAAACTCACGCCGGGTGTGTGTGCGTGCGTGCCCAAGATCCCAAAAGGAGAATGGAGAAGAAGGGATTGCGGCATGGCCATCCACCCGGGGGGTGATTTTTCGCTTTCTGTCTCTCTGTCTCTGTCTGTCTGGGGAGTAAACGTGCCCTATAGCAAAAAAAAAAAAACAAAAAAAAAACACACAAACAAACAAAAAAACTCTCCAAAAAAAAATAAATAAAAAGAATTGAGTACTCCACCAGAAACCCAAAATACAATGCAGAGACACAAGAAATATTTTAAAAAACAAGGAAATAGCTCTCCTCAAATGAACACAATAACTCCTCAACAACAATGGATAAAATAAAGGAAATCACAGAAATGTCAGAAAAGACATTTAAGCTATTGATCATAACAAAATTAATGAGATGCAAGAGAAAAACAATCGATTTCAGAAGTTGAGAAAAATCATTCCATGACATGTAAGAGAAATTCTATAAAGCAAGAACCAAAATCTATAAAAAAGAACCAAACATGGGACCAGCAGTTAGCGTAATGGCTATGTCACTGGACTCCCACATAGTTGACCGTGGTTCAGGTCCCGGACCTGGTGGCTTAAACTCATGCCGGGCACGTGTGCGTGCCCAAGATCCCGAGAGGAGAATGGAGAAGGGATTGCCGTGTGGCCATCCCCCCTGGGGGGTGATTTCTCGCTTTCCATCTCTCTGTCTTTCTGGTGAGCGCACGTGCCGTATAGCAAAAACCTCTCCAAAAAAAAAAAAAAAAAAAAAAAAAAGGACCAAACAAACTTCTGAAGATGAAGAATACAATACAGGAGATTAAAATTTAAAATTTGTCTTGAAAGTATTACCAATAGATTAAACCATGGAGAAGGAAGAATCTCTGACCTGGAAGACAAAACCTCTGGTTGAGTACAGCACCTAAAAGAATGAAAAAATGACCACATGGTGGTGGTTAAAGGCATTGGATTCCCACATGGCTGACCGTGGTTCAAGTCCCTGATATGGTGGCTTGCTTTCTCACTTTCCCTCTGTCACTCTATCTCTCTCTGATCAAACTGGAAAATAATAATAATAATAAAGTTAAATGAAAGAATTTTCTTGAGAGTTTTTGCTATAGGGCACGTGTGCTCTCCAGAAAGAAAGACAGACCAGAAAGCAAGAAATCACCCCCCGGGGGGGGATGGCCACGCCACAATCCCTTCTCCTCCATTCTCCTCTCGGGATCTTGGGCACATATGCACATGCACCTGGTGTGGGTTTAAGTCACCGAATCCGGGACTCGAACTGTGGTCGACTACATGGGTATCCAGCGACGTAGCCATTATGCTAATTGCTGGTTCCTAAATCAAATAATTCTTTAAAAAAAGACAACATACAGAAAATCTTAGACATTATTAAGCAGCCCAATAGTCACATAATGAATATTCTAGAAGTAGAAGTTATGGGAAAGGGCATAGAAAAATCTCTTTCATGAAATATTATCTGAAAACTTTCTAAATCCAGAGAGCTTTTCATGTCTAGTGAAACATAGAGACATACAGATCCAAGAAATGTAAAAATCATCAAATATATTAAACATAAGAAGATCCTCTCCAAGGCACATCATAGCCAAATTGGTAAAAGACAAAGACAGGGAGCGCGCTAGGCCAGCGGGTGTCGCTGGGAAGTGGAGACGTTGCCGTGGCTGTTAGCCTGTGGGACGCCTCTGCGGGACCTGGCCCTAAAGATAGCCACAATGGCTGAAAATGGTGATAATGAAAAAATGGCTGCTCTGGAGGCCAAAATCTGTCATCAGATTGAGTATTATTTTGGAGACTTCAATTTGCCGCGGGACAAGTTTTTAAAGGAACAGATAAAACTGGATGAAGGCTGGGTACCTTTGGAGATAATGATAAAATTCAACAGGTTAAACCGTCTAACGACAGACTTTAATGTAATAGTGGAAGCATTGAGCAAATCCAAGGCAGAACTCATGGAAATCAGTGAAGATAAAACTAAAATCAGGAGGTCTCCAAGCAAACCCCTCCCTGAAGTGACTGATGAGTATAAAAATGATGTTAAAAACAGATCTGTTTATATTAAAGGCTTCCCAACTGATGCAACCCTTGATGATATAAAGGAATGGTTAGAAGGTAAAGGTGAAATACTAAATATTCAGATGAGAAGAACATTGCAGAAAGCATTTAAGGGATCAATATTTGCTGTGTTTGAAAACATTGCATCTGCAAAGAAGTTTGTAGAGACCCCTGGTCAGAAGTATAAAGGCACAGAGATGTTAATACTTTTCAAGGAAGATTACTTTGCAAAAAAAAATGCAGAAAGAAGACAGCATAAAGTAGAAGCAAAATTAAGAGCTAAACGACAGGGTCACACTATGTCACGATCCTCCTACCTCAGCCTCCCGAATCTCTGGGACAACAGGCGCGCGCCACCACGCCCGGCACTTTCAGACAGGGCCTCGCTATATTCCCCACGTGCCCCACGCTGGCCATGAACTCGCAATCCTCCTGCCTCAGCCTACTGAGTAGCTGGGACTACAGGCTCGCGCCACCACCAACACCACCAACAACGCCAACGCGCCCGACTTTCAGGACAGGGTCTCACTATGTCGCGATCCTCCCACCTCAGCCTTCAGAGTCGCTGGGACAACAGGCGCGCGCCACCACGCCAGGCTCTTTCAGACAGGACCTCGCTATATCCCCCACGTGCCCCATGCTGGCCGCGAATTCGCGATCCTCCTGCCTCAGCCTCCCGAGTAGCTGGGACTACAGGCTCGCGCCACCACCGCCCCCACCACCACCACCACCACCACCACCACTGCCACCGCCACCGCTCCCGGCTTTCAGGAGAGCAAGAAGAAAAACAGAAGTTAGCAGAAGATGCTGAAATGAAATCTCTAGAAGAAAAGATTGGATACTTGCTGAAATTTTCGGGTGACTTAGATGATCAGACCTGTAGAGAAGATTTGCACATCCTTTTCTCAAATCATGGTGAAATAAAATGGATAGATTTTATCAGAGGAGCAAAAGAGGGCATAATTCTGTTTAAAGAAAAAGCCAAGAAAACCCTAGAAATAGCCAAAGATGCAAATAATGGTAACCTACAATTAAGGAACAAAGCAGTCACTTGGGAAGTACTAGAAGGAGAGGTAGAAAAAGCAGCATTGAAAAAAATCATAGAAGATCAGCAAGAATCCCTAAACAAATGGAAGTCAAAAGGTCGCAAATTTAAAGGAAAAGGAAATAAAGCTGCTCAGCCTGCATCTGCTAAAGCAAAAGTACAGTTTCAGGGCAAGAAAACCAAATTCGATAGTGATGATGACTTTGATGAATATGAACCATCAACTCTACCAGTGAAAAGAGCAAGAGAAGAAACAGCCACGAAAGAACCTGCATCAAAACAACAGAAAACATAAAATGGAGTGGAGACCAGTAGTTTAGTGAACAAATTTTTTATTCATTTTAATTAGGTTTAAGCTGCCTTTTGTCTTTGAAGCCTTTTAAAAAGAAAACCGAATTAGGTCCACTTCAATGTCCACCTGTAAGAACAGAAAATTTTTTTGTTGTTTAACTTGTCTTTTTGTTTTGTTTTGTTACCCTCATGAGAATTTTTAAAAAATGTATAGTTCTGTTTGTGTTGTTCAGATGATTTCAAATATCAACAGGAAGACTCTTCTGCTAAATTGCTTTTGTAATATGAGAATGTATTAGTACAAACTAATAAAATGTACACTATATAAAAGAAAAAAAAAAGACAAAGACAGTATTTTAAAACTAGCAAGAGAGAAGTGTCAAGTTACTTATAAAGGCTACTCCAGGATAACCTTAGCCCTCTCAACAAAACCAATGCAATTAAAGAAGGAAAGGAAAGACTTATTTAAAACTCAGAAAGAAAAAAAAATTTAGCCAAGAATATGATACCTGGCAAGATTATCCTTCAAATGAGAAGGAGAAATAAAATTATTCCCAGATAAACAAAAACAGAAAGACTTAGCCAAGACTAAACCAACTCTTCAAGAAATATGTAAGAGAATACGACATCAGAACAATGAAAAGGAGACAGATACTAACAAGAAAACAAAGCAACTAAAAAAAATGACTTACAAAATGACAGGAATAAGTCCACACATATTGATAATAAGGTTGAATGTTAATGGATTACATTCCCCAATTAAAAGACACATATTGATTGAATGGACAAAAGAAGCCTTCTATATGCTGCTTACTAAAACCATATCTCATTGATAAAGACATATATAGACAGTACAGAACTGGAAAAATCATTTCACACAAACATAAACCAAAAAAAAAAAAAAAGCTGAAGTTGTGATACCAATATCAGATAAAGTAGACTTCAAGATTAAAAATCGTAAAAAGGGGAAAAGGGACAGTACCTAGTACTAAAGGTATTAATTCACCAAGAAGATATAAGAATTTTAACTATTTATGCACCCAACACCAGGGCATCCAAATATGTGAAAGAAAGACTTTTAGATCTAAAGAGAGCGAGAGATTGCAAGACATTAATTTTTAGGAATTTCAACACCCTATTGTCACCTGTGGACAGGTCATCTAAACAAAAAAATAAACACAGAAGGTAAATGATACCATAAAGAAAATGGTCCTGACAGACATTTATAAAACATTTCTCCCAACAACTACACACAACACATTATTTTCCTCGGTGCCACGTGAAACATTCTTGAACATTGATTACACAATAGGAAAAAAAAAAAAAAACTCTAAAATTTTGAAAGTACAGAAACTATATCTGGTGTATTTTTCTTTTCTTTCATTCTTTTTTAGAGGTATTTTTGCTATAGGGTATGTATGCTTACAAGAGACACAGAGAATGAGAGAAAGTGTAAAATTACCCTCTGGAAGGATGGCCATGCCACAATCCCTTCTCCTCCATTCTCTTCTTGGGACTTCAGGCATGCACAAACGTGAGCCCAGCATGAGTTTCAAGCTTCTGGGTACAGGACTCAAACCATGGTCGACTATGTAGAAGTCCAGTGCCTAAACCGCTATGTCACTTGCTAGGCCACAATGGACTTAAGCTTGAGATCAACAACAGAAAGAACCTTTGAAAAATACAGAAATACATCGGGACCAGCAGTTGGCCTAATGGCTATGTCACTGGACTCCCATGTAGCCAACTGTCGTTCAAGTCCCAGACCCGGTTGCTTAAACTCACACTGGGTACATGTATGTGCATGCCCAAGATCCTGAGAGGAGAATGGAGAAGGGAGTGTGGCGTGGCCATCCCCCCATGGGAGGGGTGATCTCTTGCTTTCTGTCTCTGTGTCTCTCTGGCGAGTGCACGTGCTCTATACAAAAATCTCTCCAAAAAGAAAAAGAAAGAAAGAAAAAGAAAAATATAGAAATACTTGGAAACTAAACAACTTATTCCTGAACAACTAACTTCAAGCCTACTGAAGAAATTAGGAGTGAAATTTAAGTTTCTTGAAACAAATGATGATGAATAGACAACTCTATAGTCTTTGGGACACAGAAAAGCAGTCCTAGCAAGGACGTTTATAGCAATCTAGTGCTCACAAGAAAAATACAAAAATGGTAAATAAGTAACCTAATAATGCATCTCAAGGAACTGAAAAGGCAAGAAAAAAACCTTCCAAAGATACTACTCATGGAATAAAAAGATAATAAAGATTATAAAGTATAAATATATGAAATTGAGAATAAAAGAACAACACAAAAAATCAACAATACAAAACAACACAAAAAATCAACAATACAAAAAGCATTTTTGAGAGTATAGACAAAATCATCAATCTATCAGCTAAACTAACCAGTAAAAACAGAGAAAAGAGTTAGATAAATAAAATCAGTAATGAAATAAGTAGTATTCCAAAAGATATCACAAAAATACAAAAGCTCATAAGAGAACGTTATGAGTGACTATATGCCAACAAACTAGAAAACCTAGATAAGATGGGCAAATTTCTGGACACATACAATATACCTAGGCTGAGCTAGGAATAAATAGAAAACTCAAGTAGACCAATAATGAGCAATGAGATTGAATCAATAGTAAATAGTCCCCTATCAAGGAAAAACCCAGGTTGGAAAGGCTTCGCTTCTGAATTCTACAAAACTTTTAAGAAGAATTAACCCCTATTCTCCACAAACTATTCCTAAAGATCCAAAAGGAAGGAACCATGCCAAACTCATTCTATGAAACTTTTATCATCCTGATAGCAAAAGTAGACAAAGACATAACAAAAAAAAAAAAAAAAGGAAAGGAAGAAGAAAACTGCAGACTAATATATCTTATGAATATAGATGAAAAAATTCTCAACAAAATATTAGTAAATTGAATTCAACAACACATTCAAAAGATTATACACCATGATCAAATAGATCTTATGCCAGGGATGCAAAGATGGTTCAATATAAGCTAAACAATAAATGTAAAACATCACATTAAGAGAAGGAAAGATAAAAAACCATATGATAATATCAATGCAGAAAAAAATTTGATTAAATACAACATCCCTTCTTGATTAAGACTCTCAACAAAATAGATATAGAAGGCACATTTCTCAATACCATAAAAGCTATGTATATGACAATTCTATAGCTAACATCATATCGAATAAGGAAAAGCTGAAAGTTTTGCCACTAGAATTGGAAAAAGACAATATTGTCCACTTTCTCCACTCCTTTTCAACATAGAACTAGAAGTACTAGCCAATGAAATCAAACAAGAGGGTGAAATAAAAGGCATTCAAGTAGGAAAGGAGGAAATGAAAATGTTCCTGTTTGCAGATGACATGATTAGACACATAGAAAAGTCAAAAGAATCCATGAAAAAACTTTCAGAAGTGGGACCAGCAGTTGTCATCATGGCTATGTCTTTGGACTCCCACATAGTTGACTGCTGGTGGCTTAGACTCACGCTGGGCACATGTGCATGTGTGCCCAAGATCCCAAGAGAATGGAGGAAAAGGGATTGCAGCATGGCCATACCCCCAGGGGGGTGATTTCTTGCTTTCTGTCTCTCTGTCTGTCTCTGTCTTTCTGGCAAGTGCATGTACCCTATAGCAAAATCCTCCCCCCCCCCCCCAAAAAAAAAACCTCCCAGAAGTGGTAAAAGAATTGAGTAAAATGACAGGATACAAAATCGATGTACAGGGACCAGCAGTTAGCATAATGGCGATGTTGCTGGACTCCCATGTAGTCGATCGTGGTTCGAGTCCTGGACCTGGTGGCTTAAACTCACACCAGGCATGTGTGCATACGTGCCCAAGATCCCGAGAGGAGAAAGGAGGAGAAGGGATTGCAGTGTGGCCATCCCCCCCCCCCCTCCCCCCCCCCGGGGGGGTGATTTCTCACTTTCCGTCTCTCTTTCTCTGTCTTTCTGGTGAGCGCACATAGCAAAAACTCCCCCCCCCCCCAAAAAAAAGTCAAAATCGATGTACAAAAATCTATAGTGTTGGGGGCCAGTGGTGGTTGGGATGATGGACTCCCACATGGCCAACATTGGTTCTAGTCCTGGACCTGGCAGCTCACGTTCTCATTTTCCTTTTCTCTCTCTAGTCAAATTAAATAATAAAAATAAATAAAATAAAACAAAGCAATACTTTTTTTTTTTTTTTTTTTTTTTTTTTTTTTTTTAGAGGTTTTTGCTATAGGGCGCGTGTGCTCGCCAGACAGACAGAGAGAGACAGAGAGATAGAAAGCAGGAAATCACCCCCCAGGGGGGATGGCCACGCCGCAATCCCTTCTCCTCCATTCTCCTCTCGGGATCTTGGGCACGCACGCACACGTGCCCGGCGTGAGTTTAAGCCGCCGGGTCCAGGACTCGAACCGCGGTCGACTACATGGGAGTCCAGCGACATAGCCATTACGCTAACTGCTGGTCCCAAAACAATACTTTTTTTAAAGAGAGATTTTTGCTGTAAGGCACATATGCCACCAGAGAGACAGAAAGAGACAGAAAGTGAGAAATCATCCCCCAGGGGGATAGCCACACCACAATCCCTTCTCCATTTTCCTTTTGGGATTTTGGGCATGCACACACGTGTGCCTGGTGTGAGTTTTAAGCCTCCGGGTCTGGGACTCAAACCGTGGTCGACTACTTGGGAGTCCAGCAATGTAACCGTTTCGCCATCTGCTCGTCCCAAAAATAAATAATTCTTTTAAAAATCTATAGTTTTAAAATCCTGAAAGAATGGAGGAGAAGGTATGGGCATGACCACACACCCCCCGGTGGTTGACTTCTCACTTTCTCACTCTATCTCCAGTAAGCACATGTGCATTATAGCAAAAATAAATAAACAAATCAGTAAAGAAATAAATGTATGTATGTTAAAAATATAGAGAAATGGATGATGTCTACAAGGGAAACTAAAAAACTGGAAAAAGAAACCAAATGCGATTTAAAAAAAAGGAGATATCCCTTGTTCTTTGATCTGAAGAATCAATATAATTAAAATGTTTATTCTTCCCAAATTAGTTTACATAATCAATGTGATTCCAATCAAATCACTACTGATATTCCTCATAGTAACAGAAAAAAAATTAGTCTTGAATCATAAAAGACCCTGTTTTGCCAAGGCAATATTGAGCAAAAAGAATAAAGTAGTTGTTATCTCACTACCCAACCTCAAAATATATTACAAAGCTATGATAATCAAAATTGCAGGATACGGACACAAAATAGATACATAGTCCAATGAAACAATCGGGAATCCAGAAATAAACCACAAAACATACAATCAAATTATTATTTTCTTCTTTTTTTAGCTTTGCTGTAGGGACCATGCACTGATCAAAGAGAGACTGAGAGAAAGAGAGTGAGGAAAAGAGAGAAATTACTCCCAAGCCACAATCCATTATCCTTTCTGGATTTTGGGTATGCATATATACAAGTGCCAGTGTGTTTTCCAAGCCACCAGGTCCAGTATCTGAACCATGCAGTTGGCCACATGAGATCCAGCTGCCTTAACCTCCATGCCACCTGCTGGCCCAACCAACTGATTTTTGACAAAGGGTACAAGACAGTCCAGTGAAAAAACAAAAGTCTTTTCAGGAATTGGTGCTGGACAAACTGGATATCCACCTGCTGAAAAATCTCTCACCATTAACAAAAATAAAATGAAAATGGATCAACTATCTAAATATAAAGCATCAACCTATAAAACGACTTGTGGAAAACACAGGTAAAACACTTGAAAACAGTCGAACAGGCAGATTTTTTAAAATAAGACCCTTGAAGCACAGGCAGCAATTCCAAAAGTAGATAACTGGTATTATGTCAAGCTAAAAAGCTTCTGCATAGCAAAGGAAACAATGAATAGAGTGAAGAGACAACCTACAGTATGGGAGAAATATTTGCAAACTATGCTTCAGATAAAGGCTTGATAACCAGAATATACAGGAAACTCAAGCAGTTCACTTGCAGAAAAACTAATAGTCCAGTTTTAAAATGGGCAAACAAGCTGAACAGATAACTCTCAAAGGAAGATATATAAATAGCCCAAAAACATATGAAAAAATGTTTAGCATCTCTTATCCTAAGGGAAATGCAAATCAAAACCCCAGTAAGGTATCACTTAATCCCAGTCAGAATTACTATGATTAACAAAAGAAAGAAAATGTGAGGTCATTGTGAAAAGGAAGTGTTTCTATGCTGTTGGTGGGTATGTAATTTAGTACAGCCACTGTGGAAAACAATATGGAAGTTCCTCAAAAATTTACAAATAAAATTACCATATTTTCCAGTAATCTCACTCCTTGGTATTTACCTAAAGACAGGAAAACAGTCAGAAGGATGCACATTCATCTTTTTTTTAATCTTTTTTTTGGAGAGGTTTTTTTTTTTTTTTTTTTTTTTTTTTTTCTTGCTATAGGGCACGTGTGCTCACCAGAAAGAGAGAGACAGAGACAGAAAGCAAGAAATCACCCCCCCAGGGGGGATGGCCACACCGCAGTCCCTTCTTCTCCATTCTCCTCTCGGGATCTTGGGCACGTATGCACGTGCACCTGGTGTGAGTTTAAGCCACCGGGTCCAGGACTTGCACTGCAGTCGACTACATGGGAGTCCAGCGACATAGCCATGACGCTAACTGCTGGTCCCATAATGAGCAGGGATGGTTTGTAAGATGTTTGTCAAGAATATTAACATTTTGGGAACCAGCAGTTAGCATCATGGCTATGTCGTTGGACTCCCACGTAGTCGACCGCGGTTTGCGTCCCAGACCCGGTGACTTAAAACTCACGTCAGGCGTGTGTGCGTGCGTGCCCAAGATCCCGGGAGGAGAATGGAGGAGAAGGGATTGCGGCGTGACCATCCCCCCTGGGGAGTGATTTCTCGCTTTCTGTCTCTATGTCTCTCTCTGTCTGTCTGGTGAGCGCACGCGCCCTATAGCAAAAACTTCTCCCCTCCCCTTCCCAAAAAAAGAATATAACATTTTGGCTATGTAGAAGGAATAAGTTCCAGAGACCTATTATCAAGCGTCACGATATAGTTAATAACAATGTAGTACATTCTTGAAAATTTGCTAAGAGAGTAGATTTTGTGTTCTCACCATAAGAATTGATAACTATATGGGGCAGTTCATGTCAATCAGCTCAATTTAGCCATTCACAATACATATATTTCAAAGGAATATGCTACACGTAGTGAATATATACAATTGGTCAATTAAAGATATATTAAATAAATAACAAAAAATAAAATATTTGTTATACCTAGAGGCTATTCAGTTCTGTCAGGGTTGAAAATTACTGAGTTAAGTGGCCAATAGAGGCATGGTGGTTGTGGTCCTGGACTTCCACAGGGACAACCACGGTTTGAGTTCTGAGTTCTGGACCTGGTGGCTTGCTTTCTCACTTTCTCTCTCTCTTTCTCTGTGTGTCTCTCTGATCAAATTAAAATAAATGAATGAATAAATAAAATCAAATAAATAATTTTTAAAATGCTTAGAGTGATTTCTTTAAAAAAAATTACTGAGTTAATCCAAAGTGATTTCTGAGTCTCTCCCTATCACCTCACCTTATTTTATTTTTATCATAGCAATTATCACTAGCTAACAGTTTCTTGTGAATTAATTAATTGGCTTGATTATTATATTTCCCCACACTAGAATGCAAGCTCTATTACAGTAGTCACCAAGCTCTATCACAGTAGTAACCCAATCTTTCTTATTTATCCTTGGTAGCATCAGGCACAGAGGGTGGCCCCAGTCAATGTTTTCAAATGGATGTGTATGTGGAAGAATGAATGGAGAAGATGGTGATAATGTCTGTTTCCTATTCAGCCTCTTGGAATGAATTTGAGTCTCTACTTGAAGAAGTGAATATCAGAAACTGACAGAAAGGGTCTTCGTGAGGTTCCCAGCATGAGGTATGAACCTTTTATTCAGAGGTTCAGGGAGATTCTGGTTGCAGAGTTATTTGGGGGCTCAGATGAAACGATGTGGCACAAAATTGGAAAGGAGACATTCTCTTTGCTCTATACTACTCCAAGTGTTCCCATCACTCTGAGGACTGGTGGCTTTGGGAGCTTCCAATATACCTTGGCATGGTTTCTTCTGTGGTTTCAGGATAAACCAATGATGTAGGCAAGAGGGAACCAGAGCAGGAGCTCATGGAGCTGCATGTGATGCCTACAACTACCAACAACTACCAACTGGGTTGTAGGCACATGTGAGGTTCCCCTTGGGGCTTTCCAGAAACTGTGTCAAGAGAAGGTAAATTCTACTTGAATAGGTAGGGACTGGAGGATGTATATTATTAATGTTTAGAGTTTTTCTTTTTTTTTTTTTTTTTTTTTTGCCTTAGGACATGTGTGCTCACCAGAGAGACAGAGACAGTGAGAGGGAAAGAGAGAAATCACCCCCGGGGCTGGGGGGTGGCTGCACCACAACCCCTTTTTCTCCAGTCTCCTCCTGGGATCCTTGGATATGCTTGTACTCACACCTGGTATGAGTTTCAAGTCACCAGGTTTGGGACTCAAACCCTGGTCAGCCATGTGGGAGTCTAGCTATGTAACTACTATGCCATCTGCTGGCCCTGATGTATATTATTTTTAAAGTTTATTTTCTGAGAGAGAAACATGGGGTCTTCACACTGAGATCCTCCCCCAGCTCTGCAGCCAGCCAGAACGATGAGCTTGGTTGTAGGCACATCAGTATGTTTAAGTAGACCCAGGTCGTGAATTTGAAACTTTCCCATGTGACTCCAGCATCTGCAGCAGCACCCCTACTGCCTGTGTCAGCTGGCTAGGCCTGGAGGGTGTATATTGAGTGATGGCCATTTGGGCACCAGAATTAACTTTGACATTTTCTTGACTTTATAGACTGAAAGCACAAGCAAGGTCCACATTACATACATATGACCTCATTTTAAGTCATCCAGATCTTTGACATAATCTGGAAATAGAGTTGTATAAGAGACAGTACTGAGCTATATGGTAATCATGTTCTCTTTCATCTATGTTTAATTTTTTAAAGAATTATTTTATTTAACTTTATTTATTTATTTAAATTTGACTAGAGAGGGATAGAGTGAGAGAGAGAGATGGAAAGTGAGAAAGCAAGCTGCCAGGTCCAGGACTTGAACTGCTATCAGTCATATGGGAGTCCAGCACCCTTAACCACCAAGCCACCTGCTGGCCCCCATCTGTATTTAATTTAAAACCGCTCTATATAGTTGTGAATGTTGATTCCCAGTGCAGAAATCCAGTAGAAGTTGAAAGCCAGCCATTACTTCACTCATCAAACCTCATGTCCTAGCATGGGCTGCTTCTACCTGGAGAGGTATTTTTTCTTAATCGATACACAAATGCTGTCTGCTTACCACACCTTGGGACCATGGACTACCTAGAGGGTCATTTTTTTTTTTATTGGCATGAAATATTTGCATGAGCTAGGAGAGTCCCTGTCTTAATCCTCCTGACATTGTCCTGTGCTCCTTGGGGCCTCTGTGATGTCCGTAGGCACAGCGAAGGCCAAAGGGGGAAGTGTGTCACCAGCACATGCTAAACAAGAGCTAGCGTAGTGTAGTGCCTCCTGGGTGGACTTCAGAGTCAGACTACCTGGCTCCAAATTTAGCTCCACCCCTTACTAGCTATGTGTCATTGAGCATCATTGCTATAATATTTAATATGAAAACAAGAATCTCTCTCTCTGTGTCTTTCTCTGATAAAGTTAAAAATTAAATAAATAATTAAAAAAACACAACTAATAACATTGGTTGCTTCTTAGTCAGAAAACTTGTTGCTAAGGAATAGGGGTATGAGGAAAAGTTTTTATAGCATATTTTAGTCTTCCAAAAATTTGAACATGTGGCTCTATTATGTATTTAAATTTACAAAAACTAAAATAGAGAAAATCCCTTTATTGCTTAAAGGGAAAAAAAAAATCACCTATTATTTCTAGGAAACAGAAAGAGACAGTGAGAGGAAAGTGATAAATCATCCCAGGAGGGATGGCCACACTGCAATCCCTTCTCCTCCATTTTCCTCATGCGCCTGGCATGATTTTTAAGTCGTCAGATCTGGAATTAGAACCACGGTTGGCCCTGTTGGAGTCCAGTGCTGTAACCAGTATGCTACCTGCTGGTCCCTGCAGGATTCTTCTTGAGAGAGAGAAATGTTAAAAATGTTAGAAATGTTAGAAAATGTTTTAAGTTTATTTCTTTTGAATTAGGCCTCTGTTTCTTCTGTTTTTATGAGTCTTCTATTAGGTCATTGATAAAGTCATGCCATATTTTTCTATACAAAGACTTTCCCAATGCCCCAGTAGATTCTTGTTTTCATATTAAATATTATAGCAATGATTCTACTTTAATTCAGAATCTTCTTACATCATCTGCACTTAATTAACTATCCAAAAACATTTGACTATGCTTATTTTTAAGGTTATTTGATTAAAATGACTCATACCATTTAAATCCTAGACAGAAACATATTCCGTACAGAAATCCCAATTGTTCATATCATTTAATTGTGCCCATTTCACCAGGTACTCAGTAAAGATAAAATAATAAGTCATCACCATGACTATTAGTGAATGTTCCTTCTGACCTTGGTGAAATTAACAAGTCTAGTCATTGTTTTCCTCCCTGAAAAAGAAATAGAAAATTGCCAAATGCACATTTCCCCAGTTTTATGTCTAAATGTAACCACACCCTGTCTGGACATGAAAATGCAACCTCAGATTTGAGTTCGATGGTAAGTACTTCCAGACACTGGTAAGCAATGCCTTCCTGTCCCTTATCCTCCCCTCAGTAAAAGAGAAGAAAAAAAGTAGGCTGAATTTTTCCAATGAGCTTATGAAGAAAACACAAATATTTTAAATCAATAATTATGTCAACAAAGCAAATGTTTCTGAAGTAATACCCTTTGTCAGTATACAGTCTAATCCTTTTGTAACAAAGGAAAAATGAAAAAAAGTCTCATGCCCTAGTATGATACCCTCAAGGGAGAGCTCTGGTTAAATTCCATTATAAAGGACTGCTAAACACAGCCTGCATTTTTGTTGTAATAAATATTTTTTGAAATATTGAAACTTCTCCTGGGCCATGGGATTCTGTATTAAAAATAGCTGTTCTTGTTATAGCTGTAGATGTGTCTTAACAGATTGGTACCTTGGCTCTAACTGCATATGTTGCTGCCCACCCAGACTGGAAAAGTTCAGGTTCCTGAAGCAGAAATGAAGCTCTCTCCCACTAGCTGCTATCAGTTGGGAAGAATATGGGGAAGTTGATAGGCTGAAGTGGACAAGACAGGTCATCTCACCTTTCTGTCAAAGGGTAGACAATAGCTATGATGTTTGGTGAGTCAAAAGGGAGTATTTTTATGGCCCTAAAATACCTTTTTAAAATTCATGTAATCCATAGGTGCAAGTGGAGCTGAACAGCAGAAAAGCAAATAAGGCATCAGAGGAAATTCAGCAGAGATCTTTCCAGCTCCTTTGACCACTGTCAACCACAAAGTAGGTTTTCAATGATGTCCTTTTTCAGCCAATGACATTCATTCTTAGAATAACAGAACTAGCGCAGAATATGCTCTTACGGAACTCGTAGCACATTAAGCACCACGAACAATTATTCTGGCATCTGATGAGAGTCTAACTTGCCAATTTGTGGCACCAAAGCCCCTATTCTCTGTCTACTGTCCTCTTCCCATCAGGCACGGCAAATTGCTCCATAAACAGTCGGCAAATGGGAACTACTGAGCCTTTGCTGTCCGTTCCCATGCAGTTCCCAAACATGACCTCTAGGTGTCTTCAGTGACCAACGTTCAAGGAGCTTTTCTCACTTTTTAACAGCTGGCAGGGTGTGAGTTCAGTTTGTGAAGAGTGAGTTCTGCAATCACGTCATTAGACGATGTGATGATCTACATAGAATGAAGTATTGGACACTTAAGTACTTCTAAACACTTAAAAAACTTTTCACATTCATCTTTGGTAAAATACTGATCTCATTTCTACAATGTGACTACTCAGGAAACTTTCTCCCCAGGTAAGTGGTTTAAGTTAAATTGTTAAAAAGATCCCTCAGGACTAAAGGAAGCACCTTTGAAGGGCAGAAGGGCTAAGAGACAAAATGTGTGATTATTGACAAAACGTGAACCTAGTCTGTGTTATGAAATTGCTGTGGGCACCTAAGATAACCTAAAAGCTGTGAGCAGCTATAATCTGCTTTCTTTTGTTATTACTCATCTGGACTTGGAGAAAATTCTCAAAAAAATGTATCAAGGGGGAAGATTGTGCTGTGAGGAGGGGCATGTAATCTGGGACTTGACACTGATAAATGTGGGTGGGGCAGGAGTGGGGTCAATGCACATTGGGCTGGGAAGAGTTTGTTGTACCCAGGAAGACCCATTGACTTTATCTACAAATCTCCATGACCCTGGTAGAAGATACATGATCCAGCAGAAGTGTGCAATACTTAAAAATGCCACTTGCAAGACATTGAGATTTACATTCAAATAAATAAGCAAAACAATTTTCAAATGGAATGAAAACGTAATAAAGCATTGAATAAAATAATTTCCTATTATTCCATTGTCCCTAGAGCTGTAGAATGTCAAACCATTTATTTTTTTAAGCTTCTTATTTGTGAGTATTATAGTTTCGAACTTAAAAAAAAGTGGCAAAAAGCAAAGATGGTTACAAGGAATACTCCTATACCTTTATCCAGACTTAATAGTTATCAACTTTTGGGACCAACAGTTGGTGTAATGGCTATGTTGCTGTACTCCCATGTAATCAACCAAGGTTCGAGTCCTGGACATGGCAGTTTAAACTCAAGCTGAGCGCGTGTGCGTGCATGCCCAAGATCCCGAGAGGAGAATGGAGGAGAAGGGGTTGTGGCGTGGCCATCCCTCCTGGGGGGTGATTTCTCGCTTTCTGTCTCTCTTTCTGGAGAGCACATGCGCCCTATAGCAAAAAAAAAAACTCAAAAAAAAAAATAGTTATTGACCTTTACCCCACTTACTTTATCATTTGTACCCTTTGTCTCCTCACAGTCCCTCACCCCATATTTTTTTCTAGACTATTTTTAAAAATAATTATTTATTTTATTATTGTTATTATTATTTTAAATTTGCTACAGGGCACGTGTGTGCTCACAAGTGAGAGAGAGAGAGAAAAAAAAGTGAGAAAGCAAACCTCCAGGTCTGAGACTCAAACCACAGCCGGACTTGTGGGAGTCCAGTACCCCAACCACCGCATCACCTGTTGGCCCCTTTTCTGAACTATTTAAGGGTAAATTACAAGCATCATGGCCCCTTACCCTTAAATTCTTTAGTGTGTATTTCCTGAGATGACTGCAGTATAGCTATTCACTTCTTAAATTTACAATGACATGATGCTTTTACCTCATTTATACCCCAGTTTTATCGGTATTCTAGTAAAGTTTTTATAGTATTTTCCTCCCAGTGGTTCCAATCTTGGGTTAGTTATTGCTTTAAATTGTCAAGGTTCTTCAGCCTCTTTTAATCTGGAGCAAATCCCATAACATTTCCTTGTCTTTTGTGATACTGATATTTTTAAAAGAATATAGTTTGTTTCCCCTTTAATAAATGTGACATTTGGGGACCAGCAGATGGCATAATGGTTATGTCGCTGGACTCCCATGTAGTCGACCTCAGTTTGAGTACTGGAACCTACACTTTAAAACTCATGCCAGGCACCTGTCTGTGAGTGCCCAAAATCCCAAAAAGAGAATGGAGGAAAGGGGATTGTGGTATGGCCACACCCCCTAGGGGGTGATTTCTTGGCAAGCACACATACCCTATAACAAAAATTCCTTAAAAAATAAAATGACATTAGTCATTTTGTGTTTGTCTGATACTTCTTGGTGATAGATTGAGATTTTCTTCTTTTTTTTTTTTTTTGAGGTTACGTATTCTTCTTCAGATTACAGGATAGGCGATGTGTCTCTTAAGGATATCACATCTGGAGGCCCACAATGTCCGTCTCTGTCATTGATGATACTAATTTTGATACCCTCTTCAAGATACTGCCTGATTTCCTCACTGTATGATTACTCTTAAAAATCTCTTTGAACTAATCGAACTATATAAATACTGTGTGTCTTATCAACATTTGCTCCAAGATTTAAATTCATTGATGATTCCTTTCTGTTTTGATTTTAACCATGGTAGTTGCAAAATGATTATTTTCTGACTTCACTAGTGTTTCCATATCTACATTTGACCCTCTTCATCCTATTGCAAGCAAGAGATCCCTCTTTGCATCTATCAATCAATCATCTATCTGTCTATATATCATCTAACTTCATTATTATCATCATTTATCTTTTCTAATATTTTTATAATGGACATATTAACTTCTCTTTATTGGATGGCTTATAATTCATGATTGGTGTTAGGATATTTGATACTCAAATTGTCTCAGATTTGATGAGGAAGAGCCAATACAAATTGGCCCTTGTGTCTTTATAACATGCCCTCTTACTGTCTTAAACATTTTCTTACATCCTGACACAGTCAGATATTCCAAGCTCTCATACTATCCCGTGAATCAGACATTGCTCTGAGAATGCATGGTTCTTTTAAATAAGGAATGGTATTAAAAACCAAGATCTAGGTGCTACTGGGGTTCTTTGCCTCTTGATCTTTTTAGTGTAGAAAGTTAAGAAATCTGGACATTTTAACATGCATAATGAACGTGTAAATATTTATAATGAGTGCACAGGTATGTATGCATGTTTTAGAAATCACACTTCATACCAATATCTCTAACTCTTTTTTAAAGAAATATTTATTTAATTTTATTTATAGTTGTTATTTTAAAAATCTAATGAGGGGGAGAGAGCGAGAGAGAGATAGTGAAAAAGCAAGCCGCCGGGTCCAGGACTTGAACTGTGATTGGCCATGTGGGAGTCCAGCACCTCAGCTGTCCTGACCCAGGGGACAGTAGAACAGGTTCCCTGGGGGAGGGAGTGAGAGATGGGACAAACACATGCACACACAATACGAGATGCTGATCAAGTCTTCTTCTTCTTCTGTTTATTGAGGAAAAATGGCAAGTTATATACAGGCTAGTGGGCACCGATTGGTTGCCCGAAATGCAAATGAGATAGAACAGCATGAACCAATCATTGGTGTGGGTGTATCTCTCCCGTTTCCTAGAAACCCAACACTTCTGGGGAGAACGGTTTGTCACATGATTTCTGAGAAACAGTTTGCTCAGTAAGGAAGTGAAACCTAATGGTTTCCAAGATGGTGGATAGCTCAAGATGGCTTCCATATGCAGTGCCCTCCACACTCAACCACCATGCCACTGACTGGCTCCCCCCATATCTCCAACTCTAATACATTTCTGTGGGAGTCTTTCTTGCTTTCCCCCATTTGATATTTATATGTCCCTTCTTCCACAAAATGAACCGTGGCTCTCAGTAATGTCAACATAGTTACTCATCTTCAAAGAATATTTTTTTCAGCCTTTGATGTTTGGCTCCAAGTACAAAAGCCAGTTCCTTTCTTTTTTGGAGAGGTTTTTGCTATAGGGCATGTGTGCTTACCAGAAAAACAGAGACAGAGAGACAGAAAGTGAGAAGTCACCCCCCAGGGGGGATGGCCACGCCACAATCCCTTTTCCTCCATTCCCCTCTCGGGATCTTGGGCACACATGCACACGCGCCTGGTGTGAGTTTTAAGCCACCGGGTCTGGGACTCAAATCACTGTCGACTACATGGGAGTCCAGCGACATAGCCATTACACCTATTGCTGGTCCCAAAGCCAGTTACTTTTGAAAGACTTGTTACATATACTTTAGAGGATAATGCAGAAACCATCTTTTATCCATTGAACAAAACTGAAAAATAGGAAATTCTTCGAACCAGCAGATGGCATAATGGCTATGTTACTGGACTCCCACATACTTGACCATGGTTCGAGTCTGGACCCGGTGGCTTAAACTCATGCCGGGCACGTGTGCATGCGTGTCCAAGATCCCGAGAAGGGAATGGAGGAGAAGGGATTGTGGCATGTTCGTCCCCCCCCCCCCCCGGGAGGGGGTGATTTCTCACTTTCTATCTCTCTGTCTTTCTGGCAAGTGCACGTGAACTAAAGCAAAAACATCTCAAAAAAAAAAAAAAAAAAAAAAGAAATTCTGAATAAAAATGTTTTTAAATTTAAGCTTTTTTTTTTTTTTTTTTGTCATAGGGTGTATACACTTGCCAGAGAGGAGAGATACAGAGAGATATGGAGAGAGGGAAAGTGAGAAGTCACCACCTGGAAAAATGACCGCATCTCAAGCTTTTCTCCTCCTTTCTTCTCTCGGGATTTTGGGCATGCACACATATGTACTTGGCATGATTTTTAAGCCACTGGGTCTGGGACTTGAACTGGGGTTGGCCATTTGGGGGTTCAGTACCTTAAGCATCACGCTACCTGCTGGCCCCAACTTAAGGAATTTTTATATATCTGTAGCACTAGTCTTCACACGGAAATAGGAAATTGACTGAGTAGGATGAGCACTTTAAGTATAAAGATGCAGTCAGCTTGCAGGCACTATTCAGGACATAGTGTCATTTTAACTTCTTGTTCTATGTGACTCAGCACCCTTCAGTCTATTCTCCTTTGTGACATGGGCCAGGAAGACGACAAGAGGAGACTGAGACAAGATGAAGCCAGGAACCAACCCACTGGCACTTGAAGGTCGTTATAACAATGGAGCCTGTTAGGTCTGGTCTCTGCACATCAGTCTTAAAACTGTCTTAGATAGGCATGCGCTCCAGTCCAAGTTCAATTTTTTGGTGTTGAATTATGGAAGAATTTCCTGAAAAGAAAAGCTTATGTTGTGATTGAAAATTACAGTAGAATTTGGCTTCCTTGAATTGTAAAAAACAAAACATATATATGTAATTCATTCTTATTTATTTCATTTTTGCTATAGGACATTTGTGCTCACCAAAGAGAGCAACAGGGATAGAGAAACAGAAAGAGAGAAAGTGAGAAATCACCCCCCAAGGGGATTGGCCATGTTTCAGTCCCTTCTCCTTCACTTTCTTCTTGGGATTTGGGGCATGTATACACATGAACCTGGTGTAATTTTCAAGCCACTGGGTCTGGGACTCCAACCATGCTGTCAGCTATGTGGGATCCAGCCATCTTAACCACCACACCACCTGCTGGCCCACTTCCCTGAACTTTTAAGATGAGAATAGGTTATTTTTAGTTTAGAATACTTTAGGAAAAGCCTGTCTGAAGGCTGACAACTGACTTAAATTATTCCCAATTTCCTTTAAGCCCCTAAGCTTCTGTCATGCTGTGAGTGATGAGATAACTTTATCACTGAATTGTAATTGTTTTGCAATTGTCTAATTAAAGTGCACACATTCTTGGAATATTTCCTCCAAAGAGAATCTCCTCCTTTGACCTAGACTTTCCTGTGCAAATACAGCTTTTGACCTCTGTTTTTATATACCTCTGATTTCTTAGTTATTGGTTGGTGCAAAAGCAATTTCAGTTTTGGACAGTGAATTTTTTTAAAAAATTATTTATTTTATTTTATTTATTCATTTATTTTATTTTAATTTGACCAGAGAGAGACATGGAGAGAGAGAGAGAGAGAGGGAAAGTGAGAAAGCAAGCCACCGGGTCCGGGACTTGAACCGTGGTTGGCCATGTGGGAGTGTCCAGTGCCTTAACCACCACGCCACCTGCTGGTCCCACTGGACAGTGAATTTTTAAATAATTGTAACTGGGCCCAAACACATCTTTATTAATCAGAATAGGAACCATTACAATGAACACATTCTTGCCAATGAGAAATAAATTTATTTCTGTAACTTAAAAGTCTATGCTTCAGGATTCCATGAACTCTTGGAAAGTATTGTCTGCATCGTGCTGGTTGTGGAAGTGTTTTCCCTGCAAAAAGTAGTCGAGATGCTTGAAGAAGTGGTAGTTGATTGGCAAGAGGACAGGTGAATGTAGTGACTGAAGCAAAACTTCTTGGCTTAATTTGTTCAATTTTTGAGGTGTCTTTTGTGGCTCGTGTGGTTGGCATTGTCATGGAGAAGAATCAGGTTCTTTCTATTGACCAATGCCAGCTGCAGGCATTGCAGTTTTCGGTGCATCTCATTGATGCTCTGAACATACTTCTCAGATATGATGGTTTTGATGGGAAATAGCATACTTCTCAGATATGATGGTTTTGATGGGATTTGGAAAGCTTAGTGGATTAGACCACCAGCAGACCACCAAACAGTGACCATGACCTTTTTTTGGTGCAAGTTGGGCTTTGGGAAGTGCTTTGGAGCTTCTTTTCAGTCCAACAACTGAGCTGGTCGTTACTGGTTGTCATATAAAATTAAGTTTTTGTCACATGTCACAATCTGAGAAATGGTTTATTGTTGTGTACAATAAGAGAAGACAACATTTCAAAAGATATTTTTGGGATTTTTGTTCAGCTTATGAGGCACCCATGAGCTTTTTCATCTTTTCACTCATGAGCTTTTTCATCTTTCCAATTTGCTTTAAATGCTAACCATAGACTGGTTGACATTGAGTTCTTTGGCAACTTCTTATGTAGTTGTAAGAAGATCAGTGATTGTTGCTCAGTTGGTAGTTATCAACTTTCGATGGCTGGCCACCATGTTCCTCATCTTCAAGGCTCTCATCCCCTTTGCAAAACTCCTTGAACCACCACTGCACTGTACGTTCCTTTTCAGTTCCTGGGCTAGATGTGTTGTGGATGTTGTGAGTTGTCTTCATTGCTTTACAATCCACTTTGAGCTCAAGAAAATTGCTCAAATTTGCTTTTTGACTAACATTTCCATAGTTTAAAAATATATATACAGCAAGTAATAAGTCATAAGTGAGAGGGACCAGTATATGGTGTAATGGTTATGTTGCTGGACTCCCACATGACTGACTGAGGTTTGAGTACCAGACTTGGAGGCTTGAAACTCACGCTGGGCACATGTGCATGCATGCCCAAAATCCTAAGAGGAAAATGGAGGAGAAGAGATTGCGACATGCCCCCCTGTGGGGTGGTTTATCACTTTCTCTCTGTGTCTGAGAGAGAGCACACAGCCTATAGCAAAAATCTCTCTTAAAAAAGGCAAAAAAGTGCATTAAAATGTTGCTAACATAATCATATTTATTTAAGAATGTACCCAACATAAAAAAGCAAATTTCAATAATGCAAAACAGCAATTACTTTTGCGCCAATTTAATAAATACTTTCCACAGTGAAGCAAAATACCAGGAAAGGGTTGCTGTTCTTCTGAGTTGACCCAGTTCTAGACCCAGTATCAGGTGGATCCCATAAATACTTTCTTCTCTTGATACTCATTCTTTTTTTTTGTGCTAGACTCCCCTTTTCCCTCCTTACATTTTTATTTTAAAGATAAGATCTCACCATGTCACAATCCTCTTGCCTCAGCCACCCAGCTGGGACTACAGGCACTCTCCACTATGCCCAGCTCTTTTCCCAATAGGGTCTCGCCATATTGCTCAAGCCAGCCTTGTTTTATGACCCTCCTGCCTCAGCCTCCTCAAGTCACTGGGATTACAGGTGCACATTACTGTGCCCAGCCTTTAGGTTGGAGTGGGCATCCAACCCAGGCCTTTCACGTGGTCCCAGCTCACAGGGCACAGAGCCTTAGCAGTGTGTCATCATGACTGGACCCCTTCATTCTTTTTAATTTCTGTTATAGGGCACATATGTTTGCCAAAGAGAGAGAGAGAATGAGAAATCCCCTCAGGGAGTTGGCCATGTGGCAACCTCTTCTCCTTTCTCCTCTCAGAATTTTGGGCATGCATTCACATGTGCCCAGAGTGTTTGTCAAGGCACTGGGTCCAGGACTCAAACCATGCAGTTGGCCATTTAGAATCCAACTGCTTTAGCCACATTGCCACTGGCTGACTCATCCTTCTTAATTCTACACATCCCTTCTTTTCTAATGCCTTTTCTTGTCTTCAGTTCTCTTGGGACTCTCTTTCAGGCTCACATTTCATAATACTTGCCTTCATCCTGAAGTTCTCCATCCCATCTGTCTTAGCGAGAATGTTTTCTTTTGGACTTGTCAGGATTGGGCTTCTTGTGCCTTCAAGAAAATCATTAAATATTCAGAGTTTGAGATATTGAAGGAGAGCTAAAGATGACCCTAGCCTGCTCTTAATGTTTGTAGGAACAGTTTTCATCAGTCCAGTCTTTCAATCACTCATTCTGTAAGTATTTATTGAACATGTGCTATGTGCCAGGCAGGAGATGGATAATAAGTAGTAAATAACTAAATGAATTAAAAATAAGATAAAAAAATGTAGTGATAAATATCATGAAAGAAAAGAATGGAATAATGATAAAAAGTGTAACTGGGATGGTGAGTTCATTTTTTAGTTTCCTTTTTACAAAAGGAAAAGATGTGAAAATGGGGATTTTGAATGACATTAGCAGGGTTTCCCATTGTCTGATCCTGTTCAGTTATTTCCCATCAATGTCTTGAATACACGCCTTTAATCAGATATGTCTCATTTTCCTAAGAAAGCCACTCCTTTATCTTTGTCCCCATGCCATTGCACTGTAAAAAACAAACAAACAAAAATGCCAGAGGGCATGTGTGTATACACAAGAGAAAGAGAGCAAAAGCCCTCCCCCCTGCACCTCAACAGGGCCTGGTCATACTGCAATCCTCTGCCCTTCAATTCTCCATCTCATCAGCATCCTGGGTTTATGTGTGTGCATGGCCAGCGTGTTTCCTTCCTTCCTTTTTATATATTCAATCACCATATATCATTACATCTTGTAAAATAAATTTTCCCAACACTGTATATTAATAAAGATAATATCATACATGTTGTCATCAACAGATAATTTTCCATTTGTGTCCCTTAAATGTTTTGCTTCTTTCTTTTTCCTCTTGATTCCCTTTTCTCACCCTCCTCCTACTCTTGCCCTCTTCCCACACTGTCTTTTTTTTTTTTTTTTTCTTTTTTTGGAGAGGTTTTTGCTATAGGGCGTGTGCGCTCGCCAGACAGACAGAGAGAGAGAGAGATAGAAAGCGAGAAATCACCCCCCAGGGGGGATGGCCACGCCGCAATCCCTTCTCCTCCATTCTCCTCCTGGGATCTTGGGCACGCACGCACACACGCCCGGCGTGAGTTTAACCCACCGGGTCCGGGACTCGAACCGCGGTTGACTACGTGGGAGTCCAGCAACATAGCCATTACGCTAACTGCTGGTCCCCCCACACTGTCTTTAGTATCCACAATTGTTCCCCATGCTTTTATATCTTCCAATCTTTCAGTTTCTCCCATGGAGTGCAGACATTTGGTATGTATTTAGTGAGGACATGTAGTGTCTATCTTTCATAGTCTGGCTTGCTTCACTTAGTAGTAAATCCATATTCATCTACTTTCTTTTTTTTCTTTTTTTTTTTTTTTTGAGAGGTTTTTGCTATAAGGCGCATGCACTCACCAGAGAGACAGAGAGACAGAAAGTGAGAAGTCACCCCGCAGGGGGGATGGCCATGCCACAATCTCTTCTCCTCCATTCTCCTCTTGGGATCTTGGGCATGCCATGCACATGCGCCCGGCGTGAGTCTAAGCCACCAGGTCTGGGACTCGAACTGCAATTGACTACATGGGAGTCCAGTGACATAGCCATTACGCCAACTGCTGGTCTCTGTATTCATCCACTTTCTATTAAATATCATGGTCTAATAATTTTTTATGGCTGAGTAGTATTCCATAGTATATACATGTGTGTATGCTTTTTTTAAAAGAATTATTTTATTCACCTTTATTTATTTATCTTAATTTGACCAGAGAGGGATATGTGTGTGTGTATGTGAGAGAGAGGAGGTGGAGAGTGAAAAAGCAAGCCTCCAGGTCCAGGGCTCGAACTGTGGTTGGCTATGTGGGAGTCTAGTGCCCTTAACCACCATGTCACCTGCTGGACTCCCCAGTGTGTTTTTTAACCTGGTGTGGCTAAGACTCAAACCCTAGTCAGTCATGTAGGTTCTGGCTTTCTCTGTGTAGTGCCTAACTACTTTACCATGAGACCAGCCCCCTGCACTTAATAAAAAAGAATAGTTTGTTTATTTCTTCTTCAGCAGGATCTTCACTTCATGCTAGGAGCTATCCTAGTCTTAGCCAGCCTACATCACAAACTGGTGAGGTCCTGGGACACAAACCCAGGACCTTTTCCATGTGTGTCCAACTGCACTAATACTGTGTCACCAGCTGGCTGTTGCACTTCTATTGACAAAGCCTTCAATGATTGCCCAATTCCTTCTTCCGTCTCCAAATTCCATAGCACTTGAAAGAAAGTTTATCACACAATTTATATGATACATTGCTTTAATTTGTTTGATATTACTTCATCTACTTTATTTTCCTCTCTTTGACTGAGTTATTAGGTCTTGAAGACAGGGACAATATTTCACCTGTGTTTTGTGTTCAGCCATGATTGGACATAGCATAAGCATTTGGTTAACACTCATTGGTTGAAGAGACTACCAGGCGGTTGCAGGTTCATGGAAGAGTTATTTTATGACAAGTGGGGTCTTGTGGTACACCTCAACTTATGCCATGCAGGTGGTTTCCTGTTTACCTACACATAGGCTGGCACTGTGCTGACTTACCCAGCCCTGTGAAGACTTTTGTCCAAAATGCAGCACCCGCCAATGACTTGTCCTTCACTTGCTGGCTGGTTGCAGATCAAAACCCCAAAACCACAGTTTGTTTTACTTAATTACATCACTAGTCTTCACTGTTCCTCCTTCCCTCCCCCATTATGGATAACCCAGACTGCTAGCATATCACTGGTTTTCATAAAATGCGTTTAATCCTGAAGTGGGAGGGAAAAGAAGATTGTCTACTATTTTGTTGTACTGCATTAAGAAGTGATATTAACTAAAGTAATTAATGCTATTGTACATGTAAATCTATATTTTCTTTTTTTTTGAGAGGTGTTTGCTATAGGGCGTGTGCGTTCGCCAGACCAACAGAGAGAGACAGAGGGACAGAAACCGAGAAATCACTCCCCAGGGGGGATGGCCACGCCACAATCCCTTCTCCTCCATTCTCCTCTCAGGATCTTGGGCACACACGGACACGTGCCCGGCATAAGTTTTTTTTTTTTTTTTTTTAAAGAATTATTTTATTTAACTTTATTTATTATCATCATCATTATTATTTTCCAGTTTAATCAGAGAGAGACAGAGAGAGAGAGAGAGAGGAAGTGAGATAGCAAGCCACCAGGTCTGAGACTTGAACTGTGGTCGGCCATGTGGGAGTCCAGCACCTTTAACCACCATGCCACTTGCCAGCCCCACATGGCGTGAATTTTAAGCCACCGGGTCCGGGACGCGAACCGCAGTCGACTACGTGGGAGTCCAGCGACATA